>CM059972.1:110395521-111010105 GCA_030490835.1 Annona cherimola | reverse complement strand
GAAAAGCTATCATGCTGTGAAAGCTCAATCAGAGGCACTGCTTCACTCTGGGAGCAATGACAGTGGGGATATTTGAGTTGCAGACAGTATGAGATGCACAAATTTAAATTTCTCGGAAGCTGAGATGTGTACATAGAGAACACAAATTCCCATATCCTTTTATGATTCAGTTTCTCATCAATGACTGAAGACAGGAGGTCACACGTGGCAGATCTTCTTAGCGGCGTAAAGTCATTTGCTAAGGTAGGGACTGGGATCACCGTATTTTATTTATGGTGCAAAAAGCAACGGATGCTAATCTTTTGCTTTTTTGTGCTTATTTGGGGGATCTAGCCAACTTGAAGTGACTGAGGAAAGGGGAAAGCATGCACTTTTTCACCGTGCGATCGAGCAGAGGACTGATGTTTTGCTAAGATATGACAAAGCCATGCATGCATTGTTAAATGAATGTTTGTTTGCAGTGGCAGTGAGGAAAGGGTAAAAGAACCCGTGCGAATTCTTTGCATTGTTGAAGTTATATATGGATTGGAGATGTTACAAATAGCAAAAGAGCAATGCCTTTACTGACATCGTGGATTCTGTTTGAAAGTTTATGCTATTGATCATTTGTGCTTGTCCTGGTCAGTCATCTTGTGGGGATGTGACATGAAGAAAGAAAAGGGAACAGGGTGCCCATGGCTTGTTAAAGGATACGACTAGACTCTTGGTACATGCTTTTCTTTTTCTGATGGAAATTTTCCAGTCTTGGGTCCGTCAGTCACTGCACCTCATTGCACGGGCTGTCTTTTCATTCTTTGATGGGAATTTCTTCATCTTAGATTTCATCGGTCATTGACTCGTCTCCGTTGAACTATGTACCCCTTTGGATTTTGCATTTTTGATGTTTTTATTTTCCAAGTCGTGCATAATATTTAAACTTGATTGAAATTTTTATAATCTAAAAATGTTTTGAAAAAAAATATATTAAGCAACCTCGTGCATCCATTTCGTAAGAATTTTTTTGAAAAAAAATTCTCCTTTCTATTTGTTTTTTTTTATAGGATTTGACATCTTAACTAATAAACAAACTTTTTCTAGTGTTATTTTTACATTCTAATTATTTTTCATATCTTTGTCTACAATTATATTTTCTTTATTTTCTTTATTCATACTATATCACATTACTCTTCTAGTTTTAAAAAATTTCTTTTTTTGTACCCTCTTTCCAATTGAACATCATCATCATAAGTCATTTTTCACTTAGGTGGGGTTAGCTATGTGGATTTTGTTGCGTCATTCTTGGCGATTTAAAACTAAATTTTATGTAATTTGTAATATTTAAAAATCTCTTTCCAATTGAACACTAGTGTAAATTATACACAAATTCAATCTAATGAATTTTCATATCATATATGTATAGTTGTATTCAGGGATAGGAATATGATGTGACTTGAATTTAAATAAAAACCTAAAAAATGTAAAACCCAAACGGATGCAAATTGCAACCAGGACCATACAAGTATTTCTATTACTTTAATTCACTGCAAACCCTGATACACCTATCCTAGGTTCCTAACACGTGATTTTTTCTGGGAACCTATGCTGGAATTAGGAAAAGGAGATGAACAGCAGAGAAATAAGTAGAATAAGAGAAGAAAAGAGAGACTAATGTTGTTTTTTTTTGTTTTCTGAAGTGATAGAATAATATTATTATTATTTTTTTATTATTATTTTTGATAAAGGGATACATTCTATCCCTGACCCCTTTCTATGTGAAAGGGGTTATGGATGGAGTAATCCAAGCAATTCATTATAAAAAAACTATCTGTACAAATTTTTCCAAAAATGGCTTGGGGGGGGGGGGGGGGGGGGGTTACCCCACAAAAGCTGGTGGTACAAAACTGAGACTGAGGCCAATTCAGCTAAGGAGTGAGCAACAATGTTTCCTTGCCGTAATACATGGTGAACCGAATAAAAATCATTTTCAATGATAATCGAATTGGCTTCATCAATAATAAAGCCCACAGGGGAGGAAATGTGTTCCGGATTAGCCAGATAGTTGCAGAGGGTGAGAGAGTCGGTCTCGAACAGAGCATGTCTGATATTGATTTGGAGTGCCCATTTAAGCCCTAATAGGAAAGTAGTGGCTTCCATCAGTAGCGGTTCCACAACCGCTCTTCGTTTCCATCCACTCGCTGCAATAAAAGAGCCCCCCGAATCTCTGATCACAGCTGCGCACCCAAATATACCCATATCCCTGAGACATCGAGCATCAACATTGATCTTCACATAACCCGGTGGCGGTTTGACCCAACGGGGCACCAGTGATCTTCCCAGCACCTCGGACTGAACGAGCAATTTGGCCTTCCTGTGTTGGTGAAGAAACTCCGTGCACCAGGCTAAAGTATCCGTGAAAATTGGTTGGGATCCCTCCACTTTGAATTTGTTCCGCTGAAACCAAACCCTCCAACAGCAAAGAATGAAGAGAGCGAGGTCGTCAGATCTGTTCTCCCTTACTAGCGAATCAAATATCTCCGGTATTGTTGCATCAGTGTAGGCCATCCTTGCGGCATCTCTGCAGACCCCCAACGTCGTTGCACACCTCAAGAAAAGGTGATTATCATCCTCAATTTCCCTTTTACATAACATACAGCAAGGATCCACCTCAATTCCCCTATGAGTTAGATTTTGCATCGTATGAAGGACATTTTTAAGAAGTCTCCATCCGAATATGATTATTTTTGATGGGAGATTTAGCCGCCATACTGCTTTGAAAGATCCTCTAGGGACCGGGGTGTCGTTACCTGAGCACAATAGCCTGTATGCTGATTTAACAGTGTAGTTGTCGTTCGGTTCATGCTTCCAGAACACACAGTCCTCTACTGGTTCATTAGGGATGTGAATCATATGAAATTCTTGCCACCTCGCCTCCCCCATAGCAGCCACAACGCGGTTCATATGCCAAGTATTAGTTTCGCCATCAATGAAGTGGTTAGCCGTCACGCCCTCCGGGATTGAGGCCGGAAGGGGTCCCGCCTTATTCACCTTGGTTTCAAGCCAAATGTCAGAGATAGAATAATATTATTAGACGTACGGTAATGTTCAGAAATAAAATAAAAGGTAAGTATATCCACAATTTTGTCCATACTTTCAAATATCCTGAAACTGTATAGAGCACAAGATATATTCCACTAGTGTTGAACTTTAAAAAGTATATTATTAAGTAACTTATTTTTAATATCTAAACCATTAATCACAACTTAAAATTTAACATAATAGAATCAAATTTTAATTATCTATATGAGTTGTTAATAATTAAAATTATTAAGTATTTATTTCTGAATTAATATTAGTTCCATGAATGTTGTATTGTCTTAATCTTTTGTTATAATTATTTTTATTGTGTTGAATATAATGCTTGGATTTGATTTAAAAATAAGTAATTAATGTTTAAAAATCAGTGTATGTGCATTTAACAGTTTATATTTCATTCCTAGATATTATACACACACCCAATAAATCTAAATTTTAATATAGTGTTTTTAATATGGAAATTATGAATAGTAAATTATTCAAAACATCATAAAAAGCTAATTCTAAAAAAGCTATTTTCCTTAGAAAGAGCACGTTGCTCTTCGTAATGTTCATTTGTTTACTCCATCCCCACATGTGCAATGTTGGTATTGCTCGGACCAAGACTCATTTTTGATAAGAACATGCGATTGCTCAGGGCCGGGGCTGCATAGGCTGCAGCTGGGACGGTGGCGAACACCCCCACTCTCCAGTGGATTTTGGAGCATTTGTTAATGCAGTGGTGCAGAAGGAACGTAGATTTTGGAAACGGTGGCCATGCGATCAGCCGGTCACCGCTGAAATCCACCCCGTATAAAAATATTTTAAAAAAAATTATGCTTTTATGGCCCCATTTATATAAGCTTAAATAAATTTTTTGAAATTGTTTGGACATACATGGAGTGAATTTTTAAAATTTTTTGAAAATTAATCTGAACATGCTATTTTAAAAAATTAATTGCTGACCATCTGACCTAACATGATTTCAATTATCATGTCAAATTAGGATATTATATATTATTATATATCAAATGTTAACTGATCTACTAAAAACTTAATTTTGTACGTCGTAAATCTGATCTGTCCCTAAAATTTTAGATTCATGGCGGATGCGTTCTCTATATTTATTTATTTATTTATTTTGAAAAAAATACATCCTAAATAGAGAAATTGCAGTTTATATTTTATACTTACTGTTCAGGAAGCAGGGATGTAAAGTGCAAACCGATCCAGTGCCAATCGACTCGCTGCAATCTGCACTAGTTGTCCTATAACCTTTGGATGTTGGCCCATAACTTCCGGCCTAGATTAACAACCCATAGGAAAGAGGTTCCGTTGGATCAGATATGGAAGTCCATCTGCCAGCGACTCCTGCTAGCCAGTTGGATTAATCATTTATCACACACGTGAACAAATTAATTAAAGCATAACTCAGCTGTGTAGAATAATTTCTGCTAGAAATTGCAACCAACAAAAATTTGAGACTAAAATGCTTTGTTTGATTATTTGATCTGTTAATTCGACATCTATTACATTTAAAATATTGCTTATTCGTAAATAAATATTTCTATAAATGATATTTAATACCTTTGTAAAACAAATGATTTTAAAAATGATTATTTAAATTTTGATTTAATCATTGAAGTGGACCGGCAGCAATAATGTTGTATTCCCTTGACAACGGAAACAAATTCTACAGCAAAAAAAAGTGTGTATGGTAACATAATATGCCTCTTTTTTGTGTCTTTTAATTAAGACAAATTAGGGGTAAGTGGCACCACATGGAATACAACAAGCTCTTATCTATCATTAGGAGGACCAAGCACTAATTTAAAATTAACACAGCACAGTGAGATAGAAACCATGAAAAGAAGGCTGAAGTCATGGAAGCTCACATATGGCTGCCGTAAGAGGTTACAATCCTTCTAACTACTCCGTCTCCCACAAATGCAATGTTGGTCTTGTTCAGACTTCAGACCAACCACCACATTCTCCTTGCACACGCCAGACCGAATTTTGATAAGAAATGGTCTCTCTCATCCGATCATAAAAGATTCAATAGGGATGATTCATGAGGTCGGCGCTGGAATAATCCCATATATAGGATTTTAATCTAATGCATGCAATTGCATTGTGTAATACAGGGCCTCCTTGGTATGAATAAGAAATTTACTCAATTCGCTGTATTTAGAATTACTAACTTTATAAGCATACTAATTTTCATTCAAATCAAATATGCGTATGAGCTTCATCTTAAAATAGTGAAAAGTTAATGTAATAAAATAATTTAATATAAGTATTAATTTTAAAATGGTATTTTCGACATATAAGCCATTTAAAGTATGATTCGTATATGGATAAATGATTGTAAAAAATATTATAACATTTTAATACGTGTTGGGCCCATTTTATAGCAGACTACACCATAACTATAGTGTAATCTATCTACAACATATAGCTTACATATATCTAGGGAAATATTCAAATGCAGCTAACTGTATCATAATTGATAATCTATCAACTTTAAAGTTAATTTTTAGCCTGTAAACTTATATTACAATTGACTCAAAATGGACCTCATATGATCATAAAATGATAAATCCACTCATTGTATTTAAATTTGTTTACTTTCTTAGCATACCGATTTTCATCCAAATTAGATATGTCTACGGGCTTCATTTGAAATGGTATAAATTTAGCGTAATAAAATAGTTTAATATAAACAACAATTTTAAAGTTATTTTTCAGCATATAAACTATCTAACACATAGTTTATACATGGATAAATGACCGTATAATATATTAATATTTTTAAGTATATATGGGGCTCATTTTTAAGCCAATTGCGGTACAACTAAGTGTACTAAATAAGATCTCATATATATAATTAAGCTTCGCTTCTTACATAAAGTGAAGCCATATAACCCCTTAATTTTTAAGATTTTATTCTTTGATTGAAAATTTAATTTATTCATCGTATTTTAAATCATTTGTTTATCTGGGAGACCAAGTTTCATCTCAATCAAGTATGTTTATAGGCTACATTTGTTAAAAATGTATATTAATGTATAAATGAAATGCTTAGATCTAATTACACATGTATTAGAATATAATAATATTTTATAGAATCATTTATTCATATAGAAATAATATTTCAGACAGTTTAGATACCGAAAATACAACTTTGAAATTGATATTTAAGGTTAAACTATTTTATTATGTTGATTTTCAATGGGGCCTATGCACAGTGATGTTAGATAAATACAAGGTTTTTCAAGATAATATAAATAATGTTAAATATAATGGATAAAGTGAATTTTCAATTAACTATCAAAATATTAAAAATGGATAAGGTTATATAAAAAAAAGTTTCATAGAAGCGGGACCGTAATAATTATACTTTTGTGGTGGAGATCTATATACGGTGGAGAGGACACAATGGTGATAGGGCTAGAGATCTATATATTCTCACCTGTGGCTAAGGATGTACACTAGTCGACCTGGCTTGGACCTGGTGCCTACTTTGACTATGTGCATTAAGGGTTGGGTAGAAGTAGAACTCGTGCTAAACCTGTAACATCAAATTCGACTTGAGTTACGATAAGTCTTGACCAAGTTAAAAAAAATAGAGTAATTTTTTAAATTAATTTATAAAATATAAATTTAAAATAATTACATGAAAAACATTTTTTCCAATAAGTTTAAAAATAATTATATG
This sequence comes from Annona cherimola, assembly GCA_030490835.1. Taxonomy (NCBI): domain Eukaryota; kingdom Viridiplantae; phylum Streptophyta; class Magnoliopsida; order Magnoliales; family Annonaceae; genus Annona; species Annona cherimola. Next base: position 111,003,336 of record CM059972.1, on the reverse strand, counting down.
AAAATTATTTCTATAATAATTTAAAAATATAAATTTAAAATAATTATATGGAGAATGTTTCAACAATAAATTTAAAAATAATTACATGGAGAACATTTCTATAATAAGTTTAAAAATATAAAATATAAAATAATTATATGGAGAATGTTTCTACAATAAATTTAAAAATAATTATATGGAGAACATTTCTATAATAAGTTTAAAAATGTAAAATTTAAAATAATTATATAGAGTATATTTCTAGGATAAATTTTAAAATAATTATATGGAGAACATTTCTACAATAAATTTAAAAATATGATTTTTTGATATATAAAAATTTTAAAATAATGATTTCATAGAATATTTTGTGATGGTGGTGGCGATGGTCTATTATTATTGCCACATATAGTCCATCATCTAGGTAAATGTGCATACTGGGCGATATTTTATCGGCTCAAACCTGATACTAATTTCGACATTATATATTTCAATTAGGGCTGAACCTAGTATTAAATTCCATCTCATTAATTCATGTCAGGACCAGAGCAAGTCTAGACTGGGTTAAAAATGGAGTTGTTTTCATCCCATTTATTTTTTTTATGTAACGGACCCTGTGGTGTAATTTGATGTGGATGTTCTATCTCTTGCATACTATTTTGAATAGAAAATACTCTTTTAAAGCAAATAAAAATATATATTTTAAAGTCTTCATTACTTGCATTACAGATATATAAGTAAAGCCCACATGTGTATAAATTTTTTAAAAAATGAAAATAATATATTTTCATGTTTTCTATAAATCGTCTAATTTATAAATCACCATTTAAGACTGTTAGACATATGCAAGTGCCGAACTTTGAAAATGAATATATAACCCATAAAACTTCCTAATCTTATTTTTTTGGAACCTCAAGTAAATACATATTGGTGTATTATTATCCATGAAGATTTTACGGAATAAATTCTTAAAATAAAATACTCAAATGAATAAGACCATATTTTATATATTATTTTTTTGGTTTTAAAAATGCTTTAGCTTAAAAATTGAATGATTCAAAACAAACGCGAAGCTATAAGATTACTAGAAATTTTGATTTTATATTGCGTTCAATAAAAATTTGTGTCGTTGATTTAATTTTAGATCCATTGACTTGCAGTTAATTATAATATCCAGATTTTCGAAAATAAAAGGGTAGTTGGTAAAACAGGTAGAATGGCTAGGAGGCAGGTTTTGGCTCGATACTAGCGGATACTCAACCCGATACTTATGTACTCATAAGTCAGGTTAAGACCAATACTAATGTATGATAATTACTTTTTTAAAAAATTTGAAACTGACTTTTTTCAATGTCGGACCAAACCAAGTCGAAAAAACCTGCTCGGTTTACACTTCAAATAGATGCGAATTTTAGTAATACATGCTTCAAAAGTAGGGGTGAACACCGAGCCCATCTTACCTGGTCCAGACCCGGTATATATTTTGAACTTGTGTATTCATGTTCAGGTTTAACCCGGTATCAAACCTTATAACATTAAATTTGGTCTAGGTCAAAGAGTGTCCATGCTGGGTTAAAAATAGAATTGTTTTTCAAAGTAATTCATAAAAATATATATTTAAAATAATTACATGAATAACATTTTTATAATAAATTTTAAAATAATTATATGGAGAATATTTTTATAATAAATTTTAAAAAATAAAGTTTAAAATAATTATATAGAGAACATTTCTATGATAAATTTTAAAATGCAAATTTTAGAATACTTATACGAAGAACATTTCTATAATAAGTTTCGGATTGCGTCAAACTTAATAATGACGAAGAAAGAATAAGTAGTTTTTAAAAAACATAAACAATAATCTACGAACAATAGGTTTTTTAAACACCATATCAGTCTTTGTTAGGAAAAACTTGCTTGGCTCACACCCCTAGGCCACGTTTAGTAATGCGTGAGTGTGGTAACTATGGTTTTCCCATAGGATTTAGTTTCTCAAGGCTAATCATTGCTCCATCAATCACATTATTTTTTCCACTTTTACTCCTACTTTTCAATCGTTTTCCTTACTAACTACATACAACAAACATATTTATTTCAACTATACCCCTATCATTTCTTATCAATCACACATTTATCAAAATATTCTTTTTTTGTTTTCCACACATATTTCTTAAAATATTCTCTTTTTCGTTTTCCACAGTTTCCCACAATCCCATAATTTTATCAAAATATTCTTTTTTTGTTTTCCACACATATTTCTCAAAATATTCTCTTTTTCGTTTCCCACAGTTTCCCACAATCCCATAATTTTACATATTACCATAGTACTTTACGTTTCTGAATTTTAAAATCATGACCATCCGTCAATGACAAAACCCATGTATGTCCCATCAATTGAAGTTAAAAAAGAAACTTGGGGTGGGTGCGCGCGATAAATGGATAGAAACACACAATCAGCCACTACAAATTGTTTGTCATGTTACCATTCCTGCCATATGCATGGTTTATACTTATAATTACTAGAGGCACTGCGGAACAAGAAGAAAAAAATTATTAGAATATGTAAAACAATTAGGATTACACACCTGGCGGGTTATTTCTAACTCAGGTCTAACGCCTATGTCGACTTTGTATATTCAGTTCAAGTTAGACGGGGTTTCGATACAGTGCACCCGGGTGTTTTAATCAGTTTTTGTTTTTTTTTTTTTTTAAAATTTTTTACAACGGTTAATCTAAGTGTATTTAACAAAATTACTAAAATACCATTGATTTTCAAAAATAAAAAATAAATATCTAAAATACTCCAAAAATAATAAAAATTGATACACATGTTAAATACACTTAAGATTAACAGTTTTATAAAAAAAATTTTAAAAAGTTTTTAAAAAGGGTTAAATGCACCTAGGTGCACTGTATCGGGATCCAGTTCAACCTGGTACCTAACCTGTCATCAATTACAATCTGGATCATAGCGGGTCAAGGCTAAGTTAGAACCGGTCTGAGCTAGGTTAAAAATAGAGGTATTTTTTTTTCCAAATTACTTCATAAAAGTTAATTCAAAAAAAGTCATTATTTTCAAAAAAAAGTCATAATCATTCATTAATTATTTTTCATTTTATCCCTCAATGGTGGACTAAGAAGTTGCCTAAGTCTACCATAATTTTCAACGTTTTTGGGGCGACATTGAATTCGGATAAATTATGATGGTATTTTAGTGAATATACAAATTTATATAAGGAAAATACTTCAATGCTACTGATAACAAAAGATTTCAATATGTCAAAAATTCAAGTGTGTAAAATAATATCATAAAATGATCTGAGTTATATGCCTATTCCAAATTAATTTATTAATCTCTATGATCCAAAACGTGTTTAGATATATGATTTTATAACTTATTATAACACTTTTAACTCATATGTGTATGGTTTTATTGAGGTGATTTTCTTATTTTATGTGATTATAAATATTTTAAAGCAGTTATGGTTTATCTAAGAATTCGACTGAAATGATTTATAGTACTAGAAAAAAACAAAGGATAACAAATAAAATAAATTGATAAAATTTTGATTTAATCATCAAAGAAAGGCCTAATGACTATAATATGCTAAAAAAAATTTATAATATTATTATCACGAAGTATACTCTGCATGTAAATAGATTCATTAGTAAGTTTTTCCAGACTCGGATAAGCCCTTTTAACATTGCATATTTAGGTCTGGGTTAACCCAGTACTAAACCCTATGTCATGAATTCCGATACAAATTAAAGTGGGTTTGGATTGAGTTCAAACAAAGAATATTTCCCAAATAAATTAATTACATAAAATTTTCTGAAATAATAATTATACATAAATTCTGGGAATCTAAAAATTTTGGTTATAATTCATGCGAAATAAAATTTCAAATAAATTCATAAAATAAAGTTTTTTTTTCCAAAATAACAATTATACTAAAATTTGGGAATCAAAATTTTTTTTATTACAATTCATACAAAATAATTTTTAAATATATCATATTCAGTCTTCAATGATAAATATCTAAAAATATTTTAAAAAATTAAAATAACATTAATTAAATAATCAATATTGATTTTTTTTATATGTATGTAATATAAAACAATATAGAATTGCTTCTAACATTAGCGATATTTTATTCATGAGATAAATAAGTGAACACCAATAGCGATATTTATTGAATCTTTGGGCCTGACATGAAGGATAACCCCACACCACACATGCCCGATCAACATAAGTGCACCTTCTTATGGAAGATTGCAGCTGAGCCCTTGATCTAATCCATCCAATTCACATTAAATCCTAACCGTCAAAATCTAGTCATCCGTATCCGGACATCTGATTCGTAGCCTTCAATACTCTCTCTATCAATTCAAAAGCGTCAACTAATATTCAATCATCTTCGCATTCGATCATCAACCACGAGTGCGATCCCAATTTCAAAGGGTTCAGATTTCAGATATATTCCACGTGTACGGTGAGAACTGTGACATGCGTCGTAGCTACGACGCAGCCGATTGTCAAGAATTTAAACAACCTCCCTCCCGCCACGAGTCAGTAACTAACTTCCCCGCGCTTTCTTCACGGCCGGTTCTCTCCTTCGCGTGCTGCACCCTTTTCTCTCCAAGGAAGGAACTGCCTCTGTGGGCTCCACTGCCTTTGGAATCTAAATCTGATCCGTCCAAAATATGCAAATCGAAGATAAATTTGAAATGATCGTGCGAGGTGGACCACATATCATCCGTAGCCAGTTTGGTACTTGTTTCATCTCCCCCATCATTGTTTTCCTCAAACAATCTATGAACATCGAAGATTTCTTTTAATCACATCCTAGAATTGAGAAATGATCATATTGCAGTAATGGATTGTCCATTTCCATTATCTTGGGCCCCACAAACTTGGGTATTTTTTGTTTTGTAAAACTGAAGCGCTTAGCTTTGTTCCTTGCATTCTTTTTCATCCTCTCTGTGTGTTCCCCATTGAAGAAACATGATGAAGCCTTGCAATGATTTGAGTGATGATTGTCAATCCAATTCGTCTAGATGGGTGCTTGAGAATGTCGTGATGGACGCTGAAAATCCCCATGGAAATTCTTCGCAATCAACAGAAGATCGTCGCCACCCTTTAGCTTTCAAGTCTGAATCCAAGCCCTTATTGAGCAACATGGTTCGCAGCCCGTCCAAGATTGTGACAGGCCTCACAAGGTTTGTGTCGGTGAGGTTGAGTGCAGCATCCAACGATGAAAACAGTAACATGAAACTCGTTCGAGGCCAGAAGATGAGATACGACGTTGAGAGCGGGCTCAACGGACTGCGCTTCCTTGGGAAGGACTTGGATGCGTGGGAGAATATCGTGAAGAGGTTCAAACAGGTTGCTGTCGATGGGAGGCTATCCAAAGAGAATTTCGGCCCTTGCATCGGTTAGTTGTGCTGATTTATTCATCTCATGAAATGCCCCTGAACGTGGCTTTCTCCGTTTTCTGAAATTGAGCCCTGTTTCCCAAGGGATGGCGACTTCAAAAGAATTCGCTGGTGAGCTCTTTAATGCAATGGCAAAGCGTCATAAGTTGGAAACCAAAGATAGCATATCCATGGACGAGCTGAAGAAGTTTTGGAATGAGATTTCAGATCAGAGTTTTGACTCCCGGCTTCAAATATTCTTCGACATGTAAGAATCTTCAAATCCTCCCCTGTTAGAAATGACGAATACGCGTTGAATAGACGCCCAACCTGCTTTTGTAATATTTCTCCAGGTGTGATAAAAATAGTGATGGGAAGCTGTCAGAGGATGAGGTAAAGGAGGTGGGTGTGAAAACACTTGATTCGTTCACCCTTTCTTTCTACAAACATGGCTTCTTGGAAATGATTGAGATGGTTGATTTTCAGGTGATTCTGCTGAGTGCTTCAGAGAACAAGTTGGCAAAGCTCAAGAACAGCGCTGCAGTCTATGCCTCCCTGATAATGGAAGAACTTGACCCTGATCACCTGGGATACATAGATGTGGGTATTCATAAATCATGGCTTCTTCTATGAAAGCGAATACTGTTCTGCTAAATCTGTGTCCTTAAGGTTTCTGCGAAGCTAGAAAATGAATTTTCATGGTTATGAGCCAGTTCTACAGATTGCTCTTTTGTCAATTACAGTGAACACATGATGACTACATGGTGTTAATTTGGAAGGTGTCCTTCTTTTCCCTTCTCCAGATTTGGCAGCTCCAAACATTGTTTGCTGGCACGGTTAACTTAAAAAGTGAGGAAAACAGTAATGAAAAGACTGCAATGCTAGCCAGATCCATGATCCCACAGCAATACAGAAACACAATTACCAAAATTTTCAGCAGGGCCTGTGATTTTGCTGATGAGAACTGGAAGCAGATATGGATTCTTTCACTTTGGTTGACTGCCAATATAGTTCTGTTCTCATGGAAGTTTGTGCAGTACAAGCATCAGCCAGCATTTGAAGTGATGGGTTTCTGTGTCTGCGTAGCAAAAGGTTCAGCTGAAACGTTGAAACTGAACATGGCACTCATCCTTCTCCCCGTCTGTCGAAACACCATAACACGGCTGAGATCAACGTTCATCAATTCAATTGTTCCATTTGATGACAACATCAATTTCCACAAAGTAGGTGCCATTTTGACAATGTAGCTACAGCTGAAAACAACCCTTGGCAATTAATCATGCCTGTCTTTTCTGGAGATTGCAGATGATTGCATTCGGAATCATAGTTGGGACCTTTATTCATACGTTCGTCCATCTAGCATGTGACTTTCCAAGGCTGACTACATGTCCACGCACTTTGTTCATGAGAACTTTAGGACCCAATTTTGGTTTCACACAACCAACATATGGCTCCTTAGCATCCAGCGGCGTTAATGTCACTGGAATCTTCATGATTGTTATCATGACATTTTCTTTCACATTAGCCACTCATTCTTTCAGGAGGAATGTTGTTAAGTTGCCATCTCCCTTCCATCGCCTGGCTGGCTTCAATGCCTTCTGGTATTCCCATCACCTGCTGCCTATTGTCTATGCACTCTTGGTTATTCACGGCTATGAACTTTTCCTCAACAAGGTGTGTGGTACAAGAAGACGGTCACTTTTATGCCTTGTTTAAGCATGACTATTGCTCGATATCTCGCATGTCAGAAGGATTCACACACCCTGTCAGATGAGTTCGGCTAACTTGGCTATTCTCAGAATACAGATTTTGCAGATGTAAGATGAGGAACATATATGAACGCTAAATACACACTCCCAAATTATTGATTCATTCCAAGTCATTGCTGATTTATTTTCAGTTAAATAGCCACCTGAGGTTTGTCACCCAGTCATGCTTGGATGTGGAGTTGATCTGAAAACAGGATAGACATACAAGGCTCAAGTCTTGTACAACTGTGCCTCCTTTGACATGTGAGGTTTTGCACATTCACAGTGCAATCCAAGAGCATTTCTCAATTATTTTCAGTGGCTCATCTATTGTTAACGAATACTAATGTTCAATGGATAAACTATAATTGTTACCTGCAGACATGGATTTACCTACTACTTCCAGTCATCATCTACAGCACTGAAAGAATAATAAGAGGATTTCGTGAACAGCATCATCGAGTGAGTATTATCAAGGTCAGTGATTCTAACAATTTTATCAAGTACGGAAGTTTATTTTCATCGTTCAAAGAAAAAGCAACAGAGTGACTTTAATGTTCTTTTTCAATACACAGGCTGCAATACACCCAGGGAATGTACTCGGGTTGTACATGACCAAACCACCTGGATTTAAATATTTGAGTGGAATGTACTTATTCATCAAGTGTCCAGAAGTCTCTTCCTTTGAATGGTAATTGTATCCTTCTAAAATGGGCAAATTGCATGACTTGTTGTTTTCCACTATGTGCACAAGCTTTCATTTCGTCCTACTAAGTTCAGCGAAACTGTCAGTCATGCCAAGAGAATCCACAATAGAACCTTGAGCCTTTCTAAGAGATTACAAACAGGATAAAAATACTGCCCACATTCAAGTGAAAATGTTCCAATGACTGTTGGTTGAAAACTGGAGTTGTTCTTTGGTTAAATATGGGAATCCGCAGCTGATGGATATTGTGATAAATTAGGAATGCGCATATATTTCTTCCACCAACAAATGTTATAGAAAATAAGGAGCACTTTTTATTCTCATAGTCTTCTATGCTTATTCCTCCATTCCCAACAGGCATCCTTTCACTGTCACTTCTGCACCAGGAGATGATTATTTAAGTGTTCATATCAGAACTTTGGGAGATTGGACTACAGAAATTCGAAGTATATTTGCCAAGGTGCATCACTGATAAACAGCAGACTGTTGAAACTGATGAGTTCGATCATCTTAAAATATGTAATAAACAGCCCAGGAGTTGTTCCCTCACAGGTTTATGAAGACAGCAGTAAGAAGCCTCTTCTTGGTAGATCGGAATCAACAATAATAACAGAGGGGAACTTTGAACAAACTAGGTATTTGGGATCTGCAGATTGCTCTCCGTTTGATTGCTATCATCACCATTTGACAATTGCCTCTTTCAGATTTCCACGCATCCTAATTGATGGACCTTATGGGGCACCTGCACAAAGTTACAAGAAGTACAACATTCTTTTACTTATTGGACTTGGCATTGGAGCAACTCCATTCATCAGTATACTTAAGGACATCCTCAACAACATGAAATCAAATGATCCCATTCAAGTCAGTATACTCAACAGATGATCCAGATATTGAACTTGTAACAACAAGTAGCCATCACTAGTATGAATCTGTTCAGCACACAGAAAATGACATGCAACTGGTTTCAAATCATAGCAGGATAGTCCAGATGGAAACATGGAAAGTTCATGCATAACCAAAATTAAAGGACCAGGAAGAGCCTACTTCTATTGGGTCACGAGGGAACAAGGCTCATTTGAATGGTTCAAAGGCGTGATGAATGACATTGCAGAGTGCGACCAACATGTGAGTTCATGATAAATCATTGGATCATTAATATCATGTGCTATTTTGATCTGCATGCCTAGGCATAATAATTGAGTTCCATCAATTCAATATCATGTGTTCTTTCCCTCAAATTTCTGGAGTGATTATTGAAGCTTGCAAAACTTTGGCATTCCAGCACATTATAGAAATGCACAACTACTTAACAAGTGTCTATGAAGAAGGAGATGCACGGTCAGCTCTTGTTGCTATGGTTCAGTCACTGCAGCTTGCTAAGAATGGAGTTGATATAGTGTCAGGAAGCCGGGTAATCTACTTTTTCAGTAAAGAACTCAGTAAGCAAGATGACTCATACTTCTACATGGTTCCTAACAGATGTAAATGTTGCATTAACAGATACGAGCACACTTTGCCAGACCAAACTGGAGAAAGGTGTTCACTGAAATGGCTGAAGCCCACCTATGCTCTAGCATAGGTGAGTTAGATTCAAATATGTAGGAATTCTAAGCAATAGAACATTAGCTCATTGATGAAGCTGCAGGTGTATTCTACTGTGGAGCACCAGCACTAGCAAAGCAGTTGAAGGACCTTTGTCACGAATTCAGCCATACGAAATCAACCAGCTTCCACTTCCATAGGGAGAACTTCTAAGACACCGTTTAAGATTTAAAAGAAACATCAAAAACATGTACAGGAAAAGGAAACAATGAGAGATCCTCTAAGTGAGCTTCAAGCAGACTCCATGTAAATGATTCGGGCCCTAAGCAGGCTATTTGTATCTTGCAGTGACGATGGTCACAGTGCAAGGTGCCTGCAATTGACTGGCTTCCACAAGGACAGGAAAACCATGATACTGCCCCTTAAACAAACAGTCGGTGAGAAGATTTTAGTGGTCTTTTGCATTCCGTGAGAGGAAAACTGACATGAAGACGGCAGAGTGAGAAGGATGAAAAATCCAGAGTTCTTGTCATAGAGAAAGAGCTGTGTGTGTGTGTGGAAGGATACATGATCGGTCTTGATCGCTTGATTGATACTGCTTGATAACTCTTTTATTTTCAAGCTTATTACTTGAGTTTACTTAGGGGTGCAACTCGGGCTCTTGAAACTTAAACTCTAGCTTTATTTTTAAAACTCAACCCTAACCCTAACCCTATTTATAAACCTAAACCCTAACCTATTTTTGAAATTCGGGCTTAGGTTGAGTGTCCAGCTAAAATTCGGGTTAAAATTATTCTATATATTTTTTATCTATCTTATACTTATTCAACTTTAAATCTATCATTAAAAAATTCGAAAATGATACTTTTTCTATTTTCAAGCAAAAATTCAAGAGTGTTTAAGATTATAAAGAAGAAAAACCTCATTTAAACATTCTCTTTATATTAAGTTGACTAATACTCATTTCTCAAAAAAAAAGAATAGACTAGTAGCTTGTTTTAGAAAATGAAAAGGTACAATATTTTATTATTATGCAATTTAATATTAATATCATAACCATATACATAAACATTAATCTCTAATTATAAGAAAAACCTTATAATGTCAATCATAATAAAAAAAATATTCAACAATCACAGTATTAAGTTAAATAAATTACAATAAATTTATTTCAAGTAGAATAAACATCTAACTACTAATATCATATTGAAACGACCAAATGATAACATTCTACATAAGTAATTAAGTTAAAAACCAAAAAACATCTCAAGTTCTAAAAATAGTTTTCATTTTTTTTGTTTTGAAACTATCATTAAACCAAACTTTTTTTTCCTAAAAGAAAATATAAAATTATTATATTATATAATTGAACTTAAGGAGGAATAATGTTTATATATGGTATAAAATAAATATAATATATATGAGAGAAATGGACTAGATTCATATGGAGTATAAAATAAATATAAAATATATGTGTTATATATATTTCAGTTTTGGGTTCGGGTCCGGTTCAAGTTCAGCACAACTCGGTTCAAGTTCTTTTTAATTTGGGTTCCGTTGAACCCGGAAAATCAGGTTGGGCTCTAAAGCAGGCAGTTTTAACACTGTTTCTAGGGGTGCAACTCGGGTCGGGTTATACCGGGTTGGAGTGAACCCAAACCCTAAGCCAACCGGGTTTGAGTAAACCCAAACCCTAAGAATTTAATCCGGGTTCGGACCGGGTTCGCATTGGTTTTGGTTTGGTTTCGGGTTAGAATTCGGGTTACTAAAAAATTATTTTTTTCCAAATTTAATTATAATCTAAAAGAAAATTATTGGAATATACATACCTATGTTTATGAAGTCAAGCCTCATGCTAAATTTTGCCAACATCCTTTCAAAGAATTCTACAACATCATGCTGAATTCTGCAATATTCTTTGAATGAACTCTGCAAGCAATTTTTCAACACCCTATAGACACAAATAAATCGCAAATTAGTTAGTCTTATGACTAGTTGGTCATTTCTATTTAATAGCTAATGAAAATGACTCAAGTTTAGCAAATAGAAAATGAACATATCATACAAACTATTGTACTTGAAACTAAACATTATCATACAAATTGCTAAAATAGAAATTGACCACTTGTCATACCAATAAACTTAAAATATGAATCAAATTTATACTACAATATGAAATTCAAACTAACAGATTTCTCATACTAACAGAAAGTATGATATAAAATAGATTTATCATGCCAACTTAAATTCAAACATAATCCACATAACAGTTATTCAAAGCAACTAAATCTAAATACACTAAGTATAATGGTTCAACATTCCAATCTATTGATACACTGGCCACCTATATATTAATATTACAAAAAAAACATGTATAATTTATAAAAAAATTATATAAATTACACGGGGTCGGGGTTTTGGTACCGGGTTGGTGTGAACCCAGGTTTGGTTTCGGGTTTCTACGGGTCGGGTTGAAACCGGGTCTATTTTGGGAAAAATCTAAAAAATAGAACCCATTTTTTTGGTTTTGGTACCGGGTCGGGCCGGGCCGGGCAGATTCGGACCGACCCGGTACCAAGTTGCACCCCTATCTGTTTCAATCTGGTTCGGCGGGCCGGGTTCGGGTTGAGCCCGGCCCAAGTTGCACCCCTAAGTTTACTACTGAATTTGCACATATGAATACATTTAGCACAAGGGTAATTTTTTCTGCCCCAAATGCAACCTCAGCCAAGGCCAAAATTCAAGCTAATCGACTTATCAGATGGATTAGACATTACGAAGACAGTGAAAGGATGAAAAATACCGCCAACTATCGACATCTAAATTACTCATTGTCTCAGCTGGCGAATGGGAGAGCTAGTTTTGGGTTAGGTCATTACTTTGCTGGCCTCACATCCGCAGTTTAAATTTTCAAGACATGTTGATGCTACACTCGCTCCCTTTCTCCAAGCATCAGTTGCACGTACCAAAGGCATTGGCTTTGTACATTCTTAAATCTATAGAAAAAGCAAGTAATTAAGGTATTGCAATTTTCAACTTTTCCACTTATCTTTTAAAACGTGCCTACTCTTCCAAATCAACAGCTACATTGGGATGGAGACATAAAAAAAATTACCTAACATGGGTCAATCTCAAACATTCAATTTGGGTCATTGAATTTGGAGAAGGGACCGTACTCTTTCCAAAAATAACTTTACAGCTTGTGATAGAATGTTGGAACAATGGGTTTGGCTCATTTCTCTCTTTCCACCATCGATCACAGGCCCAATTGCTTCAATACGCCATACGTATTTTCATCGTCTATGGTGCAGGAGTTGCCACTCTGTTGTTTGCGGCCGCATGTAAATAGGACCATGGTAAACTACAGATAAGCCACACTTCCTGGGTGATAGAAAAAAATTATAAGATTTTTCTGGTGCTTCTGTGACGGACTGCGTTCCCGTTACAGAAAGTATAAGATCATAAATCATAATCGTCAGTCATTAGAAGATAGGTAGCATTGATTAAATCTATGACAATGGTTGATCTATTACACAGTAACACACTGCATTCAGCTTTTAGGTGCACTGAGGAGGCTGCCAGCATGAAAAATAAAAAGAAGGAAAAGGAACTTTATGAGACGCTAATGATTTCGATCGTACATAAGCTCCATCATTGTTTTTTGTTTGTTTTCTTGTCTATTTTTCATCTCTGGATAATATACAAAATTCCCAACAGAGTTATTATTTAAAAAGAAAAGAGGACTTGAAAGTTGTAGCAATAGGAGATGGCCATTCCTTGCATCTTATGGCTCCATTGTGAAAGTAAATAAATCGCCGAATTTAAACTTCTATACAAATTGATGGGAAGATAGATCCTTAATCTGTAATACTTCTATATACATCTCTCTCTATATATATACCCTCATCCAAGCAGAAGAGCTATTCACCCTCATGAGCTATCTGGCTTTGGTTTTCTGCTCAGTTCTGAGTAATGGCCACCCATTAACTGCAACACTTCCTCCCAGAGAGTTGATAAAGAATCTGGCGATGCCCCAACAACGAGATTGATGCTACAAGCTGCAATGTACCAGTAACCTGATTCAATCTCATCCCTCAATTGATTCAGATGCCACCCTGCGTATCCAACAAAGAAACTCAAATCTTGAGGCTTCAGAATTCCTCTTCTCAACAACTTCGCTGCCTCTGTCAAACTATTTCTTCCACCAAAACAAAGGCCTGTTGTCACCTGCTCGAAGCTAGGTGGTGGCTTATGGTCACTTGCTCTTAACAGCATCATACTACCATCAAGGGGCCCTCCAAAATTCAAATAGCAGTCAGCAAAGTGGGTTGCCAGAGATGGAGCTGATAGCTTCGTGTCTTTGATTTTCTTCAGACTCGGACGGTTGATAAGAACTCCAAAAGGATTCTCCCCTTTGTTTCCTGTTCCAATGACAAGGACAACACTTCTTTCAAAGGTGCCAACACCATCAAGCTTCTCAGTAGCAACAAGGATGCAGCCAGCCTCCACCATAGAAATTGGATGGGCCCACTTACGACTAAGCAAGTTGCAAAACACCGAAGGGAGTGCATATTGGGCAGGACTTCCAGTTCCCAGCTGCTCCAACCAGAAAAAATTCCAGGCCTTAGTTACTAGTAACAGAGTCTGGTTGTGTGAGAAACCACAGAATATGCGCCTAACTCGACATTACATGATATTTAGCAATTCACAACCTAACTCAATTTTAAATCCATTGCGATGTAAAGCAAAACGCAATTGGCTGCATGTCCATGGGAACTCATAAAACACACAAGTAATAAGAAAAATGTTCCTAAAACCTGAGGTGAGAGTTCCAAACATGCTGAAGATGAAGAGTAATCTCAAGGCCCTGGAGAAGCTTTCTAGAAGCTCATCTTATTATGTTCTATAAATATCCACCAATGACGTTGTATTGAACTATTAAAGTTTTAGCTCCTATGGTCTCAGGAGTTCTCCTGACTGGTTAGCTAACCCAGAGAAAATCCTTCTGATCCTACCGTCAAAGGTCCCTATTGCCTGAACTATATTCATCAGAGTTCAAATTCCAATATTTGGAGACAAAACTATTTCCAACTTTCCCGATTGAATGGATTCACCAGCAAATAATCAAACCTTAATACCTTAAAAACCCAAACAATGAATTCCCTCAAAGATCCTTTTTCAGAAGGGCCCATTTTTGTGGCCGGTGATACTCTCCTCGTATTCATATTTTTGCGGTAGATGATTTTGGGTGAATGCTCCATTCACCATGAGAGATCATCGGAAATGATCAGGATTATATCACCCAAAGTAAAAGGCAGGTTTCATCCTCACTCTCTGTAACTTTTGTTCGCTATCCAAACATGACTCAAGAGGGCATGGGAATTTCAAGACCGGAGGATACCTTTTTTTCACCTTTTTTTCCTTTTCTTGTAAACCAAGGAAAAGCACACTACTTTGTTGCCAGATCATGTAGCAATTACGGCATTAATCCATGATTTAAACGAAAATACAGGCGCGATCCAATTAGCATTTCGACAAATCTGCCCTGAACTTTTTCTGAAAAAAATTGTAATATGCTGAAATTGAATTCTGCGAAAACTTCAGATTACCCTCTCCCAAGCAACAAGATTTGCCCGGTATGTTCGCGCATCCCGAATTATATGATGGGTGCTGGCATTCTTGGAGTTGTTCTCAGAGGATGGGTGATTTTCAGGACTTGATTGATGATCATCGCTTCCTGTCAAAATCATAATGCCCATCAGCAAATGAAACAGCCTCAAAACAACGCAGAAACCCAGAGCCGCAGCCAGCAGCAGCCTATTGCAGGTGAAGAAACTAACATGGAGCCCAGATATCGCATGCCGACTTCACGTGCAACAGCTTGCTGCAGCTGCTGAGTGCTAGGCGTTCATGACTCAAAAAAACAAAATATCTTCCTTCACCTGAAGACGAAGACGAGGAATTCCCATTACTCTTCTTCATTCCCATCGTTTTCAATGGAAGGGATGATCGAGAGATGGGTCTTTGAGGCCATGAAATGACAGCAAAAGGGCGTTGGTTGGCACTCCTGAGATTGGCAGAGCAGAGATCCATGGCTATGTCGATGTGGATATTGCTAGAATTCTCGTTGCCGTCGTTGGATCTATTCGCTTGCTTCCGACGTTGAAAACGATGAAAGACATGAAAGGAGACAAATTTCTCTCCGATGCATGCATTTTGAGATTTTTAAAGAAGGAAAGCGGACCCCACCAAGGGATGCTCAAAACGGGATGCTGCTTCTGATTCCTGGTGGGCAGTTGAAGATAGGAATAGAAAAAATTAATAATTAATTTCTCATACAATTACAGTTGCAGACGACAAATGACTATGGATTCCAGGCAAAAGAAAAGAAAATTTCACCCAAACTCGCTCCTGGGAAATCTGATGATTAAATTCTATTTTCAGGTATATATAGTCGCAATTTTCACATTTGACTAATACAACCTTTTCTCTCATTTTAAAATCTTTTACACCAAAATTTTTTTTACCACTTTCCAATCACATATTCACACCCTAAGTAAATGAGATGAAGTTCACATTATGGGTGTGTTTGTTTAGGGTAAAAAAGTGTCAACTAAAACTTTTCAATCTAAAACTTTTCACTCTCCATAATTATTCTATTTTTTAATTATTTTTTCACATTTTTCTATACAACTACCCTACTTTTCAATCATTTCTACACAACTACCCATACAACTAACCTATCTATTTTAACTTTATTCTCTTTACTCTTCATCATTACTCCTATTATATCACATCACTTTCTATTGATTTGACAATTTCTACTCCAAAAACTTTTCATCAAAAGTTTTACCTCCAACCAAACACACCCTATTTCTTTCATCTGGATTCATGTAATTTGGGTGTATTTCCTTTCCGTTACTGCTTATTCATGGTAGGTAGCCAGCATTTAGTATTCATTCAAACTTACTGCACGCGTGGGAAACGAGGAGCACCGGGAAGCATGGGGAACGAGGAGCCGAACTATTCTTGTGCTGCAGCAGCACAAGCTCAGGGGTGACAAGATGGAAGACAGTACAAAGCTTGACCCGAAGGAAGTTTCATGTGCGGTTTTTTTAACTTAAGGGTGTGTTTGACAATTGATAGAAAAATTTTGAATTAAAATTTTCAATATAAAGTTTTTCTCTCCATAACTATCATATTTTTTAATTATCTTTTCACATTTTCCTATATAACTATTCTAGTTTTCAATCATTTTTACACAACTATCCACATAACTAACTTATCTATTTTAACTTTATCTTCTTTATTATTTATCATTACCCCTATCATATCACATTATTTGATAATTTTTACTCTCCAAAACTTTTTATCAAAAGTTTTATTCGTTACCAAATACACCGTGAACCTGTTATTTAGGTGGGTTTTCCATTTATGGGGACTATCTTCTGCTCGAGAGGAAAGCAGGAGCCACGATCTTCGTCTTTCGATTATCTGAACTTCCAATGGGATGATACAGTCTATGTAAAAATGTATTGGATAACCTAGCCTACAATACCTATAACAAAAATGTGTGAATACGGTCGAAAAGATAGAGCTGCCGCATCTACACCCATCTTCTGACTTCAAATCAGTTTATTGTCTTGACATGGATGAGCTATTAATACCTTTGTTACATTGGGAAAAAAAAATAGAAGAAAAAACACACACATATATAAGGGGATATACAGAATCTAACCATATGGACATAAGAATCCACCACTTTGAAGTTTGAACTTTAATTTTCCAAGAACATTATTAATTATTGAAGGGCATCAAAGAAATCTTCCAAATAACCACCTTGACATCTAAGTTTTATCCAACCATTTGAGAAATTTTTATGATTTGTGAATCTTGAAAGATACATTAGTGAGAGTTTTAACATGAAAACCATTTAACCTTTTGCCCATGTTGCTGTGGTGTCCAAACAACCTCGCTGCCTATTATTTTGTATATTTTTAGCCATTGACCTTCATTTTATATGAAATTTTAAAGGGTCTAAAATATTTTTTGAAGTTAGGGAGCAGCAACTCTCTATGAGATGCCCATGTTTGCTTTTTTCAATAAATATTTTTTGATAATATTATTTATTATATTTGATATATGTAGACCTCTTAACGCATTTTATATTTCACGATATTTGTTGAGATAATATCTTACAAACATTATTTAGCTAAATGCATACATACATGGTTCGTTATGAGAAAACATTAATGCTAGGAGTAGTGGCTATAATTGTGGCAGAAGTAGAAAAAATGAGAAGGAAACTTATTCCAATAGAAATTGTGGGGAGCTTTGTCTGCTATTTATAAATAATATAATTTGGTCCGGGAATACAAGGTGTAAAAATAAGATTAGAATGAGCCGGTTTGAATTTAATCTATTGTGTAAGAAAGTTAGACATGTTAGTGGTTTGAGAGGCACCCGATATCTGACAATGGAGGATCAAATGGCAATATTTTTACGTATGCTATCTCATGGCTCCTGATCGTATGCACTTGGGTGCTTTAAGCCGCACTACACTCAAGTGCATATGACCAGGCGCCCTATCTCATATCTTTAGAAATCAAAGTATAGGGGGTTACTTTTATCGATTCGGTGTTCATTAATATTTTCATAGGTACCTGTATGCTGTAATGAATCTCCATACAGAAATGATTGAAGCTCCAACACATACTACGCACCGTAAGATAATGGTGGACCTTGCAGTTTTGAATTATTTTTAAGTTCGTGTTGCATCAATCCTACACTATACACTCTTTTAGAATTACATTTATCGTACGAACCTATCAAACAACTTACATAGAGATGTATAGGAGCTCTTAATGGTACCCCACATTCATACAACACCACCACCAAGTCCAAATTCAGCTTGGAAGAAATGAGAGAATTACCAGACGATCTACCGAAAGGAACTTTTGTTGGGTGGAGGAACACGATAGAAGGCTCATTAGGCTCCTTGTAGAGAAGAGACAAGCTAGTTGCATATGTGGTGAAAGCTTAACAAAAGTTGTAGCAATGCGTATTGCATCAAGACTAAGCAATGAACTCTACTACATCATTGATGTTCCCTTAAGTGGGAGCAAATCCGAAACAGGTAGTGTCATTTGAGAGACATCTGCAAAGGTTGGGCAAAAGTTAGGGAGAAAACCGGAATGGGTTTGGATGAGTCCACCATGATGTTTAACGGGCCTTCATATCTTTGGGATGATCTAATCATGGTAAGCAATTAGTTTTTTGCAATTTTTTGAAGTTTTGGTGAGCTTTGTATACCAAATACTTATCATTGCATGTCGTTGAATTTTTTGTGTTCGGTGTGACTCAAACATAGTAGATCTCCAAGATAAGCCTCAAGTACACAGTTGGGAAGACTTGAATGAGATCTATAGGTCAGATGCACTGACTAGTGTCCATGTAGGTGAGATGCGAAGGTTGTTACGTCGCCAATGTGCACACATAGAGGAGGTTCGAACTAGCGAAGAAGGCTTTAATCCGAACGAGGAGCGTCCTTCCACGAAGGAAGATACTCCAACATCTTCAAGGAGGACGTCCGCATGCTCACCACATCATTAGACTCGGAGTTTATGTAGAAAGCCTCTAACCCCATTGGAGGAGGTAGTAAGTTCTATGTCAAGATTAGGGAATCGATAGTCGCCAGCACCAGTGATTGAGCAGGTCAGCATTGACTCCCAACGGTTAACGGATGCTCATTTACTCTTATGGGACCTTCCTCTCTCTCTCTCTCTCTCTCTCTTTCTCTCTAGAAAAGGGCAATAAAATGGTCCTTTACTTTGGTCAAAATCCCGGGTATGCATTAAGTTTTTTTAGTATGCCTACTATAGAGTGGCTCTTATAGTTTGTACATCATATTTTGGCTAATTTCTTGCCCTATCAACCCAAAATTCATTAATCATTTGTCTTCCATAGTGTGGACTATATTTATGTCATTTGACTTTATGTTCTTGCTTATCCTGCTATTTATGGTTGGAGAAGTTCATGTACGACATTACTCCATGTATGACATTGAGTTATTTTCATACATTTAGCTACATTGTTAGAAATGTTTTATATATATCATTATGTTCCCGTTAAATACCTTTTTTCATGGGTTCTTCAATGCCACATTTTCTATGTTATCTTTGTTGGACGTGCACTTGGTATATATGCATCATGGCTGGAGGCCCATGCACAAGTAAATTAATATCCTAGTGCTTGCTTGCCATCCTTTCCGAATCGAGAGTTCGCCACAGAGGTGTGTAGAAATTATTTTGGTACGCCTAATAAGAATGAGAAACTCATGTAGTGATAAACATATGTGATTGTACAAGTTATATTGGATGGAATAACAACAAAATTATTAATTTCTTTGATTGTCAATTATGTGGTAAAAAGGCAGTATAAGTATGTAGCATATATGATGGACTAATCTAATGTCGCGTATGGACACCCGTGGTTATCTAATTTTTATTATATTGGAAATAACTGTTGAAAATGAAAGGGTTGTGTAGGACTGATAAAAGAAACAACACTTCTTTATCTGACGGCTTCTTTTATGCGTAACTACTGTAATTTTTTTTTTTTTATGATTCTCACAAGGAATCATTAGAATGGGAGTTTGAATGGTAAAAACAATGGTAATTTCCCCCAATTCTAATTTCATAATAATTTTCTGCTGTAGTATATGTATGTTTCATTTTTTATAAGTCGTTTATTTCTGCTATGAACAGGCTTTATTGCTTAGCCATTGCTTTGTGTAAAGTTCATTCATACGGATAAAATTATGTAGGAAATTATATATGAGTTTGTTGTATCTACCACTATTCTAGCGGGTCCATTGAACCATATTGTTAAGGAGGGGATTTTGGGTCGACAATTTTCATCCTACTATAGACATTAGTGAAAAAATCAGGACCAAAAAGTAACTAATGATAATGACGAGATCCATGTGAAGTTTTTTTTTTTTTTTTGGATAGAAGAACCATGTGAAGTTGGGCGTTGATAATTGCCATTTCTTCAATTTGGAAAGTAACAGACCAATTGTAATGAGGAGGATAAATAAAATTGATATTTAATTCATTGTTTAAATATAAAAAGTTAATATGATAAGTAAAAAATTATAAATAGATTAAGGTAAAAATAGATAATATAGTTGTGTAACTAACTATGAAGCAATAGTTAATATAGTATTCGTACAAAAACATGAAATTTTATTAAAAAAATTTAATTGTGGATAGTTAAAATTTTAAGATAAAAATATTCATGAAAAACGATACACACTTACAATCGTTTGGAATTTTTTTTTAAAAAGAGAAAGTAATGTCATATATTAATGTAATTATTATGAAGAAAAGGTAAACAAAAAATTTAATTAATAAATTTTATAAGTAATAAACACTCAGTATCTGACCTCATTTTAAATAACTTCATTTTTTATAATTAAACGATGAATTAATTATCAAATTTATATGTTTTAATGAATTAATTATCAAATTTATATATTTTTTATAATGAGTTATAAACTTAAGTGTGTGATAAACGAGTTAGTGGGTTTGAAAAATGCCTACCTTAATCCAATGAAAATCAAATTTGATTGTTGCGGATTGATCTTAACCGACTTATAATCATATCTTTATCATACTACACTACTTTCTATATTTTATTTTTTTACATTTAAATTTTTTTTCTTTTTATCATTTTTAAGGATATAATAAGGTGCACGACAGTTAATAGGTATTATAATTAAGGTCCACTTCAGATTGAGACATGCAGGTGTGCGAATTTGCCTGGTTAATACAGGATCCGATCGAGATGTTCATGGCTCTCTTGGAGAACTCTTTGTACTACCGTATATACTAGACAAGATACAGTAGACGACCAACCATGGATTCATTGGTGACCTTGCTATTTGTAAAAATAGTCAAGCTGGAGTTCTCATTTGGTCATGTCTGATTTTTTTAATACGGGTGAAATATACATGTAAAAAAAAATTAACATTAACAAAATTATCTAAATCTCATTTTGCAAACTAAAATAATATAGATATAGATCATAACTGTTGATCACCGAATTAATTAATCAAATTAAAATATAAATTATTACAATTAGAATTGAACATGCGGTGTTTAGTTTTAATTTAAAAAATGCTAAATGTGTGGCCGAAAGTAGTTTTACGTACACACATTATAAAAAGTGGTAAAACTTGAATTGTAGATTAAATACACCTGAAATAAGAGTTTTATTTAAATTTTTCTTGAAAGTAGTAATTCTATACCTTTTTAAATGGATTCCATGCCCATCTTCGAAATAGATAAAATCCGATTTAACCAAATAAATGATTTTAGAATTAATGTGTAGAGTAGATTTAACACCCTAATCGAGGCGTGCCCAGTTTAAATCGGTTTCGTAAGTTGTTGTTGTTCAGTTGACTAAAATGGAACCCAATGAAATCCACATGACAATAAAAGAAAATATTTTACAAAATTCTTTTCATCAATTACTATATTTTTTAGTCATTTGTGCATATTTTTCCATACTATTACCCTACTCACCACCCTTTTTTTTACACGGTTTATTGTATAACTACATTTTTACTCATATCATTAAGCTATATTTTATCACATAAGATAGTGTTGGGTGACAAGTTAACGTACGGTGTGTTTTTAAAGTGATAAAATTTGTGTTGGACAGTTTTTATGTAAAAGTTACAGATAAAAATAAAATTGTGTAATATAATAGGAATAATGATAACAAATAAAGAAAATATAATTATATTTAGATAGGTAATTGCACGGGCAGTTGCGTAGAAACAATTGAAAAATAGGATAATTTATATATGAAGATGTGAAAGAATAATTAAAATATAGAGTAGTTGTATAGAGTAAAAAAATTTTATTAAAAAATTTTAGCTTTGAATAAACACACCCATGAGACTTCAGCAAGGAAGTGTGAAGTGTGGAAAATAAATATTTTGAAAAGTGTGTGAATGATTAATATAATAGGGATACATATTTAAATAAATAGAGTAGTTCTCAGGGAAAATTGTAGTATAAAAATAAAGTTGTAAAATAATGCATTATATTCCTAAAATATTAAATTATCTATTTAAAAATATGTAGTCTTGATAAAGAATACGATGACGGGTCTGAGAGAGGTTACCAGCCACACACTATGGAGACGTCTGAATTATTTCATTTAGAAAAACGCATTGAGCCCATTTCGTAAGGTGTAGCAGGAAAGGCACGGTTTCACGTGGGCGGGAGCGGACGACGACCATTGATGGTTCAAAATTGCTACATACAACAATAAATGGAGACGCCAGTCAATTGATATGTAATGCATTTAATACGAGAGTGCAACATTCCAGCCACCTTACACGAGCGTCGAAATACCACCGATTCTTACGTTCCCATAGTTTTTCACGGGTTCTGATTAGGCGCACCCTCGGCGCATATACCCTTTTTTTTATTTTTTCATAAACTTGTTAATTTAAGAATGTGTTTGGTAATGAATAAAACTTTTGACGAAAACTTTTAAAGAATAAAAGTTGTCAAATTATGTGATACTGTAGGGGTAATGATGAGTAGTAAAGAGAATAAATTTAAAATAAATAGGTTAGTTGTATTGATAGTTGTGTAAAAATGATTGAAAAGTAGGGTTGTTGTATAGAAAGATGTGTAAAAATTAATTAAAAAAAGAGTAGTTATGGAGAGTGAAAAGTTTTAGATTAAAAAGTTTTAACTTGACAACTTTTATAAATTGTCAAACACACCCTAAATGTATTTAACATATGTATCAATTTTTAACATTTTTAAATATCTAAAAATTTCTAAAAATGGTAAAAATTGATATACCTGTTAAATATAATTGAATTAACATTTATGTAAAAAGATTTTGAAAAAAATTTAAAAAAAATAGATGTATGCACCCGAGAGCATTGGGGCTCAATCAAAACCCGTTTTTTACACTACCAAACGTTTGCTAAAAAATGTTTGCAAACACAAGAATTAATGACAAATCTCTAATGGAATACAAATACCCACTTGATGAATAGTGCAAATTCAGACATGTGGCATGCAGATAAAATGCAGCGATGATTTGATTGAAAAGACAAAAGGTATCTATCGAGATCCGAGTGCTAGTTCAATGCGCCTCAATGCTCCCAAGCGCATATACCTGTTTTTTTATTTTCGAAATTTTTTTTATGAACTTGTTAATTTAAGTATATTTAAAAATCAGTGGCATTTTAGTAATTTTAAATTACTAAAAATGCCACTGATTTTAAAAAATCAGAAAAAAATTTAAAAATCTCCAAAAATGATAAAAATTTATACACATATTAAATACACTTACATTAACATTTCTGTAAAAAAATTAAAACAAAAAAAACAAAAAAAGGGTAAAATACACCCGGGAGCATTGAGGCAGGTGCATTGAACCAGCACCCATCCAGATCCAATTTTGTCGGTTTTCTAAACGACCAAGCAAAATTCAAAATTCTGTTGTTAGTTTTAAGATCCAACAAAACCCACCCACCCACTCAGCTTCCATCTATTCCTGTTATAGATCCCAGTTGAAGACAAAGAATTCAAACACACGCTAGCTGAAAAGGAAGATAAGAACACTGAAATGCATCAGGCATGTTTCTGGAGCTAGCTTTTGTTCTTCTTTGCTTGGAAAATCATTGTACTTTCTCTTGCTTTCTCTGTCTGAATTTTTTTCTCCTACACTAAATTAACTGTTTGATTTTCAGAATGTAATTTAGTGGTCTTGAAGAATTCATGCGGCCCAAATTCATGGTAGAAAAATATATCAAGTTTGACAATAGCTCCCAAAACGATAAATGATTTCTACCATCTCTGGATTGGAATGTTTTCTTCATTATCTGTTAAAAAATAAACATCCGAGAATATTTTCTTTCTTCAAGCTGTGAGACCTACATCATTTAAAAATAAGATGTTTCTTATTTTACTAGGTTTTTTGCTGCACATTAATTATCTGGAAATTGCGACTATTTAATAATTTTGGATCTCAAGCAGATGGGCAAAAGAACTTTCTTGATCCTATAGCGTATGCATAGGAACCAACGTTTAATTTAAAAGATATTGTTCAATGTCCACGGTTAAGTATGTCATGTATTCTATGTATTATAGTTGAGTGAGCTTGGGATTGTGTATCCCGTGTATTTTAGTCATGTGAGACTGGTATTACGTTTGGTGTTATTACGCAAGTACTCATTGCAAATTTTATTATGACATGCTGTGGGTTGGTAATTAAAAGCAAGATCAGTTTCTGCACAGACAAGCCAACTTGGACAATTATGAACAGTTATTGATATGTAGAATATCTTGTAGATTTTAGTTGATTTTGTTGGCTATGGATTAAAAATTGAGTTGTTACTTTGGATTCAACAAACTAAATAAAAAAAACCCATTAATTCATGATAGATTGATTATCGGCCATGGAAGAAAGTTGTGCGGCAACCATTAATGTAAATGGGTTTGTCCATAAGATCAACAACCATGATAGAAACCATAGACAGTTGCCATGAATGCAGCGCCTGCTGCCATTGAGAAGATGTCACCGCTGCTTTGGGTCTTCACATTACGAAAGGAAACTCTGGAAATCATGGTCTGACGGTACAGATACATGCGGTAGTTTAAGAAGTCTGAAGCACATGTAATTTTGTGCACATGTGATCATGATGAGGATTTGGCAGTGCATAGAACTACTGTACACAACAGCGTCTTTTTTGAGCCAAACCCGTCCACATTGCTATTGTTTGCATTGATCTATCATCATATCAATTATTGTAATAGTTATAATGTATACAATTAATATTATTTTTGGAATATACACGCAATTAAATTGGATGTTTAATTTTATATCAGAAAGCTATTTGTAAGAAATTCCTATGCATTAATAATTTGAACTTTCTATTAAAATTGAAATTAACCCATTATTGGTAAAATTTATCAATATTCATATTGAGATACATGCTTTTGTTATTGTTGTTTGCTATTTAAGTGTGTAGAATATTGTCAAACGAGCACCGCACGTCTGGTCACCGGCTGCGGAACGGGATTTCCGTTCCCAGCCGGTGCGTGGTTCGAATCCCGTGAGGGATTCTGAACCAGAGTTGGGGTGTGGGCATGTGGTCCCCCTTTATACTCAGATGGGAGCTAGTGGTCTCCCCACTTGATATGTAGAAGCTTATTGTCGTCTTTCATTATAAGCTTGTTAGAATTGTCTCAGGGTTTGAATGTAATATGAATTGAGATATGATGTAAAATATCCTCCAATAAAAAAAAAGTGTGTAGAATATTGATTTAATCTATTAAAACTATTGAGAAATTTATATTTAATAATTTTGATTATCTATATATTTCTAATTACCCCAAAGGGTCTAAAATACTTAATTTTCAAAGTTATTAAATAATGGAGAGAATGTTATGGTTTATTTTCTCTCATAATTGAAATTGTAATTTAATGTCATTATGCAATTTATATTTAATAAATATTATTCATCTTTATATCTTCAGTTGCCCCAAAAGGTTTAAGGTATTAAGTTAATCAAATTTATTAAACGAAGAGAGAATATTATATTTTTCTTATCAAATAATTTGCATTAGTGAAAAATATTAAACATATTGTAAGTTTAATTAACAAGAAAGATGTATGCAAGAGGCTAATTTTATACAAAAAAAGGTTATTAGCAAAGATTTTGTGGATTAATGTTGCTATCTATTGTATTTATAGTAACCTATTTAGCATTGAAATTTCATGAATTATATATTGACTAATGCCAATTCTGGTCTATACTTGCAATAATATTAAGTGGTTAATTTTATTTGAATTTTAGAAAGATATTCGCAAGAATCTTTATGCATTAATGATCTCACTGCTTTCTATTAAATTTAAAATTAACCAATTATCATGAAAGTTTATTTTTCGAAATTTACAAATAATGATCAACTTCATAAATTGTACACTTGCTCTTATGTATTGTTATTTTTTGATAAAAATTATTTAAGTGCATTGAATGTTGATATAATTTTGTAAATATTATTGAGGAATTTACATTTAATGATTTTAATTATATTTGTATTTCTAGTTACCCCAAAAAGTCTAGAGTACTTAGTCATCAAAATCATTAAACAAAAGAGAGAATATTATTATAATCTTTCTCTCATAATAGATTATTGCGTTATAGGTTATTTGATTAAGTGATTTATATTTGATGATTTTGATTATCTTCATCTTTCTAATTACCTCAAAGGGTCTAAAATATTTAGCTTTTAAAATCATCAAATAAAAGAAAATATTGTTATTGTCTCTCTTATAACTAAAATTGCATTATAGTACTTTCATTAGGTATTTTTTGTTTAGCGAATTTTGAATATTTTTTATATTTTAGTAGCCCCAAAATGTCTAAAATATATAATATTCAAAATTATTAAATAATAAGAGATAATATTATTGTTTTTTTTATCTCATAATAAAATTATATTAAGAACCACTACAAATAATTATCAATATCTAGAATAGTGTATATGCTCTTATATAATTGTCTATCATTTAAGTGCATTGAATGATGATTAAATTTATAAATATAATTAAGCAATTTATTATTTTGTGAATTTTGTTCATCTTCATATTTTACTTGCCCCACAAGGTTTAGAATATGTAGTTAATCAAAATTTTATTAAACAATAAAGAGAATATTTTGTAATTTTCTCTCATAATAGAAATTATATTATATAATATTAGATTGTAGTTCTGCCTAAAGGTAGTTATAATTCAATATTTTGTTAATAACTAACTAGAATTGCATAAACATGAAGAATCTTCTGCCTAAAGATGGGAATATCTTTGACTTTATGTATTCTGAGTTAATTATTGAAAAGTATTATTTATCATAGCATTAATGTATATATAATCGTGCATTATTATTTGTATAATATTATGAATTTAGTTATGATTAGAATTGCACATAATAGTCATCTGAATTATTATAGTAATGTGAGCTTAATGACAATTGCTAAGGTTATGACTCTATTTATTTATACTCATTTATCTCATATTTCTCGATTAAATGAACTAAATTACAATAATTGACATGAGCAATTTTTTATTATATTAGAGTATCTAGACCTAAATTTAGCCCTTTGCATTAAAAGAACTAACTTCAACAACTGATGAAAATTTAATAAATAGAAGGTTCAATTTAAAATGTGAGAGCATTGCAATAGATTGTCTCTAATTATTATTTTGAGTACAATTATAAAGAATATCAAGAATTTTTTTCTTGGTAATAAAAGTGTTAAAATATTTCTTAACTTAATTAAGAAATAATTTGGTAGGTCAATATCAGAAATACTTACCAACAAAATATGGTGATACTAGTAGAGTATGAAAGTACATTATCAAAATATTTAACACAGCTAGAAAGCTTAAGCATTAAGAATTAATCTCTAATTCTTTCTTAGGTATATTTGCGTTCGATCTTTTCCATGAGAGTTCTTTTATTTCAAAATAGCTAACAACACACATAAGGTAATATGGATATTGAGTATAATAATATCCATGTATACAAGCGGAAGAAAAGATTGAAGTATGAAGATTTACTGGTTATTAATTTTATATTAACACTTAAGTAGCATAGTAAAAAAAAGTTTCCTCAAAGATAAGTAATGGGATGACAAATGTCGCTTTTATTATAAGAAATAACATTTTAAATGAAGTTGTCATAAATGCTTAGTCGATTAATTAACTTTAGTGTTGTCATCGTACCACTGTGAGTAATTAGAACTTATAAGTTGTTTAATACTTAAAACCATTTAGATCTACAAAATATTTTTTATGTTCCATCAGTATCTTAAAATTTAATTTTTTTACCAAAATTTGATGTATTAAATTGTTTATTTAATTTTGATAACTCAAAGTTTAATTTATTCAGTTTATTCTATTTTTAGTTGATATGGAAATATCATGTAATGATCTAATGAATTTACATGGTTCATATTTAGATAACTTGTCCACCATGAGTATATCTATTAGTATTAAAAGTGAAATAATTGTTGTATACTAATATTTGTAGTTACTTTTCACATTATATTGAAAAATATTATAACACTCATTGATGACTCCTCATGTTATGAATTTATTTTTCTATTATTTGAGTCTTTAAATACTTTAAATTTTTTAAAAAAAATTATGAAAAATAAATAAAAATTAAAGTTATGAGATTTAATAGCGATAACAAGTTTTATCGTGAGCATGGTCAATTAAGTTAAATCTTTGAATATTTTGCAAGATTCCTATGAAAAAGTGATATTTAACTTAACAACTACAAAAATTAGTGCGATTAAAACATTTAAGTTCGTTAAAAATGGTGAGAATAGTGGAAGCATAACTCTACTAAATGTGAAATTTGAAGAGGTCGGGAATCTTTTTCCTTTGTACCTCACTAACGAATATAAGTGAATCTATTGACTATAATAAGATAGATCAATAGTCAAGAAATGCAGTGCTATTAATTAAAGAGATTAATAATGAACTTGCATTAATTTAAGTAACACTTATTTTGATAACAATATAGATCATACTAATAAGTAGTTAAGGTCTCAGAGAATTGAGAGACTCGTCGCTTCGAATGACTACATTGTGTATTTTCAAGAGTGTAATGTTAATGCTAGTAATAAACATAATATATTCTCATTTAAAGAAGTCCTTGAAAATGAAAAATCTAAGTTAAGGATGAGATAAAATCTTAGATCTTATTGCATTGCCTAAGGGGTATATACCAATTGGTAATAAATGTTTTTTTAAAATTAATCAAATAAGACCCGAAAGGCAATGTAGAAAGATATAAAAAATAATTTTTATGACTGAGGATCTGGAAGGAAAGATTTATGTAATGCAACTAATAATTTTGAAATAAGATATTAGTATGCAAATTAAAGAAAACCATATATGGATTTAAAGAAACTTCTTATTAATGATACCTAAAAAGGTTATCATACCCTTCAAATTTATAATAAATATTATTGATCAATGTATATATCTGAAGTTGAGTGGGAGCAAATTTATATTTCTAATTACATAAATAATTATCATTTTGGAATAAAAGATGTGAATTATGCTTCATGTGCTATAGAAATTGAGGTCTATTGAGATAAATTACTTGACTGCTCATTTATTACAAAGGGCTTATATCAGTAAGGTCTTAAAATGTCTTAACATAACAAGTTGTTTATTACGTGAAGTGTCAATCTTTAAATGTCATAATTTTAGTTTGCATGAGTATCTACAAAATGAAATTAGGAAATAGAAAATAAAATTCATCTCATATATTTCTACACTTAGAAGTATGATATATGTTCAAGTGTATATTAGTCCTAATATTAGCTACAAAATGAGATTACTTGTGAGATATTAATGAGATCTAAGAATAGAATAGTGCAATAAAATAACAAAAATAATATAATATGTCTAAGGCTTTAAAGATTATAAACTAACATAAGACTAATGATTAATTAGAGGTGATCAATTATATAGATTCAAAATTTTTATTGATATTAATTGTCAATCTTACTTACATTATGGTTGATAAAATTTATCTCAGTGCCTAAAGTTATATCTTAGAGAATTTATTATGCTAATTCTTATACAGTTTATTTCTTCAATTAAAAGAAATATATTAATTTAATTTAATATATCGATATTATATATCTATAGATATAAGAAAAGATCAATAATCATCTTATATTGATTAGTTTTGTTGGTAGTATCGATATGATACTGATCCCATAATTAAGGATTTTGGTGCCTAAAGTTCTCTCGGGACATATAAAGGACATGAATTCTATTACATGGGATAATTAAGGGTGTAATTGATATTTTTGAGATCTCATATGTGATAATTATTATTATTATTTAATTTCTTTTGTTTTGTTATTGTATTTTGTAAACAATCAATGTGTGGTTGAACTAGAAGAACTTATCTATGTGACGTTAAAGTGAGACATTATTGTAAAACTATCACATTGTTGTAAATCCACCATTAAAAAATTAATTAAGTGAGTTTGTCGATATCATGATGCGTGGAACGAAGTGCGCTATAGATTGCATATAACCGCCACGATGGACAGAAACCATGTGCTAAAAATAAGCTGATTTTGTTTTGCATAGATCCGATGATATAGAAGTCCATTTTGGGTGATTCAGGTATGAATTTATATGTTTTTAGCTGCTCTGAAAGCAATGGTGAGGTTAGTTTGGGCAGATTTTGTTTTAATTGTGTGGATCTAATGAGTATGCAAATCAAAGTAGTTGATCTTGCATAAAGATTCTTCCGATTAAGGTGGAGAGAGTAGACTTCGCGGAGCTACGGATCTTCTGCGTCAATGTGGAGATCTGGATGAGATGAGGTATTGTGCTTCTTGGGGGTGGTGTAGATCAAGAGGATGCTACATTGTTGGACGTGATCAAGTTTGGTTATGTAGATCAAGGTTAATCATGAGGAATTAAGTTTAATCTTTTTTGAAGCAACAACTCATTAGCAGATCTGGTATTTTAGTAGTCTATAGTTGTATTAATGCTAAGGATGCATGGAGAGCACACACAGATAGACTAAGTTTTCCTAAATTCCGCATTGGACGGTGGCTGTGAGATCCTAAAAATGCATTGGCATTGGATCATAGAGAGCTTGAAGAGTCTCGTAAATGCGACAATGTAGGAAAATGGAATGCAATTCATGTTGTTTGTAGTTGATGCATGATCGAGTGTAACGTTGATTCCCAAAAGCAGGTCGGAGAGCATGTACACAGAATTCAAGCCAATGTGGAAATTTGTTACGTGTGTCTTACAATTTGTGTATTGTAGTTGAGCAAGCTTGGAATTGCGTATCTTACATACTTTAGTTGCGTGAGACTAGGATTGCGTATGGTGTTACACAAGTATCCATTGGAGTCTCATTTGTAGATATATCAGTTAAAGATTCGGTGGAACCTTGAGAGGCGTCCTATTGAGATGTGAAAGATGAAGTTATTAGAGTGTTCTTATTTGGGGTATGTGTAAGATACTCTTATTTATATCTCTGTAACCTGTTTATTATAGTGGATTAATATATTTCTCTCGTAGTTTTTCTCTTCTTAGTTTGAAAGGTTTTCCAATTAAATCTTAGTGTCTCTTTGTGTTTGATCTTGTTATTAATTCTTTAATTCTATTTTATTTTATTGCGTGTACTTTCACTCTGGTCCGTTTCAACCCAAATCACATTTCCTAGCATCCACAATGCCTGATGATTCCTCTCTAGCGAGGACAAGCAGTAAGCATTCCTTGAAGCTAATTTTTTTAGAATCCCATTATTGCATTGGTCAAAATGACATAACAAAAGCCCGGTTTGGCATCAATTCATCTATGGAATGCATATATTCGACAGAAAATTGACAACTACCTCCAGCATGAAATTGCTGCTAAGCAATACAATGCAGCTTGACTTTGCCTATGAATAGAAGTTGGATAGCTTAATCAATAAATAACTACAGCTAATTCCACCAATGCTTTCAGAGAGATTTAGCCATACCAGTTGGAGAAGATTATGAACAATGCAACGGCAGAAAGGCAGGCTCATCAAGAAATGCAAATGATGAAGAATTGGAGAAATGGTTGCCAATCACAGCTTCAAGGAAAGCAAAGTGGTATTATTCAGCCTTCCACAATGTATGTGCAATGGTGGGCGCTGGTGTCCTCGGCCTACCTCTAGCTATGGCCCAACTCGGATGGTACATACACTTTCCTCTAATCACGAAATTCCAGTAGTTTCTGTTTTGTACTCATATTGAAGATTTTTGCCCTTATTTTCTCTCTCTTTCTTTCCCAATCAGGGTACCTGGTATAATAGCCTTATGCGTTTCTTGGGTGGTCACACTGTATACACTATGGCAACTGGTGGAACTTCATGAAGATGTGCCAGGGAAGCGATTTGATCGCTACCATGAATTGGGTCAGCATTCATTTGGCAAAAGACTAGGATTTTGGATTGTGTTTCCACTGCAGGCAGTGGTCCAAATAGCATCAGACGTTGTTTACATGGTCACCGGTGGGAAATCCCTGAAGAAATTCTTCGACGTCATCTCTCCAGAAGTTGGCTCAATCAGGAAAACTTACTTCATCCTCATCTTTGCGTGCGTGCAGATGATCCTTTCCCAGTGTCCAAACTTCAATTCTCTCACAGCTGTTTCCTTTCTGGCAGCTGTAATGTCTATCAGGTGACATACGCTCATACATTTCTAGTACTCTTCATGGAAAACAAATCCATCCATATTGATTGATTTTTGTTTTCTTTTTGCAGTTATTCTATGATATCTTTCATTACTTGTTTGGCCAAAGGCAGACATCCAGGAAGCCATTATGGGGTCCGAGCATCGGAGCCGGTGGACGTCACATTCGAAGTTTTCAGTGCATTGGGGACAATTGCCTTTGCTTATGCAGGGCATAGCGTTGTGCTAGAAATCCAAGCAACCATGCCCAGCTCGGAGCAGAAGCCGTCCAAGATTCCCATGTGGCGAGGTGTTATCGTGGCCTACATCGTGGTCGCCGGCTGTTATTTCACTGTTGCTTTGACAGGCTACTGGGCATTTGGCAATCTTGTGGAAGATGATGTTCTTATCTCCCTAGAGAGACCTCCTTGGCTGATTGCGGCTGCAAATCTAATGGTATTTTTTCATGTCGTGGGGAGTTATCAGGTAACACATACTGCCAGTGCCAACTTACTATTCAGCGAAATTTCCTGCAAGATGAACAAATATATATAT
The DNA here is from genome assembly GCA_030490835.1 of Annona cherimola. Lineage (NCBI taxonomy): Eukaryota > Viridiplantae > Streptophyta > Magnoliopsida > Magnoliales > Annonaceae > Annona > Annona cherimola. The sequence continues at coordinate 110,970,085 of CM059972.1, read as the reverse complement.
ATATATATATATATATATATATATATAGGATTCTGTTATATATATATAATTTATAATTTCTGTCATGATGCTGTGATTCAGGTCTTTGCTATGGCTGTCTTTGACATGATTGAGTCGGTTCTTGTGAAGAATTTAAAATTTCGTCCAGGACTTAGTCTCCGGCTTATTGCGCGTACTATATATGTTGGTGAGTATGTCTCCTTGATTTAAAATTTGAAAAAAAAAAAAAAAATTCCTCTATTAATTAAACATTGCCTCTGATATGATCTTTTCCACCCGTTTGCAGCGATAACAGCTTTTGTTGGAATGTGCCTCCCTTTCTTTGGTGGATTACTTGGATTCTTTGGAGGACTAGTCTTTGCACCTAATTCATATTTCGTGAGTTTTTATTTTCTCTCACACATTTACAAATTAACATGACGAACTATAAATCTTTCTTCATTGTAATTTTACAATTTTTACTGATGACTATTAATTTTAGAAAAATCTGTCACCTATGAACTTTATTTGCAAAAATACACTACCATGAATGTTATGAGATTCTCAGAGTAGTCGCTCAAACCCCATCTAGACATAACCAATGCCCCACATCCCACAAAATTAATAGTCAGTCGGCCTCGCAAAAAAAAAAAAAAAAATTCAGTCGGCCTCAGATTATAGACACAGACCTCAATTTGAGAACTATTAGAAATTTAGAATGAATATTCATCATAACAAATTTCATTAAAAGAAGCTTTTTTTTTTACTACATATAACATTTATTTGATATATTGATTAATTTGGCTGCATGTATATTTTTTGAAGAAGCCCTTACATATATTTTGTTATATATACATGACTGCTTAAAAGTAGTAAAACTTACTCAAATGTAGTCAATTTTTGACTTATATACAGCCAACATTAATATTTGGCTGCAAAAGTATATAAAGGCATCGATATAAATTTGACGGTAAAAAGTTTTTCGAATTTATGAACTTGTCTTGTAGTGGTTCCTGAATTTATCTAACCCTTGGCCAACAAGATATAAGGTGGGACGTGATGCCATTGTATAACTCTAATTATATTTACGTGGGGCCAGAAAATATCGTAAAATGTTCTCTTATTAGAAATCCTAACAACCATTACTGTGAAGGGAGTTTTGATAAACAAAGTTCATAATAGGATAATGGAAAACATTTGTAAAATCGTGAAAAGATGGGGAGTTCAATGCAAATAGCACTTTAAAATATTCTTAAAAATTCTTTCCCCTGCACTCTTAAAACTCAAATTGTTTTATCTTTTAACTCAAAAAAAGAAAAAAATGTTCTGTCTTTTCTTTGTAGATTCCTAGCATCATGTGGCTTATCCTCAAGAAGCCAAAAGCATTCAGCCTCCACTGGACTTTGTCATGGGTATGTAAGATATTTGAATGCACTACAATTTGTTTAATCAATTAATCACCATAAATACGTGACCTTAATGTCTCTCCTGTTCTCAGTTTTCGATCTTTGTTGGATCATGTTTGATGATCTTAGGACCCATTGGAGGGCTACGGCAAATCATCCTGGATGCAAAGACCTACGAGTTCTTCTCGTAGACACAAGCAAATGTTAATATTTCTAGGTCAAGATCATTGTGCAAAATTGTTGTTTATTAATTTTAATTATTTTTCATTCTTGTCTCTTAGTATGACTTTTTATCTATTCTTTTAAGAAGGTTCTTTATGTAGCATTCCAATTCTCGAGGTGCGTAACAGAATCAAATGGTTTCTAATTCGGTTCAAAGAGTTTTAAAATTTAGGTTGAAAGAATTAACTTTAACCATGCACAATTTCGAAACAGAAATTGGATTAAATTTCCCAAATAACCAATTATCAACACACTTTTATTAAACATGAACTACTAATTTATATACTTATAAATAGAATAATAAAAAAACTACTAATATACTGGACAAATGATGAAATTTCTATACGATTTAAATGAGTCTAAATACAGTGAATGGATTAAATTTCATGTCAATTATCAAGTTGAAAAAACAGATAAGGCTACAAGGCTATTGTAGCACCCGCCGCGAGAGCTACGATGGGCTCGGATTGTTTTTCCACGCCTTGAAAATCTGGATAGTGTCTGATGGGTTTGAGCCGGTCCTTTAACACCTCCAAGACAGCAACATGGGTTCAGTTTTCCTGCATTCCCATGGAGTAAAACGCGTTAGGATTGACGGTTTTTAGATAGTTTGGTATATGAGTGTTCTCCCGTGGATTTGGCGGCATAACGGCTAAGATGGGGCTTTTCCATACACGAATCAAGTCACGAATTCAGCAGCATAACGGTAGCGTATTATGCTGAAATCTGTAGACCCGTGTGCGCCCGCCTCGCCGGAGCGTTAACTCAAACAAGCGCGTAAAAATAAAGAAAATGGAGTCGTCACTGATCTTCGAAGGGAGATCGGTCTCTGTTTTCAACGAATAAAGGCACCAATCGTACAAAGTTTCGAATTCCGGCCTTCGGATTGAAGCAAATATGATGAAATTTACCAACTCGAGGCGGTTTACACGGGCATAGAAAAGGTGAAAATGAAAGATTTGAGGAAAGGGGAGAGAAGGAAAAGGGGAAAATGGGAGAGAAGCTTGGAGCTCGAAGAGCAGGAAAACCGGGACGCCGAGGCTTTACTGCAAACTCTCGTCCTCCCCTCTGGGATGCCCTTTCCAAGTGTGTTGAGAGAGGAGGCTTGGCTCCCTATTTATAAATGGTGGAGCGGGCTTTGTAGGCCTTGGGCCGTATATGGGAGCCCGCGGTAGGTGGACTTGGATCTGGTTGGAGCTCATTGCTCTAGGTGGGCCGTTGTTAAGGCCTGATGGACTGTTGTTTGAAGAGCCTGCCTTTGTGGGCCAAGGCTGGATTTGGTGGGCTGCATTGTAGAGCCCATTCAGTGGCTCGTTGGAGTTTTGCTCCTGTGGGCCGGATCTGGTTTGAAGAGCCTGCTTTTGAGGCTTGGTGAAGCTTTGTTCCTGTGGGCTGAGACAGGACAGGCCCGTCTGGTAGGCCTAGCTTGGATCTTCTTTGTTTTGCTTTGGAGTGGGCTATGGGTTCTAAGCCCATTGGCGATTGCTAATTGCCTTCTTTTTATAGGCTTTGGATCTGAGACCATGCCCTGCTTCTTTTATTGTTGTGACCGAGGGAGGGGTGTCTACAGCTACGTAGAAGTAGGATTGCATTGGAAGCAATACTCTTGAGCTAATAAGCAATTGAAACCTTAATAACATAAGTCAGCAATTAAGTCAGCAATGAAATGACTGGTAATTCTAAATCTCCTAATCTCAGTGCTACATGAACCACGCCGTGAGGGTGAAAATGGCTATATGGGGCCTACCTTATTGATAATGTACTCAAGATCCAATCCGGTCATAGCAGGCGGCACCTACTTTTTAAATACGAGTAATTGTGTAAAATATGCAAAATACTTAGATTCAAATAATCATTAAGATGACTCCTCAAAAAAAAATAAGAATAAGAATAAGAATCATCATTAGGCTGTTATCGTCATTTATAGAACCATTCATCTGAAGAATGCTTTAAGTGGTAAGAACGTTGAATTAAAAGTTTTAAAATTGACATATCAATGACACAATTCTAATAAGTTGATTTTACACATTATACTAATGACACCCATGCGCATCCTTGATTTGGATGAAATTTGATCTACTAATTAAATGAGTTCTTCTAAATGGAATGTGCGGATATAATTTTAATTTAGGGCATGTTTGGAAGTTAAAATTTTTCAATCTAAAATTTTTCATTCTCCATAACTATCATATTTTTTAATTATTTTTTCACATTTTTCTATACAACTACCCTACTTTTCAATCATTTCTACGCAATTATCCACATAACTAACCTATCTATTTTAATTTTATCATCTTTACTACTCATCATTACCCCTGTCATATCACATCATTTGACAACTTTTACTCTTCAAAATTTTTCATCAAAAGTTTTATCCATTCCCAAACACACCCTTAAACATCAAAGTAGGGCTCATCCACACGTTTTCGCCCTGACGAAGTTAGGGCAACTCGAATGTCGCTTTTTTATTTTTTGGATATCTTGTCTTACAACTCCAACTCAAGCCATCCCAAGTACATATCTCTCCAATTCTTGCTTGAGGGGTATAAATCTAACAACGTATTTCCGGGAAACATTACTCATGAAATGAGAGACAGCATGCAAAAGTTTTTTTTTTTTCCTTGTCAACTAGTATGTGCTGAACATCAAATGTTTGAAATTAAGAGCAGCGGCAGCAACAATTAATTGAAGTTGAAAAATGCCCTTGGCCGCTACTTGAGCAGAACCTATGAATTTGATACAACATTCATCAAGCGGTGAAAGAAAAAATGCATACATCCGCAAAGACAACAATACAATAGTTAGCCATAAACACAAGTCATGCTATGCTTGCGTCGCTTATAATGATGAACACATTACACTAACAATCACAGAAAGTCTTGCAAGATGGAGTCATAAAGGGCTTAACCATTGCCACCAAAATGCTTCTGGATGTCCTGGAATGATATGGTGGCAGAACCCCTCCTTTTTGCCTGCTGCTGGGATGAATGTTCTCTCCATCCTGTCATGTAGATTACCTGCATTATCCATGCAGAATAACATCACCAGCATACAATAACAAATGACCAGACATGGGGATCTGGACAAAGTGGATTAGGTGGCCACATGGCGCACATCTAAGATTAGGATCTACGTTCAGTAGATGCATGATGATATCGAGATGCAAAGTTCCATATTTGTCTTATCTGAAAGTATGCAAATGTGAATAATCAGCAGGAAAAATATGAGCTTCAACTTGAGTGGTAAAAGGGAGAATAGTCCATAGAAGCAAGAAAAAAATTCATAAAGACTGCACCTAAGAAATTAACAGACTAATTACAGATTTCCAAACCCAAACATACAGTTCTGAAGCAAACAACTGACTCTGAGTGGTTGAATTATTTACGAGAGAGAGAGAGAGAGAGAGAGAGAGAGAGAGAGAGAGAGTGCCCTATTACTCTTGAAGGTTTAGTTCTAGTTGCAATTCTAGCAGTTAATGGTTCCACTTCAAATTAGTAGCAAATCCAAATCTCTGACAATGATTCACTTGAATGAGGCATTTGTTGACCAAGGACAGACCCAAACCCCATTCTTCAGCCAATGCATAAAGTGACAGCTGAACTTTGTATGTGCCATTTACATTCACCTGAAATGTTGCAGGAATGGTGCCATCATCTGCAGCAAACATTGAATGGTATACCGCAGCGGTCGCCAAAGCTGTGTCCTTCTTTAAAATCTGACCATGATAAAGAAATCAAAAAAGCACCAAGCAGAAAATGCAGTAGAAAGCAGAAACTATATGTAGAATAAGAAGAATCTATGAACCAAAACGCACTTTCTTATGAATATGCTTACAATGTTTCTTTGCAAAAGAGCATTAGTTTCACCCATGGCTCGCAGATGCTCAATGAGTTCCAATGCTACATTGAAACGAGAACGAAATACAAAATAATAAGAATTGAGCAGTTTCACGTGGTTTCTTGGATGGATATCTGATAAATTTTCCAGAATAAAATTGCAAAATTATGAAATCTTCGCAATACATGTAGGATACCCCAATCTAATGCAACCAGTTTCAACAGGTCGCTTTTTATAGTTAGAAATACTCATGCATTATAAAAATTTTAACATCACTTAAGAGTGAATATGTAACTATTAAATTTTGAAAATGAATACGTAACATATAAAACTTTTCAATATATGTGATTTTGGAATCATAAATAAATACATATGAATAACTATATCCCAATGGTTCAGATTTTTTATTAAAAAAATTTACATAAAAAAGCAATGGGTTACATGAGATTGATACCTATATATGTATAAATAATATGACACTTCACAAGAGATGTATCTAAAATCCATCACAAGAGACAGTCCCACCAATATATTCAGGAACCCCCAAAAAAAAAAATTGTTAGTCCAGTCACTGCATGAACCTTATGCATAAGATATCTGAAATTTTGGCAATTTCCTTGAAGATTTTTTATTTCTTTTTTCTTTTAGCTTTTTGAACATATGAACCTATTAATGAACAAATTGACTAGAGCCAGATGTAAGGAACAAGGATAATAGAACCAAGATCCCTCAAGCCAAAATTGCAAGAATGGGGAGTTTTAACCAGATTTTGCCAGAGAGCAGATATCCCCTACATCAACAGTGTGTGCAGATTGCTTACAAACATTGTAATAGCAAGCATCATCTGAAAATAAAAGACTAACCAGGGAAACGCTCACCACTACTGTATCGGATAGTATATTCATCAACATCAACACCTGGAATGGTGAATCCAGCCCTTGTCAGAAGGTTGCCTGCATCCCGCACCTGAATAAGACAACCAAAATCACTAGCAAGAAATATTTATCACTGTAGCTCCCTTCACGAAGTGATCAGACAGGTGATATGTAATTGAATCATAAAATCTGGCACCAAAGTTTGTCATCATCTCGCTCACCCCAACCCACGCCCACACCAAAAGGTGGGTAGCTAGAGATGCACTAATAAACAAGTTGCAGTTCACTGCAATAGCTGTCCCCCACAGCTTGCACCTTTGCTGGTATGGATGCCAGAAGAGAACTGAATGTATAGGAAAACAGACAACAACAGCTAATCAATTTCATCAGACATTCAAATTATCTAAGCTTCTATTCAAAAAAAAAAAAAAATTATCTAAGCTTTTCTGTCTATTGGCATCAGCTGCAGCCCGTAGGATTGTTATCACTTCATTCCGTCTACCATGAGCATTAATTTCTCAAGTTGTTTCCTACAGCTACCTCAATTCATTTATCTTTAGACTTGGTGTTGCCTACACAGTTGCTTAAACACAAACTTCAAATGCCATGTGATGTGTATATCCATTCAACTTTTTTCTCCTTTGTTTGAGTTTATGTACATTCTAGGTACTAGCCCATTTCTCTGTGGACAATATCAGATAATAAGTATGCACACTAATGTTAATGGTTGGTGTTGAAAATGTTATGTTATTTTCAATGTTCAGATACAAATAGCAAGGTCCATACTTGGGCAAGAGGAGATATGCGTGGACTGATGCCTCCTTCGCGCTCCATTTGTGCTAATGTGCATGCAATCCTTAGTTCCCTTGTCATTCAGTTCCACAATTAAACAAACAAATAAAAAATTGAAAAAATTTTAGCTCATCAAGATCAGCACTTGGAATCTAAAGAAAAAGGAATTGATTTTTGAGATAGAGATGAACTACTTTAGAGTCTCTCCACCAAGAATAGCTGCTAGAAAGAGGCCATCAGGCTTCAGAGCTAATCTACTCTGCAGTGATTTGTGCAAAACATGCCAGTCAGTATAATAAAAAGTTAAATGTAGGAAAGATATCTAACCTTGCAAGTAAGAGTTTTTATCTTACTGCCGGTCCCCAAGCCCGGATAAAAAAAAAGCGATGGTTGGCATGTCAGGCTGACAGCCGGTGCTATAAAAATTACCGCCACATCTCTTATGGATTCTGAAAATATGTTAAAAGTCGTTAATGCTAGGGTGTCCCCTGTAAGCGACGTGTTGCAATAGAGTCCCGCTATAGCGAGAAATGAGCAAGGGTTGCTAGGGTGTCTCCCCGAAAGCGACGCGCCGCAACAACGTACACTTACGGCAATAAATCGATAAAGGTTCTCATGCATTTATGGACGTGGTTTAGGGAAGAAGGTGATACCAAAACCGTTTTGGCTCATGGAATATTGAGACTCTTTCAGGGAAAAGTATGGAAATAGTAGATGTTATGAGAAGGACAAGAATTAATGTAGCGTGCCTTCAAAAGACTAGGTGGAAAGGAGAGAAGGTTAAAGAAATTAATGGATTCAAATTATGGTATATAGAAAAGAATGGTAATAGAAATGATGTAGGGATAATAATGAAAATAAATTCATAAATAAAGTTATAGATGTCGATAGAGTAAATAATAGAATTATTCAAATAAAACTTGTATTAGGTGTAGAGGTCATAAATATGATTAGTGCTTATGCACCACAAGTAGGGTTAGATTATAGAATCAAAAATAATTTTGGGATGACTTAGATAATATAATGCAAAGGATACCTAACCAAGAAAAGGTTGTGATAGGTGGAGATTTAAATGGACATATAGGAAAGAAGAATGTAGGATATGAGAGAAGTCATGAAGGTTTTGGCTTTGGAATAAGGAATGAAATGGAGAATGTGATTTTAGGTTTTGCTATAGCATATGATTTGGTTATAGTAAATACATTATTTCAAAAAGGAGATGAACACTTGATAACTTTCAAGAGTGGGACCAATTCTAGCCAAATAGATTTCTTCCTTGTAAGAAAATTCGATAAATCTCTTGATATTAATTGTAAGGTTATCTCATGTGAGAGCTTAGCTATGCAACATAGATTATTAGTGATGGATATATAAATACACAAAAAGAGTCAACAAAAACTAAAGGCAATATAATTCCAAAAATTAAATTGTGAAATTTAAAGGGAAACAATATGAAACTTTTTAGTGAAAGAATAATAGAAGAAGGAAAATGGGACATACAAGAAAATGGAGTATAACCAATGTGGGATAAAATGGCAACTAATATAAAAGAAGTAGGACAAAGTATTGTAGGGATATATAAAAATCGTAGATCTTCACATAGGGAAACTCGGTGGTGGAATGAAGATGTTCAAAAAATTATAAATGATAAACAAGAAAAGTTTAAAACATGACAGAGAAATAAAAATAATACAAACTTACAACAATACAAACTATCAAAAAAAAGCTACTAAAAAGATTATTAGCGATGTTTAACATAAAACTTAAGACAACTTATATGACAGATTAGGAACTAAACGAGGTGAAAAGTATATTTTTAAGTTGGCTAAATTAAGAGAAAATAAAAACAAAGATTTAACACAGGTTAGATATATTAAAAGTGAAGACCAAAGAGTTATAGTCAAAGATAATGAAATTAAAAAAAAAAATGGAAATCTTATGTTTATAGTTTACTAAATGATACTCCACACGAACATTTAACATTAGATGTTAGTTTAAATAGAGAAGAAAATAAGAATATCAGTTATCTCTCAAAAATTCGAATATCTAAAATAAAGGAAGCTCTAAAGAAAATGAAAACAGGAAAAGTCTTAGGCCTAGATAATATACCAATTGAGGCATGGAAGTGCATGGGAGATGTAGGTGTAACATGGTTAAGAAATTTCTTTAATAAGATTATAAAAACAAAGTTAATGCCAAGTGAATGGAGGAAAAGCATTACAGTCCCAATTTATAAAAATAAGGGAGATACTCAAAATTGTGCAAATTATCATGGAACAAAACTAATGAATCATACTATAAAATTATGGGAAAGAGTAATTGAACATAGACTAAGACAGGAAACTAATGTATCTAAAAATCAATTTGGTTTTATGCCAAAAAGATCAACCACTGAAGTTATTTTCTTACTAAAACAACTATTTGAAAAATATAAGGAGAAGAAAAAAAACTTATACATGATTTTTATTGATTTAGAAAAAGCATATGATCGAGTACCAAGAAAGTTAATATGGCAAGTGATGAAAAAAAAAGAATTTAATAACAGGTACATTGATATTATTAAAAATATGTACAACAGGTCTATTACAAATGTGAGGACTATAAGTGGAGATATTAATATTTTCCCAGTTAAAATGGGTTTACATCAAGGCTCAGCCTTGAGTTCTTACCTTTTTACCTTAGTAATAGATGAAATTACTAAACATCTTCATGAAGAAGTACCTTGGTATATGTTATTTGCAGATGACATTGTTCTAATAGATGAAACTAGAGAATGACTAAATTTAAAATTCAATAGGGGGGTAGACATTGTAGAATCTAATGGTTTTAGAATTAGTCGTACAAAAACTGAATATATGAAATGCAATTTTAATAGTAGTGAGAACCCGGATGAATAACCAATTAATATTTTAGATCTAGTAACAAGAACTAATCATTTCTGGTACCTAAGATCGATAGTTTAAGAGAACGGGAAAATTGAGAAAGATATAATACATAGAATTCAAGTATGATAGAAGAAATGGCAAAGTGCGTCAGGAATTTTATGAAACCATCGAATTCCAATCAAATTAAAAGGAAAATTTTATAAAACTACAATTAGACCCGCTATGCTTTATGGCGCGGAATGTTGAGCAGTTAAAGAACAACATATACAAAAAAATAAACGTAGTGGAAATGAGAACGTTAAGGTGGATGAGTGGTAAAACAATAAAAGATAAAATTAAGAATAAAATAATTTGAAAAAATCTAAAAGTGAGACCAATTTGTGATAAAATGAGAGAAAATAGATTAAGATGGTTTTATCATGTTAAAAAGAAGGCCTGAAATGGCACCGGTTAGGAGGATAAAGTCTATCCAAGTAGAAAGTGGTAGGAGAATGAGAGGAAGACTCAAAAAAAATGGATGGAAGTAATTAAATAAGATTTAAAAATATTACAAATTACTCAAAATTTAGTCTTAAACCGCCAAGAATGGTGCAACAGAATCCATGCAATCGACCTCACCTAGGTGGGAAATGGCTTATGAAGGTAATGATGATGATGATGGAAATGTGGGAAAGATATCTGAAAATGTTTATGTGAGCAGCTGTGTTACACTAGGATGTCCTAAAAAGACAAGATAGCAGGATGCCTTTTAAAACCCAAGCTAACTATGAAGCTTAGATCCAACGAGGATTAGACCAAAAACTTATACACTACACCAAATCTTATTTATGGCAACAAAAATTCTTGGCAATCTTGTTGCCAATATAGTGTTGCATGAGCTCTTTAGCAATGAGATCGCAATAAATCTTGTTGCCAATCTCATTGCCGAAATAAATATTGTTATAGTGTTAAAAGACTGCTATTAGACCACCAATGTTTTATAAGGTAGAAAGTTAAGGTAGATGAGCGGTAAAACAAGAAAAGATAAAACTAGAAATGAAGTAATCTAAGAAAATCTCATAGTAAGGCCAATAGGTAACAAAATGAGGAAAAACAAATTAAGATGGTTTGGTCATGTTAAAAGGAGACCTGAAATGGCAACAATTAAAAGGGCAGAGTTTATTCAAGTAGAAAAAGATAAAAAAATAAGAGGAAGGCTCAAAAAAAAAATAGATGGAAATAATTAAACAAGATATGAAAATATTAAAGATTACTGAACATTTAGTCTTAAATCGTCAAAAATGACACGACAAAATCCATGCGGGTGACTCCACCTTGGTGGGAAATGGCTTATGATAATAATGATAATAGTGGTAATGGTGGTGGTGGTGGTGGTGATGGTAGTGTTAAAGACATCTAATGCCACCCAAACCAGATATAGAGAAAGCATACTTGTATCATAGCTCCAGGAAGATCGTTTGTCCAATGAAGACCCAAGCAACTGATCACCAAATCTAAAGAGCTTCAAAAATAAAACATGTTACTGGCGCACAATATTTAAAAAATGGCTACTTTAACCAACAGAATCAGCAAAGTTATTGTCTAGGGACCGGTAGCTTTTCTCAAGTCATTGTCTCCAGTAGATATTGGAATCAGCATACCTTTCCTTTACAGGCAGGAATTCTTCATCACCAACAACAAAAAGCGTTTCAAGATTGTTATCAGAAATTTCAGCCTCAGCATCTCTGCACCTTTTCACCATGTCATATGACATATCCATCATAACTAGTTTTTGAACAGAACCTGCCATCAGACAACACGAAAATTCATGGAAGGAAACGTATTGAATAATATTTTATCTTTATGAATTGAATTACAAAGAAATAGGCCTGTATCAACACTATAACTGCTTAATAGCTTCATAACTGCACTTCTTGATCATGATTAGATGGGAAAATATAGAAAATAAAGTTATGAAAAGCAAGTAATGGAGGAATGACAATGAATAATGGTTTCCCAGTGTTTTCCCTCAGCTCTGCCTCTGCCTCAATTAATAATGTGAATCATTGAGGGAAAGGGGATTTGTAGGAGTGATTAACTTAACAATAAACTAAAGTCAAAATATATCACATTGATCAAAGAGAATTAATAGAGATTTCTCACCACGACCATGCAACAAACGCCTGACAGCTCCTAAGGAACCACCCAAACAAAGTGCTGTAGGGAAAGTTTTCTTGCAGTCCTGCAAAAGACCAAAAAAATAAGGAAAAAAAAGGATACGGAGAAAGCTACATCTAGAACCACAGCTCAGCATACAACGAATACAGGCGGTTCTGTGTGTTACCTTCAAGAATGACAGTGATTGATGATGGATCTAACCAAGTACGGGTAAACTTTTTTTTTTTCTCTTTTTTAAATTTCCCAGTATTTTCTCAAATATCTGCCACTTTCCTTTTTCATAGGATCACTTGTTACAAGGGAAATGGCATTACAAATGAAAAAGGTGCGAAAGGGCAGCATTTTTTATTCCCATTATTTTCTTCATAAAAGTTTTTAAAAAGAAGAAGAAACATATAGCAATGCAAATTTTTTTAATTAGTAAGAACTCATTCATTTGATTGAATTATCCACGGGAATTGGACGGGTTGGGTTCCCAAGATCACCAGGAATGGCTTTGCCTGTAGGAAAAACTTCTGTGGGAACATCCACCAATCCATGCAGAAAATGAATCTTAAAAAAAATGGCATTCTACCCCATGTCAATCAACCAAATGTTACTAAGAGAATTTGCCTCCAAAAAAAAGAATTTTCCTTTGGCATCCCTTCAAGGTCATGTTTCGGAAAATGTCATATAGCAACTACTTGGACACTAGACAGTAGAAACTCATTAGTCACCATCGACAACAATACTTCCTTATCACAACCAACTTGGTTGAGTCACATGAAATTTATTGTTCCATTCAAGTTTTCATTCCAAAAGTGAGGGCAAAATTTTGGTGCCAGCAGTCCACCGAACCCAAATGAGTGCAAACTCCAGCAGGATTTGTTATAGCTAATCACATCCGTTGGGGGAAAAAAATCAATGGCATTGGTCAAAGATCAACAAGTTGAAATTGGTGAAAGAAATCCATGGAACTTGCAAACTACCCTCCTACCAGGAGCTGAAAATTGAGCATTTTGCTGGAACCTGACTAGAATCGTATCCATCTCTCGCTGTTATGTTTCCCAAAGAACTTCAAATAAAGAAATTATTACCAAAAATGCAGTATTTCCAGTTTGCCAAGCAACGCTAGCTATTTTCCATTTTTTTAGGAAGCGATCATTCAGTTTTTGTACGCACGTTGGTGGAAATCCGTAGAGGACCCAAATAGCAACTCTACCCAGCTCCTCATCAACCTTTAAAAACTAATATCTAAAGTCATAACACATTATCTTATTCTTACCCCAGCACCATTTCAGCCATTGCTAAAACCGTGTAGAGAACGCTTTGTTCCAATTATAGATTCAGATTTCAGAATGGATGTCATAGAACCTAACAGTTTTACCTCTAAGCGATCTAGCAAATTTTCGGCAACCGAATCAACGAAGCTATCCTTGGAGGGCATCAGCCAAGCAGCTCGGTCCCGCTGCAGAGGATTGAAAAAGCATGCAGTTAGAAAGATTTATGCAAGTGCATGGGGGTTTATACGCGGGGAACGCGCTTACTTGTTTCCGTTTGAGATGCCTGTCGAAGACTTTGAGACGGGAGCCATCACCAACGTCCGTACAGAACGTCGGAGCTGAGCAGAGGAAAGTGGGTTTTAGAAGCTTCGCTGAGAAAAGCCGCAACAGTGATCGTCTTCCTCCCCCGTATATCGTTGATCCTCGCATCGCTTGGAAATCCAGCGTCTGCAACTGCAGTCCGCTTCATTACTTCCCGAGGGGGGGAAGGTGAAGAGGAAGGAGGGGGTGGGGCGGCGTGCGGGTGGCTGGGGGGTTGGGGGGTGGGATGGTGGTGGAGCACGCGCCACGCACGTGGCCACCGCGAAATACCGAAATCCTACAACCCTAATGCATTTTGCCCGGGATTCATTGGAGAGAGAGCAAATATAAAATATTATACGGACAGAAATAATAATGAATGATGTATTTTTGTTAGTTATCTATCGCAGTAATTTAAATGTATCAAAAAATCATAGGATCGGAACCCTTTTAATTTGTTATGCAAACGAACCCTTTTAATTGATCCACTCGGGAGTCGGGACTTGTAACTTAGTTGATAGTCTTTTTTATACTTTATTTGTTTATTTATATATTAATTTTAAAAAATTTAGAATTGGGAACTGATTCCGTGCGGCATGTAGTTGACCGATGAATCAGTCCCCTGTTATTTTTTTAAAATTTTTTATATGTGTGGGTCTTAGATAGGTTTATATAATCTTTTTATTTTATTTATCTAAATGTTTTTTAAAATTTTTAACCAAGAAAACTTTTGACTATTGATTTATTGAATGCAAATTTTTTCGAAATTTTTATAAATACATTTAGATAAATCGAAACAGTTTTAAAAAGTTATATAAACATACCTAAGTAAAACACGTGTGTGTTTGATAATGAAAAGAAAATATCAAGCTAAAACTTTTTATTTTCTTTTCATTATCCCTGATTATCATATTTTAAAATTATTGTTTCATATTTTCTTATACAACTACTATATTTTCTAATCATTTCTACACAACTACACATACAACTAACTTATCTATTTTAATTTTATTTTCTTTAAACTTCATCATTACCCCATTTATATCACATTATTTTTTATCAATTTGACAACTTTTACATTAAAAACTTTTCATCCAAAAGTTTTATCGTTTCTCAAATACATCCTACAATTTTTTTAAAAAAAATAATGAGTAGCTAATCTAAAGGCTTAGCCACGTAAGATGAGCCCCGTGCAATTAAAGGCACGGAATTTGTCCTTTAGGAGGTGTTTTGAGAACTATAAAATTTTTTCCAACTAAAATTTTTCACTTTCTACCATTATCCTATTTTTTTATTATTTTTCCACGTCTTCTTATATAACTACCATAATTTTCAATTACTTAAAAAAATTACTTATACAATTGATCTATCTATTTTAACTTTATTTCTTTTACTCCTCATCATTATCTCTATTATATCACATTATTTTTTACCAATTTAAAATTTTTTATAACAAAAACTTTTCATACAAAATTTTATCGCTTCCCCGACACAAATTTAAAAATTAAATTTTTGCATAATGGCCCATGTCAAAATTCCAACAAACTCACTGTCATTGTTGTCATGCGTCATGCGTAAGGCAATTCTATTATTAAAAAAAAAAAAACTCCAAAGGTAAAATACCTTTTTCTATTATATATAAAAATTGTATTGCAAACATTGGCACTAATTTGTTTGATAAACATTAACACCCATTTTTATTTTACAACATTTTAAAGCTTGGAATGTATGTAAATACTAAACTACAAAATTAGCTTGCAATTAAACAAAGTTGAAGGATCTATTTGTAAAAAGCCACTTTTAAGGATAAAATTATAACTATGAACTCATATTGTTATTATGTAATCATTTTTAAGGTTAAGAGGTGCACCTTGTTTCATCTATTTAAATATGCAATTTTGCTACAGAGTGGTTTCTCTATCAAACACATTCTTTGTCTCAACTTTGGGATGCAAAATTAGCTAGATTGTTAGCCACATGGTTCCCAGTGTGAAGAACATGCAAATAAGAGATGCTTTTTTAGCCTCAATGCTTGAGCTTGAATTTCTTTGAGTATCTCTAAAGAGGATAGGTTGAGTTTGCCATTAGTTAAGAAATTTATCAATATGAGAGACTAATTCTCCACTTACACCTTACATTGATTTGAATTGGTAGCCCATTTAACCCTAAAATATACTACCTCGGTCTCCATTGCTAAAGAATCCAACGTGCATTTTCATTCCAACATTTCCTTATAATGAAGCAACCATTGGAATCCCCGAAAATTACTCCAAAATTCAAAGTGTCATGATTGACTTTTCTTTAAGCACACGTAGTGATCTTTGTCCACCTATTGCTAGGTGTGCTTCATCTAATGGCTTCCTCTTTATTTGAATGTCAGTATTCGTTAAACAATTTGCTTTCTCGAAAGAACCCCAATAGTTAAGATACTAATCTTGCACTCTGGCAAAGTTTATCTCTCTCTCTTCAATAGCTAATTGATTTTTAAGATGTTATATTCTCCAACACAGCGGAAAGTATAAAAAATGAGCAAACATATTTCGCAACTTTACCATATTTCAAATTATGTCTTTGATGGTTGTGTCATGCACTTCAATGATAATACACCTTACAATTCTATCCTCCTCAAGTCTAGTCTTCACTCGCTATACAAATAGATGGTTAGCATCTTTTGCTTCTTCCCCAAATAATCCATACCTCGTATCAATATGAATTTTTCTCTTTTTTAAATTCAACTTCATGGGAAAGGTACTAGGAACAATCACCATTTAAAAGTATGCACTTTCCTTTTTCAAAAAAATACACTTTAGTAGGTATGTGGATTTAGAAGCAGCATTATCTATATCCATATCTCTATCGATCATAGCTTAAACCCTAGAATGTTAAGTGGTGCATAGTTTTTGTAATTATGCAAGCACACTTAACCGAAAAAATCCATCAGCCTGCTTATCACACATCATCCTCCTCGACTCGTGATATAGGTACTATTTGAATTAATCTCCAACCCTTCTCCCTCGTTGTTGTAATGACCGCGACCCACTGCTACTATCTTCTTTCAACTTTAAGGAAATTACTATTATCTCGTCAAGTATATGATAAGATAGTGGCCTGACTTTTCTATCCTCTCATTAGCCTCTTTGTCATGTAAAAAGGAAATGCCTTATCTATTCTAACTCTCCATTTGCATATGCTTTTTGCTATTCCTCTTATTTTCAAAATACTTCACCATATGTAATAATTATGTTTTTATTTATATGAATAGATTCTATTGTTCTAATCTGAACTCAAAATAAGAATCTAGCTTGCCCATACCAAGATGTCAAACCACTCGGCTATGTGACATGTAAAAATCATGTTTGTATTTCTTGCAGCTCCATAAATAAGCCTTTTGGAAGTATCTTGATTTCAATAATTTATAGAGAAAAGATTCATTCTTTCATTTAAGTGTCATAATTGTTCAGTCTGTAGTGCCTGATCACATAAATGTAAATCTCAAAACTCCAGCCAACTTTCATTTGAATTGCATAATCCATCCTAAGATATCCAACTGATTTTGTGCTTTCCCACCTTCTCCCCCACCAAATCGACTAATCATAGTATTATAATTATAAAAAGTTTTGGACATCAAAAATATACTTATAGTGTAATTAGAAATAGCTTATCATGTAGCTTTTATTAAGATTTTTTTCCACTTCAAGATAGGCCGTTGTCCTTCCATCATTAAAGTTTTTTATGCAAACTTTTGAATGTTGCTGACGTTAATTTACCAATCCATGTGAAGGCCCAAATTACGTAATCATTCATTAGCGTTCTTGTAATGACAAAATTTCAGATGTACATATTAAAATTTCAAAGTATATTTATTTTTCTTTTCTTCAATTGAAGTAGTTATTAATTTCATAAATAAAAAAGAATACATTTTGAGGTGTGTTTGACAATTGATAAAAAATTTTTTTAAAAAGAAGTAATAAAATTTTTGGATGAAAAAATTTTGATGTAATAATTATTGAACTAATAAAAAATGTGCAATATGATAGAAGTAATGATTTGGTGTAAATAGAATAAAGTTAAAATAGAAAAATTTGTTGTGTAAGTAATTGTGTAGAAATGATTAAAAAATAGGGTGATTATATAGAAAGATGTGAAGAAATAATTTTAAAATATAGTAATTATGAAAAATAAAAAATTTTAAACTAAAAAATTTAGTTTAAAAAGTTTTTGTTAAAAAACAATACCCTTACTGTCCCGTGCACATTTCCGACACATACAGAATAATCACTTCGGGAAGCGCAAGTAAGGGGAGGAGGATGTACCACACATTCGCGCAATCTCGGCCGTCCGCTTCAACAGGAAGGTGGACGATGGATGATCTCGCTCTTGCGTATGCGGTTCGGAGATTGCAGTTGCAGCTCTGCTTTCGGCGCCGCGACATCAAGGCTGGCCGCATGAATGAATGAACGGCCCCGATCAAAAACAACAGACAAGAGCCAGGGGCAATGTTGGGAAACGACGCCCTATAAATGCTCGCGCTCCCCATTTTCCGGTGTCTTGAACGTGCTAGGGCTTGGTCTAGTCGATCTCCATCGCTCTCCTTCCTGCTGTCGATCACCATGTCGAGCAAGCAAGGTGAGTCTCACTATCCGTCTGCCTCTTTGATGGGCCAGAATCATGAAAAAAGAAAAACGGAATCTTTGTTGTATCTTCCGTTTTTATTTTCGTGTTCTCCTGTGCAGGTGGAAAGGCGAAGCCTCTGAAGCAACCCAAGGTGGATAAGAAAGAATACGACGAGGTATTTTATTACCCCTTTTGGAATTTGTTTGCTTGTAGCTGATTGAGGCATATCCGATTCGCCCGTGGGGCAGTACATGTGTAAAAAACCTACGAATCAAACCATCCGAAAATTTTCGTCAGGCTGGGATTCCCATCTTCATGTTTCTGCATTTATTTTGTTTCTGATTCTCTAGTAAATTATGGAATTTCTTCTCTTTGTGCGATTTCTTTTGAAGAATTTGAATTAAAAAAGTGTAGCTTATGATGGATGGAGATGAACAGAATCATGTTTTCATGAGCGAGTTTGAAAAGAATCATAGGAGGAGGAGACTTTTCATGTTCTCATGCGGTTCTGGTTCATTTTATGAATTGGAGACTTGTCAGGGGCATGGATCAGCTATTTTACACCTTTCCAATAGGTGTTCTCTGTTATATTGTTGGCATCATGTCCTTTTGCTTGTGAAACTGGCCGAATTGTGGGGAGGATTCACATGAGTGAAACCTTAAGGAGGGGGAAGGTTCAGTTGGCCGATACTGATTTGTATGGTTTGGGTTGCTGACATTTGGATCTTTATTGTGGGAGGTGTTGGCGTTTAGCAGTCAACTCTCATACCAGCTCTTCTCAGGGTCTGCTTGGCCCCACTGCCTCACCAAGGGCTTTTGCTGTAGAGCGAAATATTTTAGATCTACTATTTTGTAAATTGTTATTTAATGTACATGTAGTTTAAAAGTAATGATATAATATGTGTTTTTAAATTTGAATGTAAATCAATGAGAGTATGAGACTGACCCAAATTCAACCAAAATCCAATTTATTGAAGTAGAGTTAAGGTTTTGGAAATAAGGTTTGTCAAGGTTAACATGTTGCACATTAAGCCAGAACTAGAATGACCGGTTTGGACCCCTAATATTACATGAATCCTAGACAAATTGAGTGAAGCCATTTTCATATGAATTTGTTGATTTCATTTTGAGTTCACAACTTATATTTGATTTCTACTTCATCTTATCTTGTTTCTACTTATTTAAAATGATTCGTTGTTTGATTTGTTTATTAATTATTTTCTTCAACCTTGAAGATTTTGGCTCTCTCATATAGTATTCTCTGTAGTATGCACATCTCATACGGCTGCCCATAAATCAGGCGTCTTTTCATTGGTCTGATGTTTGATGTCATGTTGATGTGTTTATGTTCATTGGATAAAAGCTTGAGCTTGATGCCAACTTGAGCACTATTGGTCCTCAAACAAATGTTGATTTCCTTTTCC
Organism: Annona cherimola; assembly: GCA_030490835.1. Taxonomy (NCBI): domain Eukaryota; kingdom Viridiplantae; phylum Streptophyta; class Magnoliopsida; order Magnoliales; family Annonaceae; genus Annona; species Annona cherimola. Next base: position 110,950,332 of record CM059972.1, on the reverse strand, counting down.
CATCATATTTCTTGAGTTAAAGCTGGGTAACTATCTGTTTTGTATTTCATATAATATAAAAAGAGTTCTGATTCAGGTGTATGGAAATGTCCATGCACCCCTTTTTACTTTTTATTTTAAAAACATTTTTTAGAAGACCATTTATTGTCTTTATTGAATGGTATTTTTTATGATTTAAAAAATCACTTTGATTGGACACTTATCTCTTTTAAAATTCTTATTCCTTTTGAGAGCGAGTGTATAAATATCAAAATTAAACTTTTAATATATAATATAGAACAATTTTTAATATATGTAATTTTTGGAATTATAAACAAAAACATATGGATGAATGTATAAATGATTTAAATGTTAAAGAAAAACTTCTTAAAATTAAAAAAAGAAAGGGGTTCATGGATGCATGGGGTTGCATTAGATCATTATCCATATAAAAAGGATTATCTGATCCTCATATTTTTCTTTTTTTTTTATAAAAAAAGACAGCTTGATAATGAATTTTGTAGTTTGCATAATCTTATACCTTTTCTGCACATTCAGCCCGTTAAGACATTTTTGCTTAATAATCCTGGCTGGAAATAACTCAATTTGGAGGCTTGTTTCACTGTTTGATATAGTGTTTTTGCATGAAGAGAAGGGCTACGTGCAAAATCCTGTTTTGCCGGATTTTTTTTTTTTTTTTTTTTATGAAGATTTTTGCTGGATTTTATTTGCCAGCTTTTGCCTTGTATACAGTTACAGAAAAGCACTATTTGGGAAAAGTTAGGATTCTCAGCTTTTGCAGAAACTTTGTTTTTTGTGTTAGCCACCAGCCACCCCAAAATCCTTGCTGAGGCAGAGAGGCCAACAGGCCCGTAGTCGTGTTTGAACGATGGAAACAGTAATGTGATGGAATTTTGACTCTTTGTTTGATGGCGAATCTTCATGAAATTTGTTGCACAAGAGCTTTAGCTTGCCTTCAAGGCTTGCTCCAGTTAGAGATCAGCATTGGCAGTTCTTCATTGTGTTTTCCTCACATGACTTAATTTGTTTTATATCAATCTTATTATCTCTCCATTTCTTCAGGTTGATATGGCAAATATCCAGAAGAAAAAAGAAGAAGAAAAGGTAAGCATCCAGCTGAACTGAATTACTGGTATTCATGTTGTTCTTCTCTGGATTATTCCGTTGGAGAAATTAATTTGAATTTTTTGCAGGCACTTAAGGAGATGAAAGCCAAGGCATCTCAAAAAGGAGCATTTGGAGGTTCTGGACTTAAGAAGAGTGGAAAGAAATGAATCTTATCCGCAAAATAACATCTGCTGATTTGTGTTCAGCCCCAATCTCATGTTCTGGGACATTTAAGAGGGAAACTACAAGAGATTCCTTGTGCTGTACTAATGTGAATCTAAAGACACGACCATTCCGTACTATCAGCTGGATTTCTTCATTCACGCGTGCATTAGTGTCTTGCATGCCTGCATTTGGTTCAAAGACGGTGGCATGGTGCTAAGAATATGGTGTTTGTGCTATTCCTCTCCCTTCCCTTGTAGCCAAATTGCCAACATGGTGTCATGATGCCAAGTACGTAGTGAAAATTTGTTCTGCAGCAATCCATTGTGTGGTGTTTGTGATCTGTCTTCTGGTGTTTGCTTTGAAACCCAGTTGTATCCACTTAATGCACCTGGGTGTATTTTACCTATTATTTTATTTTTTTTTGAAACTTTTTTTATGAAACTGTTTCTTTGTTTTAGTCAAATGAAATTGTTAATATAAGTATATTTAATATTAAAATGTCATTGATTTTTAAAAATTTGAAAAAAGATTTAAAGATCTCTAAAAATGGTAAAAATTGATATATATGTGTATGTTAAATACACTTAGGTTAATAGTTGTGTAATTTTTTTTTAAAAAAATGAGTACATGCGCAGTTAGGTGTATATACAATTGCGCTCCGTTTGCTTCCTCCTCTCGTAGTGCCTCTTGTTTCCCTTAATGGAATGGGATTTGGATTATTTTTCTCTTATCAATATGATCTGTCATTTCTTATGTAGTAGGGTACTCACATGGGTAGGTTTTGGGTACTTGCCCTGCTGCACCGTTAGCCTGCCCAAGTTGCACCCAATGGCAGGCCGAGTGCTGGTGCTGATCAGTTGTACGTCTACCGAAAGCAGAATTCAATTCAATTTCGAAAAAGGAGGAATGATTATGTATGTTTGTTTAAACGAATGTTTGGCTTAGCCTACTTTAAAAAATTTATTTATAATAATTTTTATTATTTTTTTCATATACTTATTAAATTTAAGTATATTTAACATATAAATTAAGTTTTATCATTTTTGGATGTGTATATGTTTTTGAGATTTTTAAAGATAAAGGTATTTAAAATACATATATGCATATATATTTAAAGGAAAATAATGAAGTGCTTTTGGACTATACTATAATTATAGTATAGTCTATGCACTGTGGGGCCCATTTGATCATGAATAAGAAATTTATTTCACTAATTGTATTTAGAATTGTTCGTTTTATTAACATATTAATTTTCATTCAAATTCAAAATGTGTATGTGCTTCATCAATGTATTTTCAAGTTTAACGTAAATATCAAGTTTAAAATAGTATTTTCAATATTTAAACTGTCCAAAATATGATTTTTATATAAATAAATGATCATATAAAATTTTATTATATTCTAATATACATGGAGCCTATTTTACAGCAGATGCATTAGATAAGTTCTCATATTTAAAAATCTTAAAAATATATATATACATATTCAAAAAGGGTAAAACTTGACTTATATGTTAAATACAATTAAATAAATATGTATACGAAGAAAGAAAGAAAATTTTTTTGTAAATAAATTTTTTGAGGTCGGCTAAGTAAATGCTCAGCAGAAGCTAACACATTACTTCTCAACTGATCCATTCCTTACCATTCCGTTTAGCAACGGAAGCATATACTATATTTAATATTCTTTCCATATTTCCAGAGAGATTATTAATATCTGTCACGTGCTTCTGCTCCTTAAATGAATAATGTTTTAATATTGCAATTTTTAGAGTTACGTTAAGATAAAATATTTACAGCTACAAAAAAAACTTTTTAATCTCCACAAACATTTTATTTTTTAATTATTTTTTCGCATTCTTTTATAAAATTATTGAACTTTTTAATCATTTTTACATAATTAATCTATTTAAACATACCCTTGATTAAAATAATCATTTATATTTTGTTAAAGTAACGGATTAATCATGGTATAAAGTATGAAACAGTAGAAAATACCATTATATTAAATTTACTTTGCTCGAAATAAATTATAATAATTATTTTAATCCAATATTTATTATCGTTTAATCCATACATGGGCACCTCGGAAGAAAATAGAAGTTTTCCGTTTTTGTTTACTTAAAAAGAAAAAAGGTTTTTTTTTTTCAAATATACATGCTATATTTGACCCTAATCCCAAATATACCCATTACGTTTGTATATATTCCTAAAAATATTCACTCCGTTAAAGGCTGCTAAGTAGGGGTGTTAACGGATCGGGTTGGAGCTTAATTCTAATCCTAACCCATTTAAAATATCTCAACCATAATCTGTTTATTAACCCATTTAAAAAACTTCAATCCTAACTCATTTACAACTCATTTAATAAACGGGTTGGTGGGTTGTTAATGGGTTGTATAGCAAATAACCTGAAAGTTTAGACTCTAGTAGATAATGATCTCGTAGGGAGAGATGATGGAGTGTTTTCGGCGCAGGGAAAATGGAAATAGGGCAGTAACGAAAAAATAAAATTAGGGCAGCAATGGAAAAATAAAAATTAAGTGACTGGAGGAAGACTTAGAGAGGGAAAATAACCAAAGGATTTACACACACACGTATATAAAACTTTAATGAGTTAAGCGAGTTAAATAGGTTGAACGAATTAAACAGGTTGAACAGGTTATATGGGTTACTAAACGAGTTGACGAGTTATAAAATTTCAACCCTAATCTATTTATTTAATTAAATGGTTAAAATGGGTTGACGGATCATAACCTATTTATTCAGAAATCCCCACCCAAACCCATTTATAAACTAGTCGGACGAGCGGGTTAACGGATTGACCATGACCATTAACACCCCTACTGCTAAGTAAGTTAACAGTTAGTTGTTTAAATGTTGATCATAATTTTCTAAATACCAAAAATACCTAGTGTAAAATAATAAAATATGAAATAAAATGAATAGGAATAAAATTAGAGTTCTCCATATTGAAAACTCTTATGCAATTAGGGTAGTGATGAGTTATGATATTCAAATTTTAAATCCAACCATAAATTTGATGGGCATATTGGTAATTTCACAAATGGACTAACAACGTTTATTAACGTTTATAACGAAGTATGCATTTTTGGGATTACATGCAAATGCGGTGGGTATATCTGGAATTTTTGAAACTTAGTGGATATATCTGGGGTTAGGGTTAAACGTAGTGGGTATATTTGGGAAAAACGCAAAGACAAATAATAAAAGTAATAAGTTAATATAATTTTATTTAAAGTTAAGAATAAAAAATGCAACTATTATATAATGACTTTAGAACAAAATCTCATTATTTTCAATGTAAATTAATTACTCATGTTAAATTAAAAATCCAACCAAGCTTACAAAAATACAAAATTTAAAATACAGTAAGTCAGGTTTGAGGTCTGGTGTGCCAGAAAATTAAGTGTTTACAAGAACTACCACACTTTAACCATTTTAAATCTGATAAATCTTTCATAAAAAGAAAATTTGATAAATCTAGCCTCTTAATCAAGAGAAGTGGTTTTATGTAACCTTTTTTATTTTTAAGATATTAATGATTGATGCAAAATTTAATTCATTTATTGTATTTAACATTATTTGTTTACTTAAAAGATCAAGTTTCATCCAAATTAAATATGTGCATGGGTTATATTGTAAACTAGAAAAATATTTAGATTCATTCACATATATATTAGAATGTAATAGTATTTTATATAATCATTTATCCACATAGTAGTAATATTTTAGATGATTTAGGTATTGAAAATATTACTTAAAAGTTAATATTTAATACTAAATCATTATATCATATTGATTTTATACATTTTTAAATGGAATTCATATACATTGATACTAAACAAATAAAAGGATGACTATAGTAATATAAATGATGTTAAATATAATAGATGAAGTAGATTTTTCATCAACTATCAAAATGTTAAAAATAAAAAGAGTCACAAAAAAAGGAGTTTAAAGCGATTTGATTTGGGAGCACAAAAAACTTTTAAGGGTGATGATCTAATGCAATGCTTTATTATTTAAAAGAATTTTAAATACTAATCCAGGGTGATGATCTAATGCAATGCTTTATTATTTAAAAGAATTTTAAATACTAATCCATTGATTTTTTCTGATTAGGTATTTATTTAAGAAAACAAAATCACTCTGATAGTTTGATTAGAAATTATATGTTTCTAAAACTTATTCCTTTTGGAAGTAAATATATAACTGTTAAAATTTTAAAATAAGAATATAATATAAATTTTATTTATACATATGACATGTCCTGAATGTTATAAATGTTTAGATTTTACTGAAAAAAGTTTTGCTTTTGGGATATCCAATTTATAAAAAGCTTACTTTATTCTACTCACTGATTGATTAGTTCGATTTCTAAGATACTTTACCCTACCTATTTTAAAGTCAACTCAACTCCAATTTCCCTTTGCACTCAAATACAATATTTTATCTAAACCAAATATTACGGTCATAAGCCAATCTCTTTCACTTGACTGGTACATATGAGCAACGCCATTCGATTGAATTCGTGGATGGAAATTAGTAACTCAATTCATGAAAATATTAATTGACCTTCCCGTTTTGACTCAATGAAATCTTTTGGGATTTAATTTCCAAAGATATGTCACCTAAAAGTCTTCCAATGCCACTTGATTTTTAGTTGCAATAGGTATTATATGAATGTCACAATTCTTGCCAACCAAGCTTATTGCAATTATTGATGAAAAGCTTAGCATACGTCTAACTTATGGCATCAGTGATTAATATTAATATATACGTACATATACTTAAGTAATTACATGGGTACTTATATGAGTTGATTTCGGGTACCCAAGATATACGTTTTACTTATACCCTATTTAATATGTTGGTATTATTTTCTACTCTACTTATATTCATAAGTAATTTTTCCTACCTTATCTTACCTTACTCAAATTAAGGTGGGATAAGTGTGTATCCGTGAGCAACATATCCGAGTTGTACTGCCAATTAATATAACTGCATCTAAACATTTATTTATAAATGCTCAAAGTTGGCGAAAGTTACAGAAATAACACGAGCAGAGATGAAAATGAGGAGGAAGGAAGAAGAACAAGCAACATTTGCAAGGCCATTTGGAAAATTCCACTCCCAAAAAAGATACTCATATTCGGCTGGAAATTATACAAGAATGCATTACCCACCAAAACAAATCTTAAATCAAGAGGCATAACAATCGATCAAAATTGCGTGCTATGCAACAATGGGGATGAAGATACTCACCACATCTTATGGGATTGTGCCAAAATAGAAATCGCAGTCCTGCAGCTGAAGCAGAGGATCAGCACGCAAACTGAAGAGGATACAATCCAGGGATTTTCCACAGGCTAACTCGAATGAAGAACCCAAATGAATTAGCGGCTTTTGTCCTGGTGTGTTGGAGAATCTGGATGCTGCGGAACGAGCTGATAATGGAGGCCTACAACCAAATTTCAAAGACGTGAGAGAATGGAGTTTCAATTATTGGGACCAAAACACATTAGCCAATATGCTTTATAGCTCCAACGGGGAGCTATTCCCAAAATTCGTGAGATGGAAGAAACTAGCACATGGAGATCTTAAATTGAATGTGGATGCACGACAGAAATTGAATGGAGGGGTGATGGGTTTTGGGGTTGTGGTTAGGGATGACGGTGGTGGATTTGTGGCAGCAAGGTGCTGGAGACGGGATGGGGTAAGAATGGAGGCTGTGACACTATTGGAAGGCATGAAGTGGGTATCAAATTTGGTACTAGCTGCGAGAGAGATGGAGAGTGACTGCTTAGTTTTAATGTCCGTGCTGAAAAATGATCAGCTAATACGCTCAAATATGGAGCCTATTCCTAAGGAGATCCGGATGCTATCACTGACAACCACAAGACTGGTTTTTCACCAGGTTGCCCGTCTTTCCTTGCTGATTACGCAGTCAATTGGCAAAATAATTATAATGTATGAATTAATAATCCTCCTGAATATATTAGACAACACCTATGTATGGATTGTATACATTTGAATGAAAGATAGATGCACTCTTTTTTCCCATACCAAGCAAGTCCTAGGAATTGGATGGAATAATTTTTTTAATGAGGTATCTTTTCCTTATAAAAAAAAAGAAAAAGAAACTATCAATCAATCCTTTACGCTAACAAATCAACCTTCGAAATTCCACGGCAGTGGTAGAAGACGGAGTAAAAAAGTTCCGTGACAAAGGCCAAAATTTTCTGGGTGCATCCGGCGCAAGCAGAAAAAGTGGGATTGCGTTGGGCGCAAGCAGAAAAAGTGGCTTCTTACAAAATTCGGCGCTCCTGGGTTTGGACTTTGGCGGAATATAAAATCCGCTTAAGGAGAGGCGAGATTCTCATAATCGATAGCGACATCCAATTGGTTGTTTTTTTCATTTTAGATTTTTTAACATTTTATTTTAAATCTATATCCATCATAGTTTACTCCATTGATACTCGCATGATATGAGAAATCATGTTATTTGAATTTATATATAATCTACAAGAAATGTAAATGTACAAGGTTGTTTATAATTATATTTTTTAAGATTATTGATTAAGAAGTTTTAAATCCACTTAATTTTTTGTATATAGGATAAATATATAGTTTTAAATATAATGCATAGATTGAATGTTCGAAAATTTTAAAAAATTAAGTGTTTGTAACTTATAACTAATTGAATTGAATTATTTCTCTAAAAAGAGATTAAAAAGTAAACAAGTAAAAATGAATTTTTTTTTGAAAAAGCTGGTGAGTGTCATGATGCGATAAAGATAATATTAGGAATAAAAAATAAAAATAAAATAGATAACTTAGATACATGAATCAAAGTAAAAAATAATTAAAATCTAGAAATACTAATATAAAAGTACAAGTTTGGCTGTTAAAATATTAAATCATATCAAAAGATATATAAAAAATTAAAATGTCAAATTATATCAAAAGATGTCCATGAAGGAATAAAATTTTTTCCCTATTAACAAATGAAGCCTAATTTACTACAAAAAATGCAAAAACACAGCACTTAGGCATACAAAAATCTAATTCATCTTATAGCTTTGTGGTTTTTGAATAACTAATATTCTAAGGTTGAAAAATAGTCGATTAACCTCCTGTGTTTCAATAATAGAAATACTAACTGTGACATACAGACCTAGAAAAGTGATAATAAACAATGTATTTAATACAAGTTCTCAAGATTAATCTAATCAAGTATTATAATTAATAATTTTAAAAAAAAAATTAAAATCTATTTTCACTGGTCATGTTCTCATTATTACATCAAGGCAAAAAAATAAAATAAAGTACAAATCTATCATTCTCAATGTATACTTTTGAATAAATAAAAGAAATTAAATATTCTTGAAAATCTTCATGCAACCCCATCTTTAACATCTCATTTAATTTGGTATACCTGTAAAAATAATCGGTCAGTCTTAACATGACTAGCAAGTAGAAAATTATTTAAAAATAGATAATGACCTAATTAAACTTAATTAAATGATAAAAATCATCATTTAATTTAATTTCTTAAAAATTTGGCTTAAATGCAAAAACAAACCTTTCCATTGAATCTAGAAGCATAAAAAATATAAAGATTGACTATTTGATTACAAAAATCGAAATTAAATTGCCTAACTTATAACAAAATAAAATAGACCATCCACAATGAGCTACATCATCGCTACCTTCATTGCAGATGATCTTGCTTGCCTGGCTATTGGTAGCCAGCCTGCGTTTTTAGTGGGTTAAAAATTGAAATTTCAATAATATAGTAACGTTTCTAGCCAAAATTCATTCGTGGTGTAAAAAAAATAAATAATAATAAAATTCTCATCATGACTACATCTGTTGTGCGTTCAGACTTCATATTCAACTTTTCCCAAAAGGTGAACTTCACAAAAGCAACAAAATATGGTTGTTGCTTTCTTTGAAATTTTGTTGAAACTAAATTCCAACATGTCTAGGGAGGTAAAGCTACAAATTTTAATTTTTTTAAATTATTTTCTTATAGAACTCCCACTCAACCATAGATCTCTAAAACTTCTAGACCACCTCCATACCAACTAAGCTACATAGGTTGCTAAAATAACATTAAAAAATAAAAATAAAAATATAACCTCCAATATATATAAATAATAACAATAATAATAATTGGATAAGGCTCGTTATTAACCATTCAGCCAAGTTGGTCAAAAGGGTCAACTTTTGCCGTATAAGCTATCCAACCAAAACTTTGACCATTCAATTTTTTTTGAAAAAATTAAGGTATTTATACTAACCTTCCAACTTTAGTAACTTTACAGTTCAAACCTTGGAAGCATGTGGTGATAGATTCGACAGTTTAATAATATAAAATGGAAAAATTTCCCTCACTAAAAATAAAAAATAAATGTGTCTAAAATTTCATTTGCAATAAAAAAATAGCAGGTGTTCTGATCCATGGGAATTTGGCCATTGAGTTGTTTCAAATTTTCATTCAAAGGTGTTCCCAACTCTATTCATTGATCTTAAAAATTTTCTTCTATCTTAATTTACTTTGGAGAGGACTTGTGTTGAAAAGATTGAAGAGGCTTAAATGGATTAAAATGTAATAATGTGTATTAAGAATGAGAAAAATTACATTAGAAATAAAAATATTATATTATAAATTGAAAATACTATCTTAAAATGAGAGAATAAATATAAAAAAGAAAAAAATAATCACAATATAGAAAAAGGGAAAAAAAAACTAACCGTAGAAAGAAAAAAGAAAAATCAGGAATGATTGTGTGGCAGTTAGTATCACTTCATTATGCATGATACCCACCTTCCAACCCTAGATTCATTATGAAAATCTTTCAAACTGTAGAAGGCCAGTGAAACAGAAGCATAGTACTACAGGCTTACGACAGGAGTAAAAACTACAGCGAGGTCATATCGAGTCAAGATGGGCTTATCCTTAATGCTAAAAGTATTTTATCTAGGTTTGTTTGAAAAGTGATCAAATTTTTAAATAAAAATTTTTTGGTGTTAAAGTTGTTAAATACTTATTTAATTTAAAACTTCATTTACATTAAACTTATCCATTTATTATTTATAAAATTTAAAATTTAAAATTAAATGAGAATATAATTAACCGTGAATAATGTAAATTTTTTAAAATACAATAAGAATAGAATAAAAAATGCTTATATTGTTAATAAATAAATATATCCAGGACGAGGCAGGTCTATTTGGATAAAGATATGATAGACCTAATGTTATTTTTGAATTTGAACCAACATTTTAACTCATTCTTCCCCTACTCACGAAAATTTAGACTTATGACGATATTCTGAGATAAACGGTGGTAAACTCACACTTGAATGTCTGTATATACTTCTTTAGATGGAAAACCTATCTTCCATAAACCTCTTCCCCGTCTCTCTGTAACATCCGGGAGCAAATACAACGAGCCCTGATTTCGAGGTTACACTTTCTTCTGAGCTGCCAAGTAGTTCGAGGCGAGAGGCGACTGTGTTGAGCAAATCGACGAGGAGGCCTGTTGGTTTAAATTTCCTGATTGTTGGACCAAAAAACGGAGGAGTTGTATTGCATTTCCGATGCGCTAGGAACCTTGTCGCTGGCTTCTCATCTCTTCAAACCGCTCCGTCAGACCTCGACTGTCTCAAGAGATTTTCTTGGCGGGTTGGCATCCTGTTCAACGTAATTAAAAACTCATCCTTCTAGTCTTTTGATTTTTCCCCCCCAATGTTATCTCCTTATTTCTTTGGATTTTTTTAGAGACTAGAAGTTGCTTTTCTCCATTTTAAGTTTTGTATTTATTCACATCTATTTTCCTGTCCTCTGGATTGGTTTGACCAGTCTTTATTTTCCCTTCATGGATTCTGCAATTCATTGCATTTTTTATTTTAATCGTTTTCCCCCATAGATTCTGTAGTTCATTTTTTTTTTCTATAATGATTTTGGTAAGTTTGATAAACACAATAGTTAATTTCATGGGAAATTCCCTTAGCTCATCCATTGTATGATTGGAGACCGTCGAACAATGTCTTGCAATAATCATTAAAGATACAAAACACAGAACGACGGATATGCAAAGCAGTACCACCTGAGCTAAGGTATTGGATTTCTGATGGACCTATGCTTTTAACAAGTAACTGTAGGCTGTGGTTCTAGGGCAAACCAGATGAACTGGTAAGTTCAGTGATTCAAGCAGCATCTTCCATTCCCTGGGTTTTAGCTTTGAAATGACTGGCTATTGCCTGTTCAAGGTCTGGTTTTTTCATTTGTCAATGTAGTTGGAGACTTGGAGTGGCTCTGTCTTGATAACACTATACTTCATTTGATTTTTGTTCTGTTGCACATTTTAATTGGAGGAAATAATTGGCATTTGCTCCTTTGCGGTGTTTTTTGGTGTCTTGGATTCTTGGGATGTGCTTGGGCGATTTCCAATCATAGACAAAATTGATTTTTCAAAGAGTTTCTATTTTGGCCTTCTTAATGAAAGACAATCATCTGCTGCCCATCCTGGATTCTGCTTTTCTTCGGTGGCTTCCAAATATTTTGCATTAACTTGTTTCAAGATTCATTATTATTTTCTTTTTCACTGATTGTTCAAGGTATTGCTAAAGTAAAAGATAAAGTCATTTTGCAGATCTATCTATGTTCTTTTTCTCTCTTTATAATAAATTGTGGAAAAGATCTTGGATGCCTGGCTGTTCTTCAATTTGTCAAACTTTTCTATTTTCTTTTATCACCTTGAAGCATTTGTGAACCGGAAAAGAAGAGTTTCTCTCACCCAATTTTTCTTTTCTTGCTTTGGATGGAGATTCTATTGGGGCCTTAGTTCTTGTTGTATTTTTTCCCCTTTTGGTACAAGCTTTCTTTTCTTCCATGTATTAATTTCAATATTGTATATGATGTTTTTAGTTTCATTGGATCTTTAAAAAGATAGGGTAATGTTTCAATGCACCTGGGTGCAAAATTCATTTAATTTAATTTTTTTATAAAACTATTAATCTAGGTATATTTAATCTATAATCCAAGTTTTACCATTTCTGGAGATATGTGTGTATATATATCATTTTAATTATTTAAGTGCATATATATATCTCCAAAAATGGTAAAACTAATACGTAAGTTAATAGCACCTCAATTAACAGTTTAATTAAAAATTTTCAAAAATGAAAAAAATCGATTTTTCACTCCGGTGCATTGAAACATGACTCAAAGAAAAAATATCTAATATTGATCCTAATAGTTGCTGAGAAATGCCACCAGAGAAAATTTTGGTTCTTTGAAACATCAGTACTCAGTACTGAATAAATTGGTTAATTGTCTATATAGATCTTCATTTATTCAAGTTCAATTCCATTTGATGCCTAAAATTTATGCGCCATAATCCTTCATTTCTCGTTCGTGTGCAAACTGTCAAGTCTGGATTCAACATGCTTAGTATGCATAATTTGTCAATAGTGTTCATTGGTTTGGCTGCAGATTTATGGATGCTGGAAAGAGCTTTAGGAGGAGGGATGATCTGCTTGTTATACAGAATAAAGTACAAAAGAGATGGGAAGAAGAAGGTGTGTTTAAGGCAGAGCCTGGAGAAAGGCCTCCTGAGCCCTTCGAAAAGTTCTTTGGAAATTTCCCATACCCGTACATGAATGGTTTACTGCATCTTGGTCATGCATTTTCAGTTTCAAAGTTGGAGTTTGCCTCTGCTTATCATAGGTTAATAGGCCATAATGTGTTATTGCCTTTTGCATTCCATTGCACTGGAATGCCCATCAAGGCCACAGCAGACAAGCTAGCACGAGAGATTGAGCAGTTTGGAAACCCGCCTGTTTTTCCTTCCCCAGGAGAAGATATGAATGTTGAAACTGGAAATGAGAGAGAACAGTCAGAAGAGAGCACAGAGCAGGTGCAGCCTGATAAGTTCAAGAGCAAGAGATCCAAGGCCACTGCAAAATCTAGTGGAGTTAAGTTTCAGTGGGAGATCATGCGCAGTTTTGGTCTTCCTGATGCAGAGATTGCCAAGTTCAGTGATCCATACCATTGGTTGAGTTATTTTCCCCCTTTGGCCATGGAAGACCTTAAGGCTTTTGGTTTAGGTTGTGATTGGCGGCGTTCCTTCATCACAACTGACCTGAACCCCTACTATGATTCATTTGTCAGGTGGCAGATGAGGAAGTTAAAGGAGATGGGGAAGATTGTCAAGGATGTGAGATACACCATCTATTCTCCCATGGATGGCCAGCCATGTGCAGATCATGATAGAGCTTCAGGTGAAGGTGTTCAACCCCAGGAGTATACTCTAATTAAAATGGAAGTAATTCCTCCTTTCACATCAAAGTTGAGTTCTTTGGAAGGAAGACGAGTGTACTTAGCTGCAGCTACACTGAGACCAGAGACCATGTATGGGCAAACAAACTCATGGGTCTTACCTGCAGGGAAATATGGTGCTTATGAGATTAATGAGACTGATGTTTTTATCATTACTGCCAAAGCAGCGTTGAACCTTGCATATCAGAAATTGTCAAGGGTGCTAGAGAGGCCAACTTGCTTGCTTGAGTTGACAGGTCATGATTTGATTGGTTTGCCTCTGAGGTCCCCTCTTTCATTCAATGAGGTAATCTATTCACTCCCTATGTTGACAATTTTAACAGACAAGGGCACAGGAATAGTAACAAGTGTACCCAGTGACTCTCCTGATGATTACAGAGCATTATATGATTTGAAGGAAAAACCTGCTCTTCGGTCCAAGTTTGGGGTGAAGGATGAGTGGGTTTTGCCTTTTGATGTTGTTCCCATCATCAATATTCCAGAATTTGGGAACAAATCGGCAGAGAAGGTTTGTAAGGATTTGAAGATAAAGAGCCAAAATGACAAAGAGAAGCTTGCTGAAGCAAAGAGGTTAACATATTTGAGGGGCTTCACTGATGGGACAATGATTGTTGGAGAATTCAAGGGGAAGAAAGTTCAGGAAGCAAAACCCTTGATAAGGAGCATGCTTTTGGAGACCGGCCAGGCTGTCATGTATAGCGAACCTGAAAAGAAGGTGATGTCAAGATCAGGAGATGAATGCGTTGTGGCACTTACAGATCAGTGGTATCTAACATATGGTGAAGAAGAATGGAGGAAGAAGGCTGAGGAATGTTTGTCAAGTATGAATTGCTTCTGTGATGAGACCCGGCATGGTTTTGAGCATACATTGAGCTGGCTGACACAGTGGGCCTGTTCGAGGTCATTTGGGCTTGGGACACGCCTTCCCTGGGATGAACAGTTCCTTGTCGAGTCATTATCAGATTCTACACTCTACATGGCATACTACACAATCGCCCATCATTTACAAAATGGTAATATGTATGGTTCAGATAGAACGAAGGTTCGACCAGAGCAGATGACAGATGAGGTTTGGGATTTTGTCTTCCGTGGCGGGCCATTTCCTAAATCTGATATCCCATCATCCCTGCTTCAGAAAATGAAGCAGGAATTTGAATATTGGTACCCATTTGATTTACGGGTATCTGGCAAAGACCTGATCCAGAATCATCTCACGTTTTGCATCTACAACCACACAGCCCTCCTGCCTAAGCACCATTGGCCCCGTGGATTTAGGTGCAACGGCCACATAATGTTAAATTCTGAGAAGATGTCGAAATCTACTGGGAATTTCATGACTCTCCGCCAATCTATAGAAGAATTCTCAGCAGATGCAACAAGATTTGCATTAGCTGATGCTGGAGATGGCATGGATGATGCCAATTTTGTTTTTGAGACAGCAAATGCTGCTATTTTACGTCTTACAAAAGAGATTGCATGGGTGGATGAGATTTTGAAAGCAGAATCTTCTCTAAGAACTGGTCCACCATCTACTTATGCAGACCGTGTGTTTGCAAATGAAATCAACATTGCTGTGGAGATGACAGAGAAACATTACTCTGATTTCATGTTTCGGGAGGCCCTTAAAACAGGCTTTTATGACCTTCAGGCTGCAAGAGATGAGTACAGATTCTCATGTGGCGTCGGCGGCATGAATCGAGATCTACTGTGGCAGTTTATGGATGTCCAGACTCGCCTGATTACTCCCATTTGCCCGCACTATGCAGAATACGTGTGGCATGCGCTGTTGAAGAAGGATGGCTTTGCTGTGAAGGCAGGTTGGCCAACAGCAGGCACTCCAGACCTCACCCTCAAAAAGGCTAACAAATACCTGCAAGATTCAATCACATCAATGAGGAAGATGCTTCAGAAGCAAATGGCTGGGCCAAAGAAATCCAAGAAGGGGGGACCAACACCAGTGGATGAAGAGAACAAGCCAACAATCGGCCTGATGTACGTGAATGAGCAGTATGATGGGTGGAAAGAAACATGCTTAAGGATACTTCAGAGTAAATACATCCCTGCTTCCCATTCATTTTCACCTGATCAAGAGATTCTTGCTGCGTTGAAGGAAAATATTGAGAATTTCAAGGAGATTCAAAAGCATTGCATGTCATTTATGAAGTTCAAGAAAGATGAGGTGCTCACTGTCGGCGTTCATGCACTTGACGTGAGGCTGCCGTTTGGGGAAATCGAGGTGCTTCAGGAGAACTTGGAGCTGATAAAGAGGCAGTTGGGCCTCGAGCATGTTGAGGTAGTGTCCGTGGTGGATGATAGTACCTATACAAAAGCTGGTCCACATAAAGCTGTGCTCGAGAAGAACCCCCCATCCCCTGGCGATCCCATTTCCATCTTCCTGAACAAGTCAGAGTATCCACCAATTTCAAACCTCACCATAACTTAGCTGCTTCTGTTTCCATTGTTTTATAGATTTTTGTGTTCCGAGTTACTTTCTGTTTTAAAACGGTGTATTGCTACTGCTATTTAGTCTTGTCTGCTTTTTCTCACGGATTACATCTTGTTAGGACAAATGAAAGGCCTGTTTTTGTTCAGTCATTCTCTTCTACAAAATCAAGTAATTTGCATGGCCAAATTGTTCATTTACAGCCGCATTGGGTAGGTGTGGGAATCAGATTCTAAGACACTGAAGCCGATGGCCTGATCGGCTGAATCTTTTTAGCACCCCTTGTTTCATAGCTCGTTGCGTTGATTGGCTTTCTACAACTTGGTGCCTCAGCAAGTCAATTGTTCAGATGGGCTGGATGATTCTTCTTTCTTTTTTTCCAGGGATTAAAATATCATTATTAATAGTTAATTGGCTTAAAAGTACGTAATTTCCATAATCTAAATGTCGAAAAGGCGGTTACAATGACCAGACTTGAGAGTATGGCATCTGGCTAACAACGCAAGCGAAAAGCTTTGTCAAAATTGAGGGCGCATTCAGGAAGCGAAATTTTTTTTGATGAGTTTGTTTTTAGTATAAAAGTTTTTGAAATAGATAAAATTATTAGATATAATAAAGGCAATGATGAGAAGTAAAGTTAAAATAAATATATTAGATTTATAGATATTTGTATAGAAATGATTGAAAAGTAAAATAATTGTATAGGAAGAAATAAAGAAATAATTAAAAAATAAGATAGTTATGGAAAGTAAAAAGTTTTTTACGCAAACAAACATCCCTGAGAAGAACGTGAAAAATCAGAGATAACTTGAGCCTCTAGAATCAGCTCCACTGGAATGGGACCTGCAAATTTCTGACAGAGGATTTTACTTTCTATTTTCTTTTTCTGGATTAAATACTAGCATATGCATTAATGTACCATTTTCTGTATTCAATGAGCTCATCTAATCTAAGCTGTTTGTTTTTGTATATAAAAAAAGAAGCTCATCTAGTGATCACCAACTGGAGCATTCGAGTTTGCAAAAGAATATGTCCCAAATAAGTATGATAAAATCGTCTTGTGGTTGCCAAGTTGCATGCCAGTGTTGGGGTCAACGAGATATGGCACCTGCAAAGAGAGACGCTTGTGCTCAGTCGGAAAATACCAGTACTTCAACTAATGAGACCCTCCAAAGAAACTTGAAAAAGACAAAACTAATAATAGAAACAACAGAAGTAAAAAAGAAAAACTCACTTACGATGAACAATGATCAATGGACAACGATCTTTTACATCGTTACCACAGCAACTTGGTTAGCAAAAGAGGGTTATATCGGTAAGCATTGCTGAAATTTGATGACCATGAAATTGCCAAGCCAATGAAAGTGCAAACCAGATAATTTTCGCCAAATGTGTCATGTGACAAGAAGGCCAATTTTGTTCCTTGCATTAGTGCATTCTTTTGAGATTTAGGGTGTGTTTGTTAAACCACAACTTTTCAAACTGAAAATTCTCAATCTAAAACTTTTTATTCTCTATACCTACCTTATTTTTTAGTTAATTTTTTTACATCTTTCTATACAACTAAACTACTTTTTAATCATTTCTACATAACTAACTATACAACTAATCTTCCCAATAAAAAAAAAACTATACAACTAATATTCTATTTTAATTTTATTTTCTTTACTCCTTATTATTACTTCTACTATACTACATCATTTTTTCTCATTTTAAAAAATTGTACGCTAAAAACTTTCATTCAAAAATTTTATCACCTCTCAAACACACTCTTAGTTAAAAATTCTGTTGAAATGAGAAGCGCTGCCAAGGACTGTGACAGTGGCAACTTGACTCCAAGGAAATGTTCATGAACTTGTTAAATAAAATCAGTGCCATAAGAAGAATAACTAAAGAATCACCTTTTTAGAGCCTGATGTCTGCAATAATAAGTTAGAATTGGATGATCCTTCTCCCACATTGCGGAGGATGTATGGAAGCTCTAATTCGCTAAGGGCTTCACGAACAATCCGTGCATACTACAAAGGATTTTGAAAACAAATGGCATAAACAGTCAGTCTATTGTGATTTTTCGCTGCAGAAGTTCCATGTTGAATCTGGAAATGCCAGGTGAGAATTGCAGTTCTTTGAAGCAAGGGCCTGCATGTGCCACCCCTTTGGGGCTGAGACATTCAGCACATTTATGGTTATCATATTAGTGCCAAACAAAACAGTTGAACATTTGGTTCATCTGGTAATGTGAGAAAGTAGTGACAGTATTTGCATGTCCTCCATAAGCGATGGGGCCCATGACAGAGATAGTCTCCGCAAAGGCATCTCAACATCATTTACAAAGCAGGATGGAATAGGATAACCACAGATCAGAGTTTACCTCTTATTACAGATATGTCAACTAACAGTGAGAAGAATAAGTCTAGTTGCACCACTTGAATGGAAAATTTTAAAAAATGTTATCAGATATTCAGACATCGTACTGATTGCTTTGGCAGAAGTCATGATCCAAGTTTTTGTTTGATACAATACTTCTGGAATTGAAAACTCCATAACCTTACCGGATTGTTTTCATAAGAAAAGAGCTCCAACTTCTTAGGAGGTGGTTCTGATTTTGCTCTTCCCCATAACGTCAAACCCCTGCCAGCTCGGAGGATTGTAGGCATCCAACCAGTGAACAATGTGCTGTTTTATCAGAAAATGAATGTGTTAGCTGGTTACACAAAGGCCTGAGGGGCTGGATACTTGGAGTAATAAAGAATTGAGAGGAAAATGACAATTCATATTGGAATGAAGACGAAAGAATATGGCATAGTGGAGTCAACAGGCAAATGGGAATACAACCATAACAATAAGTAGTAGGAAATAATTGGCGTCCTTAAAAAGTGGAATCAACATTAATAATGATGTCCACTTATCATTTTAATATCTCTAATTATTTTATGGATGAAAATGGAGGAAAGCTTCTTTCCCTCAGTGTTTATTCATAGTCAACTCCACCTTCTGACAAATCATTTTTTTAACTACTATTGTCTCAAAGAAGAATCCTATCCATTTGTCTTCATTTGTTACTTTGCCAAAATCATTTTTACTGCTAAATAGATAATCACTACATTCCCTCTATCTAGATGACTTATAGTTGGTCTAAGTGGGTTGGCAAAGGAGGAAGAAAATTCTTGACAACATTTATGCCCTTGACAAAAACAAACCTGTTTCAAGGCTAAATTATTGTAACTTTCATCATCATCCAATAACGGAAATATTTTGCTGTGGGTCCTCTATGTTCTGTGTTGGAAGAGAAAAGATTTCAAATTGGTGGAAAAAAGGATAAGATAAGGTGCATATTACCTTTCTAAAAGTCCGACAGATGGTTTTCTTCCTTGACCATACTGCTGATACAGGTATTTCACAATTTCACCTGTCATCATTTGTGACAATTAAATTAATACCTTCTCCCTTGGTTAAATATGTTCAGTAACAAAACTCAATTTTCCTTTCTGAAATCTATGAGGAAACAACCATAGCATGACAAGAAATGTTCTCAAGAATGGGAGAACCTTTGTCAGTATGCTTGATCATTAGTCATCCAACTTTGGCATGCCCCTTATTGGATCAATTGAACAGGTAGAGTTCGTAAAAACAATATCAAACTGTCTAGTAGCATTGTATTCAACACATAAGGGAAAAAAATTTATGTAGTGTCTACTAGGAGTCATTCAGCCACATGCATAAGTTAGACCAAATTAGATGTGCAATTTCAAGAATGAATCTGCTGTAATCCACACACTTGGAGGCATGACAACGGACTGCCATATGTGAACATGCATGCAGGACGACAGTAGTATAACAATGCTGAATATATGAAATTCATCCATGGCCAAAACAAAATATAACAGCATGACTAGTATGACAGTTCCAATATGGTGAATGTAGTGGGTGTGGTAACTATTATTAGCCTTTGCCTACTCAAATCTTCCCCATTAATCTTGTATTCTCTTTTTAAAAAATAAATCTATATAACAATCAAGGCTCAACAGTGTTAATAAAAAGGTAATTAGCTTTTTAGCACGAGGGATGTTACTGCTTGACGATTTACCACTCTCATACATTGAAATTCCAGCATTTGGGTCCACGAGGAAAGGAAACCTGCACAAAAGTATTTTCAGATTCATAACATATCAAACAACCACCAAGCGCTACACACATCAATAACATGGAAAGTGAGATACCAAGAAACTCTTCATGGGAGACAGTTTTACCCTGTATCTATCCAAATAAACTGGCCCTAACATATGGCTTATGCCTGAGAAGATCAGAAAATACTCACTGCTCTTTCCCACCCATTTTTCTAACCATTTCCCTATGTCTTAAAGACCCTTTTGGGCAAGGATATACCTGCATGATGGATCAGTCACAGTTAAAACCATTGATAAGCAATATCAAGAGAAATTTTTTTTCTTGCTACCATTTGCTGTCCTTTGCCCCTAAAATAAATCATGAGATACATCTAATTTACATGTTTCATAAGGTGCAAAACAGCATTAAATGGTCTGGTCGGGTGATGGGGCAGCAATGTTAATCAATAGGTAAACATGTAGCTACACTTGTACCACAGGCATGAAAGCATCAAAACTCGGAAGAATTAGTATCAAAATTATGAGTGACAGAGCACAGCCAAACATGCAAAGTTTAAAGAATTGGCCAGTCCCAGCACATGATAAGTTACTGAACAAAGAATGGATAATCTGCACTCAGGCTCTTTGACTGTTAAGTTGATCTTGATCTTATTTGAAATGATTGCAAAACCAATAGAT
Source organism: Annona cherimola (assembly GCA_030490835.1). Classification (NCBI taxonomy): domain Eukaryota; kingdom Viridiplantae; phylum Streptophyta; class Magnoliopsida; order Magnoliales; family Annonaceae; genus Annona; species Annona cherimola. The sequence goes on along the minus strand of CM059972.1, from coordinate 110,929,438 downwards.
TATGAATCTTTCTGAGGTTCCTATTTGCCTGTCTCTTTATAACCAGACTACCTGAATTTTGGGTGATACCCATTATTATAAAGCATCCTTCCTGATTTATGTACCGTCCTATGTAGACAAAGCTTTCCTTATTCAGGTTTTTCTACATAAGAATGGTAATAGAAAAAATAATCCAAAATATCACTGACCTCAGCAGAAAGATCCAACTCTGTCATGGCCTCTCTTACTCTCCTGCAAAAGGGGCATGCCTCTGTTGGAAAAAAAAAAAATTAAAAGAAAGAAAAAGGCAACAAAAAAATCTCTGCTATGAATTAGTGCAATATACAAAGGGGCAAAAAGAAGTCTTCAGACAAATCTAATAACAAAACAATGCAAATTTTACAATCAGCCAAAACCACTATTTGAGATGATTGATAAAAGCACTTCATATTCAGCCCGATCATATTTAACTAAAATGAACTCTCAAAGATTCATCAAGCCCATGCAGATGCTCCACCAGGCTATTAATCAGGATTCAGTTTGGAGACCTGGACAGCCCACTTCAGTTAGAGTATGACCACGTTAATTGTTTGGTTTACTCTGTTAACAAAGTTACCCAATGGCCCTAATTAGTTGATGACAAAGATTCCCCATGAGATGGCCTTTGGTACTCAGGATCAACTTGATGATTCGATGAGCAGCTGTGTAGCAAGACCCTGAGTACTTCGGATGGGCATCATTGCAGCTGATAATGAATTATATATGTGCCACTAGTGACAAATGTAGCCTGTTTCTCCTCACGAAATGCCAGAAAATCTCTCAACTAGCCTGCCTGAGACTTTAGAGGAGATTGTTCCAAAAACAGAACAGAAACATTGTAACTTTCGACTACCAAACCAGGAAGGATGCTAGCGAGGACAGCTATCGATGGAAAAGGAACTAACCAAATTCAAATAGCTGCAAATGTGCCGAAGAATTCTGTGTAGCTTCTTGGTTGTTGGAAGTTCCTGGCACTGTTCTTGAACCCCAGGGAAGCCTGGCCAATGTGGATAATGAGGATGTTGCAACCTATAAAGTAAGATCAACAGCACCTCAATAATCGTTGATTGTTACAGGAATGCTGTAAAATGCAACGCAGCACTCCAGCACGCTATTTATGCATCCGGAGGCTTAATTTTGAATTATGAATGATACAAGCAACATGAGAATTCAGGATTCATCGTACTGTTTTCCAATCTGTCCAATTATCTAAGATTCAATAACTTTTTTCTTTTCCATACAGAAATTGACGAAGAAATGAAGCGAAAAAAAAGAGCCCACCTCCAAAAATTCATTCCGTTCTAGAGAAGGGTCTCCTCCCTGTCATCAACAAAACAACAAAACCTCTCAAATAACAAACACATGAACACACGGCCAAAAAAGAGTGTTACAGTAAAAAATTTACCACTTTCTTCTAACTTCGTCGAATAAAGCAATGTTTGGTTCATGGAAAATATATAAAAGCAGCGACGTCTAAAGTGATACGTCAAGATGAAAGAGTTTCGAGCTTAAAATAACAGTAAAAGCAAAAAAAAAAAAAAAAAAAAAAAAGGAGCTTACACCGAAGAATTTGAGCAGTGGGCAGAGAATGGACAAGAAGCTGGTAGATGGGGTCCCGGGATTTTCAACGGCTGGGATTTTGTCCTCTCGAACCGAACCACTTGCATCAGTATCTATCTCGGATTTAGCAGCTTTTGGATGGAATCTAGTGCTATTGCAGAAGATCCAGTTCCTATTCGCGGAAAATCTGACGTAACCAACTGAGGAATTGGGCTCGGATATCCATAATCTATGAATTCGGGGCGACATAATACCACTGGGAAGGAGGGAATGAGAAGGCTGCTGGAAGGAACGAAGCGGCCGTGAGCATGGAACGGATAGCATGGCTGCGACCTGTGGGTCCTTTTCGCGATCGTTTGGCGCTTGCATTTGCTATATATGCTTATATGTGCCAACGAAGATCTAAACGAGGATAATTTTATTTCACAGCCATCGATATTCTTCACAAGAAAAAATCAAAATCTATCTGTGTATAAATATATCTTTTTATTTTTTCATTTTGATAGAGGCCCACGTATTTTTTCATATACTAAAGATATATTTGTACATAAATTTTAAAAATCAATAGTTTTCATTTCATTTAGCTATATATATAACTAGTGTTTTATGAAATTTTATAAAAAAAAATATATCAATAATATAAAAATGATAAATTTTGATACATAAAACTAACTGCATGCAAGCCTACGTAACAATCGAAAAAAAAAAAAAAAAAACAATAAAAAAGGGCTGCCAACTGTTACTTCTTCAAGTAACACATCTTTACATGACTTTTACTCAAGTTACTATCTTAACCATTAAAGTGTATATATTTATTGAATTTATCTAGATAAATTATTTATTTCCATTTTTTGTTGGATCCATAGATTGGGTTCTGAGTAGTCGTATTATTAATTTATTGTAAATGTATTAATACCAATGTTGTTAGTTTGAATAGAAAGTTGAATCGGTTAAGTATCTAACAGCTCAGCCGTTTTACCGAAATCATTTGTTCTACGTCTATGCATTTGCAAATAAAACATCTGAATAAAATTGCAGTACAAATGAAAAATTCAGATTTTTTATGAATAATGAATAACATGATTTCATATTAGTATATTTGCATTTATATTGGTCAGCTAACACTAAAAAGCCAGTCTAGAGTGTCGGGTCCAGCCGTAAATTGTAACTCGCCATTGGCACGGATTACATCTTTGGAAAAGCACGTGCGTGTGTAAGTCGAAAAAAATCTTCTCGCAGCGTCCCGTGGCGGGGTCGGATTCCCGCGAAAGAGTAAGGAAATCAGTTACTGCTGTCCCGCCCATAACCAAAATCCAACTCCATCTCTTAGCCAAAGCCAAAAGTGTATTTGTTTACACACAAAATATGTTAATGAAAATTTTTCAATCAAAAACTTTTTACTCTCCATAACTACCTTATTTTTTAATTATTTTTTCACATTTTCCTATATAAACAACTCTACTTTTCAATCATTTCCACACAAATACTCATACAACTACCCTATTCATTTTAACTTTATTCTCTTTACACCTCATTATTACCCTTATTATATCACATCATTTTCTATCAACTTGACAATTTCTACTCTGAAAAATTTTCATCAAAAAGTTTTACCTCCAACCAAACGCACCCTTAGAAGTAAAATTTTTAAGGATAAAAGTTATTAAATTGGTAAAAAATAATTCAAGGTAATAAGGATAATAATGAGGTATATAAAAAATAAAGTTAAAATAGATACGTTAATTATATAGATAATTATGTAGAAATAATTGAAAAGTAAGATAATTTGTATAGAAAAATATAAAAAATTAAATAAAATATAATTATATTTTTAATTGATAATTTTTTTAGTCCAACCAAATGTACCATAAATCTGTACGCTACTGTTCCAGCCCAAACTTTAACCTATCAGCATCTCTATCTACCTTGCCACACCTTCCAACAATCCTTTTCGAGTCTATCGTGGCTGAAAACTCGATGGGACAACGAAAATCCTATAGAATTTTCGCCTCTTCCCTGAGTTTTCTCTCCAACCTTCAACAAAGCTTTTTCTTGTCTTATTTTCAATCTTCAACAAGGCTATTTCTTCCTTTCAGAAAAAAAAAGGCTATTTCTTGTCTGGGCTGGGTTTGAGCTCAACAGCTCGACCCAGCCTACTTTCTAATGCTGTTTAAAAAAACAGTAGGCATGGAATTATGAATCCCGCGATGAGAATGGATATATTTAAAAAGTAATAAAGAAAATCATGGTCCCGGCGGGGTTCGAACCCGCGACCTTCGGCTCATAAGACCAACGCTCTAACCAACTGAGCTACGGGACCTGTATATGTTTAGTATATTTTGTTATAATTATTCTCAAATAGTAATATCAACGTGAACGATTCCACTAGGATTTTTCGTTTTCGTAAGCCGTGATATTTTTTATAACTCCAAATCAACACTAACATGAATTTAATTAAGATGTCAAAATTGACCAGAACAGGCTTCTTCAGTGGGCTCAAATTTTAGCGAAATTTATAAGTTGTACTCCTCAAGGCCCACCATAGAATATAATTAATTATGTTGACTTCTAATATCTTTCCTACATAAATATTATTAAATATAATGTTCATCTTATATCTATAAAAGTATCATTATTCTAAATTCACTTGAAACTTCTTCCTTGGAGTGTTGATCCATTCTTATAGTACCTCTTAGCCTGATCTTCTTGTGTAAATTATTTAATTAATAACGAGGCTTGATCATTTCCGACGAATTGAAATTTTTTATAAAAAATTTTAACTTATTAATTTAGATATATTTAATTTATAAACCAAGTTTTACCTATTTTGGAGACATATTTATTTTAGATTTTTAAATACTAGGGTATTTTAATCATTTTAAATTGTTGAAACATGATTAAAATACCCTTATATTTAAAAATCTTAAATAAATGTGCACATATCTCCAAAATTGTTAAAGCTTAATCTATATATTAAATATGTTTAGATTAACAATTCTATAAAAATTTTAAAAAAATTTAGATTTCTAAGAAATTATCATTTAGCATTAAGAATTCATCGTAATAGCCACATGGGCAACAACGCAAGTGGTCCACGTTGTGGGTACGAATTGAGCCTGCATGGTTTTGAGTCCCACCAGGGGGTGGCTATGTGGGAATTATTTCACCCCTAGTTTGGGAATGTATTACAATTTCTCCCCTGAATTGGGGTTTACAGATTCCCCCGGGAGTGGGAGTGAGAGTGGGAGTGGGAGTGGGTGTGGTTATATAGAAAAATTCTCTCCATAGAATGAGGGTAGTGAATGTGCGTCACTGTAATCAATTGTCAATGTTGTAAACTGTAATAATGTAGTGAACAAAGGAACACAATATTATATTTAAAATTATAAACATAACTACATTTCAACCATGTATGAATTTGAAATTATGTTAAATTATACATTGAAGCCAATGATATGATTATGTTCTGGCCGGGACCGACAAGAGTGTTTTAGCGTGATGTAGGAGTACAACTCGGCTTGGGTCAGTGTGGGTACTAGTCTACCTTACCCATACCTTATTTTTAAAAAACCTACCCTACCCTACCTGCTTATAGGGTCTGTTCCTACTGTACCATACCCTACCCATTATACATAGGGTCGGTTTTAGTTCCGATTCCAAATCGTTTCCCCTAATACTCAATGATAACAATTGAAAAAAATATTTTAGTACTCTTTTAAATAAAAAAAATATTCATTTGTATTGTACACTTTACACTTTACAATCATTTCATTTTGGTGTTGCTTATATCTTATGCTCAAGACTAAGAAATTAATACAAAGGCGGCACATAATAGTGTTAAAAAATCTGATGGTGCATCACAACCAGACATTTTACAATAAATATCAAACTGCTTCAGTCATGCCTACTTGGCTCTACACATTGATTTCAACTTGTATTAATCTAAATGCAACCCTCAACCCTCAAAAGTCCTCAAGCTTCAACAAAATGTCTACATTTGACTCTTTAATTTAATCATCGCATTAAGGATTCAAAGCACAGCCTTGATAAATTAAATAAAAATACTAACTAAAACAAATAGAATTACCATCAACCCAGTTATTCTCCAAGCAAATAGTTCAAATCAAGTATAGTCCTGAAAAAAGAAAATCGAAAAAAGAAAGCTATAAAGTGAAAAAGAAGTGTAAACATAAATTCGCCCATGCTTTAGTGCTCTATATTCTCTCCTTTTAGCAATTAAAATGAGAAATACATTACTAAAATCAAACTAAAAGAAAACACACTTAATCATAGTCAAAGATAGGGTGAATATAATATGATACTTGATGAAGTAATACAAATATCCTAAAAGTAATGCACCATAATTGGTCTTATAGAGAAACAAATTAAAAAGTTAAAATATACTATCTCTAATCAATTTTAAATAAAGGTCATTCCATAATCCATATGATATAGTTCATATACCACAATAAAATTAACATGTCTACAATCAAATTATCAAATTCTAACTTGCAACATAATATAAATTATCTTGGCAACTATAAAAGTTTTCAAATTTTAAAATAAGAATGAAGTCATTCATCCTAGCACCATGATGTCTTTTCCTTGAAAATAAAAATTAAAGAAATCATTAGTAAAAATATGCATACTAACATTAAACAAGGAAAGTCAGTAAAAGTAAATGAAACCTTATCTTCATTGGCAACGGCAAATAAATCTCTTCTTCTTACTGCATATGAATGGAAGAAATTATTTTAATAGCAAAAAATAACAAGTATGAAACTAACATTCATTAAATGAAAGATATAATGAATTTCTAATTATCAGATTCAGATAGGAATGATTCTTCTAATATTTCCTCAATATCAGTAAGTTTTGGGCTCCTTCTTATCCAATCTTGACCACATATTAAGGATTTCAAAACCTCGGGAGATAACGAACTCCTATAAGCATCAATAATGCGCCCACTAGTGCTAAAAGTTGATTTAGATGCAACAATTGTGACAGGAATAACTTAAATATCATGAGACATGTGAGACAAAATTCTGTATCTTATAGAATACAACGACCACCACTTCAAGACATTGAAGTCATCTTCCTTTTTCTAAATTTTCTCCTTAAGATAAGCTTCAATTTCAGATTCCATTTTTTCTTGTTCCTCATCCTCACATTGTTGAAAGTATAGCTCAATTGGGCCATCAACTTTTGCTGAATGGCTACTATCTAACTGTCCATCTACCCTCGTAGTTATTAAAGAATATTTTGACTCATACAACTTAAACATCTTTGTAAATTTTGTCTTCACATTTTCAATGGTTTCCAAAACCTTCCTCTCGTCATAAAACATGACATAGAAATACTTAATAAATTTCAGCTTATAACATGGATCCGATACATTAGTTATTGACAGCAGTGTATTTATCAAGTGTATTTATCTTCTCAACTGTACCCGAATATTTAGGATATTTCTCTCTCATTCTTATAGTCATATCTCGAAGTGGATCATGATTTGAATTTGAGTACTTGACTAACAAAATTTCAATCTTAAATAATTCAACCAAGTAAATATTTGCAATGACATAAGATGTGCCTGACAATTTTTTAGTAATATCATGAAATTTTTTCAAAAAAGTGCACAAATATAAAGTCATATCCCAATCAAGTTCGGTAGGAATATCTTCTCTAGCGAACACTAGATCCTTTTCTTCCATTCGATCGAAAGTTTTTTGAAATTTCAAGGCATTCTCCGACATAAAATAGGTAGAATTCAATTTGGTGGGGACATCCAAGCGTAAGCCACCTTTGAAAGTCATATTGAGTGTCTCACAACACTCTTTGAATTTAGCTTTTCTTGACGGAGAACCCCTTACATATTTAACACAATTTCGAATACGGTTTTATTGAATATTGAATCTCTTCTACCCCATCATGAACAATTAAATTTATAATGTGTGTTGCGCATCTAACATGGACATGTTCACTATCCCTAAATAAGATATCTATTTTTTTAAGTCTTTTTTTAAACTTCTTATCGTAACATCATTGCTAGACACATTGTCCAGGATGATGGATAGTATTTCATTAAACTCTCATTTCAACAAATAGTCTTCAATGACCTCAGCTATATTTTTACTAGTATTGGGTGGTGGAATGAGACAAAAATTGACAATTTTCTTTTTTAATGACCAATCCTCATCAATAAAATGTGCAGTTAAACATAAATAGCCTTCATTAGTAAAAGAAGTCCGCAAATAAGTTGTTAAACATACTTTTTGGACTTTGTTTTTAAATTGTTGCATTAAGTTGATTTTCTCTTCTTTGTAAAGTGCAACATAGTCTTTAGCAATTGTGGTCTTTGAAACAAACTTCACAAGGGATTGTATTTCAGAAATATATTCCCTAAAATTCTCATTTTCTACAAGTTTAAAAGTTTGCTTATGAATGATTATCATTTTGGCAAATGCTTTTTTGTTTCTTACTTGATCAAATGTCCATGGAGTTAATAGAAGTGAAGGAGAAGCTTCATTCTTTAAAGGGAATCCTTTAGTTAACAATAACACTTTTTTCTCAGTAGATTGACGACACTTATATGAACTACATCTGTCTAGGTGTTTTTCCATGGAACTAGTGTAATTCTTATTTGAATATGCTAATGTCTTCTTTTAACCCACGAAATAAGAATTACAGACCACCAGAACTTGATAAGTAACCCACGAAATGGAGAATAGCAGGATTATTGATGTTCCCTGCTTTTCAAATTTCGTTCTCTGTAAAATATAATGTAACAAAAATTAATTGAATAAAAAGAGAAAAAGTAAGCATTGCAGAATTAAGAAGTAGGATTCAAAGACGGATACATTGTCGTTCGATAGAGACAAGTGGAAGTGTGAAACTTGAGCTATGATTTCAACAAATTTGCAAAAAATGAAGAACGGAAGAGAACGAAGTAAGAGAGACAGATCAGTGCCCACATTGCAGAGAGCATTAGAAAGCAAGAGATTAGGAGAATGATTTATCTAGCAAACATTGATCGAGAACAACGAGGTTGGAGGGAGGAGGGATGTAGGGGAATTGTTCGATCGGGTTGGCTGCCAAGTTATGGAGGTCTTGTTCCCCCTTTTTGGCATTGGAGGAGGTAGGGAGCTGCGAGCCTGTGGAATGCGGATGGTTTCCGGGAAGTTGCGGTAGCGACAATGGTCGTGAGAAGCTTCTAAAGTTTCTCTCATATTTCAACTTTAGAATAGAGGCTTATTTGGGAATGACGCGTGGGATGAGAATTAGATTGGGAAATTTTTATGTGCGCTCTTAGCTAGTCAGCACGTGCCGCACACTCTCCTGTCCAAGACTCCAAATTTAGTCGCTGACTCATGCTATTGAAATATTTGTTAAGTTTCATTTACACATATATCTAGTTAGTTATATATATTATTATTTACCCATATGGGTACCCATACGAGTCGGTTCTGGGTACCCAGCATGTCTATCCTACACTTACCCTATTTGGGAGGTTGGTTAATGAATTGTACCTTACCCATACTTATGGGTAAAATTTCCCAACCCACCCCACCCAATTTAGGGGCTGGTCGGTGGATACCTATGGGTATCCCACCCAAGTTGCACCCCTAATATGATGTAATCAAAGTATCGAACCTAGCCTTGCCTCGTTATTCATTCACCATGACTAGCCAAATAGTCGCTGCGCCAACTCAAGGCAATGCGCCAAGTTGATCCACAATATGACGTTTTATCAAACCAGAATCATATTTGATGAAGGGTCCATCATTCATACATAAATATAATAGATAAGGTTTACTTGTAAGATTTACTTAATAATTATTACAAATTCATGTTCAGAGTTTCAGTACAATATTTTAAAGTAAAGAAGTAAAACTATTTTATTTTATTCCTAGAGTCCACCCTTAACTTATTTGCCATGCTCTATGAGCCTCACAGATATTATCTGAGAAAATATAAATAACATAGGATGTGTTCCTAAGAACCCCGTAAGCAGGAACTTATATATCATTCAATCATAATAACATAGATAAATATCACAATCGGATAAACTATAGAGGATAAGAATATTTCAACAATATCATTAGATACAGAAATGTAAACAAATTCACTAACTCAATGTGTGCGATTGGTTTCACATATCCTTCCAATAAAACATAGTACTTATTTTATAATCACGTACTAAGTAGTCTTCCAACAAAAGCCTATCACTAATGTAAAAATTACTCTATGTTTAAGCCTTCTAAGGATGCCTAGGACCTATCCTCACCTCACATACTAAATAACCTTTCAATTAAGCCTACGACCTATATGAAAAGCATATTAAATTGATTGAGTCTCACACATTTCAATTTCAACTTCTATGCGCGTGGTTTATGTTAAGTAGCATTCTGGCAAAACCTAACACCCACTTGTAAACCAACATTAAATAGACTATACACAACACATTCATCATCGAGTGGTGCCCATATAAATTGAGAGTAATAATTATACTTGCATGCATCTCACTACACTTAGCATATTTTATCATGCTAAGAAAACATTTACATGCTAGCAAAGATATCTAACTTGGGTACCAACAAAATCTACTTTTATCGACTTGTAATAGTTTATCTTGGTTGAAACTAATGTTAAAGACTAAGTTTAATACTTAGGAATAACTATTACCATCTTCGTGGACCATAATCAAATGAAATTTTAACTATTAACATTTTCCCATTAATAATTCCTAATAATGATCCCTTATAGCTAATCCAACCCATCTAATGGATTTAGAACGTTCGAAAATTTAAAAATCGACAATTGAATTATTAAAATTAGATCTTAGCACCAACGACTATATCGATAAAAATTTGGACGGTTCGCGGGCCACCATGTATTACCAGTGTGGACTATCGCTGGCATGTCTCCATTGCCTAGGCTTGGAGTTTTCATGTATAGTATTTTTTTGGATTAGTTTATAAACTTCTAGCTAATATAAAGTGTCTTTGCAAAATATTTCATTCCTAAGGGTTTTCTATAATTTTTTTGACATTTTTTAATGGAATTTCTCTATAGGTCAAGAGGGTATTCCGTGACATTCCTTTTAAAAATTTATCCTTTAAATTTTCTAGCAAGGTTTGGATTTTTCTATAATTTCTTGAAAATAGATTTTTTTTTAGAACTACAAATTCACGGGGTTTTCTACAAAATTTACTTTGAAAGTTAAAATTATAATAGTTTTCTTCCTCATCTCTCTTGGCTCATTCTTTCTTCCATTTTGCGTGGGTTTGGCACCCCCAATTCCTGCTTAAACGAGCTTTGGTTTTCCTTTAAGAATATATTTGGGTTATTTATTCATTACATATTCTACACATATATCCAATTTTAAAATTAACATTAAATCTATAGAGTTTGAAGTAAATGGATATAGATTTAATCTTAAAAAACAATGAGTGTAAATTTCAGCTTATGTTGATGGCATACTCACAAAGATAAAACTAAGATGGGTAATTTGCATATATACCCACATAGTTTCACCGATATTGCAAATATACCTACTTAGTTTCACAAAATGCATATTACCTTCACATAGTTTCACCAAAATTGCGTATTAACCCCACGCCATTAATATCTGCCGTTATATTTTTAAAAATGACGTAAACACCCTCATCTTCATGGGGGTAATACACAATTTTGGTAAAATTATGTTGGGGTGATATGCAATTCGTGAAACTATGGATGAAGACATTTTTGTCATTTTTGAAAATATAACGGTAGATATTAATAGTAGTTAACGACGTGGGGGTAATACACAATTTTAGTGAAACTATGTGTGAGTAATATGCATTTTGTGAAACTTTATGGGTATATCTGCAATTAGAGTCAAACTATGCGGGTATATATACAAATTACCCAACCAAGAATCTCACGGGTCTTTCTCCAAATCTCTACCCAACAGTGTCACCCTCTTCTCACGCATGATCCTTTCGTCCGCCTCACACCTCTCCTTTCTCATCTATTTAAAGATTCAATTTCATTAATGACATTGTTCCACATGCCATGCCTTCATAGTGTTGCACACGCATGCCTTGCATTCATGGTGCAACACTGTGACGTGACTCCACCTCCCTTTTTTATTATTGAGAAGTGATAAAAAATTTAAATGAAATTTTTTTAATATAAAAGTTATTAAATTAGTAAAAATAATGTAATATGATAGAGTTAATGATAAAGAGTAAAGAAAATAAAGTTAAACTAGATAAGTTACTAATATGGATAGTTGTGTAGAAATAACTAAAAAGTAAAGTAATAGTATAAAAAGATAGGAAGAAATAATTAAAAAATATGATAATTATAAAAAGTAAAAAATTGTAGGTTACAAAGTTTTTGTTGGAAGCAAACATGCCTGCGTACATATTTTGAAAATCACAGGTACTACAGAACCACTTCACTTTTCACACCGACCTTGCTACTCTTTCGTTCTTTTAAACGGCGAAGATTGCCCTGGCTAAGCACGTCGATAGATTCCAAATCTTGATGGGTCCCACGACGTCGAAAAAGTCATGCGATTGCCTTTAACAAACAGAGAGTCAAAGACAGAGCTCGTCCTCCTCGGCTGCCACCACAAGTGATGTGAACAGGTACGGGTTAGCCCATATCCCATATCAAATTAACAACCTAACCCACTTTCCATGCATTGGATAGGAGGTCGGGGCAACTCAAAATTATTGACCCGATTGAAAAAGAAGGGGAAGAGATCAACCATGTCTCAATTTAATCCCATATATAGTTTTTAATTAAAAAAAGCATATCATAAAGTAAATCTTATTTTCAATTCATGTTATGATGATTTGCTCACTTTACTTTAACTTATAAATAAAATATTTTAGTAATTAATATAAAGAGTGATCTTGTCAACCTGAGCGAAGCAAATATCTCGTTTAGTTCACATAAAAAATACATAAAAATATTTTTTTATACACTCATTTATTTAAGAGTATTTAACATATAAATCGAGTTTTATCATTTTTGAATATGTGTATATATTTTCTTAAGATTTTTAAATATTGAGATATTTTAGATATTTAAAATTTTCAAAAAATATATACATGTATTCAAAAATAATAAAATTTGATTTATATGTCAAATACGCTTGAATAAACAAGTGCACGAAGAAAAACGAAAAAATATTTTAAATATGTTTTTTAAGATGGGCCAATCAAGACATTGTTTAGTCAAAACTAACAGGATCATTCATCAATTAGTATTTGCAATATTATATAAAATGTTAAATATTTTTAATATGATGTGCATTTTTAAGTCGTATTATCACTTTGAACTCAACTAATGGCAACCTAGGTCTTACATCAGATTTTCAAATATTATGAATAAGAAAAGTTGTATTGAAAATATAAAAAAAAGAAATGATCCGGCAGTCTAGACTAAACAAATGCCTTACTCAATATAATGATTTTTTGGTTTTTTTTCATTGTTTACTTAATGACTAAACAAATGCCTAGATTAAAAACTTATTTACAACACTTTTTTTTGTTTTTCTTCGTAAACTTATTTATCTAAGTGTATTTAACATATAAATTAAAATTTACCCAGAGAGATTTTTAAATTAGTCCATCACGTTTCAGAAAAGTTCATTTTTTACCATCGAGTTTTATTTTTAAGGCAGATGACAATAAGCTTCTGAAATTTGCAGTCGCTGCCCCTCTTGTTAGGAAAGCTATAATGCCATTATCATATGAAATGACTAAACTGACCTACTAAGATCCTAATATATCGATCGAATCATCCAATTAAAGTCTAGAAGTGTTATTTTCTTATCGAAAAACTAATAAAATAGCGGTTCACAAAGAAATCCAACTAAACGTTGCTATGATTTTATGAATTTTATGTCATAAATTAACAGTGTTAGGGATTTATTCAGTGGCAGCCTGTTTTCATAAAGTTCCAAATTTGAAGCCATATGCTATACATATTAAACTAAGGATAAAAACGCAAATTTCGTATGCTTGAAGAACCAATATGCAAAAGCCGTTACGCCGCATGGCTGCAGATTGCAGAAGGGCAATTTAGTCATTCTACAAAATCTTTAAACAAAGGTGAGTGAGAGCTTTCGACAGAAAAGAAAGCACTCTCCTTCCTCTTTCAAATCCGTTGTAACGAAGACCAACAAATCTGAAATTCTTCCCGTAGATTGCCCAAGATGAGCAATGATTAGTGAGTATTTGTTTTTTTTTGTTTTCTTTCATGATCTATTTTGCAGTTTTTTGGCATTATTTTCTGATACTTTTTCTCCATTTCCTCTCTTTTTTCGCACTTTAGCGATTATCTTTTCAAGCTCCTGCTAATCGGAGATTCCTCTGTTGGAAAATCGTGCCTCCTTTTGAGATTTGCTGTAAGTTGATGCCTTTCTGCTGGGATTTCCTTTTCTTATCAGATAGCTACACAAAAGAAAGAGGATATTCGGTGTTTTTGGATTATTTTGCGGCTTTTCAACTTTTCATTTTTTATTTTTCAGGATGATTCATATGTCGACAGCTACATCAGCACGATCGGCGTCGATTTCGTGAGTCTCTTCCGCTCTAGGAAATAGTTTAATTGACCCTATGCTCATTTTCTAGCGTCTCTGTCCACTGTGCAGAAAATCAGGACTGTGGAGCTGGATGGAAAGACAATCAAGCTGCAGATTGTGAGTAATTTGGGAAGGTCCATTTGAATTTTCGTTGTTTGCTTGATTTTATCGCAGCTTACAAATGGAATTGGTTCAGTAACAGTATTTCTGTGCTGGGTAGTATGAAGTAAAGTGGATTTTGAATGGGTAATTGCAGCTTTTTCCTTCTATTATTTTACTGATGAAGGTTGGATTGAAACACATACATTATGGTGTACTCATGTTGGCTGGCATATCATACTTTTCTAACTACTAGTTTGTTGATCTATGTCACTTGCAGAAGACTGGCTTTCAAGAATAATATTTTGGATGGCGCTTGTGGTTGATAGTATCTTAATGTTTCATTCTCAAGATGCTTTATGCAAAATCTTTGTCTAACCGAAACCTAATGAAATTCTGTTAACCATCACAATGATTCACTGTGTGATGGTTACCCATTGCCTATTGATGTTCAATAATCAAATGTTTTTATAATGTTGGAAGTTGGAACTGTATTTGATTCAAGGTACTTAACTGGAGGTGAATGAGTATGCTCTGTGCAGAAAATAATGAAATGCTATGGATGCTTCCTCTGATAAATAAATGGTCCCTTTTTTCTTTTTGAATAGCAGGTATCATTGGCTTTGACCCTTTCCTGAGCAAGATTTCTGTTTTATCCAGCTTGACAGCAATTAGTTTGAAAATGGTTTAGATGATCATGATGACAATGATTCCTGTTTTCCTCTTTTTTACACCACGTGCAACAGGGATTTACAAAAAGTAGGCAGGAAAAGCATCTTCTAGAACTTTTTCTTTTGTTGTTTTTTGAAATACACTCTTCTATGATGCCTCCCTGCTGATAAGACTGGAAAAAAAGAATTTTGAATTACTTTTCATGCAGAACTACTGTGGCATTTATTCCTCTATCATGTCTCCCTTTTCTTAATGAAAAAAGTTCCGAACTACTGCGGCATTTATTCTTCTCTCCATATTAGTGGGACACTGCAGGACAAGAACGGTTCAGGACCATAACAAGCAGTTATTATCGAGGAGCACATGGTATCATTGTAAGTTTCTTTCTCATTTAGTGATTAGCTCCATATTGGTACTTGTAGTTAGCCATCAGGTATTCTGCTTATATATTTCTACTGGGCTTATTTCAATGTGAAAATACTGAGCTATTCGTCATGAAATTTCTGTGCTTAAGATCATATCCAAATGTTCACTTGAAGTCCAAGCATCGAATTATCCATTACCACTGTTTTACACCAGCATGGATTGTTTTATAATTCTAAGGGCTTGTTTGGCCAGTCGGTATTAAACCTGCAATTATGTGCATTTTTTAAAAAGCTTTGATTTCAATATTATTGATTACGCACTTCTCTTAGCTATTTAATGTCATTTGGTGGAGAAATTCTAGCGCGAAAAAGGGGCCAAACTACCATTAAAAATGGATTGGATTCCGCGCTTTCTATCTTCAAAAAGCATAGCTGAACAGGCCCCAAGTTTATTCTGTTTTCCTTTATTTATTGTTTGTGCATTGCACCACAGTAGGAAAAACTTAGTGGCAAGATAAAATATGATGTCGAAGAGAGCAATGTATGATTTGACTGCTAGTAAAATGAATTCGCTACCTTGCATATTTCCTAAAAAATGAGGCTTGATTTCTTTCCTGTCATTTTTTCTTTGTTTCCATTATGTTTGTTAAGGTGAATGGCATTTGTGCTAAATCTTCTTTTCAAAGTGATGCATCATGGGAAATAAAATTTTCTGGAACATTTCCCTGCCAATAGGATGTTCTTTCTTATACTCAGTTTGGCAAAAACCAAGGGGGATGTGCCCCATTGGATATAGGCTGTTCATCTTCCACGTCGCAATCAAATGCACCTACTCCCAACTTATTGTTACAAGGCTACTTGATGTTGATTTTTGAACACTGCCACTCAGTGTCTGAAATCCATGACAACATGGATTGACAGGTTTTTACTGGCTGCTGAAAGGTAGATGTGGGCTGCTTGTTTTATTTTCTTGTCAATACATTACAAGGATTGCAGCGACAGAGTCAGTTTTTTTCAGAGTGGCTTTACTTTATACATTTTTCATATCCAATCCAGTCTTTCTTTGACTATAAGTAGCTGTGTTCATGTAGCTTGTTCAGACCTAGTGAAACTGCACTAGTTTGTTTCTAATTTTGAAAGTGAGTCAAAACAATGAACAATTTCTTCTGTTTTGATTATTCGAATGTTTCCATGGGGTTTTTAATCACTGTATTTTTCGAACGCGCAGAGGGGAAAGTTATTCAGTTTTTCACTTGGATAATGGACACTGTATATTCTGGTTATAAGTTAAGAGGACTGTTCTGTATCCTGACGGCTTCAGGAATTTTGAAGTTTAATTAACTTGGCTTGAAGTCACCACTGATGCCCTAATATTTTACAGATTGTTTATGATGTTACTGAAAGGGAAAGCTTCAATAATGTAAAGCAATGGCTGAATGAGATTGACAGATATGCAAGTGATAGTGTGTGCAAACTTCTTGTTGGAAATAAGTGTGATTTGGTTGAGAGCAAGGTAGTGGACACACAAACTGCCAAGGTAACTTTCTTCTGGCCTTATGAGGTTGGACTTTGTTAATTCTGACATCAAGACTCCATACTGGACAGTGAAGGTTGCGGATTTCCAGCAAATTTTTTTAATGATGATTGTTGAGGTGAGACTTTGGGATTGATCTGTTGATTAGTCAAAATAGGAGAGACTTGGATCGATGGCTAAACTATTAGAGAGAAAAATTCACGCGTCGAGGTTAACATCACATGCATGCATGCCATCTGCCTGGGAATTGCTGTTGGAACTAACTTCCATAATTATACCCCCTTTCTTTCCTATTTTGGCTATGTGGTAGCTCATTGTCATATGCATATATGACCAACTGATGGATGTTGTTGTCAGTCCAAGAGGGTGTGGAGTACTTCACAAATTGGTTGTGGGAGAGTGCTAATTTGTTAATGACTCGATAATAATTAAATTCAGGCATTTGCGGACGAGCTTGGGGTCCCTTTTCTTGAGACAAGTGCAAAGGACTCAATTAATGTGGAGCAGGCTTTTTTAACAATGGCTGGAGAGATTAAGAAAAAGTAAGTTTCTGAACTCGAATTCAATTTCCCATTAAGTTGCATTTTGTCTTCGAATCTGGGGTGGAACTGTGTTTTGTCCTCTGCTTTCTGTTTCAGCCCGGATTCCACCATTGCTTGGGACCATTACATTGCCGCCTCTCTTTTTTTTAAAAAATAAATAAATAAATAAAAATTCTTCCTAGTTCCATCTCTGCTTCTCCCGTCCAGTTGCACATGACATCCCAACAAGTCAACAACTGAAACATGCATATAATTTTAAATGTGTTGTCAAGATAATAAATATCAGAATTAATAAAACGTGTCCAGACAAGTTGATAATATTGTGAACTTCTATGCTGGAAGTTCCTACAAAGCATAGATTCTACAATCTTCTTTCATTGTTGTGCAGGTTGGGGACTCAGCCCAACTCAGACAGAAATGCAGCGAGCACTGTACAGATGAAGGGGCAGCCAATTCAGCAGAACAGCAACTGCTGTGGTTAGCTTTTTTCTGTTTGTTGTATTACTAAAACATGCTGGTGAAACTCAGACATGTTGTAATTGTCCTTACAATCTCATGGTTTCTTCTTCAAGCGAAACTAAAGCCCAAAACCCTCCAAAACCTCTTTTGCTTTTCATGCATCAAGGGAAGTTCATATTTGAATGAACCTACAACATGCGAAGGGATTTTGAGTGACAATTGCTAAACATTAGGACCTCTGTAATGTGCTAATAATAGGCGGGATTTCAAAAGTCTAGGCCTGATTTTGTCAGCCTTGTTCGAGCAGGGAGATAGAAAGTCAAAAGAAATTCAGCTCCGGGTGCTTTGCAGCCATCATGGAACGAGAAATGAGGAGAACACTTGATAGTGTTACTGTGCTAATGCCGAAATCTGTGTAAAAATGTCTCCAAAGCAGAAGGATTTCTTTTTCCCAACCCAACCCAATAATCTTTGGTACTTGGTAGTCATACCCACCTTCCAGTTCTAGCGTGGTTCTCTTCGTGGTTTACGAATCCCTTGATCCTGCTTCTCAGTAATAAGGATTATGGACACCACAAAAAGCTTTCCTCGGCTCATGCACACCGTCCGGTCAGTATTTGTCAAACCTTTCTGGGATTTCTGTGCTCTTGCCCTAAGCGAGGTAGTATCTGGCTGCTCCAGCCCAGAGGCTGCAAAAGTGCAAAGGTGGATAATGGCCGCTTCGTAGCGGTTTTTTGTGTATGCTGCTAGATCTAACAGGTAATTTGGGTTGCGGGGAACTAGGAATGTACATGGCCTGAGTCTGAAGATAAAGTCAACAAACTAAGATTGTCCTCGAATCATGTGGTTTGTCTACTCAATTTCATGACCCATCAGATTGGTTGTGTTTATAGCTACTACCGTAAGATGATGGTCTACGCCTGCACAAAGACAAAATTGTTTTGTTTGAGCCAGTCAGGCGGCAGACTAGGAGACAGGTATTTTGAACGTTTCCTTGATTTGTAGTTGGGGACGAGACCATTAATTTTCTGCCTTCCTGCTCAAGCCATCTAAGCATCTAACCATTCCAGGGCTGGAACTCAAAACCAACTGGGAAATTCCTGCTTCAGAGTGCCAAGAAATAACCAGACTACAAACTCTGTATTATGCCATGTAATTTTTGACATTTTGCAATATACTGGCATAATGTTGCCCAAAGTAATTAAGAAGATACATTGAATTTCACTCAGTTATTCAATATAAGACCTCACAACTCAAAATAGGTTTACAAACAACCTACTGATTTCTTCCGGAAATTCTCAAATCCAGTATCCCCCCACGTTTTACTGAGAAAAATGAAGTAATATGGTAATTGATAACCTTAAATCCAAACTAAAACGCACCACTCCATGCAATGCAGCATCCATACAACACCTGACTGATACTGACAACAGAGAACAAGCCACAGTAATTGAAAGAACGACTTGAAACCTGAAAAGAAATGACTACAAGCCTCTCTATGATGAAGAGCAACAAGCCTTCTTTGTGTTAGCCTCTGAACCACCGATTGCTATTGTCTTTCCTTCTTTAATACTGGCAGGAGCAGACTCCTCTGAAGAGAGATTCTTCTTACTGATGATCCGATATATCTCCCCAAGGATAGTCTGAAAAGCCTTCTCGACATTGACAGCTTCAAGTGCAGAGGTTTCAATGAAGGATAAGCCTTCCTTCTCAGCAAAGCCCTGGGCATCCTCTGTAGCAACAGCGCGGAGGTGCTTCAGGTCAGTTTTGTTCCCGATAAGCATGATTACAATGTTGGAGTCGGCATGGTCCCGTAGTTCCTTCAGCCACCGGCTCACATTCTCAAATGTTGTTGGTTTTGTAACGTCGTAAACTAGGAGAGCTCCAAGTGCACCCCTATAATAGGCACTTGTGATTGCTCTATAGCGTTCCTGTCCTGCAGTGTCCCATATCTGTGCTTTGATTGTCTTCCCTTCAACCTGAAGAAAAGATAAAAACAAAGTTGGAATTTTTTTTATTTTTTATTTTTGTGTGTAATAAGGTTGGAAATTTGATCGGCAAGTTTACTATCCAAAATAAAAGTTATTTTAATTGAAATGCATAAGATCCACTTCAACAGAAAGTATACATATACTCAAGGTGGAGCAACTCCGGGCCATTAAGGAACAGAACCCCATGCTGCAGTCCTTTTCACGGATGAGCTAGAGAAACATACCACTGCAGTGGGCCTTGATAGCCCCAGTTACCAGCATGGCATCAGTCTGGCCTCTCACCGCTTGATGAATTGAAACCCACAGCAAATGAACAGTCAACTTTGCCCAAAACGGTACTGGATTCTTACCAGTTAAAATGGCACCAAAATCACATATGATAACACAACAGCATACAGCAAGTATTAGCAGAGCCATATTCTAAATGAATCTACAAAGTTAAGAAATTAGCAACAAATAAAAATGATTTTCCATATGATTAGCGATTGTTAGATTACATTTTTCCATGTCTCATCTAAAATCTGAAAATTGAAAACTAAATAAATTTACAATGAGATTTGCCCTATTTTATTGTGTTTTTAATGCACGAGAAGTTCCATTGGAGATGCAAAGGAGATGCATGAGAGATCAGGACCACTAATGTGAGACAGCATGGTTCAGACTTCAGAGGCCCCACAGAAAAGCAGTTTGGAAAAGCATTGTGAAAGGCAATTCCCTGCTTCATGGTCCCAAGATTTGCTGATGCAAAAGTTAAAAGGTTGCAAATTGCAATAGCTATGGAAGGAAGACTTCACACAAAATCACGGCAATCAGCAAGGCCCAGGATTGGCCATGCTTTCATGGCCTACTTCCAGCCATATCAATTATCCTCAGAGATGAGTGACCAGCCTCAACTTGAGGGTGTAAGCTGATTTAAATAATCATGAATTTTCCTGACCACTGCCAAGATTGTGTGTTTGGATCATACAATTCACGTTAGTCAGGGGACATCACAAGGTCTGGCAGACTGTCGTCAAGCATTATCAGAAATCCAACATTTGGCATGCCCATCCCACAGTTAGCACAATAAAACCTAAGAATTGGTCAAAGAATGATTCACAAACCAATTTCAAAAGAAAAAAAGTCTCTTTTCTTCCTTTCTTTTTTTTTATTAAAAAATTCAAGAGGTGTTTGGCAACAAGAGAACAATAAGTTTTTCATGAAAAGTTTTTTCTACACATCTTTCCATGCAAATACTCTTATCTATTTCAAAAATTTTCCCTATACTTCCAATCATTACCCTTTAGTATATTACATGACACCCTATCTAATGTATAATGTTTCAATGCATCCAAGTGCAAATCCATTTTTGAAAATTTTTTGAAAATTTTCTTATAAAACTATTAATTTAGGTTTATTTAATCCATAAACTAAGTTTTATCATTTTTGAAGATGTATATATATAGATATATATTTGATTTTTAAAAATAAGGGGTTTTAGTCATTTTTAAATGATTAAAATACTCATGTTTTTAAAATTCAAAAATACACACACACACACACATACACAATCCAAAAAGGTAGAATTTAATACATAAGCTAAAAACATCTAGATAAATAATTTTATAAAAAACTTCAAAAAAAAATTAAAAAATGGGTTTTGCACCTATGTGTTGAAATTTCAATGTATCTGAATGCATTGAAACAGGGCTCTAAAAAAATTTTCCACATTTTTTTCACAGTTCCCAAATGCCCCCTTGAATTCAAAGATAACATTTAAAGCTACGTAACATTTTGAGTTAGCGAAGGGTTAGTAACTCAAAAGGTTAGAAAGAAAGGACAACGATGGATCAAAGAGGTAATTGGCTTGCAAATATTGATGCTCTTCAAAATTTCCATTCTTTTGATCATAGGTCAGACAACCAATGCTAAGCCATTGCATTACTTTTGATAAGTAAGGCCAATGCCATTGTTGAGCATTGCTAGGCATCTGACCATGTATGGAGGCTAGGTGTACAAGGACAAGTAGGACTTCACACCAACGATGCCCAGAAAGCATTCGAGAAGACAGATCCCTTTGATACTACAAGTCTCGTGGCTTGACTAGCCATGCTGCTTGGTCAGCAATAAAGATTTTAAGGCAGAAAGGAATAATTTGACACTAGACTAATGAAATAGTGAAGGGACAAAATCACATAAGAAAAAATACTGATAAGACATGAAACAAAAAATAGTCCTAATTGGATTAATATTCCCCATTAAGATATTAAAATCCTTACACTGTATCACGTGAAAGTGAAACAAAGATCGGCAATTCCCTTATCATAAGACTAAGGGATGAGTGTTTTGTGGATACTAAAATAAATACCAGGCAAAATATTCCATGAGAATACCTAATCGGTGGGAGTTTCCTGTCTGATGGTTCTCTAATTTGGCAGATCTCATACAGCCAGAAATATTACCTTAACCTGTGGTCCCAGTTGCTCGATTGGGGCGAAAGGGCAGCGTATCAGTGAAAGGGAGAACGCAAAAAGGATTCAGGAAAATTGTCACACAATCATCGAAATTCATCCACGCTAAGAATCAAGCAAAAAATATCAAAATAACAGAAATTCGGGGAACAAATTCTTTTAGTTAGGAAGAAATACCTATAGCGCATGTGATCATTCTATGACCAAAACAGACCTTTTACTTGGGTCATGAAAAGTCGACCGAGCGGACCCTGGCAAGCCAGATTCTAACAAAGTTTAACATTTTCTCTAATTTTACTCACATGGTGCCTTTTCAATTTTATCTCTTAAATACAACCTGGATTGTCCACTTCGATGTCAACAAATGAATAGATCTAATGAAATATTAGATTCCCAAGAAAAAGAAATTGAAGAGTTCGATTGAAAATTTAAAAAACAAAAATGTTCCCCTTCAATTTCAATTTGGAGCCGTGAACACTGTAGCTAACGGAAAGATCCTACATTTCCATAACAGACGCTGCAGTGCATTGATAACTACTTAACGCACAAATAACAGATGCTACCATTTCGACTTAAAAATGTCATCGAGCAACGGGGAAAAAAGGAAAAAAAAAAAAGATTAAGAACTTCTACCTTCGACGGTCTCCATAAGCCAACCAAAAGGAAGTCGCAGATTAGTTCAAATACAGCAACCGAACATGCAGTCACCATAGCCAGGAACAATCCAATTCCTACTTCTAAGCTACTACACGACATATGTATTACGATAAAGGAAGATCGAAGATAATTCATATGAAATTGCCGAGTAACGAGCCAGATCTCAGCATCACTGGCACTGATAAGTTCGGATCTACCTGAGTTCGACGCATTTGTAGAGGGTAGAGTTGGTATGGCGTGAGCGTACCTGAAGAGTACGGGTGGCGAATTCGACGCCGATGGTTGATTTGGACTCGAGGCAGAACTCGTTCCTGGTGAAACGGGAGAGGAGGTTGGATTTGCCGACGCCCGAATCCCCGATTAAAACGACTTTGAAAAGGTAATCGTATTCTTCGTCCGGTCTCCTCGCTGCCATATCTCTCTCTCTTCTCCCGCGATCCGATCTCACTCTCGAGGAGAGTCAAGAGACGAGCCCCTCAAACGAAAACAAACGCGCCCTTCTTCTCTCACTCGCATTCCTACCGCGCCAGATATGGGGATCAGTTTCATTTTCCATTAGTCGCGACTGACCCAACACCGCGGCCCAGTCCCCCCAGTGGCCCGATGATCCAAGGCAATACATGTTCTAATGCTCGTTTTTAGTAAAATCCTAACCATAATGTTATTTCAGTTGGGTTGAATTTGTACTTTTCGAGTGAAGTAAGATAGGCAGTCAATCTGTCAAATCGATAGTAAAGGATGTATAAAAAATGAAGAAAGTGTTTGTTATCAGGTAAATGACAGGGATGAAATGAAACAAATAAGAGTGAGAAGTTGATATGATACAACGGTCGGACTTATATAAAATCTTTTACTATATAATTTTATTTTTAAAATCTTAATGGTTGATGAAAAATTCACTCTATCTATTATAATTAGCATCATTTTTAGTATCTTGAAACTTTTTTTATTTAATTTTATTGTATACGGGCCTCATTTATAATTGTGTAAAATCAATATAATAAAATGGTTCAATGCTAAAATATCAACTTCAAAGTAGTTTTTTCAACATTTAAATCATCTAAAATATTAATAATATATGGATAGATGATCTTATAAAATATTGTTATATCCTAATACATGTGTGAATGAATTTAAGTATTTTTCATAATTTATATAAGAATATGCATATTTTTTAACAAATGTAGCCCATGCACATACTTAATTTATATGAAATTTAGTTTTCTAGTAAAATAAATAATGTTAAACACAATAAATGAATTAAATTTTTTTTACTAAAGATTAATATCTTGAAATTCGAGGAGATTACATGAAACCGCTGCTATGAAACTTCGTTACATGAAAGCGGAACCTATGATACAATACGAATAAAATAAGAAAAAATGTAAATAAATTGGAAATTGGATAGAAAAATATGATAAAATATTTGAATATAAGGATAAGAATTGAAAAAATTAAAATAATCTGGTAATAAAATGCATTTATCGTGTCTACTAACATTCCCTTTGGATTGCATAACATTCTATTTGCTGCATTACAAACACTTTCGTAACGATTTTTTTTGTTTTTTTTTTTTGTTTTGGATAACCAAACAAGTTCATTAGTAGGAAGTGTCGACTTCTTTGGTGGCACTCGTATATCAATGGTCGAACATGGAGAGTATTAACGGGAAGAGGATCAGAGCAGTGGCACCACTGTCCTGTAATACCACGAAGGACGATGCTCGCAGATACAGGAGCGCAATAAGTGGCACTGGCATCTAACACGTGGAACTTAAGCGGATCTGGACCGTCTATCTTTTGCGCAAATCATGGTTCTAGTGGATAGCATGTTCAGACCAGCCCGGAAGCCCGATAATAATGATGGACGCGGATTCGGCCCGATATTAGCGCGCACGTGGGGCACGTGTGAGAGATTTCAGTGAACCAGCGGGCCAATTACCTACGCGTCATGAACTCCATTGAACGATTGATTTAAACCGAACCACAAGGAAAATTAA
Source organism: Annona cherimola (assembly GCA_030490835.1). Lineage (NCBI taxonomy): Eukaryota > Viridiplantae > Streptophyta > Magnoliopsida > Magnoliales > Annonaceae > Annona > Annona cherimola. The sequence goes on along the minus strand of CM059972.1, from coordinate 110,904,509 downwards.
GACTGGAGAATCTGATGCATAACTGATTGAAAGCTCTTACCAGTGGATAGCTGAACCATTGATTAGACGATTGATTTAAACCGGACCACCTGGAAAACTAAGGTAGGGGGAACGTCAAAAATCTGGCATAGAACTGATTGAAAGCTCATGCGAGTGGACAGCTGAACATATTGTTAATGAATCTAGTTTCACTTCTTCTATTTTTATTTTTTCTGTTTGGAAATGTAAAATGCAATTATAAAAGGTGAGACCGGGTCTCAAATTCCAACCTCATCTTAATTAAGTTAATAAGTATATGGTCTGATTTATCCATGTGCACTGATAAAAATTTTCGTGGCCGTAAAAGCTGATGTGGTGGTCAGCTACGTGGGCCACGCATGCTCCTTGCGAACACTTGAACACCCCTTTACTTGAGAACAAAGGAGTTGAATTTCTGCCCAACTTTTCAAATGCGGTTGCCTCATGTCTATTAATCCACGCATTCGCTTCAAACTTCTACCAAGGAAGAGGACACATTTTTCTTAGTCCATTGGATTTACAAATTATCCATTTTAATGCCATTTGAATCAGTACATCCAACAAGGGCTAAGAATGAATGTTGTCCGGCACATATAAATACTTCTCAGACCCATGTTTCCTTTTTTAACGCGCGCGGCGACCTTCTCGGGAAGTGGTTGGTTATCCACTTCTTCAAGGAACATAACTCAAGAAAAGAAAAGTCGTTTATTTCTACGATCAGCACAGGCATTTGGGGTTGGCCTCTTTTTGGGGATTAGAGGCATGAATGGTATGAGTCTTTTTGTAGCTCTAAGCAGAAGTTTTAGTGCAATACATGCTTGTTCATTTATCAGTGCTATTAATTATTCTGATTCAATTCAATGAAGAAAAATTACTCTCATTCAAGAAGGTTTAAACTCAAGGCTAAGTTAATCAGCTGCTTATGCGCTTCTTAAGGTCTGTGGAGTGTGGAGCCAAACTTTTTCAAGCTCCAATCTCACACACATACACAAACTCACACTCATCTAGGGATATTGACGAGCGAAATAAAGATGCTGATATATAGGGATGAAAGCACAAATCCAAAATCGAAATGTGCAGGAGACGGAAATTGAAAGCAGAAATCAAACAAAGCAACTCCCAACAAAGATAGCAATTGATGTTTCCATACTCTACTTAAATTTGAGCAGCAGAAAGCAGTGGAAAAATTTTTAAGTAGCGTCAATCAACTTGTGTGGTGATGACAGGAGACTTAGAAAATTGATTACTAATAGTTGGAGGTGGATGGATGAAGATGAGTGCAGCTGATAAAAATTACAGGTTTTATCGTGCCGGCGATGTTGGAGAAAGAAGATGTTGCCTGCTACCTACTGTGATTGCTCGCTGGATAGAAAAGAAGACGTTGATTGACTGGATCGAAGACTCCACCGAGTGCAGCTTGACTATCGGCATCAGAGAAACTAGAGGGCAATCTATTGCTCAAAATCCAGATCAGGGAAAAACAGAGAGCCGGTTGAGGGTTTGCTGTAATTTGGCTTTTTTGGAAAGAAGCTTCATTGCTTCACCAAATAGGAATCGAGGTTTTCTTTTATTACATATGTGATGCCGCAAACCGAGTTAACTTAGCGATTGAAAAACCAAAAAATCGGGATGGTTGAACCGGGGCATGTAACGGCTTGTTTTGCCCAACCACAATTCAGGTAGGATCAGACTGGCCATGTCACCTAGTCGAATCGGTCGAATCGATCGGTCTGATCCAGTTCTTAAAACATTCATTGGCACAACCATCATTTTTTGCCAATCCTTGCTGTTCAGCAACCCATTAAAACAAATCTCCATCGTCTTCTTTATCACGCCCGACGAAAAAATCTAAAGAAAAGCCTACCGATTTTGATGCTGATGTAGCCATCAAATCTGTCAATAACAATTGCTCTATTTGTGAGATCCGTCCTCCTTGTCGTCGTCACTTCTGAAATCAACTCGCAATTGCTGTCGATGTTACTGTTGCAATCGGCATTTAATCATTGGCAATTTTTGATGTTTTTGGGAAGAAAAATCCATCTCACACGGGATTTGAAATTTTCAGATAATTTTCAAAGCATGCAAGTATATCTTTCTATTGCAATTTCAAAAATCTTCTCTCTCTCCTGCACGCACTCGACTGCACAATGACTGGGATTACACCTATACAAATGAACGGTTAGATCGGCTGACTGCATGCTAATTAGAGTGCAGATCGTCTGCACTTGATAATATCTCATACATATTTATGCATCCAAACTCATATATTTAATTGGAGATGAAATCTATTATCACCAATTAATTGCACTCCATGTTACCACTTGGATGGCTAAGTGATTGACGTGGATATGTGTAGAGTAGTTCAAGTGGGAAAGTCCGGGGTAAATGTTAGATAGAAGTGGTAGCCTTGTTTTAGAGTACACCTCCGACAGGTATTTGGTCATCCAAAGTAGGTGACATGATAAAAAGAAAAAAAAAATTAGACACATAACTTGGCAAGATGAGTAAGCCATGTGAAAATGAAAGCAGCAGGACTCTTGGACTCGATCGGCCACAAATGGCGGTGAGAGAATTACAAACACAGGCTTTTTCCTATAGGCATGTAGAAATTGATGACAGTGCGCCACCTTCTGTATCTTGCACCAGCATATAACAAACACCTCACAAGATCACACCTCCCTTAGCCGAACCTTTTGCATCTGTCCCTATCATCCTTTCCTTTTTTGTTGAGACCACAGTCAAACATTTTCTTAGGGGGCTTTTTCACGAGTTGTTTGTATATACCCTTCTATTTCCAGCAGCAACAGCCAAGCACTCCTGAAACTCATGAACCAATCACCCCTTTTGCCCCCTCTTGCATTCTATAAAATGGGATAGTTGATAGCCAGCCCATTTCATTCACCCACATTAGCTCTGTTGGGGTTCTAATTGTTGACTTTGGGTTTCCTCCCACGTGGAGATGGCCCACACTAAAAGACAAAAAGAGAGAAAAAAAAAAGGTTACGGCGCCGTTTCTTTTTTGTTTTCTTCTGCGGTTGTCCGCGTTTTTCGGCGCCCGTTTTTCTCTTCTCTCTTGTTTTCTTTTCTCTCTGGTTTTTCTCTCCGCAGCGTCGGTTCGTCGTCAGAGAGAGAGCGCATTTTTTCTTCCCGTCTCGGCTTCCAGAGCAGAGCAGCAGCTCCGACGGACGAAAGAGGATTTTATCCTCAAATGCTCAAGGCTTCTACGGCAGTTATCTCTTCCGGCCATTAAGAGAGAAAATTCTGCCGTCATCTCAGATTTAGTGAGATCTACCCTTGATTATTTCCTGTATTGAAATTCATCCTTATTGTGATGTTGAAATCCTCTAGTTTTGACTAGAGAAGACATTGAGTTGTAATCCCATTATTTTATAGTGGAAGATTTACCTGGACTGGGTCCCGTGGTTTTTCCCCTTTGGTAAAAAGGAGTTTTCCACGTAAAAATTGTGGTGTGTTTTTTCCGTGGTTTGATTGCTTATTATTTGCAATATTTATTGTCTGTGATTAATCATTCCTATTTAATCTACACAAGAAGGGGATAGCCTAAAATCCCAACAAGTGGTATCAGAGAGAGGTTTTAGTAATCTTGTGCCTTGTGTTGAACGATGGAGGTTAATACAAGTAGAATGATTAATTTGAATGGTTCAAATTATCATGTGTGGAAGGGAAAAATGGAAGACCTGCTATATGTCAAAGATTTTTATTTGCCTGTGTTTGCGGAACAGAAACCCGTAGAAAAAACTGATGCTGAATGGACTTTACTTCATCGTCAAGTATGTGGGTATATCAGGCAGTGGGTGAATGATAATGTTTTAAACCATGTCAGTGAAGAAACAAATGCGCGTTCTTTATGGGACAGGCTTGAACAGCTGTATGCTCGAAAAACCGGGGAACAACAAGTTGTTTCTAATAAAGAAGTTGATGGGCTTGAAATACAGGGATGGAACTCCTTTATCAGATCACTTGAATGCTTACCAGGGAATTCTTAATCAGTTGGCCGGGATGAATATCAAGTTTGAAGATGAGGTGCAGGGGTTATGGCTTCTAGGCACATTGCCGGACTCGTGGGAGACGTTTAGAATGTCGGTATCTAACTCAGCTCCAAATGGCATAGTCACTATGGACTTGGCTAAGAGTAGCGTTTTAAATGAAGAGATGAGAAGAAAGTCACAGGGTCCGTCACAGTCAGATGTCTTAGTCATGGAAAAGAGGGGGAGGAGCAAGAGTAAAGGTCCGATGAACAGAGACAGAAGCAAAAGCAAGTCAAACAGGTTTGCCAATGTTGAGTGTTATCACTGTGGTAAAAAGGGGCATATAAAGAAGTATTGTCGACAACTCAAAAGAGACTACAAAAATGAAAAAGGGACAGTAAAGGAAACTGATGATAGTAATGATGTTGATAGAGTTTCTGCCGTCACAGATGACTTCCTTATTGTGTATGATGATGATGTTGTCAACCTTGTATGCCATGAGACTAGTTGGGTGATTGACAGTGGTGCCTCCGTTCATGCTACATCGCGACGAGACTTCTTTACATCTTATACATCCGGAGACTTTGGGGATGTTAAGATGGGTAACAATGGTGTAGCTAAAGCTGTCGGCATGGGAGATGTGTGCTTGGAAACCAACAATGGTACGATGTTGCTTTTGAAAAATGTTAAACATATTCCTGATATTCGCTTGAATTTGATTTCAGCAGGTAAACTTGATGATGAGGGGTTTTGCAACACCTTCATTGATGGTCATTGGAAGCTTACTAAAGGTTCTATGATTGTGGCTAGAGGCAAGAAGTGCTCCTCATTGTACTTCATGCAGGCAAAGATTTCTTCTTGTATTATCAATGCAATGGAGAATGAAAGTACAACAGAGCTATGGCATAATAGACTATGTCACATGAGTGAGAAGGGTTTGATGGTTTTGGCAAAGAAAAATCTTCTTTCTGGATTGAAGAATACAGTATTGAAGAAATGTGCTCATTGCTTGGCAGGGAAGCAAAACAGAGTTGCCTTTAAAACATCCCCTCCTTCAAGACAGCCGGGTATACTTGATTTAGTATATTCTGATGTTTGTGGTCCCATGAAAGTAAAAACACTTGGTGGTGCTCTCTATTTTGTGACTTTTATAGATGATCATTCAAGGAAGTTGTGGGTCTATACCTTGAAGACAAAAGACCAAGTGTTAGATGTTTTTAAACAGTTTCAGACCTCAGTTGAGAGACAGACTGGGAAGAAGTTAAAGTGTATTAGAACTGATAATGGAGGTGAGTATTGTGGTCCTTTTGATGAATATTGCAAACAGCTGGGTATTAGGCATCAAAGGACACCTCCGAAGACTCCTCAGTTAAATGGGCTAGCTGAGAGAATGAACAGGACACTAGTTGAAAGGGTGAGATGTTTGCTTTCACATGCACAGTTGCCAGGATCCTTTTGGGGTGAGGCTTTGAGTACTGTTGTACATGTGTTAAATCTCACACCCTGTGTTCCTTTAAATTTTGATGTTCCAGACAGAGTTTGGTCGGGAAAAGATGTATCATACAGTCACTTGCGTGTCTTTGGATGTAAGGCCTTTGTGCATATTCCCAAAGATGAGAGGTCTAAGCTTGATGTCAAGACAAGGCAGTGTGTATTTATTGGCTATGGCCAAGATGATTTTGGTTACAGGTTTTATGATCCGGTACAGAAAAAGCTTGTAAGAAGCCGAGATGTTGTGTTTATGGAAGACCAAACCATACAAGATATTGAGAAAACAGTTAAAACAGTTTCTCAATATTATGATAATTTAACAGACTTGGATCCAGTTCCTTTGACACATGTGCCAGTACAGGTTAGAGATGAAGTTCAAGATGACCAGGATGGTACAGTTGATGTTGATACTCATACACAGGTTGAGATTAATGATGGCATTGTTGAGCAGTCACCAGTACCAGAAGTTCCACCAGATGTTCCACTCAGGAGGTCTACTAGAGATCGTCATCCTTTTACACGATATTCTGTTGATGAATATGTGTTACTGACTGACGGGGGAGAGCCCGAATGTTATGCAGAAGCCATAAAAGATGAACATAAGAAGGAGTGGGTTGAAGCCATGCGAGATGAGATGAAGTCACTGCATGAAAATCATACATTTGAGTTGGTAAAGTTGCCTATGGGCAAAAGAGCTTTGAAGAACAAGTGGGTATACAGAGTGAAGCAAGAACAAGTTACCACACAACCTCGATACAAAGCTAGATTGGTCGTCAAGGGATTCAATCAAAAGAAAGGTATTGATTTTGATGAGATTTTTTCTCCAGTTGTTAAAATGTCATCTATTCGTGTGGTTTTGGGTCTAGCAGCTAGTCTTGATTTGGAGATTGAACAAATGGATGTAAAGACTGCTTTTCTTCATGGTGAACTAGACAAGGAAATTTATATGGAGCAGCCAGAGGGTTTCGTGGTAAAAGGAAAAGAGGATCATGTGTGCAAGCTGAGAAAAAGCCTTTATGGCTTGAAGCAAGCACCAAGACAATGGTATAAGAAGTTTGAGTCAGTTATGGAGAAACATGGCTATCGAAAAACAACTTCTGATCATTGTGTCTTTGTGCAGAAATTCTCTGATGATGATTTTATTATACTATTGCTTTATGTCGATGATATGTTGATTATTGGCAGAAATTCTTCAAGGATTGATAGGTTGAAGATGCAACTAAGTCAAATTTTTGCTATGAAGGATTTAGGGCCGGCAAAGCAAATTCTTGGCATAAACATTCATCGTGAGAGGAATGCCAAGAAGTTATATCTGTCACAGGAGAACTACATTGAGAAGGTACTTCAGAGGTTCAACATGGACAAAGCTAAAGCGGTTAACTCTCCTCTTGCTACTCACTTTAAGCTAAACATTGAGCAGTGTCCCTCTACAGATGTAGAGAAGAAAGACATGGAAAGGGTTCCATATGCTTCAGCTGTGGGGAGTTTGATGTATGCAATGGTATGTACAAGGCCAGACATAGCTTATGCAGTTGGTATTGTTAGCCGGTTCTTGTCTAATCCTGGGAGAGAGCATTGGAATGCAGTTAAGTGGATTATGAGATATCTACGAGGTACTTCCAGTTTGAGACTTTGTTTTGGCAATGAGAAACCCTTACTAATTGGCTACACAGATGCAGATATGGCAGGAGATGTGGACACTCGAAAGTCTACCTCTGGTTCCTTGATTACTTTTGCAGGGGGAGCTGTAGCTTGGCAATCAAGGCTACAGAAATGTGTTGCACTTTCTACAACCGAAGCAGAATTCATTGCAGCAACTGAAGCATGCAAAGAAATGTTGTGGATGAAGAGGTTTTTACATGAGCTTGGCTTCAAACAACAGAGATACATAGTATTTTGTGATAGTCAAAGCGCAATTCACCTTGGTAAGAATTCTTCCTTTCATGCAAGATCAAAGCACATTGATGTGAGGTATCATTGGATAAGAGAAGCTATTAATGACAAGTTGTTTGAACTTGAGAAAATCCATACCGATTATAATGACTCTGATATGTTAACGAAGGCTCTACCAAGGGAGAAGCTTGAAGTTTGTCGTTCAATCGTTGGGATGGCGAATTCCTCCACATAGTCGGAAAGGGGGAGATTTGTTGACTTTGGGTTTCCTCCCACGTGGAGATGGCCCACACTAAAAGACAAAAAGAGAGAAAAAAAAAAGGTTACGGCGCCGTTTCGTTTTTTGTTTTCTTCTGCGGTTGTCCGCGTTTTTCGGCGCCCGTTTTTCTCTTCTCTCTTGTTTTCTTTTCTCTCTGGTTTTTCTCTCCGCAGCGTCGGTTCGTCGTCAGAGAGAGAGCGCATTTTTTCTTCCCGTCTCGGCTTCCAGAGCAGAGCAGCAGCTCCGACGGACGAAAGAGGATTTTATCCTCAAATGCTCAAGGCTTCTACGGCAGTTATCTCTTCCGGCCATTAAGAGAGAAAATTCTGCCGTCATCTCAGATTTAGTGAGATCTACCCTTGATTATTTCCTGTATTGAAATTCATCCTTATTGTGATGTTGAAATCCTCTAGTTTTGACTAGAGAAGACATTGAGTTGTAATCCCATTATTTTATAGTGGAAGATTTACCTGGACTGGGTCCCGTGGTTTTTCCCCTTTGGTAAAAAGGGGTTTTCCACGTAAAAATTGTGGTGTGTTTTTTCCGTGGTTTGATTGCTTATTATTTGCAATATTTATTGTCTGTGATTAATCATTCCTATTTAATCTACACAAGAAGGGGATAGCCTAAAATCCCAACACTAATAAAAATGGAAGGGCTTCTTCAGTGGCTTGATGCTCATGACTGTAATTCTGTTTCTTCGGGCCGCGGTTACAACTGGGTCAGATCCTCAAGTGCCATGTCTGTTCATCGTAGGAGACGCTCTGGTGGACAGTGGCAACGACAATGGGATACTCACACTTGCTAGAGCTAACTACGTGCCCTATGGTGTGGACTTCCCCTAGGGGGCGACTGGGCGATTCAGCAACGGCCGGACAGCCGTGGACATCTTAGGTCTGTATGTCTTGCTGATAGTATCCATGGGAAGTATGTATCCTGATCAAACTGTAACAATAACCTGTATCTTCTATCTTCATGGGCACATAATATCTTCTCTGATAAAATTGGCAGCGCAACAGTTAGGCTTTCCTGATTACATTCCACCATTCGTAAGCGCACGCGGTCCAGCTGTGATGAGAGGCTTGAATTATGCTTCAGGAGCCGCTGGAATCAGGGGAGAAACAGGCAACAATCTGGTAACTATTATAAGTTCACGACCACGAAAATCTGCATTCTTACGAATGATATTCACAATGGGGGGTTTGAGTAGTGGGGCAAATGCTAATTGTGATGCAGGGGGATCATGTGGCCATGGACGAACTGATAGCAAATTTTGGAAGAACTTTAGAGGCAATGAGGGGAATTTTCAGGGGGGACATTGTTGAAAAATGGATGCTCTAAGATAAAATATTATTTATAACAAAAATATTACACACAAAATAATTTGGACACTCTCACTTTATAAGCTCCCACTCCAACTCACATGCACACAACAAGCACTCATCACACTCACACCAAAACTACTTTTCCATGGGAAAGGGTTGTCCCCTTTTATAGGCTCTCCCCTCCCCTTGGAGCTCTCTGGATTTCGCCACATGTCCTTGAGTGGACGGTTAGGATAGCTTTCTAGAATCTTCTCACCTCCTCTTTGGAATTCCCTAGAACTCTCCCGAAGTGTCTTGATCTTCTTGGAGCTCTTAGAGGATTCAAGAAAAGTCTGGAAGGTTCTAGAATTCTACACACCCATCTTCTCTAGAACTTTCTAGAGAACTCCGACACCTTCATGATTTCTCTATTCTTCTCTAGAACTTTCTAGAGAGCTCCGGCACTTTCATGATTTCTCTACAACTGCGTAGAGGTTTCCTTGTGACATCTAGAAATATCCGGCAATAGGCGGTGCTGTTTCTTTAGACATCAGTGCATTGCAGGAATATCTGGGCAAATGCATCTTCTTTTCTGGGCTCGGGAGCAACGAATTATCTGAACAACTATTTCATGCCAGATTATCACAGAACCAGTTCGAATTACAGCCCATCTGCCTATGGCACACTCCTCCTCCAGGACTACTCGCGCCAGCTAACAGTCTGCTCTTGTCCCTGACTCCCTCCCTGTTTTTTCACTCTATCATTTTCTTCCACAGAAAACAAATTAATTTTTTTTCTTGCAACTTCTTGCCGATCGGCAATTATACAACATGGGGGCAAGGAAGATAGTTGTAACAGCCGTTGGCCAGATTGGCTGCATACCATATGAACTAGCACGGTTTTAAAATACCAGCAACACGAACCGAAATGGCAACGGCAGCCGCTACAATGAAGCTATGAACAAGGCTATTCGTCAATTCAATTCCGGCCTTCGACACATGGTGGATCGTTTCAATGGAGGTCACCTGCGAGGGGTCAAATTCGTCTATGTTGATTCTTACCACAGTCTAAATGATATTGTCGTTAACGCAGCCTTTTATGGTAAAAATCATCTTTAGAGTTCTGTCCAGAACTGTAGAGCAATTAGAGCATTTTGATTATTTTTGTTTGATGAAGCAGGGTTCAAAGCAGTCGACCAAGGGTGTTGTGGGGTGGGGAAGAACAAGGGGCAGATAACATGCCTTCCTCTGCAACAGCCATGCAACAATAGCCACAAGTATGTGTTCTGGGATGCATTTCATCCAACAGAAGCAGCCGACATCATCATCGCCGAGAAAGCGTATAGTTCGACATCTCCATCAGATGTCTACCCTATGAACATCCGACAACTTGCAAGGACCTGAAATTGCTCATTCTCCTTACAGACTAACTTGGGAATGCTTATGCATATTGCCCAATCCTCCAATAACTCAAGGTTCTTCCATTTTCGTCATTTAATGACGTCTCTGTGCAATAGCTTAACAAGATTGCTTTTGCCCGGCAAAATTTTAATTGCAACCAATATGACATGGTATAAACTAGAAACCCAGGGTGTGTTTGTTTGGGATATAAACATGTCAACCAAAACTTTTCAATCTAAAACTTTTCACTATCCATAACTACTCTATTTTTTAATTATTTTTTCACATTTTTCTATACAAACTACCCTACTTTTCAATCATTTGTACACAACTATCTATACAACTAACCTATCTATTTTAACTTTATTTTCTTTACTTCTCATCATTACTCCTATTATATCACATCATTTTCTATCAATGTGACAACTTCTATCTCAAAAACTTTTCATCAAAAGTTTTACCCCCAACCAAACACACCCCCGGTCCAAATTTCCTTTTGACAAACTCCACAGAAGAGAGATCGATTTCCACAAACTAAATCCATTTTATAGCAGAAGTTTAAACTAAGAAACTAAGCCCACATTGAAATTGGTCGCTCATATAAAAGATTCAACGACTACAGAAACGCATCGCTTTGTTCATGTTGTCGTTCTTGGCAGCCACAAATGAATTGAAAGACGGTAGGTATCCGTTTTAGAGGTTTGCAAGCTGTCGAATGTTGATAGGATGCACCGCATCAGAACCTCCGCTGAAAGCTCTTCTTGCCAAGATGACATTCACAGCCTCGGTTGGATGGAATGCATCCCACCACACGTACTGATCTCTTCTCGGGCATGGTGTTTGTAAAGGAAGGCACGTGATCTGGCCCCTGTTCCGCCCAATCCCACAGCATCCACGATCAATGACGCTGAAACCTAACAACATACAAAATAAAATGACTAAAATATACATAATTAGTTCGTATAGCAAATGTATTTGTTTGGAATACATACGTACCGTATTGCCGAGGATTATTGAGTATATCCATGAACATGTGATACACGTCTACGAAAATGAAGTTGGCCCCTGGGAGTCTGCTATTCAGATGATTGATCATCGACCTGATGTTGTCGTTGAATGGCACAACGAGGTTGTCGACGGTATCCGAGCAGCGGCTGAAAGACTGCGCGAGAATGCTAGGAGTGCACCCCAGCACTCCAACGCTTGCGATTGCGAATTTTCTGGCTCCCAGACTGTAAAGAGTCTGCAATTCATTGACTAGTCAGGACCATAGTAGAGGGTTAGAAATACTTAGAGCCGCTGAAAATCTCGTTTAGCTACCGTGAGTTGGGTAGTGTATTGCTGAATGAGGAGGTCTGCGAACTGCTGACCGTTGTACTGACGGCTTGTGAGGTAGTTGGGCATCATGTAGTTGTTGAGGTAGTCATTGCTTCCCAGCCCAATAAAGAATAAAGACCGTCCGATTGATCGTCTGACCTGATCAGCCCCGAGCCTGCTGTTGAGCTGAGCGAGAGTTGCCTCGAAGTTCCGGATCTGTTGGTTGAAAGGTATGCGGCCCACCTGCATATATGAGAAATGAGAAACGGATCTTGTGTCGTGTGTGCATGATCATGCAGAAAAACAGGAAAGAGATATTATACGCAACGGAACACGTACGAAGTTTCCGCCGGTGACGTCTAAGATCCCTGCAGCAGCAGATGCGTAGTTGACGCCGTGAAGTATGTCCTTCGCCGATGCCGAGTAAGGTGGTATTAACGGCAGTCCAAGCAGCACAGCTGCGCGAATCCACACATATTCGCTACTAATTATAATTCGTTATTGCATTTTATTCACGTCCATCCAAATCCGATCAAAATAGAAATACTAGTTAGTAAAAGCTAGCAAGCTAGCTACCTATTTCATCGACCACGGTGTAACCATTGGAGAATCTGCCGGTTGGTCCATCGGAAAAATCGATGCCATAAGGGAAGTAGTTGGCCTTGGCAAAGGAAGGGAGGTCGTTGTTGTTGCCGTTGTCGACGAGGGAGTCTCCGAAGACGAAGAGCGCCGGCGTCGGCTCCTCTTGGCACAGCACACCCATGCAGTGTAAGAGCACGAACAGGAGGAGGATGCGAAGGCGGCAGAATAAGGCAGAGGAAGAAGCCATGACTTGGGAGAGCAAGCTAGAAAGAGAGATGTGGGTGGAATTGGAATGCTGGGAGGATTAATAGGCGCTGGAGAGTGACGGTCAGGATGGTAATTAATGATTTCAACTGCCCTTCAACTCGCAGTAAATGTCTATGAAGATGATTCATTTGTCGCCAAAATGCCGATCATGTGTCCTACTCATCTCGAGCTGCGTTGCTTGCCGCGTGGCCATTGTCCGCATTTACTCTGTGATCTTTCAAGGCGCCAAAATGCTTGTTAGGGCTAATTATACTTAATACTTCATATGGAGTTACGTCTTATGAGTAAGTCATAACGTTAAAAAGGAAGAAAGATAATAAAAAAGAATATAGAGATGATAGCAGAAAGACTGGGTGAGGTGTTGTATCATATTTTGAAAGATCTCAACATTTTTCTTATTTGCATTTCCTTTCCTTCTCACAAAATGTCCAACGCCCCAATTAACATAAATATGTCGAGATTGTGGCCACGTGGATCACGTTTTTCACTAAGCTTTCGAAAAAAGCCCGATTACTAATTTACAACGGTAAAAAAGGAAAAAAAAAAAAAGGAACTGTTCAAATTTCAAAATAAGAGACCAAAAGATCAGTGTTACAGCATCTTAACTCCCCTCATTTTATATTACAAATAAAGCCCAAAAAAACCTTATTATTTTCCTTACAAGCAATTTACATCAACATTCTTCTTTTCTTTCTTTTTTTGCAATCATCTTACAACAATAGTCCCTTCTCAGCGGAAGATAAGCTCGCACAAACTGGACCTGCCAGGTCCCCCAACCATGGCAGGTACCAGCCGAGATAACCCCATCGAGGGTCCGACGTTTGAGACTAAACGACAGGAAAAAAAAAAGAGAGAAATTGTAGTGTGACAGGGACAATGGGGAGAATAAAGGAAATAAATTTAAACTATTGTAAAGAAAAATATGAAAAATAATTAAAAAGTCAAATAATTAAATGCCGTGGACAAGATTTCGACATGACCTGTATTTGTGGACTATTTTGGATGTTGTTCGAGACTTGGTAGGTTGAGTAAGCTTTGGACAGTCTAGATCCTTTCACATATCCTGCGTCGATAACTCGATATTCGTGATCACGGCTCTGCATTTTGCAAAGGTCAGACTCCCGCTGCCGCTGTGAGAGTTGGCAAGACAGCCTTGCTCAGTTGCATTTCATATCCATTTCTTCATTTGTACAACCATCGATCACAGCACCGCCTTAAAATCTTACCCTGATTACACGCGCTCGCCTGGGGCATATTTAATATTTTACCACAGACAAAAACAATGTCGTGTCAGAGTAGAGAAATTGGTGCAGCACATGCAGCGAACTACAACCACTTTATACCAGCGGGCAATTTAACACCAACTCCCATCGAATTGTTAATGAGTTTGGAGCATGCATGAGTGAAGAAAGGTGAGTTACATGCCAATCAATGAACATATGCAGACGTGGTGGGCCTGAATCTGTGTGATTCGGATCGTTGATGATAGTTGAGCCACATGATATAATCAATGAAGCAGAACCACTCTGCTTGGGTCATTTTCTTCGGAATAAATGAACAAAGTCCTTCCTTTTACTATAAAGGAAGGAACTGAAAATTATTAGTGAAGGGATGGATGGAGGACTAAATTGGCATGTAGCATTTCATTAAAGAGTGGCAGGCCAGACTTGATGGTCTCCACCTAAGGAATAAAAAGCGATAAACACATCAGCCTTCGGAGGGTGGGACTGTGGGATAAGTAGGGGTGCAACTTGGTACCGGGTCGGTTCGAACCTGCCCGACCCAATCCGGTACCAAAACTAAAAAATGGGTTTTATTTTTTAGATTTTTTTCAAAATAGACCCTATTTCAACCCGACCCGTAGAAACTCGGTCCGAACCCGGTGTACTTTATATAATTTTTCATAAATTATACATGTTTTTTTTTGTAATATTAATATATATACATGTTTCTGGCATTACCAACTCTAGTTCAGACAAATCACTTCTTCCTCCATTACCAAAGCATGCTTGAGGTAACTTAATTTATAGGATGATTTTTTATGATTCTTATCTTCTTATTGTTACTAGTTGCATACATTTTTTTGTCTAGGTTGATGCATATTATTTTTAAAGATGTAAATCGAGGAGGAAGAACTTGACATTAGAAATGCAGATGGAAATCAAGGAAGAAATTACTTGGAAGTCTTTGAATAGTTTTTTAGTTTTTTTTGAAAACTTTAGAGACATGAACTCATTTGAATTTTGAATTTGTTTAAAAGTGGATGTAAACTTATTTAAACTTGAGATTTGTTTATATTGTCATTTTAAATTTGGATTACACTTAAATTAGATTGAAATGTTGAACCATTATGCTTAGTGTATTTAGATTTAGTTGCTTTGAATAACTGTTATGTGGATTATGTTTGAATTTGAGTTGACATGATAAATCTATTTCATATTATACTTTCTGTTAGTATGAGAAATCTGTTAGTTTGAATTTCAGATTGTAGTATAAATTCAATTCATATTTTAAGTTTATTGGTATGATAAATATTCAATTTGAATTCAATTTCAGCAATTTGTATGATAATGTTTAGTTTCAACTACAAAGTTGGTATGATATGTTCATTTTCTATTTGCTACACTTGAGTCATTTCCATTAGCTATTAAATAGAAATGACCAACTAGTCATAAAACTAACTACTTTGTCATTTATTTGTGTTTATAGGGTGCCGAAAAATTGCTTGCAGAGTTCATTCAAAGAATATTGCAGAATTTAGCATGATGTTGCAGAATTTTATGAAAGGATGTTGCAGAATTCAACGTGAGGCTTGACTTCATAAACACAGGTATGTATGTTCCAATAATTTTCTTTTAGATTACAATTAAATTTGGAAAAAAACAGTTTATTGGTAACCCGAATTCTAACCCGAAACCAAACCAAAACCAATGCAAGCCCGACCCGAACCCGGATTAGATTCTTAGGGTTTGGGTTTACTCCAACCCGGTATAACCCGACCCAAGTTGCACCCTTAGGGATAAGGTGAGAAATAAATATATATATATATATATATTTGGAAAAGTGCGTAATTGATATGAAATAATAAAATATAATTGGAAGAAATAGGTTTATTAAAAGGTAGTTGTACGAAAAATAAATTAAAATATAAAGACAAAACTAGAAAATAAAATGTTTGAAAGTGAAAAATCATACATGTTGGGCCGACTTTCCACAGACTCTTGCAGTTTTCCATCCGTGGCATCCCCCAAGCGTACACTAAAAGGCGACACTCGTGGGATGGGATCATGGGACAAGATGGAGAATAAAAAATTAAATATTTTGAAATTTATGTGATTGATATGAAATTATACGAATAAAGTTAGAATAATTAGAGTTATTAGAGTGTAACAGGAAGGAAAATTAATAAGAATATAAAGTAAATTTGGAAAAATAGGATTATTAAGGTATTAAATAATTTATAGGAAAACGAGGAGGACATAACGTCCCCATTTTATGGCACTCCACCAATGCATATTAATAAACATCTCTTCAATTTAGGGGATGTTTGATATTTTGGAATTTTGTGAGATTATGACATAGAGCGAGAAGTGAAAAATAGAATATTTTAATAAATACATGATTGATATGAATGAGAATAAAGTTAGAATAAATAGGGCTGTTCGAGAATAATTAATAGAAAAATGATTGAAATATAAAAATACAGTTAGAAAAATAGGATTGTTGAATAGATTAATTATTGAGTTTGAAAACCTGCTCCCATCTCATCCCATCTTACGCCACCCACACATGTTGTTTACCAAACGATCTCTTAAATTTGCTTGCCCCTCATTGTATATAGTTAATTATAAAGGTATGTTGTCTCTAGTTATTACTTACATGAGTATTATTCTTTTATGGTGCAAAAAATTAGGCAAATTAGTTGCAATGATTATTTGTGTTATAAAAAAAAAATTATACAGTAAGATTTCAAAATGAAACAATAAAAAATCTGTATCGGGTTTTACATGTACTTTTTTTAAAAAAATTTCTCATGCACTTGTAGGTCCATAAATGTTTATAAATTTTTCAAAAAATTTCAAACTTATCTCGATATGTTTTTGGGACTTTAAAAATAAAAATATACATTTATCGTTCTTTTGTTTTAAAATTAATTATATATAAAAATATTTTTTGCTATTTTTAAAAAAATTAAAAGATTTCTTCAAAACTATGTTCCATATGAATCAGCCCATGTCAAATTGGCAAACATGGGCTATCTGTGAGCTTAGAGCCCTGAGGCTGGAGGGAATTTAAGTCATTTTCACCCCAAAATTTTTATCTTTGAAAATAAAAATATATACAAAAATACGAATATTATAAAATTTAGTATATAAATTAAATATAAATAAAAAATGGAGAAATTTGTTAAAAAATAAAAAATAAGTGTATTAGACTCACTTAAAAAAGTTTAATGTTCCGAACTATACAAGATTCTTGAATTGAATATTATCATTGTTTCCAAGATAATTTCTCAATTCTCATACAGTTTTTTCAATTTTTAATGCAATTTTATTCATTTTCAATATAATTTTACTAATTCATAATATACATCATTATATTCTAATCTCACATACAGATTCGATTCAAGGAACATGTATGATTTCGATACGTAAGAAGATCACAATCCTTTATAGTTGGGATTAAACTTTGAAGGATGAAGGAAAAACCTCAGGGATCAACTTGCAAAACAGCAAAATTACCATGGGGCGGTCATGAAAATTACCGAGAGAGTACCGTGAGAAGATGAGCCCAGCTACCTCGGACTATCGACATCACCCGTCGGCTTCCAAAATCACCAGTTCGATCTGATCTCGATCGAATTGTCTACAACAACCAAAAACGGAGGCATAACCACGTGAATCATCCAAACTCTCTATCCATCGCAAAGAATCTTGTATGGCTTGAAATAGACCTTAAATAATCTAAGCCATAGATTCACTAACATAGCGCAGTAATTGTTGTGGACCGTCCAATCCGATATAGATTTTGTTGTGAATGCGCATGTTTCCCAGTCTGCTCAGGGCGGAGTATATCGGAACTGCTTCGAACCAGATTAACGGTGAGGATCGATTGCACGTGTGGTGGGGCCATGGTTTCGTTCATAGTCCCGAGTACTCCGGGTAGCAAATCTCGCTTTCCTCTTCCGCGAGGCGAGGTGCCGAAGCCGCGGTTGTTGCTGCTGCGAGAAGAAGAAGAAGAAGAAGGAGAAAAGAGGAGGGAGAGAGATGGGCGAGAGCTCGGATTCGTCGAACCAGGGGGACATGTCCTCTTGGAATCCATGGACGTACATGAAGAGGGAAGTGAAAAGGTTTGACGAGTATTGGGACGAGAGATTTCGATTTATCGACAACTACTCCGAGATCTTTCTAGTCCCCGAGAAGCCTCTTCCCAAATGGTCCACGTCTGATGTCGAGGAGTTCATCGCTTCCGATCCTGTTCACGGCCCTACGGTGGCTTCCCTTGCCTATTACTCAATTTGGGGGTCTCTTGCGTTGTGTTTTGGATGCGATTATAACTTGATTTTTTTGCTTGCTTTGCTATTTTTTCAATTTGGTTTACTTTTCACTGTATCGAATGACTTCTTACTCATTTCCACTTCTTCTGCCGTTCGGATTGAGTGTGTCATAGTTTTTTGTACTTCTTTCTTCTTATGTTTTTGATTATTTACTCTTTCATTGCAGAGTTTTTGCCCTTGCTCCTATCATAAAAATAATTAGTTTTATTTTCAACTTAGTTTTATTTTCAAGCGGGTCTTAGGACTTTGGGGGGCTTTTGGTGTGGAGGTACAATTCTTGGTTTTATTTTCAACTTAATTTTATTTTCAAGCGGGTCTTAGGACTTTTGGGGGGCTTTTGGTGTGGAGGTGTCTAGAATTGTACCCTGATTATGCAACTTCTGCTGGTGTCTAGGAAAGGTGGCAGGGTGATGACCCTACTCCGAAATCTGAACCTCTACATCGGTACTCGTACTTTTTAACTTCTAGGACAGCTTTCAGTGGGTGATGAATACTTTGCCGAAAATGGAAATTTTCGTTTTCATAGGGGAAGACTCGATACTCTGGGGAAGGTCATGCTTCATAGTCTCGCACTTTGAGAATTATGAAAATGGGATGTCCATAAGCTGAAATTTTGATGGGTGGACATGGGCTAATGGCTAAAATTAGTCTCCTTTCAACGATCAGTGTATACCCTGTATTATCCCTTTGTTTCGGATGATTGATTTTACTTTTTACATATAGTTTCATGTATGACATCTAAACTATTTTTATGGGGCATTCAAATGATGTATTCTACTCTTAAAGACTAGAAAGTACCAAATGAGATTTATTATGTGTTGGGCGTTCTGTGAGATTTATCATGTCTTGTGTGTGATGAGAGTTTTATTATGTGTAGGGTGTTGTGAGAGATTTATTGTGTAGTGTGTTATTAGAGGTTTATTATTTGTAGGGTGTTATGAGGCTGTCCAATGAGCTTTTATTATGGGTAGGTTGTTATGAGATGAGTTTATCAATACTTGATCCGTAGTGTTTGAAACTGTGGCAAATATGATGTTTCAAAATGTCAGAAAGCAGATCCTTTGTTCTCCTAGTCCATTATCAGATATAGTACACTTTTCCTGAAGACCTGAACGCATTTAAAACTGGGGAGGGAAGATATGATGATGATGAGGAGGGCCTGTTTCGTGCATCCAATCAATCTACTGTCTACTATGAAGTATGCTGCCCTTAGGGAAATGGTAGATGGTTAGAATTCTTTATTCTTTACTTTAATCCTATATATTAATGTGATATTTGAGGAAAAATTGAAGAGATTCCTTGTATGTTAATTTTTGCTTCCTCAAGAATGCAGTTGCTACCGTGATCCTCTCTGCTGGAATGTTTTTGTTGTTCCTTCGAATGGATACTGCATTTTTTTCTTTTTTCTCTCTCTTCCTTTTTTGGGCATATGGAGGAACACTGGAAGAGTTTTATTTTCCTTTTCTAGCTGAAAATCGCGAGAAAAACATCAGATGTTGCTCTTGCTGGAGGTGCTATTGGTGCAGCGACAGTAGCAGCACAAGCCTGGAAATACTCCAAAAGCCCTCATGGTATGAACTAATTCTTGTCGTTGTATTGCATATGATAGTTCCTTACAAGCAATGGTATTTTGGATAGAAATATTGTGCATTTAGCATTTCAAAGCAACAGGAATTATCTATCTGCTAGGATTGCCCATGTTTGTAGAATTTGATAGGTTCACAACTGGAACTATGAAGAATCCAATGAATTTTATTGATTGCAGTGAGGAATTCTCACTATTGTGTATAAAGAGAATGGAAATTTAAAAGGAGAACCAAGGAAAAACAAAAACAGAACCGGACTTCAGCAGATTCTTCTCCTCTCTGAATGGGCAGCAAATGGCCTTTTATACTGCTATGGACTGCTGACTCACCATAGCCACGTGTCCATGTTCCAGCTCACCTACACAAGACAGTCATGTGTCCTACCGACATGGTTGGGCGGCTGGCAACGTTAGCTGGTTTCTAACAGAATAGAATTATTTATTGCCATGAGTGTTTTACAGATTTTCTTTTTTGAATAATTATGATGGGGGGATCGGATGCTTTAACTCTCTGTTGACATCATGATCGATTATGAAATTAAGGCTAGTCACCTCATGTTTTAATTGTTCCGGGAGAAATTTTATAGGTCAAAAGTTGAAAAAGTTGTTCTTAACTCATATGAGCACATGCTAATTGAAAAAAATTCAATCAATGGTTGATTAGCTTATTTATTTTCCCAAAATTTTTAAAATTTCCTATTCAAGGGTTGAAACAATTATTGTAACTCAATGATCACATGCTAATCAAAATAGATTAAAAAATCACTGGGGACTAACTTATAAGTCAATGGTTGAAATAATTGTTATTAACTCAATGAGCCTCCCTGACAAAATGTTCAATGGCTACCTCAGTATAGGGATGGAATACAGACAAAAGCCTTTACAGGTAAGTGATTCAAAGTCCCAACTGGTGGGCTGCAAACCATGGATTAGCTTCTACTTATCATGCACATGTGATAGTAACCTTGTTTTAAATTGAGCCACATTTGCTAAGCTACATATTACAGAACAAGGTATATTCTGGTTGCATCATACCTCAGGCATCTTCAATGAGAAATGATGCTACTTGAGGATGCTTTAGCGACTTTTGATTGTTCTTCTTCTTTAATCCATTCTGTCTGGAGTGGTGACAGGATTAGTTTGACAAACAATAATAGATTTTTTTGAAACTGAGCTGTCATGCAAGAATTATCTGAACCTTGCATGATTACGACATGTCCCCACAAAAGCTCCTTTCTTCATTGTGAAGCATTGACTTTGCTCACCAGAAGGATCATGTGGCTTTGAGACTTTTGCTTCAGGTGGAAGCTTTACTAAGTGCGATGGGCCCCATAAACTTGTATTTGTTTTTTCTGTTGCTAGCTGATTAAAAGTTTCAACATGTCAAACAGGTTTATTTACTGATATCTAAACTGTGACATGAAGCACATGTGATTAAAAACTCCTGGCCTCTGCCTTCGTTTACACTAAGGATGATAATTGGTATAAAACAAAAAGTGGGGAGAATTTTGAAGAGGTAAGAGAGTGATGTGATGTGACAGAGGTAATTATTAGGAATAAAGAGAAAATAGATAAAATAGATAAGGAAGTTGTACGGGAGAATTTTAAAATGATTAAAAATATAGAGGTAATAAAAAAAAAAAATTAGGGTTAAGATATTAAATCATTCCAAAAATTGTGTAGGAATGGGTGAAATTTTTTTTTTTTTTTTCGCTGAACGCCAAATTGGTCCTTAATGCATTCTAGTCCTGACCAATATTTCAAATTATATCTTCAAGCATGTTGCTTATTGTCTAATAATGAAATGTGCTACGTAATATTTGTTTTCTCAAACTGTGGCAGGTGCTGCTTTGGCTTTTGGAGCTGGGGCTGTTTTTGGGTGGACATTTGGATATGAAATTGCAAATCATTGGTTCCAACTTTACCGACTGGATCCTATGACTTCTCAGAGGGCATTCTTGGATTGGTGGAAGAACAAAAGTGGAGGTCAGTTGTCTTGCATCTCTCCAATCATAATTTTTTTGAAGATAATCAATAAGTTATCTTGTAGCAAACTGATAATTTCCTTCTATTTCTGATTTTATTGATAATATGTGAACTATTATCATTATTGTCTCCAATTTATTGGAGATGTCCATGATATTATATCTAATTTATCAATAATGTTAGACAGATTATCTCTTTTTTTTAAATAAAAAAAAAAAAATTGTCATCTGAAACCCATTTTGACAATTTCTTCATTATTTCCTCTGAAAAAACTGTTATTTAGATGATCAAACATTTAGAACTCATACAAATTTAGGATCATGTTATTCATAGGGTTTCACTTTAGGAGAACCTCTTAGATTTTGCAATCTATGATAATTTGGATATCTGAGTCACTTGTTACATTTGTGGATATTTATTTTGCTAAGAAATGAAAAAATCATGGTGGTTGGAAACTTTGGTTGGCCATAACAAATTTTAGAGCAACGTCATGAGTTTATATGTATTAGAGCCCACCAAAGTATCCAATCAAAGTGATTTTTGACAGGTTAACTAAATAAATATTAATAAACATAATGATGGCTTGCATTTATCAAATTGTATTCATGTGTAAATTATTCATGTGCAAATGCGATAATGTTGAAAAAATTCGTTTTCTCTATCAGTAATTTCAACTTCTATTGGTTCGAGAGTAACCTGAATTTCAATCCAAAGCCAATGTGAACCCGGTCCGAAAGCAGATTCTAATATTAGGATTAGGTTTGGGTTCGCCTAAATCTAGTATGCTTAGAGTTTGGGTGAACCGGTACAACTCGACTTGAGTTATGCCCTTACTTGAGGAGTAGTTGAGACCAACAATGAATATTGAATGTTTTAAAAGGTTTATGCCTTGATTAAATAAAATTATTTTATTTTATTTCTCAAAATAATGCATTCAATAATATGAAATAATATGCAAATATGTGAATTATGAGTTAAACCATATGTATGTTCATGTGTCACTCAACAAAATTTTTTGATTTTCTAATTATGTTTCTCTGATGCAATCAGTTTCTATTGTTATTTATTTTTTAAAATTTCGTATTGTACTGATAAATTTCTCCAATAAAATTGATAATATCTCTGATAAAACAATTTTAATTTTTTGGCCTGACTGATAAATTAAAATTTACTGATAAGACGAACACTTGGCTCACCACACAATGGAGGTTATCCAATTTGCCACCAATGTGGTCAGACTCCACCCACCCCCACACCACCACCCCACCCTCCCAAAAAAAAAAGAAAAAAGAAAACACAAACACACACACACAATCGGCAGCGATTAGCAAGTGGGATCAGGGTAGAATGTATTCCAAGTCTTCAAACTACAATAGCAAGGATCATCTTGTCATAA
This sequence comes from Annona cherimola, assembly GCA_030490835.1. Classification (NCBI taxonomy): domain Eukaryota; kingdom Viridiplantae; phylum Streptophyta; class Magnoliopsida; order Magnoliales; family Annonaceae; genus Annona; species Annona cherimola. Next base: position 110,881,465 of record CM059972.1, on the reverse strand, counting down.
AAAGTTCACCTAATCATCTCAAGAGAATAATATCTGATCCTTCTTTGCAGGAAACCAGATATCATGAGATAGTACCATCAGCTCCACAGTTGATGTTCTTGTCAATTGAAGAGGAAATGTATTACTGGGTTAGTCCTGACACCGGTCAGCAATAACCAATAAAGCCATCTCCTCTCGTCCTTGGAAACACAAATAAGACAATCTTGTCATGATGAGTGTAATGCTGAATGACTTTGGGTCCTTGTGATTTGTCATAGTTTCAATGTACTCTGTCTATTATAGATTTTTTATTTTTTTTTAAAAAAAATCATGTTACTGTTTCTTAATGGAATTTAGGGTTCTATTTCCTGTTGTTGTTTCGAGCCATACGATGACCTGTAGGTTGGTGATATCCTTGCAAAAAGAAGGAATTGCAGTCATTGATGGATCATGAGATGTTCCTTGGTAATTACATGTGGCATACATGTCAAATTAAAGGGTGATGATAGGAAGTTCTATTACCCACATCTACGGCTTGATACTTGACAGAGGTTGCAGCAATTTGCCTTTTGCTGGTTTTCTCTGTTCCAGGCCCGCGTGATCTTTTACGGCAGGATGCATGGGGCAGCCATGTGTCCGGCCCAAAAAGCATATTTTAATTTTTCGTTTTTTTTTTATGGACGAGTAAATCTATGTGTATTAAATCTATAAATTAAGTTTTATCATTTTTGGATATTTTTAAGTATTTGATTTGGATTTTTAAACAGTGGCATTTCCGTAATTATATGAGATAGATAATTACGGAAATGCTACTGTGTTTAAAAATCCAAAAAAATATTTAAAAATCCAAAAATGGTAAATTTTAGTTTATAGATTTAATACACCTAGATTTACTTGTCATGAAAAATTTTTTTTTTTTTTTAAAAAATATGTTTTTGAGCCATCGAACTGTGGATTGATTTTTCAGGTGGATGATTGAATTAGATGCGCGTTTTGGTTGTGCAGCATATGCAAGCAAAACATCCAAATTTGATCCGGGCCTATCGGCTGAAGCATATGCAAACAAATCCGATAATGTTCGGGCATCAGCTGCATCAAACCAGTAATAATTTGAACCATTTATTAGCTACATAAAACAGCTTCTACAGCTACTTAGCAGCTCAAGAAAAGAGGTCTAAGACCCTATTTGGCTGTCTCGTCGGTCCATACTCGGCAACATGTAATCTTAGTTCTAGCTAATTGATTTGCATGCAAATTGCTTTGCGTATCATCTGATACGCCGTCTATAAGGAAAGAAATCAGCGGGATTTCTAACAATAGGGAACGAACGATTTTATTTTACTCATGACGAGAAATTATGTGAAAGCACTATATGATCATTGACAAATAGAGGACGTGCTTCATTTCAATGTATCACCCCCAACTTTTGGCTCACCTTGATGATCAATAAAAAACTAAAACCCTTCTAATCCATTTAGAATCATTAATTTAATTAGGAACTGATATTTCATCCAAGTTATACTTATGGTCCCATCTGAAATATTTATAAAATCAGCGATCCCATTTGAATGTATGTTTAATGTAATAAAATGGTTGGATTATGTTATCCCTTTCGAAACTCTATGTTAGCAGGTGTAGGTAACGCATGAATTTGATTGAAATGGTTCTGGGTAATGCGTCGTAAAACTGATATTAAGCCCAGTGAACAAATAAGATTTTTGTTTGATCATCATGGTGGGCCCCAATGTAGGTCACATACTAAAATCTGTAACAGTATTGGCTACCATTGTGTAAAATAAAAAAATATAGATATTTAACGCCACGAAGGAGATTTGCGACCACAATAACACTTTCGAATTAGTAAGGGAGCCAGGAAACAAACCAGATTATATATATAAGAGAGAATCAACAATTTGTTTTGTGTCTATGAGATTGCTATTGCTCGAGAAATCAAACCTACGAAGAAATAAAAAAGAATTATATATATATATATATATATATATATATATGTGAACATATCCGATGCATCGGATTGTACCATAATTACCATACAGTCCATTGCAAATGAACCCTATACATATTACAATGTTAAAATATTTCACACAATCATTTTATACTTTAGACGGTTTAAATTTTGAATATACTATTTTATAATTGATATTTATGTAAATAATTTTACTATGTTGATTTTGTACTATTTTGAAATGGGGCATATACACATGCTAGATTTGGATGAAAATGAGTATGCCATAAAAAAAAAAAAAATTTATAAATACAATGGGTGAAGTATATGTTAATTTTAATATAGGTGAAGCCCATTTTGGGTCGATCTACACTATAATTATAGCACTGTCCGTCTTCACTTGAATATTTTTCTGTTTATATGTATATATAGGAAAAAATTCCGGTGTATTTGGATTGCACCGTATTGTCTGTGCATTGTGGGGCCCACTTCATCATGAATAGAAAATTTACCATACCCATTGTATTTAGAATTATTCGTTTTATTAGTATATCAATTTTCATTCAAATTGAATATGTGTATGCAACCCATTTGAAAATTGTACAACATCAACATAATAAAATAATTTGATATAAATAACAATTTTAATGTTAATTTTCAACATCTAAACCATCTAATATATGATTTTTATATAAATAAATGACTACACGAAGTATTATAGTATTCTAAAATGTGTGGGGCTTATTTTGCAACAGGATCGCATAATAATTATAGTGCAGTCTATTTGTACATGAATGGTTCTCATATATACACACGAGAATGCTTTTATAAAACCTCTTTTCTATGTAATCTCTTTCATTTTAAATATTTTGATAGTTGATAAAAAATCTACTTCATAATTGTATTTAGCGACATTTATAATATCTTGAAAACTCATTCACTTGTCTAGTATTACTATATATGGACCTCATCTACAAATGTGTAAAATCAATATAATAAAATAATTTAACGTTAAACGTCAATTTTGAAGTTGTATTCTCAACATCTTAATCGTCTAAAAAATCATTTCTATGAAGATAAATGATTCTATACATACATGAATTGATGTAAGCATTTTTTCCAATTTACACACGAATATATCTATTTTTAAACAAATGTGGCTCATGTACATGTTCAATTTGGATAAAACTTGGTTTCTTAGCTAAACAAATCATATTAAATATATTGAATGAATTAGATTTTCCATTAATCATCAAAAACTTAAAATTTAAAAGGGTTAAAATGGGTCTATGTGCATTTACATGCACTATAACTTACGGTGCATTTGACTCTAAATGGGCCTATATGTATTCAAATGTATTAAGATTTTATATAATAATTTATCCATGTATAAATCATATCTAAAATAATTTATATATTTTAAAAACAACTTTAAAATCTGTATTTACATCAAACTATTTTATTACATTGATTTTGTACTATTTTCAAATGTGGCCTATACACATATCCAATTCGAATGAAAATTAGTATGTTAATAAAAGAAATAATTCTAAATATAATGAGTAGAGTAGATGTATATTTTATGATCAAGTGGGGTTTATTTTAAGCTAAATGCACTATAGCTTATGGTGCATGTAAATACCAATTTTAAAGTTGCTTTTTCAACATGTAAATTATTTAAAATATAATTTATACATAGATAAATTATCGTATAAAGTATTAATACATATAAATGTATGTATGACCCATTTTCAGCCAAAATACACCATAAATTACAATGCATATAAATGCGAAGGATATACATAAATATCAGGACTGCTTTTACGAAACCCATCTATTTTTAATTTTTGGTGATTGATGGAAAATATAATTCATTTATTACATTTAACATCATTATTATTATCATACAAACCCTTTTATTCGTTTACTATCATTGCATGTGAGTTCTATCTATAAATGTGAAAAATCAGCATAATAAAATAACTGAATACTAAATATCAATTTTTAAGTAATATTTTTTGACATCTAAATTGTCTAAAATATCATTATTAAATGGATAAATAATCTTACGAGGTATTAGTATATTCTAATACATATGGGAATGGATCTCCATATGTTTATTAATCTACACATAAATGTAACTATTTTTGAGTAAATGTGGCCTATATACTAGATTTGGATGAAACTTGGTTTCCTAGATAAACAAATTGTGTTAAAAACGATAAATGGATTAGATTTTGTATCAATAATCAATATTTAAAAAATGTAGAGAGTTACATGAAATCACTTCTATTTAACTTGGTTTTATAAAAGTGTACCCTTATATATGTATAGAGAGAGAGAGAGAGAAATTTATAGTGTGGCACTACTGCACCATAATTACGGTATAATGGCGTTGAAATGGGCTCTACATGATGATAAAATCAAATTCTACTTCACCCATTGTATTTAGAATAATGCATTCTATTATCATATCAATTACCATATATAGAATGCACCATATATGTGTATTTAGAATAATGCATTCTATATATGTGTATGAACCCCATCTGAAAATGGTAGAAATTCAACGTAATAAAATAGTTTGATGTAAATAACAATTTTAAAGTGATTTTTTCAACATCTAAACTGTCTAAAGTATGATTTATATATGGATAAATGATTATATAAAGTTTTATTGCATTTTAATATGTATGGGGCCCATTTTTTGGGCAACTGTACCATTGTTCCAATGCAGTGCTCTTATATATATATATGAGAACTTATTTTGTATATTTACGTACACTATAACTTACAATATATTTTGCTCAAAATAAACCCTACACGCATTTAAATATAATAATATTTTATACAATCATTTATCCACATATAAATAAAATTATCATTTACATCAAACTATTTTATAATATTAATTCTGTACGATTTTCATATGAGGCCTATGCATATATTCAATTAAGATGAAAATTAGTATTCTGTAAAAGAAATAATTCTAAATACAATGAGTGAAGTAGGTGCATATTTTATAATCATGTGAGCCTATTTTGAGCCAAATAAACCGCAAATTACATTGCATTTAGATCACTCAATATTATATATATATATAATATAATTTAGTGCAATTAACTGTACCATAACTTACTATACATTTGGCTCAAAATGGGCCTATATGATAATAAAATGATAATTTATCATCTATTGTATTTAGAATTATTTATGTTATTAGTATGTTAATTTTTATCTAAATTGAATATGTGTATGGTCCCATCTAAAAATGGTACAGAACTAATGTAACAAAATAATTTATTGCAAATAACAATTTTAAAATTATTTTTTGACATGCATACTATATAAAATATAATTTATACATGGATAACTAATCGTATAAACTATTAGTACATTTAAGTGAATAGAGGGATCATTTTGAGCCAAATGTACCATAACTTATAGTATATGTTACATTAGCATATATATATATATATAAAAGAAAAATCAAGCTATTTTTTAGTATTATCATCTAAATAATAAGAAACATGATCGACAAGTTGATTTGTCCCATTAGCCAATGTCATCCAAAACCATAAAAACCCAAAGATTTAGGTGCTCTTCAGATGGTTGTTAGCCTTAATAGGTTTTGTTATGATGGTCCACTAGATAATGAACTGGGAGTTGGTGAAGCCTCCAAATCATGTGAGTCACAACACCAACAGCAAATAATCATGTTAGTAATTGCATCAGAGAATATATATTAATTCAATATGATCAATTCACCTAAAATTTGCCATCAATGATACCATGAAAAGAGCAATAATATTGTTCAAGCAAGTTGAAAATCAAATCACTATGAAATCCGAGCAGCAAAGTTGGAAAAAGCTGGCAATTGGTAGCAAAAGCACAATGAAAATCCCGAATATGCCTTGATTACCTGTTTCAATATTCAATAGGTATCCCAACAACACAGTTGGGTCATAGAGTAGTTGTTTTTAAATAGGAAAAAGGGAATTTTCTTAAGCTGTACACCATATTTCAGCAGAATAAACCCTTGTTAACACATGCACTCTATTCTCCATATATAGTCTCCTCAAACCCTAACTAGCCTAGTAATTCAGAGATTCTAAAATTGAAATATTTCATTCTGTATGGTTAGTGCCTGTGGCATCCCTCCTATCATTGGAGGCAGGTCGAAAATTGCATTTTGCTCCTCTACCTGCATGTCGAACAGAAAACTAAACTTAGAAAACGTGAGCTCTTCATATGTGTGTGTGTGTGTGTGTGTGTGTGTGAAGAAATTGCTGTGAGTCCATTGATTCAAGAACATTCATCATTTTCATCAAAAAAACAAAAAAAAAGAACATTCATCATCAGAGAATGTGACAGTCCAACTTGTTTGCGAGATCCAATCCAAACATCAGATTTGTTCCACTTTTGAGATTTTCCCCATGCCGCCGAATGTTGTGATGGCCCACTTATATAAGATAGACTACCTTCCAATGATGATTGGACTTGGCCTCAAGTATCACTGAAGTTTTGTGGTAAACAATGTGGTTGTTTCAAATGACTCTGTTGTTTGTGTAAGATTCTTGAATGATCTGGATTTTTTTTGGAGGGTATAATTACCTGTCCTTGGAGGAACTCATTTGCTTCTTTCAGTATTCCCTCCTTCGCAAAAAATAAAAATAAAAATAAATCAATATTGTTAATTGCTAAGGAGAAAATAAAGAAAAGCAAACACCGCACTAGATTTCATTTTTTTCGCAACAAAATTTGCTGTCTGTAGCCATCAGCAATGGTCTCTGCAGCAAGTTGCTGAATTTTGGCGCTGATGGATAGTAGCAACATGATATCAACAACATGTCTATCACCAATTCATTGCCGAAAAAAGGAAACAAAAACTCGTGATGATAGTAGACTACAAGAAAAGACTGATCATGGGAGTAAACCATGCATTAATTACAAAACCCCTTTGCTATTTGATTAATTTCTTGCTAAGTCCATCATCTTTAGAAGGTTGGACAAATGAATTAGGACCTTGGACGGCAAGTGCGCTCTTCAAATGTTCTTCCAGTGTTCACCATTGGACTTGCTATGGACAACTCACCAAGGGCAGAACGAGATGAGATGTGAAATAGGATGTGAGATGAAATGAAAAAAATGTTGTTATGTGTTAAAAGTAGAAAAAATAATATCGGAATTGAAAATAGCTGTATGGGAAATAGGAGAAGTAGATTATTATTTTTTGAAAATAAGAAAAGTGTTTTTTATGTATATAAAATTTCATTACATCCTCATCCTATCCCATTCTTGAATGAATGGGATTATAATCTTTCAAAATGCCTACCAATTAATGGATATATTATCTGAAGTGAGCAATTATTATTGCTTCCAATGGCTTTCGAATATGGTTGTGCAGCAACACTCCAAGATAATGATCTTCTGGCAAAAAATATTCATAATTGAAAAGACAGCTTGAAACTTACATTATTTTTCAGTAGCTGAATCTCTTGGAACATGATCTCCATCTGTGCCAAAAATTAAAGGAAATTTAATACAGTGTGAGGAATTTTTACAAAAATGAAACGATGATAGATCAAATGCGAAGTTTTGCATTTTAATCTTATTCAGAAATTGAGAAAACTGAACCGAAGTGCATTACCCATGTCCTCAAAGCCAATTTAGATGCTTTTTACCTTAGTGGAACGGATACGATAAATCCAAAGCTCAAGATGCCTTTCTAATGCATGCAACTCATCCATTGTCATAGTTCCCATTTCCCCTCCAAACATACACCTGAAATCATTTTTTTAATAATCCATGATGTGATCAAGGACACAAGCATATTAGCAGTATAAAAATATCATGAATTCAATGGCAAATGCAGCAGCACTGTCTCCGTGGACACATGAACTGAGTTACAAAACAGTTGATTCAATTAATCAGAGGTGCACCTGATTCCTTTCTGAAGTAATTCTTTCAGCATGAATGCCTCTTGGCCCCCTCCCTACAAGTACAAAGAATAAAATATTAACTAAATTTCAACAAGGGTTAGCGGTTCAAAACGCAAACCCACCTATTAAAGAAGTCCTTGTAGCTAGCTAGCTAGGTATTTTAACATACCATAGACATGGAATTACTGCTAATGTATTCGAAAGTGGGCACCATATTTTGTATAGAGGTAGCTAATAAAGCACATTCCAATCTTATCAATGCAACAAAACTTAATATATGGAGCTAGACACCAGCGCTGTTGGCGCCGTGGTAGTCACGCGGGCTTTTCATGCCCATGAACCGGTATCAAATCCCGGGTGGAGCAAGTGCTCCATAGTGTACGTGTAATCAAAAAAAATATATATATATAGAGAGAGCTAATTTTTTGTAGTCAAATTTGGAATTTACTACATCAAATATAAAATGCAGTCAAATAAGATACTTTTGTAGCTAAAACTATTCTGTTAGTTGCAGCTAAATTTAAATAACCATTAAATATTAATTTTTGTTGCTCATAAGGCAAAAGTCTATATTTATATATATATATATGTGAAATATATTCAGGTGCAGCGTCGCTGAAATGGGCCCCACATGATCATCAAATCATAATCTACTCCACCAATTGCATTTAAAATAATGTATTCTATTACCATACTAATTTTCATCTCAATCAGATACTTTAAAGTTGTTATTTACATTAAATTATTTTATTACGTTGGATTTATACCATTTTCAGATGCGGCTCATATACATATCTGATTGGGATGAAAATTGGTATAGTAATAGAATACATTATTTTAAATACAATGGGTGGAGTAGATCATGATTTCATGATCATGTGGAGCCCATTTTTGGGCAACTGCACCGCTGTTCCGGTGCAGTAACGTTGCACCGGAATAACGCTCTCTCTCTCTATATATATATATATGCAGCCAAATTGATGTATATGTAACCAAATAAATATTACATGCTGACAAAAAATAAGCTTGTGAAACTTGTTGTGGTGTATTTTGAGCAGCTTTGGAGCACTCATTAACGTTGTCTTGCCTTTAGCTAGAGTTATTTTCAGCCCGAGAAGATTGGACTAAAGTTATTGTCCTTATGTTGCTAGCAGCTCATTTTGTCTAATGACCATTTTGGTTATCGGACAGTCTTAATCCATCCTCAAAAAAATTGCCATTATGGGGTGGTGGTGGTGGTGAGCGATGATTTTGCCGAAAAGGGTCATGTTGTGGCATCTGGAAAACATCTGACCAGTTCAAAAGACGCACCCCACCAAGAAAGCGGCTGACAGCAGCAGGGTGGAAAGAAAATAATGACAATAGAAGAACCAAAGAGAAAGAAATTAAGACTGTGTTTGACTGCTTGATGATTAATTTTAGGCTCAGTTGCTTCTTAGTTGTAAATTTATAGCAGGAAATTGTTTAAAACCATTGTTACAAAACACAATAAAAACAAGGCCACTGGTTTTAATGCATTAAACAACGTAGGGACTCGATTGTCTACAACAGAAGATATGCATCCAAATCTAAAGCCTTATTTGATCTCCAAGAATCCCTCATCAGAAATTAACATTGCCAACTTGCCTAACTATATATTATATGTGTTAACGAAGATGCCATAACAAAAAGTTGATATAGAGAGAGAGTAACACTGGAACAGAGACGCAATTGCCCAAAAAATAGGTCCCACATATATTAAAATGCAATGAAACTTTATATAATAATTTATCTATATATAAATCATACCTTAGATGGTTTAGATGTTAAAAAAATGGCTTTAAAATTGTTATTTACATCAAACTATTTATTACATTGAATTTGTACTATTTTCAAATGAGGCCCATATACATATCTGATTGGGATAAAAATTGGTATGGTAATAGAATACATTATTCTAAATTCAATAGGTGTAGTAGATTATGCTTTGATGATCATGTGGGGCCCATTTCAGCGATGCACCTGAATATTTCTCATATATATATATATATATCGGATCATGTAATAGTAGCAGTACTTTTTTTTTTCGATTGGTGTATAGCAATACTGGTCCAACAAGATTGACAAATGGCTTGGATCATCAAAAGGCTTGGCACAGGAAGTGGGTAGGGACCCGAGTGCAAGCAGCTGCACGGGAACACTTCTCTCCTATGTTGTATTTTTGTAAATGAAATTGCATGAAAAGGAGTGGAGTCATTCCTAATCTTACCTGAGGCCCCGTGGCAGGACCACCTTCATGAGTCGGTGCTACTCGAGACGATTCGAGATATCTAGTAATCAATCCATCCATGGTCCTGAAAACATTCCAAAACAAATCTCCACATTGAGAGAGAGAGAAGAGGAAGGAAATAAAATGAGTCATATTTACATACCCATTAGTGGCAAGCTCAAAGACTTTGCCGTGGGTGGAGAAGATGATGAGGCCGATATCTGCATCACATAGCACGGAGAGCTCGCGGGCCTTCTTCAGCAGCCCAGCTCGGCGCTTGCAGAAGGTTACCTGCCTGTGGACCGGGTTCTCAATCCTCTTCATCTGAATCTTACCTCTTGCCATGATGCTTGCTCCTCCTGCTCTTCTTAATTACTCTTGGGTGTGCTTTTGCAGACAACCTTCCACTAGTATGGACTAGCTTCTGGTTGTTGCCTCTCTAGCAGCAGCTGCTACTTCTCACAAAGATACAACTAAAAAGATAACCAAGCTTTCCTTCTTATATATCGCTAGCAAACCCACAGCCAAACAAGACCCTTTATGCCCCTGCCCCTGTCCTCCCCCATGTACATGCGGGGCCCTCCCAACTTTTGTTGCATGCATGGGGTGCTTCTGGTGGGCCCCGTCTCACCTTATTACATTTGCATCATGTGCGCCGCCCCCAATGCCATCTGATCTGATGAACAGACACATTGCTGCCACCTTTATTTACCTATTTCCCTCAATGCATGTGCATTCCCCCCCCCCCCCCCCAATCTTGTTCTGCCCTTTGCTTTTGTGACAAAACCTTGCTTTTAGGGTTTTAGTGCTACTTGTTACACGAACACCTCTATGATCAAGGTATTTGTGAGACAACCAACATGATGTGGGTTTACTTTTTGATATATTAGATGCTATCAGAACCATCCATCCAATCCTTCAATATTCTCAAATAAAATATACCCAGATCAATCAAAATCTCATTACTTAGATATCCTTTAGTTTCATTATTAATTTCTAAGGTATCCCCACACACGCACATATATACTTATTCAGGACGGCCACGGCCAATCAGTGGATTCCTTCAAAGAACTCTTATCACCATCTTTTCATATCTATTGTTTTGAATTAAGCCAGGAGTACATAGACCTATCACTGCACACCTGCTCAGTGCTCAGTGGAAATTCTGACTTGCAAGGTTTGAGGACGCTTGACACATGTCCTTCTCTCGGTGGCTGCCACGTGGGTGCTTGTGATCTTGGGTGTAAAGCTTAGGATTCCATTAATATCTTTAATTTCTCACAGATTAAATGAAAAGGGAGGATGAATAATTAATCAAAGAAATTGTTAAAACGATTCTTTCGTGCTCGATCTCTGTTAAATATTTGCAACTTGCAACGGGAGTGGTGGGATGCTTCTTTGTATATCGGTGTCATACTGTTAGAATAAAAGAGGACGACAACATGCATGGAAGGTGACATGTGTTGGCAGTTGTCTCGCTATTTTAACACACCAAGGAAAAGCACTGCACTCCACTTTGGATGGTGGGCCATCCTTCATTGATTACCTCTTGGTAATTAATTGGTTTCATCAACAGACAACACTAGTTCCAATTCATTGCTATTCTATTCATGTCCTAAAAATAAAAAGTATTTGGCATAGCCAGTAAGATTTACAGTGTGTCCGCAAGTGGTGGTCTAGTCTTTAAGTTTGGAAGGAAGTGATAATCTCTGTGCAACAATAAATAAATAAAAATAAAAGTATTTTTATCACGTCCTGTTATTGATCTGAACAATAATCACATCCAACATCTAATGAATGTCAAATCAAATGCAAAAAATGTGAAAAATTAGCTAACAGTTGAAAGTGGGCATGCATGATATAATTGTGATCAGCTGTCATACGATTAATTAAATAGGGCGCACTCAAAATTCCCATAATAATATTTAAAATTCTACATTTGCTTGTCATCACTTATTAGAGGTTCAGTTTTTTTTTCCAAAAACATTATACACTACAAAAAAAAATTATTTTATGCAACAATTCTTTCTTTTTTGGAGCGTTATGCAACAATGCTTTACCAGCTTATTATTTGCTTTATATAACATGATAAACAATAATATCTTACAGTATATAAATATTGTAATGCAATAGATGAGAAATCGTTACATATAACAATTATATCTAGCAGATATTCCTGAATTTTCTTTTGTTGAAATTAGCGATGTGACACAAGGCATATGTAGCAGCTCAGTAGCCATATATTTGTTTTTGTTTTTGTTTTTTTTTTTTGTGTATGTGCAACTCTTTTCTTATTATATGCAATACATATTTCAGCTAAAAAAGCCATATTTTCCTTTATTGATATATTTTTGAGTTTGTTACATATTCATTTCATTACTTACCTTCTATGTAACACATATCCAAACAACTTGGCCTACACCTACATTTTTATTATATATTTTTAGGTAATTTTTTCCAACTTCGGTTATAAAAATTAGGTTTAGTCCAACTAATTCAGAAATAGTTTAGGTCAAGTCGAGGCATTGGAAACAATGTAAGTACTTCTAAATAATTTCATTACATGCTACTTACAATGTATGTGTACGATATAAGTCTATTTTAGATTTTATTTCCTGTTTTTTTTTTTTTTTTTTTTTTTGATGAGGAGTTTTGAGTGCCTCATTAGAAAAATCATATAATTACCTCTACTTGGGTGGTAATAATATGGAAAAAGAGAGCACCGCATTTCGTTTTTTTTTTTAAAAAAAAAAAAAAAAAATTCAAATCAAATCAAGGTCGTCCTTAACACAGTTGATTCTACATACAGGCAAGCCACAAAGTATCGTAACTAGAACGATTAGCTGCTTAGTCCGCCAACAAGTGGATCACATTATTCCGATTCTCACGTGTAGAGGCCATCTTCTTAAGTGTCCGTGCTAGGCCTATAATTTTATCCATAATAATCCCAGCCGATGATCTAATGATATTACATCCTCCCAGCAAGCACACGAGTGAAAGGGCCGATTTCCACCGTGCGCACTAGGCCCATCAGAAGGGCCTAAACTTCCATGGCCAACACATCATTTCTGCCCCTTGTCTTCCAACATCTCTAACCGCGAAAACCCCTCCCGGCTCCCGAGTGTGATCTCACCGCTAGTATCCAGCGTTATTTTCCGCCGCTTCGACTCCATTGTACGCTTATGCATAATTGGGTTACATAGAATTAATTTTTTGTAATTTTTTTATTTTTTAAATATTGATAATTGATATCCTATTAATTATTTGCATTATACTTTAATTAAATCTTCATTATATAGCTTCATAAAAAAAACTTCATTACATAGATATTTATATCGTTTTTATATCTTTTACTCAACATTCCATATATATGGATTTCTTTTTTATTATTGTTACTAATATATTAAATGGACTTATGGAACTATATATTTTGATATAAGCATAAGATGACAAGAAAGCTAAAAAAAAAAAACCTAAAGAACACATATATAAAACTTAAATTTTTACAAATTTTTTAGGTCAGTAGACTGAGTGATTCTATTTTAAATTGATATATTTTATCTACTTGGACTGATTTAAACTGCACATTTAGACAATTTGCAGTATCAATTCATTTGTTAACCGAACGCTAACATGCAATTATAACAAAAAAAGCCAACGTACGAATTTTCGTTTTCCAATTTCAATGTTAATTAATATTGAAAAGTAAAAAATTTTCATTAAAAAAAGTAAAAATTTTAAAATAGTGCTAGATGTTAGCTTGGTTGATCACTCAAACACAAGCCAACCGAGTTGCACCCCAGTGAATGAAATTGCAATCCCATCTAAATCTCCCTTAAATCCAATGTGCCAACGAAAAGACGGCACAATCGTCAAATTTTGATACGTTTCTGACGTAGATTACGATTTTTGAAAGAGTCAAAAAAAAAGGCCTTCTACATATTCTCTCACTTGTCCCCACGTGTGCAACAATAGAGAGCCACTTGTAACGGGATCATGAAAGTAAGCGATGGGACATGAATTTCTAGAAAAATGCAAAAGAATCGGGAGATGCCCAGAAAATACAAGAACCAATGCACCAATCACAACTAAGAAATGCTCTTGATTCTCATTTCTTTAGTGAGGGCAGAAGTTCCCGAGCCAAATCAACCACAGTTTTATTATTTATTTGTATTTTTGTTAAAGACATTTATAGAATTAAAATACAAGTACGTGAGGAAACTACCAAATCAAAAGCAAAATATTAAAAATAAATAAATTTTAAGTATATTATTTGCGTTTTTGGCTAAACTGACCCACATGAGAACAAGAAACGTCCATTTCTACAGTTTAATGGCAGAATATATCGTGAATATTGATTGGACGGTCACGCGATAAATTAATAAAAGGTGAAGCTCGTCTTGTCTTATCAAAAGTCCTTTTTGACATGCTTGATGAAGTGGGTGAATGCATGCATGCCACCTCACCATCAAATAGCTGTTTAAGGGCCGTGCGGAATCAATCAACAATGGAATGAGAACTGAAAATTTATATTAAAAAGCTGTTTCAACTGAAAATTTATATTAAAAAGCTGTTTCAACTTTCACGTAACCTTATTTATTTTTATAATTAATAAAAATTTAACCTCACCTATTATATTTAGTTTACTTGGTTTAGCTTGAAGACTAAATTTCATCTAAATCAAATATATAAAAAAATTATAATTTACATAATTCATATATTCATGTGTAAGTTAAAAAAATTGCTTAGATTCATATATACATTAAAATATAATAATATTTTATGGAAATATTTATCTATATAATAATAATATTTTAAATAATTTAGACGTTAAAAATACAATTTTAAAATTGATAAACGTTGATTTTGCACGTTCGTGAATGCTTGTGCAATAACAATACAGATGATATTAAATATAATGAATGATATAAAATTTTTATCAATTATCAAAAGGTGAAAAATGTATAGCTACATAAAAATGAGGTTTCATATTAGAAATAAAAACAAGTTGTTGTATTTGAGGAGTGAGAATTGGAAAAAAAATTGAAATAGTTCCAATTCGATGCATGGAATTAGGGGTGTTAACTGATCGAGTTGGACGGTTTGGAGCCTAATTATAATCCTAATCTATTTAAAATATCTCAACCCTTATCCGTTATTAACACATTTAAAAAACTTCAATCCTAATTCATTTACAACCCATTTAATAAACGGGTTGGTGGGTTGTTAACGGGTTGTATAGCAAATAACTTAAAAGTTTAAACTCTAGTAGATAAGATCTTGCAAGAAGAGACGAAAGGGTATTTTCGGCGTAAAGGAAATGGAAATAGGGCAGTAACAGAAAAACAGAATTAGGAAAACAGCAGAAAAATAAAAATTAGGTGACTGGAGGAAGACTTAGAGAAGGAAAACAACAAAGGGTCTACATGTATACATACATATATATATATATAATTTTAATGAGTTAAGCGAGTTAAATGGGTTAAACGAATTAAATAGGTTGAACAAGTTATGGGTGTGTTTGGTTACACACAAAACATGTCAATGAAAACTTTTCAATCAAAAACTTTTCACTCCCCATAACTACCTTATTTTTTAATTATTTTTTCACATTTTTCTATATAAACAACCCTATTTTTCAATCATTTCCACACAAATACCCATACAACTACCCTATCTATTTTAACTTTATTCTCTTTATACCTCATTATTACCCCTATCATATCACATCATTTTCTATCAACTTAACAACTTCTACTCTGAAAAGTTTTCATCAAAAAATTTTACCTCTAACCAAACGCACCCTATATGGGTTAAATGAGTTACTAAATGGGTTGATAAGTTATAAAATTTCAACCATAATTTATTTATTTAATTAAATAGTTAAATGAGTTAGCGAATTATTTATTCAAAAATTTCAATTCAAATTTATTTATAAATGAGTTGACAAGGGATTGACGGATGGACGGATTGACCAAACCCATGATCATTAACACCCCTGCGTGGAATGGGATGACAGGAAACACGCTCAATCTGGAGTGAAAGCAATCAATACATGACAGATTAGCTTCCAGTAGACAGTGCATGAGTTGGCGAATATTTAAGTCATGTCGAAATTCCTAACACTCTTATCCTGGCCGTATTGATTTGATGTGGCGGCAATGTGTCTGACTAGAGAATTTATTTTTTATTTTTAAAATTCTTTATAAATATACAGGTCCTAGGCTCCCAGCTATATCTTTTTCCATGTCAAATGTGACAAAATTTTGAATTTATGTTATTTTATGTTAATTTTTAAAAATGAACATTAGGGAGTACATACGTGAGTTAGATACATGAGCCGCACTCCCCGAATGTTCATTTTCAAAAATTAAAATAAAATGTTAAATAAAATTAATAAATGATTAAAGTTAATAAAAATAATATAAATGGACTCCCCAAATTTATTGAGAAAATAAAATAATAAATTCTATGGCCGGATGGCTGTAGGGAATCAGCATCTATTATCCTTATGTAGTCCCTTAATCTTCAGTACAAAACATATATAATTACCAGAAAAAAATACATATAGAGTGTATTTGGTAATGAATAAAACTTTTGATGAAAACTTTTGAAGAATAAAAGTTGTCAAATGATGTGATATTG
Source organism: Annona cherimola (assembly GCA_030490835.1). Classification (NCBI taxonomy): domain Eukaryota; kingdom Viridiplantae; phylum Streptophyta; class Magnoliopsida; order Magnoliales; family Annonaceae; genus Annona; species Annona cherimola. Next base: position 110,864,688 of record CM059972.1, on the reverse strand, counting down.
TAGGGGTAATGATGAGGAGTAAAGAAAATAAATTTAAAATAAATAGATTAGTTGTATTGGTAGTTGTGTAGAAATGATTGAAAAGTAGGGTTGTTGTATAGAAAGATGTGTAAAAAATAATTAAAAAAAGAGTATTTATAGAGAGTGAAAAGTTTTAGATTGAAAAATTTTAACTTAACAACTTTTGCAAATTGTCAAACACACCCATAATTAACTACCCACAATAAATTCATTACCTTTATTTTTTATGATTTCTTTTATACAATATCACTTATATTTTATTACAATTTAAGCCCGATTCACTTTACAATTTTCATCTTACATATTTCCTCCGCTGATAACTATCAATAATATATTCAGTAGAGTGAGGATCATAACCCTCAATACTAAATAACAAAAAATATGAGGAAAATGCAATATAAATGAATCATGTAGTCACAAATTAATTCCTAAAAGATAAAAAGGAATGATTCTGTTAGCTTCGGCTAAGCAAATATCCCGTTTAACATACCTCAAAAAACTCATTTACAACGTTTTTTTTTTTTTTTTTTACTTTTATCTTCGTATACTTGTTTGTTTAAGTGTACTTAAGATAGAAATCAAGTTTTACCATTTTTGGATATATATATTTTTTAGATTTTTAAAATGAGAGTATTTTAAATAATATATACACGTAGTGTTTAAAAATCTCAAAAATATATATATAAATATATCCGAAAATTGTGAAACTTAGTTCATATGTTAAATACACTTAAATCAACAAGTGTATAAAGAAAAAATAAAAAAATTGTTATAAATAAATTTTTTGAGGTGAGCTAAGCGGAGCATTTACGTAGTCTGGACTAACAGAATCACTCCTAAAAAAATAAAGAGGTTAACTGAAGATCAAAGTGAATTGGTAGGATAGCTTACAATTTTGATGATGATGTGAAATTCGAATCTAAAATTGTATAAATTTTGAAAATTAATCGCTTGAATTAACAAATTAAATTTTAATTTTATGAATTATAAAATTATTATTTTAGGTAGGATGCAAATTTTAGATGGTTTAGATGTTGAATTGGAACTTCCTAGTCGGCATATAATAAATAATAGATTTTTAGTAGCTTTAGAATAACTTTGAAGTACATATTAATATTGAGAATGACGCAAGTAGTGGATTAAGATTTATTCTCTTAACCAAAGGTAAAATCATCAAAATGACCTCCAAGCTAAGTTGTTCTAACCATTTACTTTGATATGATGGGGGCATACAAAAGTTTTTTTTTTATTGGTATGCGCTTACATTCATATCAATTTATATTATAGTTAAGTGCTGAAATATTCTTATAATTTTCCAAAAGCCAACGAGGAGATACAGCTCTCATGTAAATATAAAGAAGATAGGCACTCTGGAATAGCGCGTCTACTTTTATTCAACCACCGGACTGCTGGATGACAATCAAAGGGGTTATCAACCGGGCACTGCCTGGTTAGCAGAGTACACTGAAGTTAGTCTCAGATGAGGTGAGGATGTTTTATACGATGACTGGTTAATTTTATACATTATATATTAACACATCTTATAAAAATTTCGACTTAATATTCTTTCTAGGTTAAATTAAAATTGAAATTTTATGCTTACCGATTTAAAGGAAGTTTGATTACACTACAAAAAATGTCAATAAAAACAACCATAATTTATTCTACATCTAAAGTAAATTTGATTATATATCAATTTGACCACAAATACTTTTTTTTTTTTTTGAAAAAAACCGTAAATACTTATTTGGTTTCGAGAACTTAGTTGTTTAAAAATGATGACATGTGGTCAAATATAGCTATTTTGCATATCACTTGCACCTACATTTTACATTATTCGTAGCTGCTTGTATTTTGTAAATAATGATGTTTATTTGGTTATTAAGTTATCCAAAAGTAAAGAAAATTGAAATTTAACTTGGAAAAGATGATCACATATAATAACTTTTGTTTCAGTGGTACAACATTTTACGTCACTTGCATAAGTAATAATACAAGAGAAGATGACAAGAATAGCAATAACGAATATGGTGTTAGGCCGAATATATAAATATACGGAGGTCCGATTATGTACAATATATTATATATATGCTTAAGTTATAATATTTATTTTTATTTCATTTTTTGATTTTTCATAAACATATTTTTTGAAGTGTATTTAATCTATATATCAAGTTTTGTCATTTTTCAATATGCCCCTAAAAGTGATGATTTTTCAAAAATAAAAAATTGAAATCATTGTAAAACAGCAAAACTTGGTATATGGATAAACATTTAAGCATATCTACAACATTTAATCATATATATATATATATATATAGGTTCCGCTTCTATGTGACCAGGTTACATAGAAACGGACCACATGTAACTCCTTTAAAATCTAAGATTTTGATCTTTGATGGAAAATCTAATTCATTCATTGTACATAACATCATTTGTTTATCTAAGGGATCAAGTTTCATACCGATCAAGTATATTTATAGGTCACATTTGTTAAAAAAATGTATATATTCATATGAAAAATATGAAAATTTCTAAAATATCAATGTTAAAGTAGTATTTTCAACTTCTAAACCGTCCAAAATATCATTTTAATATGAATAAATGATTTTATAAAGTATTTTTACATTCTAATACATGTGTAAATAGATCTAAGCATTTTTCATAATTTACACATGAATATATATATATATATATATATTTTTTTTTGAACAAATGTGGCTTATAAATATACTTGATTGGGATGCAACTTGAAATCTTAAATAAATAAATGATGTGAAATGCAATGCACGGATTAGATTTTTCATTAAGGATCAAAATCTTAGATTTTGAAGGGACTACATGGGTCCGCTTCTATGTGACCCAGTTACATAAAAAAGGGACCGGATATATATATATATAGAGAGAGAGAGAGTTATTTCAATGCAGCGCCACTATACTGGAATAATGGTATAATTATCCAAAAATGGGCCCCACACATATTAAAATGCAAAGAAACTTTACACAATCATTTATTTATATATAAATTTTATAGAAAATGGATTACATGTTGAAAAAATCACTTTAAATTTGTTGTTTACATCAAACTATTTTATTACGTTGAATTTGTAGCATTTTCAAATGAGATTCATACACATATTCGATTAGGATGAAAATTGGTATGATAATAGACTACATGATTCTAAATACAATTGGTGAAGTAGACTATAATTTATGATTATGTGGGGCCCATTTTGGCACAACCGCACCTGAATATTTCTCATATATATATGAGTTTTGATTCTGCGCAGTTAACTATACTATAACTTTCAGTACAATTATCTTTTATATGGTCATGAAATGATAATCCACTTCACCTATTGTATTTAGAATTAATTATTTTATTATTATACAATTTTGTATCTAAATTAGATATGCGTCTGTGTTTCATCTGAAAAAGATACAAAATCAACGTAACAAAATAGTTTAATATAAATAACAATTTTAAATCTGTTTTTTAATATATAAAATATCTAAGATATTATTTATACATGGATAAATAATTATATAAAATATTAATATATTTAAATGCATATATAACTTACTTTTAGCCGGCTGCACTATAACTTAAGGTGTGAAAAATCATTATTCTTCCCATAGGACAACACACGAAGTTCCCTTGATCATGATCATGAGCCATCTTTTGGAGTTGATCTGAAGAGAACGGAATCTAGGCTTAATTTCTTAATTAATATTTGAGCGTGGCATTTATTGGAGTCATAGAATATTCTCACTTTTTTAATTTCATAAGATAGCTACAGATGGTGCAAGTGCTTTTTGTCTTGTCTTTCTATTTTTCTTCTCATCCTAGCCATATTTATATATTGAAAATATACAAATCCAACAATATTATTATATTCATTTTCAATATATTCACTGTAGATGCTAGATGGGTCATTGAATTTCTTATTTAGATGAAACTTAGTCTCCTCTCTATAATGCAATAGTCAAAATGAATTTCATATTATAAGGCTAACCAAAATAGATAAATGGGTTTTTGCTTCTATAAAACTCTTCTTCCATACAATACTTTCTATTTTTAATATCTTACTATTTGATGAAAATTCACTCTATCTATTTTTTAGTATAATTAATATTATCATAAAAACTCCTTCATATGTCTAATATTATTAAGTATAAGCCATATTTACAAATGTATAAAATTAACATAATAAAATGGTTTAATACTAAATATTAATTTTAAAATTGTGTTTGTAATATCTAAACTATCTAAAATATCACATTCTAGTACATATGTAACTATATATGTATTTTCATATTTTATACATGAATATATGTATTTTTAAACACATGTGGCTCATGCACATATTTGATTTAGATGAAATTAGATCTCCTAGATAAAAAAAAAATAAGCATCAAGAGATTAGAAATGGATGGCTACTATTTGGATGCCCAAGAGACTAACATGAATGTGCATAAAATAGTGAGAGTGGAAGGTCTAGGGTTCAAATATTATGTAGAAGTTATGGCTTTGTTACTCTACCCTTAGAGTAAAAATCTATCAAGTACCTGATCATCTAAGGTAAGTGACATAATAAAAAAATTGATGTGATTGTAACAAACTACAAATCATTTTTTGACGTACCCATATATATACAGTTGCATATATGTGATGATGCTTAAAAGAAGTCATTTATCTGCATAATATTGATATGTTATGTGGTATAAATACTAAAAATACAACTTTAAAATTGCAATTTAAGAATGTGTTTGTTAAAAGATAAAACTTTTAGCCTGAAATTTTTCATTATCTATAACTATCCAATTTTTTAATTATTTCTCATATATTTCTATACAAACTATCATACTTTTCAATTATTTTTACACAACTACTCATATAACCAACCTATCTATTTTAACTTTATTTTCTTTATTTTTCATCATTATCCCTATTATATTACATCATTTTCTCTCATTTCAAAAACTTTTATATAATCAGCAAAAATTTTATCATTTCCCAAACACACCCTAATGTTAAATTTTTTATTAAATTTATTTTATACATTTATAAAGGAGGTAATGCATATTAATAATAGACAAATAAAAAAGTTTTCATGATAATATGAATAATTTAAATATAATGGACAAAGTGAATTTTCAATAAAATATCGCAGTATTAAAAATGGAAGGGAATATATATAAGAAAGATTTCATACAATAAAGCTAATATACAGTCTACATTATAAAAAAAAAATCTATTATACTGTCATATATGATATATATCACCTTTGCGTGTGCAAGGCTCACGAAATCACTGTACATCAGGTCAGGTAAACTAAAGAAGATAAATGGGACCGTCCACCACCGATGTGTAAATATTGGCATCGATCCATAAATTATAATAATTTCATATCCTGACACTTTGGAATAGATTCCTAGGCATGGATAGCTGAGTCCACTTCTTGGGTTTGGCAAAAACTCATTGGACGAATAATTCATTTTTACCAATAAAAAATTAATTAATTAACTACCATTTTATGAAAAGTACTGATAAGACTCAGTTAACAAGTCGATTACTAGCTAGCATGGTAATTAAGAGATATATGTCGGTCTATGGAATGTTTTGACTTCAAATTTATGTGGTATCCCTTGTGCTTCGTGTGAGACTTGGAATTTCAATTTTGTTAAACGTATGGTCAAAAAGGTGTTGAAGATTAAAGACTAAAGACCAAATATATGTGATGTGCTCTTGCGGATCGGATTCGGTGATGAAACAAAGAAATAAATATGAAATAAGAAAACTACGATTATTTTGAAAAATAGAATAAAAGACAAACACAAACATAATGTTTATTAAAAACGTTCTTGCTTCGGTGTCCCCATATTACATAGAAGCACAATTTCATATAATCTCTTCTATTTTAATATTTGATAGAAAATTCAATCTATTCATTATATTCTGAAAATTGATAAAATATATGTAATGGTGAAAACTCGCTGCAAAAAAATTTATTAGTTTTGGCTTCCTTTTTAGTAACAAATGCAGCTCGGTGTTATACTAATTGTAGCCTTAAAATCTCTTAGAATTTTAAAAGTCCTAGCTCAAACTTTGCAACCAATGTTTTATTATAATTTGCAACTAAATTTCAATAGTTATTAAATATATTTTTAACTACATTTGATTCCAAAAAATTACATTTTAATTAAATGTTAACACTAAAGGCAACTAAATATTTATAGTTAAATTTCAATTGCAACTAAAATACATTTAATGCAATCAAATTTTCGTTAAGGATTCATTTCTATGTAACTAGGTTACATGTAGAAGGGATTCTACAGAACTCCTTCCAATTTTAAGATCTTAATGCCTGATTGAAAATCTAATTTATTCATTATATTTATCATCATTTGTTTAGCTAGGAAATATTGTGTCATCCAACTTAAATATGTGTATGGGCCACTTTTGTTGAAAAATATATATATTCATATATATATATATATGAATATTTATCATTAAATCATTTATGAAAAATACATATATATTAGAATAAAATAATACTTTATAGAAACATTTATCCGTATAATATTAATATTATAAACATAAAAATAGAGCTTTAAAATTAATATTTATCATTAAATCATTTTACTATATTAATTTTACACATTCATAAATGAGGCTTGTATAGTAATATAAAAAATATAGCCTCATATGGGGATATCAAAGAATTAGCTATATAAACAAAATTTATCCACAGTTTGGATAAAATAGGATGGGATGAAGATGCAGGATAAAAAATGTTGTGTGTATTAGGAATAGGAAAATTTATATTAGGATTGGAAAAAGTTGTATTTACAATAAAAATAGTATATTATTATTCTTTGAGAATGTAAAAAACATTTTTAGAAAATAGGAGATGTCATTCTATCCTCGTCACATACTGGATGTGAAAATTTAGAATAAATAACCAGCGAAGACGAAATTAGAAGAGCTTTAGGTAATTAGGTTGGATGGATATTAAAAAATATTTCTTTATTTTCGTGAAACAGAAAGACAGCTAAATTATTAAAGTGGAGTTGGCGGCACAGCATAACTTCACATGTACGGAATTCGTGAAGAAAGCTTGGAATAACATTATTTTATAGAAGTTGCAGTATTGTTAGCTCAAAATGGCCCCACATGATTACAAAAATAATAATCTATTCCACCAATTATATTTAAAGTTATTTATTTTATTAGCATACTAATTTTCATTTAAATTTGATATGTATATGGACTTCATCTTAAAATAGTATAAATTCAACATAATAAAATAGTTTGATTAAATAATAATTTTAAAGTTATTTTTTAATATTAAACTATATAAGATAAACTATATATATAAATGATTATATAAAGTATTAATATATTGAAATGCATATTGAGCCTATTTTGGGTCAACTGTGTTATAAATTATGATACAGTTAGCTGTGCTGAATAAGCTCTTATATATAGTGTTGTGATAATATATATTCATGTGTATTATATTTTACGATACGTTTGGTTCAAAATGAGTTTTACATGATCATAAAACTATAATCTACTCTATCATTATATTTAGGATTGTTTATTTTATTAACATGTCAATTTTCATCCGATTAGACATGTGTATAGAACTTATTTGAAAATAGTACAAAATCAATATAATAAAATAGTTTGATGTAAATAATAATTTTAAAATTACTTTTAAATATATAAACTATCTAAGACATAATTTATATATGAATAAATGATTGTATAAAGTATTAATATATTTAAGTACGAATGAGATCCATTTTGAGTTAAATGTACTATAAGTATAAGATAAAGTCTCATATACTTAGGAATTTATCATGTGCATTTATATGCACATAACTTATAGTACATTTGGCTCAAATGGGCCCTACACATATTTAAATATATTAATATTTTATATAATTATTTATCCATATATAAATTATATATTAAATAGTTTACATGTTGATTGAATAACTTTAAAATTGTCATTTACATTAAACTATTTTATTACATTAATTTTGTACTATTTTCAAATAAAGCACATACATATATCCAATTTGGATAAAAATTAGTATGCTAATAAAAGAAACTATTTTAAATATTATTGGTGGAGTAGATATACATTTTATAATCATGTAAGGCCCAATTTATTCAAATGTACTTTACATGCACTAGACAATGTTTCACATATATATATATATATACACTAAAAACTTTGATTGTGTTGCAACGTAATTATGGTGTAGTACACTACAAAAGGGTCAATGGATCATCAAAATTGATATCTAACTCAAACATTGTATTTAATATTATTTACTTTCTTGTGTTGCAACATAATTATGGTGTAGTACACTACAAAAGGGCTAAATGATCATCGAAATTAACATCTAACTCAACCATTATATTTAATATTATTTACTTTAGTAAAACACCAATTTTCATCTAAATTGGATATGCATATAAGGGCTTCATCTGAAAAGGGTATGATATCGATATAATAAAATAGTTTGACATAAATATCAATCTTAAAGTTTTTTTTCAACATTTAAATCATTTAAAACATGATTTATATAAGGATAAATATGATTATATTTTAATAATATGAAGCCCATTTTACTGTATTCTATATTTTTAATTATAATATAGTCTAACTATTGTGTGATAGGTCAGTACGGCAAAAATGTCATATAGTGACTATGAAAAATTTGTTACTAAAGTCTAAAAACTATTTGTATAAGTATAAAAAATTTATGTCTGAGAGCTATTAGTATAAGTATAAAAAATCTATACGTATGGTTTCTTAAAGAGTTCATTAATAGTCTTGTAGCTATAGGGCTTACGAATGGTTTTAAAACCATGTGTATAAATATATTTATAATAACGATTATATAGTGATAATTTTCTACCATCACAATATACGTCTAGCAACAATTTTAATATGTTAGTATAACTCTTAAAAGCAAATATTATACAAATATTTAGTGATATTTTTCATTTGTATATTTATATTTGTATTCATCATTGGATCTTAGTGTCTTATAATGATATTTATTTAGTGATATTTTTTATTGTCACAATAGTTGAAAATATCATTATGATTTAATAACAATTAGATAGTGAAACTTTATTTGTCACTATTAATATAACAAAAAATTTTAAATTATTAAATCAAATAATTTATAAATATTTAATATGAAATTATTTTGAGCTATAGTGATTGTAATTTAGATGTATAATAATAATTTCTATTTTAGTAAATTATTAAATATAACAAAAACTTGCATTTATAAAAATAACACAATAAAATTTATTTATACTATTTATATTTAGCAACAATTTTTCTTTGCATTTTAATCGCTTATAAAATCAATAAAAGTTTTGGTAACATAATAATTTCCAATGATCATATAATTAATTTCACATCAAAACTAATAAAAAGATAACATTTATTAATAATCAAAATTTAAGATAAAGATATCAATTCTTCAATCCTCAAATTGTCAATTTCTCAATAGTAAAATTCACGATATTTAAAAAATACATGAAAATACATAAAACCAACTTTGCATCTAATGACCAAATAAATCTATTGTCTTCCAAAATTTTTTGATCTTCAACAACAATCCATCAAATATTAAAAATTAAATAATGTAAATACCTTATTATTGAAGTACAAAAATACTTACCTTCTTAGTTAGAGCAAAATTCATGACCCAAATTGGAGCTACAAAATTACCTATTTGGAGAATTTAAGATATCAGGAACCTGAAACGTAATAATGATATTTTTAATATCTTGTTGAATGGTTCTGATAAAAAAATAATAATAATCTAAAATCAAGATACTTAGTTATTATTATCAAATAGTAAATATGCATCTAATACTTGCATGATAGGATCATCCGGACTTTGATTTTTGATATGTGATTATAAATATACTTGCCACTTGTTGTTGATATCCTGGTTCTTCAAAAATATTCATACGCTTATGCTTTGCCATTGTAAACTTAAAATTAAAAAACTACACATATTTATCCTAATAGCAAATGTAACTCTTAAAAAGTAATAAAACAACATATAAGTTTCTTGAGTGAATAAAATATTTTAAATAGATTTAATCTACTAATTAAATTTATTTAAAAAATTATCCTACAAGTAGTTGACAAGAAATACACAATAAATTTAAGGCTATAAGTAAATTTTCTTTTCTTTTCATACATAAATATAATTTTTTTAATTTCTTGATTGGTGTAGTATAAGTAATCTAACTTTAAGATACTTTTCTAAAAAACAGAAAAAATCATTATTTATATGTTGACAAAAAATATATTAGTTTTATTTGAGATTATTATCATTATTATTTAATTAAATCATCCATACATTTACCGAAAATTTTCTTATGTTAATGTCATTTCAAAAACAAGAAAGAGATATGTGACATTGCATTTAAATATGTAACTATGACATTGTTGAAATCTTAAACCATTCCAATATGCTTTTTTAAAATAAAATTTTTCTATTTGGCCGTATTCTCGATTTGACTCGAATCATTCAAATTTGTTCGTAATATTTAAGACAATTCAAATTTGCTCGTAATCTCAATCAAGATCAATTTGGCCGTAACCTTAAACTATTCAAATAACTTATAAATTTTTATATTTCTTTTTTGTATCTTTACGGGCTACTTTGCCACAAATTATATCTCATGTAAGAAAATAATTTGCCTTATTACTTAGAATATTGCCAAAAATAATCATAAATTTATTTGAAATATTTTTCTACCTTTAAAGTATTTTATTTTTGGGATCCACTTCGAATTCATACCATTAATATTCTATACTATATTTCATATAATCTTATCGGAGATAATTTTAAATTTTAAATTTTAAATTTTTATATAGGATTAAAATAATTTAAAAGAATGCTATCAAAAAAATAATTTAAAAGAAAGATAAATTATGCACATTTTATGTTTATACTCAACTACTTTTTGCAACTCACTTTTAATGGAAAAATATTATTTTTTTAATACAACTAATTATATGGCCAAAAGTTGCTTGACTCACGGATTCTAAAAATTACTAGAATAGTTAATTATTTGATGAATTTTGTCAAAAAATAATATGCGCACTTAGATGTTTAAAAATGTGAAGGTGCAGCGGTAACTCATGATGGCATGGTTGCCATCGGTCCACGGATCAAATCTCTGAAACGGAAAAAATGATAGTAGGAGCTGTGTCTCCTGGTTGGTGGTGGGAACGGTGTCTCCCGTTTAGTGGTTGGAAGCTGTGTCTTCCGGATTATTTGGTGGAGCAAGTGTCTCCAAATTTGTAAGAATGTTTCAGGCCTTCAATGTAATATGTATTGAGATGTGTGTAAATATCTCCCAATCAAAAAAAAAAAAAAAAATGTGAAAAACACATTACTGAAAAACGAAGACTCAAAAAATTCTCATTTGAAGCTCCAATCCTCATAATTCTCCTCCGATCAAATTTGGAATCGAATTTGAAAAGATACTCCAAATCTGTCAAAACGCATCTTTATAAGAGAATTTACTGCCAGAATCCTTTAGCAACCAACTTCATCCGTAAAACTGTATAACATTTAATATTTTTCACTTCTCAAGCAAAAAAAGGGCGCGCGAAAGCAACTCAAATATTGAACAGAAATTGTGAAGGCTTTTCTCGACCTTTGCATATTGTCCACTTTTTCTTGATCAAATATATATATTGAACAAAACTTATCTAAATGTTATGATAAAGATTTTAATAATTAAGATTTCCTTTAATTAGCTAAATAAATTATTTTTAGATAAAATAGTTGGGCTGAACTATGTTTTGATTACCAATATGGGTCTTAAATAATTAATTTTATCAATTTAATAATGTATAATTAGCTTCATTAGACTGATATTATTTTTTAAATTGAAAATACTTATGTAGTACTAATATTAGAAAAAATTTCAGTTTTATTAGATGGTTTTACCCACTTCCATAAATAAGCAAAAATTCAATTCACATGTTACATTTAAAGCTATTTGGTGAAAAAACCAAATTTCATCTAAATTAAATATTTATGTGGGCCTCATTTGATAAAAGTAATACAAGTTAAAAATGTATATTATAAAATTTTATTAACTATTTTAACGTTAATCAGTTTGCTAGACTAATTATTTTACTTAAAATAGTTAAGTGAGATTGAGAAATCAATTCTCCTATTACTTATAGAATTATTTTTATTGAAAAATCAAATTTCACAACGAAGAAATATTTATGTGAAAAAGAGGTAATTTTTTTATTAATACAATAAAATATTTAAATTGATATATCGTTCCCGCTTTTATGAAATTTCTTTTCTATATAACACCTTCCATATTTAAAATCATGATGGTTAATAAAAATTTCACTTTGCCTAGTGTCATTTTATACATATCTCATCTATAAATATGTAAAATCAACGTAATAAAATAAATTTGTGATAAAATATTAGTAGTATTTTCAATATCTAAACTATTTAACATATTATTTTTATGTAAAAAAATTATTCTATAAAGTATTATTATATTCTAATAAATGTGTAAATGGATCTAAGTTTTTTTTTTATAATTTACTCATGAATATATATATTTCAACAAAAGTGGGCTATGTACATACTTGATTTGGATAAAAGTTGATTTCTTGGCTAAACAAATGATATTAAATACAATGAATTAATTGAATTTTTCATCAATGATCAAAATTTTAAATTTTAAAGGAATTATATGGCTTTGCTTTTATGCCACCTTGCCATATAGAAGCGGGGCCTTCTATAAATTTATTTTAAACTATTAATTCAACATCTATATCATCTAAAATATTTTATAAATAAACTTCTAAATCTATAAATCTATAAATGTATGTAACAGATTTCATATTTTTTATAATTATTTTAAAGCAGGTTTATTTCATAAAAAAATTTGATCAAAATATTTGAATGCAACAATGCAATAAATTATTTCTAATGAAAGGGATGCATTGATTTTTAATTTAGTCATTGAGATGGGCCAAAACGAGGAGTATCATCTAAAATAATTCTCTCTATAAATATATATTTAATAAAATATTACCTGAATTGATTATTTATGTATTTTTCAATAGTTAGAGCTTTTAAATATTTATTTTAATTGATATTAGTTCTATTAATATTTTATGGTATCCTAATTTTTTTGTTGTAAGTATATTTTATTATATTGTAGTATTATTTTGAAAAAAAATAATTAGTTGCAAATTACCATATCAAGCAAATACCTTCAGGTGTAACTTTTAACTTGTAATTTTCAATTGTAGAAAAGCAATTTTGATTTGTAAGAAGAGTTTGGGAGTTATTTTAAGCTAAATTGTTTTAATAGAATCTCATTCATTGTGTTGATGTAGAAATTTTAATTTCTTCGTTGAATAATGTTATTTTCCAATTTAAATTGCTAAAATATAAATATGAATTGAACCAATTACATTTATTATTATTATAAAATTTTATATGCTTTAGAATTATTTTGTTGAACGTCATTCTACTATTGCTATTATATATCTCAATACTTTTTTTAATATTTTTTCTTGAATGATTTTTAGTTTTTAGGATTATTTTGTATATTTTAGTTGAGGTATCTTCAATAAATTGGAGAAAAAACCAGTATTCTTAAATTTAAATATTCGTTTAATAGGATATATAGTAGGATTTATGTGATTTTCATTTTAATTTTTGAAATTTCTTGTTTATCCAAATTTTGTACTAAAAATATGAATAATAGCTAAATATATAGGATAAATTATTTATCTATAAGATAATACTTGATAGCGTCAACGTCATATATAATAATGTCTTCTTACATTATTATATATTTAAGAATTTATAGGTGATGGAATAAAATAAGTAAAATAATATAATTATTTTAAATAAATTAAATAATAATATACTATAAATTTTGTAATTGATATTTAAAATAAAATAATAATAATTATTATTATATTTATAAATGAAATACCAATAAAATATTTAGTTTTATGATAGTTTTATTAATTATCATTATTAGATTTTTAGTGACAATTTCTTGCTTTTTTCTTTATAAATTATTAAAATAGTGATAGTTGTTAAAAAACGTACTAACTATTTGGACTGTTGTACAAACCCATAGGCATACAGTAAGTAATATTGATGGTTTTTAGAACCGTATATTGTGCTTTTACGAACTAATTTAAAAAACCGTCAGTAAAACTATTTTACAATGACAAGTTTTTAATTGTCACAAATAAAACCGTCACCACACGGCATTTTTGCTATAGCCGGTCTCATGTGATAAGAGATGGTAGATATGATATAACGCACTGACAAATACGATAGAGATGCATTTAAATATATTAATATTTTTTGTAATCATTTATAGATGTAAGAATTATGTTTTAAATGGTTTTGATAAAAATTATTATTTAAAGTTGAATTTATATCATTTTAAAATGGATGTCATACATGTTACTTGGATGAAAATTGCTATGCCGCTAACCGTAACAATTTTAAATATAATGAGAGGGATTGGTAGTGAATTTATAATCAAATGGGTCCATTGCAAGGGATTACACTATGCAGTCCAATTGCATTATAATATTTTCACATATAATGCCCACACATCTCATGGTTATGCTTTATATAATTGAGTATGATTATCTACATCACAATGTATTTTTAGTAAACATACAACATTTGTTTATTTTATTTTTACATAATCTTTTCTTCGTAAACATATTTTTCTAATTATATTTAGTTTATGTATCAAGTTCTGCTATTTTGTAATACCTTTATATATTAATTTTTATTTTTAAAAAATATCACTTTCAAGGGCATTTAAGTCATTTTTCATTCCTTAAATAACAAAACTTGGTATATATATTAAATATGCTTAGAAAAATATGTACAAAGAAAAATTTTAAAATATAAATAATTGTAAAATAATTAATGTTGTATTTTAGCTTAAAATATATTATGGTGTATGTAATCATGCTCTTTATATAATCATTTATCTATGTATAAATCATATTTAAATGATTTAGATGTTAAAAAAACAACTTTAAAATTAATATTTACATCAAATATTTTACTAACTTTATTATGTATCATTTTCAAATAGAACACATACAATATCTAATTAGATGAAAATTGGCATGCCATTAAAGTAACAATTTTAAATATAATGGGTAGTATAGATATTAATTTTAATGATTGATTGAACTCTTTTGCAGCAAATTGCACCCTAATCATAAGAATGCACTTGAAATTTTTTTTCGTATATATACACACGCTTTTCTGCATCAAAAAAATCTAGAAACATTATTTTATTTCTTTATTTTCAATGAAATTGAATGACCAAAATGCAATATTTTATTATATTCTTGAATCTGGCATGTTGCCCAACTTACATCACAATAAGTTTTTAATCTAGAATTATTTTTAATTAACAGATAGAAGTATTTCTTTTTCTAAGGTATCTTTTATAAATCTTAATATGCAGAATCAAAAAGTAATTTTTTTGGATTGCTCATAAATTAAAACAGCAGATTTACTAAACAACTAATATCAGGTCTGATCAAAATCAGACATTAATTTTTAACTGTTCTTTTGCAGAGGATTAAAAGTTTTCAAAAACTATTTCATAATTTGATAATCTATGTTTTAATTCATCGAAATTTTTTATGATTTGCATGTAGTCAGGCTTGCATCTGTTATGATATTTAAAGCATATTTTCTTTGATTTAGAAAAATAATTGTATTATTTTTGTTACTTTAATTTCTAGAAACTCTTACAGATCCATTAACTTAAACATATCGTTCATTCTCCCTATTACTGTAAAATTCAAGGTTCTATCTAAGGACGATTGATATCAAGTTGTTTGGTTTTTTGGGTTCATTCATCTTCCTTTAGCAATAGGGACAAGAGTTTTACTGAACAGCTTAAGTAAAAATTGAATTCCCATCTAACATTTCTTTAATTATTTGGATAATTTTCATGATCTTTTAAGATCTTCGTATCCTTTGTTGGCAGAGGCAATACTAATTCAAAATTATTCTTTTTTTCTTAGTAATAAAAACATTTATAAAAATTATGTCTCTGGAAATGTCCGATTTTCTTCTAAATAACTCACCCATTTAGAATAATCAGAGGTTGGTTAATACTTTCATTTTTTTCTAGTTGGAGAAACGTTGTTGAATTTTCTATTAGTTTTAAAACGAATAACTAAGATTATTTGTTGACTTTCACTTACAATAAGATAATGAAGATATTCCTAATTTTGAAAATTAATCTGACTAAGACGATATTGTCTCCTATAATTTTAAATGAGACATTCAATCCATCAAAAGTTGAGATATTGTTTCACTATTTTCCTACCCCAGAAATTGCTTAGTAGCATCACATGAATTCATCCAGGTTGATAAATGAGAGCTCTTCCCAATAACTATTTTTTAGAATAATAAATTGATATAAACATGTCACTTGCTTGAGAATCGAAATGAAACTTCTCGAATAAATTGAAATAAATATTTATCTCAATTAAGAGTCAAAATTGAACCTCTTATGAGATAAATTCTAAATACAGCACAGTGTAAAAAAAAAAATCGCACTTCCAAATCATTCTATACATTCTCTCAATTGAAGTAAAAAATAAGGATAATTTACAAATATATCCACTTAATTTGACTATAATTGCAAATATACCTACATAGTTTCAAAAATTGCAAATAACTCTCATATAATTTGAACATAATTGCAAATATACTCACGTCATTATGACGCTACTATTATACCATTTCTGCGTTGGTGTAATTGCAAAGATATACAAACTATGAAAGTGCATTTATAATTTCAAAAATTAAGTGGGTATATTTAGTTATAGCAAATATATTTATGTAATTTACATATATTTACAAATATACCTATATCGTGACGGCGCAATAAGGCATCATAACGGCGTCGATATATTTGCAATTATAATCAAATTACGTGGGATTATTTATGATTTTTGAAACTATATAAGTATATTTACAATTATGGTCAAACTAAATAAATATATCTGTAAATTACCCTAAAAATAACGTTACGTTTGAATTCAAGAGCGACTAAGTTGAATAACTAATTAATTGTAGCAGCTATACTTGCAATGATTGAGTGGGGATTGATTCCAACTATGATGGGTTTCTCTTAAGACTAATAACTCTTTTTTTGAATTTGATAACTCTTTATTGAATTTTTAAGTAAGGAATTTTTGCAAATATGCCTACGAAGTTTGACCAATATTGCATTTGTGTCCCTAAGTTTGCCAAATTTGCAAATATGCCAATAAAGTTTGCACGAATTGCAACCGTGTCTCTTCTGTTAGGATGTCATTAGATTTTTATGTAAAATGATGATAATGTACTTTAACCCAAGTGATAAACTTGCAATTTTTTCAAAAATTGTAGATGTATTTGTTATTTTATATATTTTTATGTGTATTATTTTTTCAAATTTTTATTTGTATTATTATTTTAAATTTTTTTCCAAATATGTATACCATATTTTCAAAAGTTGAAAGTTTATAATCTAGCTTAAAGGGCATTATCATTATTTACGTAAAGGACTAACAACATCCTAACAGAAGAGACACAGTTGTAATTTCATGCAAACCTTGTAGGCATATTTGTAAATTTGACAAACTTCGGGACATTGATGCAATATTGGCCAAACCTTGTAACAAAAATTCCTTTAAGTAATCATATCTTCGCTCTTATATCACTAAAGAAATAATAGGAAGATCTTTTTCCCCTACTATTCTTTCATACCGGGGTGTATTTGGTATTTAAGAAAATTTTTGGAAATTTTTTTTTAAAATAGGAGAAAATGATGTGATATAATGAAGATAATAATAAAAAGTAAAAAAATTAAAATAAACAGGGTAATTGTATGAAATTTGTGAGGAGATAATTGAAAATTAAAGTAATCATATAAAAAAATATGAAGAAAATAATTTTAAAATAGAGCAATTATATGGAGGAAGTTTTAGATGGAAAAGATATTTTTTGGTGAATAACTATCACAATGTTCTTCAATGTATCTCACATTTATAATACAAAAGAAAGGTTTTATAAAATACGTAATAAATTCTAAGAAATCATGAAATCTCCTTTAATCGCAATCTTTGTCAGAGAAGGAGATATTAATAATTTGGTGTAGATAGATCTGAATATCCACTATTCTTGTATCTTTAACAGAATTTATATTCCAGTGTTCCTTGGGATTTGAAAGAGAAGAGGGGAAGAAAAAAAGACAACTTCTCAACTTTTCCCTTAATTTTTCGTATACTCATAAATTTTAAAGAAATTCTTTTTATATTCATGAATTTTACACATACTCCTTCCGTACTTAAGCCATTGGGCTGACTGCTGAGCACCAGCATCCGTTACCAATGTTGAATTACAAAATCTACCCTTGTAATTTCGGGCTCTGAAGTTGTTCCGGATCTGTCGTTTAAAATCCTGCTTCCCAAGCGTCTCCAGCTGATTCATCTGCATTTGAAGTGGGCTTTTTGGTATAGGCAATCATAAACGCATGGAGAGCGGCTCCATAGCAATGTAGATTTAGCAGTTTAGATAATTTCATGCTGTGCGTCGGATTTGATTTCACAGAGTGTCATGAAGGTTTGGCGGTCTGGATGATTTCATGCATACAGAGTCTGAAAGTCTGGACTCAATAATAGGAAATAGCAGCCGTGGAAGCGGAGGCTAGATCTAAAGAAGACAACAGATGTGAGATTAGGAATCCTCTCCTCCAGTGTTTTGTTGGGGGGAGAAAAAGCAGGCGCAGCCCAAAATGGCATGGCATTCGCCAACAGTGGAAAGGAAGCAAAGCCTAAGTAAGTATCCGTGAATAACCATTGAGCTCACTCTAATCTGGGTAGGATGGTATAGGGTACACAATATTACCCAAGAGTACAGGTATAGTATAAATTATTACTCACTATCTCAAGTAAGGTATGAATAGGGTAGATACATTTTGCACCGGAATTGACCCGCATAGATATAATTATATATATATTATGTATTATATTTTGTCTGTGATATCTTATGTGCACACCCGTTTTAGTAAATTCAAATTCAAATCAAGCTTGTGTCATGTGTAGTTATAGATGGTGAAGTAAGAAACTAGTTGGATTTCTATGTTATTAACATTTTAAAGTCTTTTATAAATAAGTTTGTAAATTATGATTGTAATATGCTAATAGTTTTAATGTTGGATTATGAAACCCTATATTTTATATTTTTATATAATAATGTAAATAATAACTTATTTACTTGTGATTTTAAAATATAAACGAGTATTCCTTTGTATTATTTAAAATAACGTAAAAATATTTTAAAAAAATATTATATTTAAATATTAAAGGAACTGAAACTGGAATCGACCTTGTAAATAATGAGTAGGGTAGAATATACTAGGAACCAAACTGATAAATGAGTGGGGTAAAGTAAGTTAGGTTAGTTTTTTTACAAATAGATTACCAGTAAGGTAAACCATTACCCACACCGCACCGACTTAATTTGCACCCTGAAAAAGACTATGGTCAATTGAAGACGGTGGAGCACACAATTTTGGTGCGCAGGCGATGTAACCACATCAGTAATCATCAATCATCTATGAGCGTGTGGCTTCCGTAGGGGCACTCTGGAGATTTCAAAATTATTAAAAATTAAACAATAAGAAATTTAAACCGTACGTAACTGAAACTAATGTTCTTGGGTACGGGAGAAATTTGAGGAAAAATTTATGGGTATTAGAAAAAAATTTTAAAAAATTCTTTGGTATATAAAAAATTAAGATGAAAATTCACAGGTATATTTGAAACTTTTTTTAAATTTTATTTTTTACTTTTACTCGTTACACTTATTATATCATTTTATTATCTTATCTATTAAAAAAAACACTTTTTCCCTCACACAAAGTCCAGCCATTTGTCCAACGGCGAATTTGGTGGATAGTGAAAGCGGATTTCCTTGTACCCCCTGAACTTAAACAAATCAAAACCAATCACGCACAGTCGATTGTGCCCGATTCCCTGCGTCCTGTTATTATTAGATTTTTTAAATAATTTATTTCTCTTTGCTTTTTCCGTCTGATGAGTGATGTGCCAACTGCCAAGATGCCTTTACCGCTGCCAACCCGTACTTGGTGCTGTCGCGCATTTTGCGTCTCTTTGGTCTGTTCGACCCATGCCATCTCTAATTCAGCCAATGGCAGGAGGAATTGAGAGGGGTTGGACGTACCGTACTTTACTACGAAGAAAGCTTTGGTAATTTTCAAAATGGCCCCTGCGTTTTCAATCAAATTGCAACACTCGTATTTGAGTAGTTTGTTTCGATCAAGTAATAAAATTATTTTTCAAGGTCTAATATTTATCTTGTATGCGTCATCATAAGTGTATGCTGTTGTTAACTTATGCTGGCCCATTATTGGCTGATTATGAGTTCAACTCTTTCTTCTCCCATTCTTAAGTGGTGTGAAAGTTTTTGTGTTTTCTATCTTTGGAAAATATATTTACAGTCTTCCTCCTATGCGGAATGTTATTGAAAATTTTCCTTCGTTTTGTAAAGATTATGAATATGTTTGAATGTGAGGTAAGTTGGCATAATGTATATAAATATATAAATACATATTGTCCCCATATTCTATGCATGCGTTGGGCCGATGTTACAATCTCCATAAACGTTGTGGAAATGAGATTATGGCTTTTGGCGTATACCTCCCCATAGTTTTTTATTTTTGTAATTTACGTCATGAAAATCTTAATTTGCAAAATTGTATTCCATTTTCTGCTGAAATTATAAATTTTTAGTTATTTTTAAATGCTAAAAGTTTTAGAACAAACTCAATAAATGATTCTACGTTAACCTTTCAAGGAAAGTTTGACGGAAAATAAGTATGGATTTGAAAATTGGTGTTTTTCTTAAGTCATTTCACGAACTTTTAGAATTTAAAAATAACTAAAAAATAAAATTTTCATAAAAGATAGAGAAGAATACAGGCGTCATTCATCGTGATTTTGCAGAGAGCGCCAAATTAAAGAACTTTGGAGATTCAAGATTTTGTAGACAAACTAGAAAAAAGTGTTGATCTCGTGCAGTGGCCCGCTAATAGATGTGCAGGAGGTTCTCATGTCATATTTTTATTTTTTTATTTTTAATAATATCATAAATTAAAATATTAGTTATTGAGCAATGTTGTCAGAGTATACTAGTCATAACGTATCCAGTTATGCACTATAAGTGAAACGAATTATGCAAAAATCAAAAAAAAAAAAAAAGGCCAAGTCAATGTATTAATTGCATCCAAAACTTTGTTACCATTTGTAGCTAAATTTTAATAATTATGTTAATATTACTTTTGAGTACATTTCATGTAAAAAATAACTACATTTATTCAAGAGATTTTGCTTTCATACCTATGATTTTTTAAAATAAAATGCTTTTATGTCTCCGTTTTAAAACTTATTGCAAATATGTATATAGATTTTTAAATATTAGTAGCTATACATATGATAAGTATGAAATCTTATTTTTAAAAATAAAAATATTTTTTGATAAATTCAAACTATTAATTATGTTTATTAATATGGATTTAGTTAATATACTAAAAATCACCTTAATTAGGTTATCCAATCAAGATAATTTCTATGTAAGGGTGTAAATCTAGTAATGTTTCTAATAAAGTAGCTATAGAAACATTGCTACAGAAATGAAAGATAAACTTATGTTGATGGTACTAGGAGCTTGGATTTTTTGCACTAGAGGCAAGACTCTTTGTCAGCTGCATTTAGTAATAACTCACGTATAAAAAAATTTGCAACAATAAAAGGTCAATGCAAGTTCGTTTGAATTAATTTTTTAGTCAATTTTAGTTAACTCCAGTTAATTTCAATCAATTTAAGTTAATTTGGATTGATCAACATTAATTCTATAAAATTTGTTATAAATACAAAAAAAGTTATCATGAGTAATATGTTATAATGTATACTAATCTCAACTCACATTCATTGTGTATAAAATGAATGATGAAAAAGCAACTTAGTTATAAAAAGTTAATATAAATTGGTTCGAGTTTAATTTGAGTTAATCCTGGTTAATTTGATAATTCTATACAAATTTAAAAATAATAATTGCTAATTAATGGTGTCATAATATGTACTAATCATAACCCACATATGCCTATATAAAAATGAATAATGTAAAAAGTTGTCGAAATAACCAATAATGTTAAAAGCAAAAAATTACAATTACGAATAATTAATATAAATTAATTCGAAATAATTCTAATTAACTTCAATTAATTCTACTTAATTGAGACATTTTCATAAATAGAAATAAATTAAATATCACTCACAAGTAGATTATTAAGACAACATTCTATTTTTTAATAGAATTTGATCTTTAACTAAGACCTTTTTGAAACATAATAAGTAGTTTACTTACAAAGTATATATTAATGTTTTTTCATAAACAAGTATCGAATGTATTTTAAAAGGGATTTCGTTACAATGCAGCTGGCTACAACTTAAGTAAGTTGCAAAATGCTATTGCGGTCCCCTTTTATTTTTTATTTTTCATTTTTATATGAGCCCAAGTGGTAATATCTTTAATTTTGTTTTTTTTTTTTTTGGATTTTTGTAGATATTGTTTATAAAATTAATCATTTTTCATCAGATGGGAAGAGTGAGATAGGTGGATTTTTTTTATTTTTTTTGAAATTTAAAAGAAAACTAAAAATTTCAAAAGTGGTATACCTAGGTATATAAACTACAACTATTGGGCTCACGGAAAAATGAAAAAAAAAAAAAAAAATTGTAAAAGGGGGGAACTTAACAGCAGGCTCCGTGTTGTATCAAAATACTTATAAAGGATATATCATAACGTTTGAACGTAGTATATCAATAATGCTGACGTTGCAAAATCCGTTAATAAAAAGCGACAACGTCCTTCATTCCATTTATCATAGAATAGAATATATCAAATCATAACCTCTGCTAATTCCAAAAGTTGTGAAGTATATGTAACTTGTTCTCAAAGAGAACGGGAACCATGGCAAAAGAATGGGAAAGAAAATGTTATTCTTTTATTCTCGTAGTGAAGACATGGTGAACTGAAGATGGCTCTTATAATTCATTACAGCAAATTTCCTTTAGCAGTACCGTTTTTCGCCTGATCAATATTTGGAAATGTGATTATGAATTTTTTTAAGATTCTCTCCTCTCAATATATAACAAATTTACTTCAAGCTCTCAATATATTTTATTCTTACTTATTATTATCTATATTTTTTTAGATTGAAATAAATTACATTGTATGCATTAGCCCAGTTAGTTCACATCACTAGCCTTCGTAACAGGCATCCAAGGTTTAACCTTAGGAAGAGCATTTATCTCACATTTGTTAGGAGTGTTTTATCCTAAAGATACAAGTTTTTCGATATAATTTGTGGGGGGAAAACGAAAAATTTACTTGAGAATATTGGAGTTATAAAAGGAGATCTTGTAAGTATATTTTCAGATGGAACAAATAAAAAACAAAATAATATTACTTTTCTAATCTTAAATTAAATTCTAGTTCCACTCGAATCCAACCGAACAAACCCAAATAGGCAACGAATATTTTCCGAGTTCCACTGCAAAATTAAATTGCATGAATCGAATTGACACGCATTTGACAATTACGTACACCTTACAATGGACTGTCCAATTTTTTAATGAATATTCATATATTACAATCATCTCAACGGTATTACAATCAAAAAATAATTTCCGAACAACCATCTATAAATGTCTACCCAGATTTCAAAGTTTCCTAACAATATTTCTAATTTTTCTAACTAGTAGGCCTAACTACCCACGTAACAAGGGAGAACAAAAGCACTCAATTAATTAATGTTTCTTGCTGCACCAAACAAAAATTGCAGCTACTATCATTTCAACCAACGACGCCCAACAACAGAAGAACGCCCTTAAATGGATCGCCGTATTTAGCTGACCTTTTACGAGCCACATTTTTTTTTTTAATGAATTTTCTTGTTGAAAAAATACTTAAATTTTTTAATAAAAATATTCATCAAAATATTAAAAAGGAATTTTGGTCCTTTCAAGTAGGAACAATGTGAGGACTGGAATATACATACTTAGATTGAATTGTAAAATACAAATAATTGAAAAAATTACAAAATTTAAAACTTAAAGCCCTGATGCAAATAAGAAACTTGAGGGTTAAAATTTTAAATTTGGCAGGCTTAAGGGGCCTATATGCAAATCCCCCTAAAACTTTTCAAGTCCCATTGGCTTCCAAAGGAACTAATCAGTGCTAGCTAGAATCCACTGACCGGATTAGATACATTTAATCATGGGCCCTACAGCAGTCAAAATATATATGTATATATAGCTGGGGAATGGAATGGGTGGGTTAGATTGATGGCAACACCAGAACCATACGTCTATAGTGACTTAATTAATCGTGATATGTTGGAATCTTAATACCCTTAAATATCATTTACATATCCACCGAAAACAAAGACAATAAACAATGGGAGCGTGGCTGGATTCTCACCAATCATATTTTAAGAGGAAGAGATAACGGAGAGATGTTTTGCTTTTGATAAAAGTTAAAAATTAAGGAGTGGAATCCGCATCCGGCCTTCACAGCTAAGCAACGATTCGTATTCGGTCTCCCTCAAGGTTCGGTTCCAAGTCCAACCGTGGCGTGTCCTCTTTCGACAACGTGGCACGCATGCACCCGACCTATCAGCTCCGTCGGTCCATCTATACCGTATATTTGCCAACCGCCTCAAAAATTAAGTTGTCATGTTCGCATGAGTATCTAAATTAACACCCACGAAATCTTAGTTTTTTTTTTTTTTGGTAAAAAAAAGAATAAAATACAAGAGTTCTTTCTGTTAAATTGTATATATTTATTTTGATCGAAGCTGTTTACAATGTAAATATACTCTATATGAGTTAGTGTCGAAATCACTTTAATTGAAAGTTTATACGCGTAAATATTTAAGAACAAATAAAATTTTCGACTACAACATTTATTCCTATCACCATCACCATCATAAGTCATTTCCCACCTAAGTGAGGTTGGCTGCATGGATTTTGTTGCGCCATTTTTGGCAATTTAAAATTAAATTTTCTGTCATTTGTAATATTTTTAAATATTGTTTAATTACTTTCATCCATGTTTTTAAGGTCTTCCTCTCATTCTCCTACCACCTTCTACTTTGATAGACTATGTTCTCCTAACCGATACTATTTCAGGCATCATTTTAACATGACCAAATCATCTTAATCTATTTTCTCTCGTTTTATCACAAATTCGTCTCACTTTTAAGTTTTCTCGAACCTAATTTTATCTTTTCTTATTTTACCACTCATCCATCTTAACATTCTCATTTTTACTACGCTCATTTTTTTGTATATATTGTTCTTTAACTGCTCAATATTCTGCCTCATAAGGCATAGCAGGTCTAATCGTAATCTTACAAAATTTTTCTTTTAGTTAGTTTGGAACTCGATGGTCACATAAAATTCCTGATGCATTTCTTCATTTCTTCTATCTTGCTTGAATTCAATGTATTATATATTTCTCAATTTTTCCATTCTCTTGAACTATTAATCCTAGGTACCGGAAGAAATTAGTTCTTGTTACTACTTGATCTAAAATCTTAATTGGTTACTCATATGAGTTCTCACTATTATTAAAATTGCATTTCATATATTCAGTTTTTGTGTGACTAATTCTAAAACTATTAGATTTTAAAGCATCTACCCACCTATTTAATTTTAAATTTTGTCATTTTTTAGTTTCATCTATTAGAACAATGTCGTTTGTAAATAATATACACCAAGGTATTTTTTCTTGGAGATGTCTAGTAATTTCATTTATTAATAAGGTAAAAATGTAAGGACTCAAGGCCGAGCCTTGATGTAAACCTGTTTTAACCGGAAAGATATTATTATCTCTACTAATGGTCTTCACATTCGTAACAACTCCCTCGTACATATCTTTAATCATATCAATATATCTGTTATTAATATCTTTCTTTTTCATCACTTGCCATATTAACTTTTTTGGTATTCAATCATATGCTTTTTCTAAATTAATAAAAATAATGTGTAAGTTCTTTTTCTTCTCCCTATATTTTTCGAATAGTTATATAAGTAAGAAAATAGCTTCAGTGGTTAATCTTCCTGGCATAAAACCAAATTAATTTTTAGATAAATTAGTTTCCCATCTTAGTTTATGCTCAATTACTCTTTCCCATGATTTCATAGTATAACTCATTAATTTTATTCCATGATAATTTGCACAATTTTGAATATCACCCTTATTTTTATAGATTGAAACTATAATGTTTTTCTACCATTCACTTGGCATTAACTTTGTTTTTATAATCTTATTAAAAAATTTATTAACCATGTTGCACCTACACCTCCCATACACTTCTATACCTCAATTGGTATATTATCTAGGCCTAAGGTTTTTCCTATTTTCATTTTCCTTAAAGCGTCCTTTACTTCAGATATTCAAATTTTTGGAAAATAACTAATATTCATATTTTCTTCTCTATTTAAACTAACATCTAATGTTAAATATTCATGTGGGGTATCATTTAGTAAACTATAAAAATAAGTTTTTTATCTTTCACTAAAACTCTTTGGTCCTTACTTTTAATACATCTAATATGTGTTAAATCTTTGCATTTATTTTCTCTTAATTTAGCCAACTTAAAAATATCTTTTTCACCTTATCTAATTCCTAATCTGTCATATAAGTTATTATAAGCTTTGTGTTTAGTATTACTAATAATTTTTTTAGTAGCTTTTTTGATAGTTTGTATTCCTGTAAGTTTGTATCATTTTTATTTCTCTGCCATGTTTTAAACTTTTCTTGTTTAGCATTTATAGCTTTTCGAACATCCTCATTCCACCACCAAGTTTTCATGTGTGAGGATCTACGATTTTTATATATACCTACAATACTTTGTCCTACTTCTTTTATGTTAGTTGTCATTTTATCCCACATTGATTCTACTCCATCTTCTTGTGGGTTCCATTTTCCTTCTTCTATTATTCTTTTACTAAAAAATTTCATGTTGATTCTTTCTAAATTTCACCATTTAATTTTCGAAATTATATTGTATTTAGTTTTGATGACTCTTTTTGTGTGTATATATTCATCATTAATAATCTATGCTGCATATCTAAACTCTCACCTGGGATAACCTTATAATTAAAAAATAATAATCCATTCAATGTTCTTATAAAGAAGAAATCTATTTGGCTAGAATTGGTCCCTCTCTTAAAAGTTTTAAGTGTTCATCTCATTTTTGAAATAAGATATTTGCTATAACCAAATCATATACTATAGCACAGTCCAAAATGACATTCTCCATTTCATTCATTTTTCCAAAGCCGAAACCATCATGACTTCTCTCATATCCTACATTCTCCTTTCCTACATGTTCATTTAAATCTTCACCTATCACAACATTTTCCTGGTTAGCTATCCTTTGCATAACACTATCTAAGTCATCTCAAAATTGTTTCTTGATTCTATTATCTAATACTACTTGTGGTACATAAGCACTAATTACATTTATGACCTCTACACCTAATACAAGTTTTATTTGAATAATTCTATCATTTACTCTATTGATATCTACAACTTTATTTATAGATTTGTTATCTACTATTATTTCTACACCATTTCTATTACCATCATTTCTTATATACCATAATTTGAATTCATTAATCTTTTTAGTCTTCTCTCCTTTTCACTTAGTCTCTTGATCTTCTTCTTCTCATAACATCTACTACTTCCATATTTTTTTATGAAAGAATCTTAATAGTTCATGAGGCAAAACGGACCTTGTGTTTTAGTACCACCTTCTTCCTTAAACCACGTCCATAAAGGCATGTGAACATTTGCCAACTTCTCGCCACAAACGGACGTTGTTATGGCACATCGTTTCCACGGAGACGCCCTAGCAGCCCTTACCCATCTCTCACTCATCCGGGCTCCGATGTAGCGTGTCGCTTCTGGGGAAATGTCCTAGCGACCCTTCCTCATTTCTCACTACAGTCGGGCTCCATTGCGGCGCGTTGCTTACAGGGGACGTCCTAGCATTAACAATTTTTATAATATTTTCATAATCCATAAGAGATACGGCAGCGATTTTTAATAGCACCGGCTGACAACTTGACATGTCAATGCTCGCTTTTTTCCGAACTTGGGTCTGACAGTAAAATAGAAACCCTTACTAGCAAGGTTACAACATTTATTATTATATAGTTCATAAAAGTTTTCAAAATATGTAAATTTCTACATTATAACTAAATTCATATCGGCGAGTATTTTAAATTAAAAACAATAAAATAAACAACCGGTTGTCAAACTTTTCTTTAAATTTTAGAAATTCTATTTTCGGTAACGAGCTTACAATGGATTTCTGTCAATTCACAATCAGAAAAAGCTTAAAGAATCGTTTCTAATTTATAGTTTCATAAAACTACAACTTTTATTCCTCGAAAATCCCGAACGGTCGAACACATGGTCTAATCTATAAATATAATTAGTAAAAGTCGCAGGATAAAACTAGATAAAGGACTGTCCGACACCGAAGTAGGCGTGTGTTTGGATTTTTTCCCGCACAATACAATCTTTTGTATAATTATTCTGTTTATTCTAATTTTATTTTTTATTTTAAAGTATTAACACTATCGTATCACATTATTCCTTTGAATCTATTTCTTAAAAAATTCCACCAATTTTTTTTCCTTCTTCCAGGACATATATGGAAGTTTCCTCTGAACACACTCACACATACTTTTATCTTTAGGGTAATTTCAAATATATTTACTGAATATGAAATCTTTCATATATACTCACTAAGAATGCCCGAAATATCAAATACACCATAAACAATCAATGTCCATTAGAAGGCCGTTAATACGAAGAGGAAATGATAGATATATCATAAACTTAAGATTTAGTTTGAAATTTCTTTGGACTTTTTAACAGAAAAAATTATTTTTTATTCATAAATATAAGAAAAAATTGGTTAAGAGACTTGTTATTGCACATTGGTGCCCAAGGATGCTTTAAATCAAGTTCTAAGTCCAGAGTATATCAGTCATTTTCTCTTCACATTGATAGTCTTCTAATGGATAGTGACAGTTTGGGAGTATATTTGATATTGCCGAATGATCTTTTACGACTGGTCGGAAATCCGGTGATTTCCGACCGGTCAAAAAATATATTTTTTTTTGTTTTTTTTTGAAAAATATTTTTATAAACATGTTAATCTAGTTATATTTAATCTATAAACCAAGTTTTACCATTTTTGGAAATGTATATATATTTATTTTGGATTTTTAAATACAGGGGTATTTAATTCATTTTAAATATTTTAAAATTACTTAAATACCCCTGTTTTTAAAAATTCAAAATAAATATATATAAATATTCAAAAATGGTAAAACTTGGTTTATAGATTAAATATAACTAGATTAACATGTTTATAAAAATATTTTTCAAAAAAAACAAAAATATATATATTTTTTGACCGGTCGGAAATCCGGAAATCCGGTGATTTCCGACCGGTCGTAAAAGACCGGTCCTCTTTGATATTTGAAGCATTCATAGTGAATATATATGAAAGATTTCATATTTAGTGAGTATATTTGAAATTAAGAGCAAATGTTGTAAGTATATTTGAAATTACTTTTTTATCTTTTTATTTATGCAAACTTGGGCCCGTCCAGCCCACAAGGAAAGTTTGGGTTTTTTTAGGATTGGGTCGTGACAAGATGCTAAAATTGGGTCCGTTCCGTTCCCATCAACGATTATGACAGACTGCCGGTTTTCACCGACTGCATTGACCATTGGGCTGACTGCTGAGCCTGAGGGAGATGCAGGAATTCCTAATTTCTTCTGCAGTTGTGGTGCGAACGAGCCTGGAGTGTTCTGTGAATGGCCCCTTTTCCGACTATTCAATCGAAACCTCCTCTCTTCCCTCCTACTCATGACTTATGAAACATCCAAATGTCAAGACTCAAGAATGCTTACTTGCTTGGAAGTCAATGGCTTCCGTGGCGCCTTCCAGCCCCACCCTCCCAAGTCCCACCTTTGCTTCTAAGCAAACCCCACGCCCACGTCTCCCTCTCTCACAGCTAAGCGTGAAAGGAGATAATTTGCTACTTTTACCTGCTCCGCTGGCGCACATTAGCAACAATCATGGGAATCTTCCTTTCCTTTCGCATGTCGTTTTCATCCTCGGAACAATACAAGCCCGGCTGAATTTACCCAGATCAAGCAGATATCCACCTCCCCAGTTCCCATGCCCTACATTCCCGGATGCCCTCTCCCTTTTTTATCCTTTTTTTTCCGGCATTTGCCAGCAAGCTGCCCTGGCATGCCTTGCTAGAATCCTTTGTAATGAGCAAAAAATCGCTTCCTCGAATTTTATGAATTGAAACACATCTGTCGTAGAGAGCTCGATCTCTCTTGCATTGAAAAATGGCTGCTTTTTTGGGTTCTCTTGCTATTCTCTTGGTGGTGTTGCATTATCACGGCATTTCAGCAACAAGTTCAGGAGAGTACGTTTCTGCACTCGGGGACCCAGCAATGAAGAGTCGGAACATAAGAGTCGCATTTGAAGCTTGGAATTTCTGCAACGAAGTCGGGAATGAAGCGCCGAATATGGGTAGCCCCAGGACTGCTGATTGTGCAGATTTGTACTGTGAAGTCATTGCAGGTAATCCAACATCATTCGGGGATGTCTTGTTTCCTCATAAGTCCATAGGACTAAGGTGCTTTTTTGGGTTGCTGTATTAAATAGTGGAATGTGTATCGTACTAGACTTAGTTTGTGTCTCTCGCAAATCAGGCTTTCAATTTCAATTTTGAATGTCCGGTGGCTTTTACAGTCTAGTGATAGTCGATGGTTGAAGGTTGTTTGATTAATTTCCTCAACAACACCGGCATTTTTAATTGGCATTGCTCCTTCCCGTTTGTTTCATTTAACACGTATTTCTAGTTGCAAAACTGCTTCAGATTCCATTTTTCTGCTATTTAGTCTTATTGTTGGTGTTTGAATAGCAAACTAGGCCTACTATATGTATAATTCCTGAAGAATTTGTTCATTGGAAGTCATCATTGTGGTAAAGCTTGTAATGTTGTAGGAACATTACCACAAAGCATTAAAGAGGACTGAAGAGGAAATCATTAGTGCCTATACCATAAATTAGGGATGGAATGAAAAAGAGGGGCCTGCAATAGAGCTTTATTATTATCGTGTTGCTGGAGTCTTGGATTTTTCAAGTTACATTTTCGAATATCTGGCAATTTTTCTCTTCTGTCGTGTGGTGTCTCCCTCGAGAAATTTCCCATCTTAACTCTATGTTGTTCCTTCTCCCAATCCTATTATGCCCATTGATGAAATTGTTTCATAAATGCTAATACTACCTGCTGGTGTTTACAGTGAAGTAGTACAACTAATAATATATTTTCTTTTTTCTTTTTTCTTTTTTCTTTTATTTTTTAACTGTTTCTCCCATTAGCAGATCCATTGGGCAGTCACAGCTGTGATAACATGAGCAGCTGCAATGTGCATCAGAAGGTGATGGAATCTGACAATCACCTAGGGGCTGGTGACCAGTTTCCTAATCCTGCATTCCAAGCTTACAGTGATCCGGACATGTACACTGTGGAGAAGGAACTCTATCTTGGTTCACTCTGTGAGGTGCATGATTCCGCTGAGCCATGGCAGTTTTGGATGATTATGTTGAAAAATGGAAATTTAGACACCAAAACCACTCTCTGTCCTGAAAATGGAAGAAGGGTTAGTCCAATCATCACAGACAGAAAATTTCCTTGTTTTGGTGAAGGTTGCATGAATCAGCCACTTGTATATCACAATTCATCAAGTGTACACTATTCTGAAAATCAAACAGCATATATATCTGGAAACTTTTATGGAACTTATGATCTTGATGCTGATTTAGAGGAGGGCAAGGGAAATCAATCATACTTTTCTGTGAAATGGGGCAAGAACAAGAAAACCGGAAGTTGGATTTTTTCCCATACACTAACAACTTCAGCAAAATATCCATGGCTTATGCTTTACCTCCGTGCTGATGCAACAAAAGGATTCAATGGGGGTTATCACTATGAAGGCCGGGGCATCATGAAAAAGGTCTTTCGTATATTATTTCTTATGTCATTATCATGGTTCTTTTTGCATCACAGACTAGGAATCTAGATATTAATGGAATTGTCATTTCAGTTGCCAGAGTCACCAAATTTTAAAGTCAGATTGACGCTTAATGTTAAGCATGGTGGAGGCCGAAACAGCCAGTTTTATCTAGTTGACATTGGAAGCTGCTGGAAGAACGATGGTAGACCATGTGATGGTAATGTTCTAACTGATGTCACTAGATACAGCGAAATGATTATCAACCCAGAGACATCCAGCTGGTGCAGACCAGACAACCTTGTGTCCTGCCCACCATACCACATTAGTCTAACTGGAGAGAAGATACACAGAAATGACACTTCCCGCTACCCCTATTCTGCATACCATCTTTACTGTGTCCCAGGAAATGCCAAGTACTTGGAAAAGCCATTTGATGTTTGCGACCCATATAGCAACCCTCAAGCACAGGAATTGGTGCAGATTCTACCTCATGCAGAATGGGCAGTGCATGGGTATCCTGTACAAAAGGGTGATGGATGGATTGGAGATCCTAGGACTTGGGAGCTAGACGTTGGGGCACTCTCTAGTCGTCTTTATTTTTACCAGGTGAGATATTTCAATTATAGTCTCTTCTTTGGAGTGTTTGCAAATGGAGGGACCCTAAAACTGGATTGTGGCATAATGGTGCACAGGGGCCATGCTAACCTTCTTTTGAGCTGTCCAATTTCTGGTCCCAAGACTCCCAACAGAAGCATTTTAATTTTTTTTTGGGAAAAAAAATGAAACTTCAAAATTACCACCTTTTGTCATGTGAACATTTTGAATTCGTGGGTCACAACTATTTTCTTGGACAGTAATAAATGAAATGTATTGAGCTACCTATTTCTATGACAAATTTACTGTAATTCAATGATACTGAGTGGATTTTTCCACTTCATAAAAAAAAAAAAAAAAAAAGTGGGTTATTCCACAACTCTGATGTGAGAGGTCTGCTTTGCCGACTGTTGAGCTGATTTTCAGCCAGTTGTACCATATTTGGGGTATGGCCGGCAGAAGAATCAGCCAGTTGTACCATATTTGAGGTATGGCCGGCAGACAATCTTCTTTATCCTCTGTGTACAGTCTGTTCTTCTCTGCATAAAACATCATAGGCAGGCAGAGTACCAAATTATCCTCCATGCAGAAGAAGTGTTTCTTAGTATTTTCGAATTGTGAAGTCCCGTATCTGAACTTTGCAATATTCTATGCTTCTTTGAACTAGGGGTGCAACTTGGGCTAGGTTGAGCATGAACCCGACCCATCGAACTCGATTTTTAATAGTGTTTGAACTTGCTTTTTCATAACTCGAACCCGATCCCTAAATATGATAGGGTTAGAGTTTAAGTAAACTTGAGCCCTATTTTATATTTTATATTTATTATAAAATATATTATATACATAATGTATAAAGAATTTAAACAATGATTTTTTATATTTTGCGTATTTATGTTTTTTATATTTATATCTGAATACATGTTTGACATATTGTTATTATATTATAAATAAGATATATTATTTTCATTCATATTTATCTTTTATTTCTATTATTTACTTTTACATGTATTAATTTTATTTCTTTATCTCTTTTTTATGTTAAAATTTTCTAAAAACATTCTTTATATTGCTATTTAAAAAAAAAAGCTATAGTTCAACTATATATTATTATGTTTTCTTAGGTGATCTGTTATTGTTATATATTTCTATGAAATTCTAAATTTATCGCTCTTAAATAAAATGTGAATTAATCAACAAAATTACAACCGGAAACTTAATCCGAACTCGATTTTCAAAAAATAGGATTAGTGTTTAAGTTTTACAAATAAGGTTAGGGTTAAGGTTAAGATTTTATAAATAAGATTAGTGTTAGGGTTAAGGTTAATTCGAGTTTTATGAGCCTGAGATACACCCCTACTCAAACCTTAGTTTCATGCATATTACAGTACTCCCAAGCCTGTCACAAGTTATTCGGTCTGTCTTCTGTCTACTATATTTTTACTGGACAAATGAAATGCAAGTTGGGCAACTTGACACCAACCTGATAGCTACCTTCGTCCAGCACTTGGAGAGGTTTTGGTATCCCATGTTTCCAGAGCGTTTTCGTTCTTTACGTTGTCTAGTGCTTTTGTTTTAACGAATGAGCTTCTTGATAAATGAATTCTAAAAGAATTAGATCATCCACTAAAGCCGATCATATAATGGTTCAGATTCAGTTGCTGCGTGATCAAGCATTTAAAAACTCAAACATGACTAAATATATATGCCACAGAATCTGTCCTTTCTGTGTCATCTTCGTCTGTTGTAGTAGTTTCATTTTTTTTAATGTTTTGCAGGACCCTGGAACAACGCCTGCCAGGAGAATATGGACCTCAATCAATGTTGGCACAGAAATTTACATCAGCCCAGGTGAGACTGCCCAATGGACTGTAAGTGATTTTGATGTTCTGATTCCTGAGAGTTCAGCTCAAGGCAGTGTTTAATAAGCAGTACAAAATGTTTCCATTTTATGGCCATTGTGTCTTTTTTCCCCTCCCCCATGGTTACCGGAATGCATTCCCCCAAAGATGGGCCGATGAACGAAAAAGGAAATCTCATCCTGGGTCTCTCAAGTAGGGAAAGCTGATGAAGAATGCCCCTACATTAGCATGTGCTGTGAAGATTCCGCAACTATTTTTCTATAAATACATTATTTTTTTCCCGTGCTTTGTGGTGAATGATATCATTGCTTGATGAGGTGATATTTTGTATCAGTTCCTGCCTCTTGGCAAGTACATTTAAGCCATGAAAATCAATTATCAGCTTGGCATCCACTGTTTACCATCGCGTCTGCATACATTATTCGTATGATTTCTCTCGTACATTGAAAAAGGGGGGTACGAGCGGGCACATGAAGCTAAAAGGTACGAACAAGTCCACGAGTTCCAACCACCAATTCCCTGTGGGGCAATCAAGAGCTGTGCCTCAATATTTCTTCCAGATATAGTCACGCAGTCCGGTGCCCTAACCCAAGGTCCCAAACATGTAACAACGGAAAAAGAACTTGAGTAAAAGAATTACATTCTTGGGAGTACAATAATAGTAACTATTATAGAACAGATCCAATACACCAAAGTGTCACTGGGCTCTTTCAAATTTCAAAAACACAGTTGGTACTATGAAGAGCCTGATGCTGTTTTGAAAAGTTCTCATGAAGAAGGGGAATTTGAATCAAGGAAGGTGACCCTCCCCATTACGTTGCTTCCCAGGACGTGTACTATTGCTATGACTTCTGGGGGCTGGTCCTGTGACTCCAAGCTGCGGCAGTGTTCTTCAGGTTATCCGGCAGCTGCCAGTTGTCCTATAAATATGAATTGTGATGAGCTCATCAAAGCATCTCAATGTTTTACGTGAATACAGGGTTGTCATTTCCTTTATGACACAACAGCTGTGTCTATCTTCAGATGAACATGGCCTGATATGATGCTTGACAGATCTCTTTTTATACACGATCAGATGCCCCTGTAGAGCTGAAAAACATGATTGGTTCCATGAAAACATCAACGTGATCCCAAACGTTTCATTGTGTTTCAAGAACGAACCATCAGAATGCTCTAGAATATCAGTAGGAAGAACAAGTAAAACAGCACGCACTTAATAGAAAAGGCAGACAATAGTTTCAAAGTCCAACCAGATGAGCAAAATAGAACAATGCAAATATGATAATAAAAAACATAAGGCCTGTAGGCACAGAGATAAGAGAAATTAGAAGTACAAGAACCCAAGTGCGGTGAAGATAACAGAGCATGCTTGGGTGTATAAATGGCCTCTCATTCCCATTTACAAGAAATAAAATTGATACCGCAGTGAGATTCAATTGATATACAAATAAATGATAATTCTGAATGCTTGAATTTCATATGCCAGGGGTGGAATCCTCTACATCGCCTCATATACTAATAAAAAGTTACTATTCTAAAGTCATACAGGAATACTTGTGTGCCTTTTACATTGCCAATCGGTATACGCGCTATAAAACCCTCACTGAACTTTCCTCAAAAAACTTATGCTATTTATCCTTCGCCCTTCTGAACGGACATCAATTGCCGGGTGTAGAGACTAAGGATTATCACAGAATCAACTTTCAATCGAAATAAGACAGTAGGGCAATATAAACTGCACGACAATAACGATGTTGCAAGAAAATGCACCATCCAAAGTTGCTTCCCATAACAAGCTGAGACTACAAACACAATTTTTTTTAATTACAAAACAACAAAGAAGTGAGCAATTATAAACTGCACGACAATAACAATGTTGCAAGAAAATGCACCATCCAAAGTTGCTTCCCATAACAAGCTGAGACTACAAACACAATTTTTTTTTAATTACAAAACAACAAAGAAGTGAGCAATTACACCTTTGGCAAAACTTTTTCTTTATTAAAATAATCTCATGATTATAACTTCATGCAAAGCTCAATTTTTACTTTGCCAATCTATACCTGCCCACTAACAAATAAGAACAACAGAGAGATTAAAATCAAGAAAGTTTTGTGATGGCAGAAAGAATGTGAAGTGGAAACAGATAATTAGGCAGCTGATGGTGGTAGGAATGGGAACAGACAATTAAACAGCTGATGCAATTGAAGAAATAAAATTGCTAATAAAAGGGCAGAAACCCAATGACTAAACAACAACAACAAGCATCCTCTATCCATTGCAAGAAAGCAAAAGGCTGTACCTTAACAAAATGAAGGAAAAAAATGCAGACGGTGTATTTTTACATGTGGAAGCTATTAGCATGATTACTCAATAGAGGAAGACACCCTCACCACAAATAAACGTGAAATTCGCACAATTTAGTAGTATGATCTGGAGCTGACACTTTGAGGCATATACTGACTTCGGTAAACTTCATTGGAATATCTTGTCCGGTCGCGATCGAAGTCATCATCTGGTAAAACCCTAGGAAAAGGTGCAAGAACGAATAAGCAGTGAGCCACATAGTTTTCCACTACTTTCAAGCAATGTTCAAACCATACCGTGTATATTTGCTATATCCACCAGTATTGCGGTGAGTATAACCATCCAACTCCATATCACAGCCCCTTCTAGCACGCATAGAACGGGAGCTATATACCACCAGATCACTATCATCATCATCCTGCACAAGAGTCGTTAGTGAGTCATCAATGTAAGAAGAAGACTTGCTAACCACAAAGAGATATTGGTGCTGTTAATGTAACTCACAATGTTTGAATATGATCTTTTTGATCCCAGGGAAACAGGATAATTATAATCCACAAAATACTCATATTTAGAATTGTAATGATCATCTTCTCCATCATCATCATATAGCTCATGAGAAGAATATTTTGAACGTGATGCTGGAAATTCCTTATACTCCTCCAGTGGTCGTCTCCTTGATGAACTGCTCTCCAAATAAATATCTCTTGTTCTTCTGTCAATCACTGATGGAGCTGTAATTCAGTAGAAATATCCCATCATGACACAGCCCCAGCATGAGATAAGATAAAACACTTTTTGAAGAAGAAATCAGCTTACCAGGTATTATTTCAAATTCCTTCCTGAGCGCTGCATACTTGTCTCTGTGAGGCGACATGGATCGAAATTCATCTTCTCGGACTGAATAATCTTCTCCATCTACATAATAGTCAAGGCCACGAAATCCTGAGTTGTGATCTCTACCAATTGATTCATGGGTTCTGCTTGACCTCCCAGAGTAAGTGTGCTCAAATTCATATGATCGAAGTACTCTTCCACCATGGCTCTTCCCACTGTAACTTCCTCGCCTACTAGAAAGTGCTGGAGGCATCCGTTTTATCAGAGGCTTCCGAAGGGAGGCCTTTAAGACCAACTGAAAATGCAACACAAGAGACAAGATGAGAGAGAATGTGTAAGAGGGGAGAGAGAGAAGAGGCAAAGAATTGACGAGAAATTCAACTGCAAGTAAGCAATACATTTTCCATCCCCCCGGCGATTCCGTCTTTATTGACATCATCAATGCAAGCCAATGCAGCTTCCCGAGTTCTGAAGCTGATAAAACCAAAGTCTTTCCGCTTGGCAGTAGGCATATTGCGAGCAAGCTCCACTTTTTCAATTTCTCCATACCTTTTGAAACATTTTCGCACTTGCTCCTCATCCCAGGTAGCTGGCAAACCATCGACGAATATGGATTTCACCTGCAATGAGGGCAATGGCTCAAACAAAATTAACATAAATGAATTTTTATAAATTTTTAACATAAAAGCAGAACCATTCCAGATAATGTGGAGCTAACAGCGGAAGTAATAGTGATGAGCAAGAAACTGCAACCAATCGATAAATTAGCAGG
The DNA here is from genome assembly GCA_030490835.1 of Annona cherimola. Lineage (NCBI taxonomy): Eukaryota > Viridiplantae > Streptophyta > Magnoliopsida > Magnoliales > Annonaceae > Annona > Annona cherimola. Next base: position 110,825,973 of record CM059972.1, on the reverse strand, counting down.
TACTTCAGGATATGTTAGCCCAATTAATTGGTATACGAGCTTTGATGATGATGATGATGATGATGATGATGAAAGAACAGGTCAACAGGGAATTCATAGAACAACAAAAAACCAAACTCAGATGATAAATTGACAGCATAGGGTATGTTCTACTTAATAGGGAACTTAAAGGCTTATCATTTTGAACTGTGCAAGAAAAGATAATGCATACCTGAGCCATGAAGTCTTCATCTGGCTCAACAGCAGATTTAGCAAATGCAACCTCCGCTCTCACATCTGTGCCAAAGAAAACACTTCTCTTTTGTAGTTTAGTACAGGCAGCCACAGCATCATTATGAGTGCTGAAGCCAAGAAAAGCATAGCCTCTGTTCCTTCCTTTATGATTGGGGTCATCCATCAGATGAACCTCCTCCAGGTTCTCTAACTCATGGACTTTCAGCTTTTCTACAAGCTGTACAAAAGAAGAGAGATTCATGACAAAAGTGCGGTTTCACCCAGAACCCTGCAGGAAACTGGGGATGACCTTCCTAAATAGCAATTGAAAATGCTAAATTTAAGATTAAGCATGTGAACAAACACATGCAGTTGACAAGCTGCGAATATGAAATAACAAGCAAAGAAAATGAGGTGAATAAATTACTTGATCCTGAGTCCATGTTGTGCATATGTTCCGCAGATGAAGTGTTTCATTGTCATTGTTTCTTGTTACTTCGCAGCGCTTACCATTCACCTACCAAGATAGCCAATGTGTTATGATCTGACACGGACTTGGTAGGATCTCCTAAAGATCTAAAGTACTGGCGAGTGGGAAAGAGATAACGAATCAATCAAGCCCAGATAACTCAATTCAGGAGATCAACAAACGCGAAACAAAAATTGCAATCACAGTATGGAGAAAAGGAAGCAGTGCTGTCAAAGTTTGGGGGGACAAGTCAATGCAGCATTTCTTTCCTGGACCAAGTAAATTCGAAGTAACAAGCTCTTGACCCACGAGGTTCAAATGCTAGAACACAACAATCAAGGGATAGAGTAGCACACTTTTTTTTTTCAAAGGAATCTAACAACTGAAACCTATCAAATGACATTTTATGAGTCTTCCAGGTCCGACGACTCCAACCACATGTAAGATAAGCTGTATGCAAGTAGCCATGTGTCTCAAGGATTCAGACAAACATTCTTGAAGAATACTTTTTATTACTGTGACATCAAATAAAATATCCTGAAAACACCAACAACCACACCCAAAGGAATCCTCGAGGAATAAGAATCGCTAAGTGGGGAATCAGAATAACATCTAATGAAGCTATACCGTGGTGAATCTGACATCGGCAGCCTTCTTAGCCTGTTCAACAGACATGAACCTCACAAAAGCGAAACCTTTGTTTTGATTCGAGTGCGGTCTCCTCACCAACCTCACTTCGACAATCTCTCCGTACTTCTTAAAGACCTTCTCCAAGTCCTCCTCGACGGCGTCCCTATCAAGTCCCCCAACAAACACCTCATACTCTTTCTGCTTCCTCCTCTCACTAGCAGGGGCCTGGGCATGCCGAATTCTCTCCCTCTCGCATCGGCCTCCGCTCTCTTCGCGCCGAACATCTTCTCTAGCCATCCTGCGCTCTGATTTCCCTGGTGATTCTCATAATCAGAACACATCAGATCTTGGAACCACAAACAGAAGGCGAAGAGAAATGAAAATCAGATACCTCTGGCAACGGGCCTTTCAGGCGATTCGAGGCTTATAGCTGGAGGAAGAATCGATTTGGGAGGTCTTGGGGCTTCCGGTTTGGGAGGGTATCGAGGATCTAGGGCTTTGGAGAGGAGCTTCCTGGAAGACATCTTTCAGTCAGCGCGACGGCAGTCAGGACTCGGGAGTCGGTAGTGAAAAACCCAGAACAGGAGGATATATTGAAGGGATTGATACGAGGGTAAAATGGTAAAAAAAATAATAATAATAAAGAAAGAAAAAAGAAGAAGAAGAAGAAGAAGTAGTAGTTTACGGCAGCAGCTCCAGGGCGAAAGACGAGAAGAAAGAGCTTTTCTCCCGAAGGGGAGCAGAAACTAGGAGAAGGTGTTGCGTTTGCCACATAAAATGGGCCTGGAAAAACTCGATGCCGAATTATCTTGCGTCTCACCTGCTCCCGGCCCAATTGTTTAAGAAATAAATAAACATGGAAACTCTCTTCAAAAGAAAAAAAAAGCCTAATTTCGAATATTCCTATTACTATTTAAAAATCTGAGATTTATCTATTATATTTGTGTACGTTTTTAAAAATGTCCACTCCGTTAAAAGTCGTTAAATAAATTAACAGTCATCCATTTAAATGCTGGTTATATCTTTCTAAATACCAAAAATACCTCATAGTAAAATAATGAAAGATGAAATAAAATTAGTTCTTCATATTTAAAACTCTTATACAGTTAGGGTAGTAGTGAGTTATAATATTTAAAATTTTAAATCAAATCTTAAATTTGATAGGTATATTGATAATTTTACAAATGGACTAACAACATTTGTTAACAACTATAATAGAGTGGACATTTTTAAGATTACATGCAAACGTATTAGGTATATTTAAGATTTTTGAAACATAATGGATATATTTAGAATTACAGTCAAACTTAGTTAGTATATTTAGGAAAAGTCCAAAAAACTTGGAAACTGGTTTCATAAGCTCGGTTGCGCTTAGCTTTGGTGTACTCGGATGGATCTAACCTATTTTTTTTCTAAATTTTAACAAGATCGAAATTACCAAAAATGTCATTGATTTTAAAAAATTAAAAATAAATATCTAAAAATATCAAAAAATAGTAAAAATTAATACACATGTTAAATACACTTATAATAATTGTATAAAAAAATTAAAAATGATTATAAATCTAATACATATTTTTTCACCTAATATTATAAATAGTTTATCTGCGTAACCGAATTTTAAAAGTGTTTTGAAGTAGCAGTCAAATCAAATGGATGTTTTCTGAGTTAACTTTCACTTGTGGATGGAAGATTTTTTTTTATTGTTAAAAAAGCAAGTTTGGATTTAATTGAGGTTTGTGAGGCTTTAACATCATGAGCATTATTAAATTAAAAACAGGATGTGCGGATAAAACTCCAACAAGTGCGGTGAAATATTTATGTGATTCTAGCTAGAGGGTAAATAAGAATAAATACATTCATTTTTAATAAAATAAGTTAATAATCGTTCTCCATTAAAAAACTTCAATTTAGCGTGATATGCTGGGATAAAGGCTGATGAACCCTAGTGGGATGCTGCGGGCTCCAAATAGTGCCTGTATTGGTCACGAAATTTAAATTTAATTAGCTATATGATTTAAAATCATTTATTTTACTACGGGGCAAAAAAATCATCGCAATCAGTCTTGGATGAGCTATTTGAAAAAAATAAATATTAGTATATATTTATGTATAAGAGTCTGCTTCTCTACCTTCATTAATACTAATTATCTTCGGTACTTTGTTCAAGCCAAGTTTAGCATTTAATGAGCGTGGGATGAAATAGTAAGGTATATAAATACGTTTTTCAGCAATCCATTTTACAACTAAACTGTCATATTTTTTAAATTTTACTTTCATATTTGAAGAATTTTTTTAAATTATCTTATTTATTTCAACTTTATTCTTATTATTTTATATCACTTATACAATTCCCAAAATATTCTTTTTTGCTCTCCCATCCTAGCCGACAACTCCTCATCCCACGTTTTCAATTGTGCCCTTAGTTCGGACTTCGTTAGTATCGGCCATTTTATATTTATAGTAAGGGTTTTTAAATTTAGGGTGTATTTGAGAATGAATAAAATTTGTGATGAATAATTTTTTGGAGTAAAATTGTCAAATAATGTAATATGACAGGAGTAATGATGAGGGACAGAGAAGATAAAATTAAAATAGATAAGTTAATTGTGTGGATAATTATATAAAAAAGATTAAAAAGTATAATAATTATATAAAAAAATATAAAAAAATATAATATTTATGGAGCACGAAAAGTGACATTTTCTAACATTGCCAAACACATCCTTTGGTGATTGATTTTTGTTGGTCAGTATTTAATGCTTTTATTTTCTGCATCTATGGGCTTCTATCATCAAACACACATGGCTTGACGTTTTTCCCGTTTTGGTTTCGCTTTCTTTTTCTTTCACACTTCGGTTGTCTGAAATCTCTTTTACAGCCTTCCCCACGATGCATGTTATATAACAGCAGGGAAGCTAATGGGCAGGCCAGGCGCGTGCCTTCGCAAGTTCACATGATCGCGACGATCAAATCGCCGATGTGAGTTGGACCATTATCGTCGCCGTCATCCATCTATAGGGTTTCCAAATCCCGAATCCAAACGCATTTCATGGATGGTGGACTCTCTAGTTCCGAAGAAGTGCTTTTCGAGACTCGGCATCATGCCTCGAAATCCTCCTTACCTTCCTACTTAGATCTATCGCAGCAGCTGCAACACCAGCAGCAGCAGGTGCGTGGCCTCCTCCTCCTTTCGTTTCATCCCTACCAATCCGCGTCCTCCATCAATCTGACTTCTTCTTCGTATTTGTTCTGGAAATTCATGAACAGGTAGGTATCAGCGGTCGTCTCCGCTCACTGCTGTCAGTCCGAGGCATGTTGTCATTCGATTCTCCCTTAAATTTCTCGAAGCTCTATTATTGTTATTATTATTTTTTCTTTCTATGGGAGAATTCCTTGGCTGACTAGTTTAGGATTTTGAAGGTATTAGTCAGTTAAAGGAAAAGTGGATTGGGAGTAAACGGCAGAGGGCAGTGAAGAAATGGGCCTCACTGTTCATCTCTCAACGAGGCGAATATGTTGCCGTCGCTGCTGGAAATCAGATTACCATATTACATAAAGACGACAACTACATGGAACCATGCGGCATTTTTATGGGTGCGTCTTTGGGTCTGTTTCTCAGTGTTCTTTCTTTTGTTCCTTTACTCGGTTTGGCTGTCCCGTTGAACTGGATCACAATTCAATCAGTTCACCGTGTGCAAAATTACAGAAGTAGTGATACTGCATTTTGATCCGTATTAAAGTCATAGCTGTTAATGCACTTGCACCTGTTTTTAGTGGGCTACTACTTGATATAATGATAATTAGAATTTGGGACTGCCCTGTCTCTACAAATGCGGTGAACCTAGTCTGTTTGCTCATTTGATGTTTATGGAATGACTTATTTCTATTTATCTTCGCTTCTGCTTGAGCTATGAGTATCAAAGGAAATGTAGAAATGCCACAATCAGTTGCTTGAAAAAATTTAAGACAAATGGCGATTGAGTTGGAGTCTTTATTATTTGTGATTGGTAGTGTTACTTAGCTTTACAAAGTGGTGGCCATTTGAGATAGCTTATCGAAATGAGGTTTGTTTTGTTTGAGCAGTTTATAGAACATATCCTGTCCACAAGATCTTTTAGGTAATAGTGATTGGAACTTTTGGTTGGAAAAAAAGAAAAACGCACAGATTCCTAGGAAGTGTTCTAATTCTTGAAGAACTCTTTTGTTTGACGTTGTAGAACTAAAAAATGACTGTCATATGGCTTAGATAGTTAGATATGTTTCTAAATGTCTTTCAAGAGTCAAACTATAATGTCTGCCATGTATCTTTATAGAGCCAAGAAGAAAGCTAAACAATATTTTGTTTATTTTCTCAAAACATGCTCTTAAATCTGGCCCCTGTATGATTTACAATAGTTTAAATTTTCTAGTAAAACTATTTTCACGAATTTAAGGAATATAATTGAACTCCGGACAACTTAAACAAATAGATACTTTTTGTGGTCTAATTCTGGCCCTGGAATGCAATAACTCATGTTGTTTACATTTGGCATTTAACAAGTTATTGTTGATATGTATGTTAATGACAGCCAGTATGCCTCATGGACACAATGACGCCTGATATATTGTTTCATACTTGGGGTTGTGACATAATCATAAATGTGTTCCGTAGATAGCTCTACTGATGAATAGTGTGCCATTAGGACTTTTGGCCCCACATCCTAAACTGCAATCTGATGTTTGTTAGGAGAAGAAAGGCTGACAAGTTTTATGCATGGAGCTTGGTCGGATTCCCATGGCGTTCTTGCAGTTATTGATGACATGTACACACTGTACTTTATCAAATCAAATGGGGAGGAGATAACAAGGATAATGAAGAAGCAATTAAAAACATCTGCATCTATCATTGGCATTATTATGCTGGAAAATCCAGATGTGAAAAGTTCTTGCCTGTAAGTTTTTACTTTTGAACAAAAATTATTTTAGCAATTTTTTTTTATAGTAAAGGAGGAAGAGGAGACCTTTATGCATTAATGAAGTAATTAGATGTCTTTGCTCTGCAAAAAATTCAAGATTACAGACCTAGACAAACGATTAAGGGTCTATTCCTCTGGTAACAGGCATTTGCTTTGTTACAGTTTTTCTCCTTCATGATTACATGGAATGACTTTCGATGTCTGGATTTTGTTAGAACAAACTTGCATCCATAACAGGCAACATGATGACAACAATCTTCTTCTTGAGAAATAATTTTTTCCCTCATGGTTTTGTAATAGTTAAGAAAATTTAGTTTTCTGCAGGTCTACCTTCAACCTTCTTATGTCTGATGGTTCATTCCACCATATTGAAGTCAGCCAAGATCCAAGCCCAAGTGTTTCATACATGCCCACAATAAAGAGTTGTTGGGGACTTTCAAAGCAATTTCCCAAATACGTTTCATGCCTAGACATCCATCTAAAATCTTTCATACTAGTTCTAGTTGGCGGTTCCTCGGAAAACTCTGAAGATAATTCTGGTATTGTTTTCGAGCTATGTTTCATTTCATCAAAACAGAAAGAATGAGAGAATCTAATCACTGGTTCATCATTCACTTTTATTAGTGTTTTTTCCACTCAGCAATCCTGGACGTTGGGTTAAGAATTTGTTTATCTGATTTAAGTTCCAATGAAATTTGCTGTTGGACAATGTCTTCTAAAAAGGTTTTTGTCTATTCTATCAGGTTTATATTGCCTATCTCTATGGCATGTAACCAAAAATTCGGGTCTAGAATTTTTGTTCTCCAGCCCTCCTTTTGAAGGTTTATTTTGCATCCTTGACGGCAAAACAGCAATTCTCTCAAGCCCAAAAGTCTCAATCTCACCACTTGGCAATTACATTGCTGCCCTTGATTTGACTGGAAACTTATACATTTTTAGAGTGGATGGTGGTCTGAAGTCTGTTTCTGTTGTTTCTTGTGATGAGAGTTCCTACTCTGAACTGGCCCATCCTAAATCGCTATCTCAGAGGAAATGCTTAAGTGGGATTACTGATTTTAGTTGGTGGTCAGACCATACCCTTTTTCTCGCAAAGAGGACTGGCGTTGTCGCCATTTTTAATATCCATCAAGGTAGAGAGCTCACAAAGAATGATCTGTTATTGTCTGTTCCTGTTATGGAGAGAGTTCAGGAGTCCCATGGATGTGTTTTTCTGTTGGATTGTACCTTTCAAGAAAGACATGCACCTTTTTCATCAAGGAGAGATCTAGACATGTTGGATGTAATGCTGGGCACTGATAACCAGTATGACCAGCTATGTGTTAGCGGAATGCATTGGAAGTTGTCATCGTTTTCTGAGAGATCTGCAACAGAAATGTACAGTATTTTAATCAGCAGCAGGCAGTACCAGGCTGCCCTAAGTTTGGCTGATCGTCACGGGCTGGACCCAGATGAAGTATTCAAATCACAATGGCGGCATTCTGATCATGGTACAGATGAAATAAGAAACATATTGTCAAACATAAATGATCAGAATTTTGTAGCCTCAGAATGCATCAAAAGGGTGGGACCTACTGAAGAGTCTGTCAAGGCTTTACTTTCTTTCGGGCTCCGTATCACTGACAAGTACCAATTTTCGGAAACTGAAGATGAACAGGACAGTATAAATTGGCATTTCCGAACTGTGAGACTTCAGTTATTGCAATACAGAGATAAGCTGGAGACATTTGTTGGCATAAACATGGGCAGGTTGGTCACTGCCTTGCCGTTATTCTCGGCATTCATAAGAAAGGTTTTAGATCATTCAAATTCCCCTAGTCAGTTTCATCATGCACTTATCTTTTTTTACTTTCTGCCCTACTGCAAATTTGAATGCTGACTATCAACCTTAACACTGTCTGTTTCAATCAGAGGTCATAGTCCGCACGATTTGGACATGTATAAAATTGATACACAAATGTTAAAATGTTGTAGAATTGTACAGATTCATGTATCCATATCTGTGTATACGGAAAATGTATAGTGCATGCACCATACTAACTCAGGGTAGAACTATTTATTTTCCAAGTTTAAAATAATCAAAACCACAATTTTTTTTGATCCATATGTATTTTTGACCAATGAAGGGGAGCCTTGGCGCAACGGTAAGAGTTGTCGCCGTGTGACCTGGAGGTCACGGGTTCGAGTCGTGGAAACAGCCTCTTGCAAAAAATGCAAGGTAAGGCTGCGTACTATAGACCCAATGTGGTCCGACCCTTCCCCGGACCCCGCGCATAGCGGGAGCTTGATGCACCGGGCTGCCCTTTTTTTATGTATTTTTGACCAATAATCATAAAATATCCATATGGATCAATGATATTATTGGCTTAAATTTGAAAAGAAACTATATTTAACAATCATTTTCCATCATTTGGCTTTTGATTTGTTCATAGACAATTATCTTCTGTTGATACTGTTGTACTGTATTCAGAATGCTTAACAATTGCTTACCATCGTAAATTTTCCATTTGTTGCAGGTTTTCTGCTCCTAACTACTGCAAATTTCGTGTTGTGCCTCTAAATGAAGCTGCTGCTAATCTTGCTGAAAGTGGAAAAATTGGGGCCCTGAACCTTCTATTCAAGCGTCATCCATACTCTCTTGCTCCTTACATGTTGGACATTTTAGCTGCAATTGCTGAAACTGTTCCTGTTCAAACTTACAGCCAACTACTTCCTGGGAGGTCTCCTCCCAATATTGTTGCTTTGAGGGAAAGAGACTGGGTTGAATGTGACAAGATGGCAACTTTTATCAATAAAGAGTTAATTCAGAATGAGAGAAGTATCCAACTGAGAACTGAACTAATGGTGAAGCAACTCATGGGGTTAGTTTGGCCATCAGTTGCTGAACTTTCTCTATGGTACAGGAGCCGAGCTCGAGAAATTGATGCCGTAAGTGGGCAGGTAGACAACTGTGTCTCTCTGGTGGGATTTGCTTGCCAAAAGGGTATCGTGGAGCTGCAGCAGTTCCACGACGATCTCTCATATTTATCACAACTTATTTACTCTGATGAATGTGATGGTGAAATAAGTTTCAACATTAGCATTGCAGCTTGGGAACAGCTGGCTGACTATGAAAAATTCAAGATGATGCTAAAAGGGGTTAAAGAGGATATGGTAGTGGAGAGATTACGGGGCAAGGCAATACCATTTATGAGTAGAATTTCTAGTACTGCGGTAGCAACTTCAGAAGATAGTAAGCAAGCTGACTCATTTCTAATTAGATGGCTGAAGGAGATGGCTGCAGTAAATGAACTAGATATATGTTTGGCAGTCATTGAGGAAGGATGCCAGAATTTTCTGGCTAATGGGATTTTTGAGGATAAAATTGAAGCTGTAGAAACTACCCTGCAATGCATATATTTGTGCACTCTAACCGATCGTTGGAATTCAATGGCTTCAATTTTGTTAAAGCTTCCACAGATTACAACACGAGGTAAGACTGTAAGACAACCCAAATAGAAGGAATTTTGGCACATAAAAGGTTTGATGTTTTGGACACCCTAGGTTATCTGATATAATTCATTAATCAGGAAGATTTGGCTCATCTTAATTGCAAAATTTTTATCAGGAGATACTGATGGATATCTGGAGTCCATAAATGTTCACAAATTGGTTGAGGGCCTAGAGAAAAGAATTAAGCTTGCAGAAGGCCATGTAGAAGCAGGAAGACTTTTGGCATATTACCAGGCTCGTATTTTCTGTCATTTTCAGTTTTTTGTTTTTTTGGGCTTAGTGATTGGCTGATCACATAATCCTGCATACAAATCCATAAATTTCCAGCAACCTTTTAGAAAATAACTAACAACTCGAAATTTTCATTTCCGTGGGTCACATTCATCAAATATGCATGGATGAGTCTTATATACAAATGTTTACTCTGAAAGCTGGTCATGTAGTTCCTAAATTCCAGAACAATAATGCAATAGTTTTGGTTATCAGAGCAAATGTTTTCAAATGTGATGTTCATTTGCTTGGAACAATTTCACGCTACAAATTTTCTTAACAAAACCTTATGCAACAGCTGATAAAATTTCCAACTAGATATTTGAAATAAGCTGGACTACTGAGTACCTGGCAGTACTGCTGATGTGTACTGGTGTTGGAGAACTTTTTCCAGGATAGCCATAGGAACTGTCTCTATGTTTCAGTCATAAATGCAAAAAGTAGATACCTAAGTTTACAACTTTGGTCTAGATTCAATCTAGAAATTTTGGGGGACAAGTGAACCAAAAAAGGAAACTAGGTGCCTTTTCTTTTCTGTACTTGGCATCAGAAGTCTTTACAGATTCAGAAATCTGATCATGAATTAAAAATGCAAAGTTCAGAAATTTAGTTGTAAGTGCAAAAAAGTGTAGTTCCAGCTTGGTCTCATTTAAGTTGAAAGTCATTTGTTTTGGCCTTAAGAAGGATGACCATAAGATGCGTACATACATACATATATATATGTTGGCTGATCATTTGTGGCCCCCATGCGTCCGGCCCAAAAACATATATTTTTTTCGTTTTTTTCCATAGACAAGTAAATCTAGGTGTATTAAATCTATAAACCAAGTTTTACAATTTTTGGATATTTTTAAGTATTTGTTTTGGATTTTTAAACACAGTTGATAACGGCCCTATATATATATATATCAATATACGGGCTTGATAAATGCAAAAAAGTATAGTTCCAAACTTTGGTCTCATTTCAATTTGTAAGTCAATTGTTTAGGCCTTAGGAAGGATGACCATAAATTTTTTTCTGTGTATGGCCTTGGAGGTCTTTATATAGACAGAAATGCAACAGGTTGGTGAAATTTTTCTGTGAAAATCTTGGGAAAACCAGATTATGGGTATGTTTGGCTATACTAAAAACTTTTCAATCTAAAACTTTTCACTTTTCATAATTATCCTACTTTTTAATTATTTCTTTAGATCTCCTTATACAACTACCCTATTTTTCAATCATTTCTGCACAACTATCTATACAACTAACTTGTCTATTTTAACTTTATTCTCTTTACTCCTGATCATTACTTCTATCATATCATATCCTTTTTTCTCATTTAGAAAAAACTTTTTGTACCAAAAAAATTTTCATCCAAAAGTTTTATCACTTCCCAAACACACCTTAAGACTACTTTTTTTTTTAAAAAAAATTTGGATAATGCGATGACACTACTTTGATTCAGTTTACTGTTAGTTATTGTATTTCAAGTAATTGGCATGAGTATCAATTGCTTGGCTCTAGGAAAATGCCAATTATTTTCCCTTAGCAAACTCCTCTATCTTTTTTGGAATAGGAACAAGTTACTATCTTATTTATGATTATACGATACCTTGGAAACAAGATGTTAGCAATCTGGAGTTTGTCCTTCTTAGAAGTGGTTTTGTTTTATATGATGTGGTGCTGCTTCATATAACTAGGTGATAAGTCTTTCAGTTTTTGTTTCCTCTATTCCTTTTATGAGTAACCAACCAATTACTTATTCCAGTCATCCAAGTCACACATGAAGAGATTGAAATTCAGCAATGAATATTCAACAATAAACCTGATTATCGCTATGACCATTTGATCATTTTGCGTTATATTCCTAAGCTGTGAGACTGAAACCTCCTCTGTACTTGCTTTTTCAGGTGCCAAAACCCATGGGCTACTTCCTAAGGGCTTCCTCAGATGAAAAGGGCGTGAAACAGCTTCTCCGTCTTATTCTTTCAAAATTTGGACGTCGACAGCCTGGTAGATCTGATAATGAATGGGCTAATATGTGGCATGATATACAGTGCTTGCAGGAAAAGGCGTTTCCCTTTCTAGATTCAGAGTATATGCTAACAGAGTTCTGTAGAGGTCTGCTAAAAGCTGGGAAATTTTCTCTTGCCAGGAACTATCTGAAAGGTACAGGTTGCATCACCCTGCCAATTGAGAAAGCTGAGAATCTTGTCGTTCAATCAGCAAGGGAATATTTCTTCTCAGCTTCAAGCCTTTCTTGTGCAGAAGTGAGTTTTCTTAAGCCTGCCTGAGCACCATGTTTTGTACATCAAGCAAAATTTCTGTGACCGAAAACGTTTTTGTTTTTCCAATTCTTTCTTGTGGACTTAACAGATGTTCTTGAGGATGTCTCTGAGATCTCCCTCAGTAATTCACCATGAATTAATTACCGCTAATCATTTCCTAATTATCAAAGATTCTTTATACTTAATAATTATAATGGCGATATATTTACCGTAGCAAGATTTTATTTTGTGGCACACCCAAGCCTCCAATGAAACTAATTTTTTAGATTATCATTTAAAATCTTAAGATAAGTATAATGAGTGGTTTGGATCATATTAAAACATTAAAATTATCATGAAATCGAGAGGTCAACTTTTTTGTGTGTGTGCTAGAATGACCATGGCTGCTGGTACAATGGACATCCAGTTTTATTTATTTTATTTTTCTTCTTTAAAGTTAAGTTTGTAGAGCCAGGCATGCGTGAATCCATGACCTAACATACGCAGATTGGTATCCACTTTTGGACTCTCCAGTCAGTGACGACCAATATCCAGTCTAAATGGCCACTGCCACTGCTGCAACAAATGACTACTTCAACATGGTTAACTCATTTCTTTCATTGTACTAGAAGGAAGTCAGGGTGGAAATAAAATTATGATGTTGTTTTTACCCAACCCGCATGCAAAGGATAGGGTTTCTGCCTTTTTGGTTCTATATCCACACAGAAGTGGTATTGTAGTTTTGTGCATATGCATGTTATGCGGTTTATGAGCCTGACCTCCCTATAGTGCCAAATTCTTGGTATTACCTTCTTATTTGAGCCTAGTACGAATTTATTATATGACTGTTGTCCATTCGATGAAACATTGAGGTTGCTATTTATAATTGGATTTTTGCTTGTTTATTCAACTAATATCATTTTATTCTCTTTTCATAGATATGGAAAGCACAGGAATGTCTGACCATTTTTCCAAATAGCAAAAATGTTAAAGCAGAAGCTGATGTCATAGATGTTCTGACCGTTAAACTTCCAAACCTTGGAGTGACCCTTCTGCCCATGCAGTTTAGGCAAATAAGAAATCCCATGGAGATTATTAACATGACAATCACAGGCCAAACTGGAGGTTTTCTTGATGTGGATGAAATCATTGAAATAGCCAAACTTCTTGGTTTAGGCTCCCAAGATGACGTAGCATCTGTGCAAGAGGCTATAGCTAGAGAAGCTGCAGTGAGAGGAGATCTGCAGCAAGCATTTGACCTTTGTCTTGTTTTAGCTCAAAAGAGCCATGGGTCAATTTGGGATTTATGTGCTGCAATAGCAAGGGGTCCAGCACTTGATAATGTTGATACAAATTCCCGCAAGCTGCTTCTGGGTTTTGCTTTGAGCCATTGTGATGAGGAATCTGTTGGAGAGCTTCTACAGGCTTGGAAAGATCTAGATTTGCAAAGTCAATGTGAGAAGTTAATGACAATAACAGCAACTAATCCCCCAGAAATTTCCGTGCATGGTTCTTCAATCATCTCGCAAACCGCACTTGATATGCAAGATATGGTTGGTCTTAGCAATTTCTCTGAAAAACTAGAAAGTTCCTACTGCCAGCGTGAAAATACTGACCGTGAAGTTCACTTCGAGAAAATAAAAATAAAATTGTCTGCTGTAGTGAAAGACATTCCTGTTGAAAGCAGAGTTAATTGGCATACCCTTTTGAGAGAAAATGGGAAAGTTTTGTCATTTGCTGCTTTACAACTTCCCTGGTTGCTTGAATTGAGCAGGAAAGAAGAATATGACAAGAAGGTAGTGTTGGACACAAAATTTCCTGAAAAACAATGTATAAGTGTAAGAATCCAAGCAGTGGTGAGTATTTTATCTTGGTTGGCTCAATGGGACATAGCTCCAGGTGACAAATTGATTGCCTCCCTTGCAAAGTCAATCATGGAACCTCCAATTACTGAAGAGGACAATATTCTTGGAATCTCATTTCTGTTGAATCTTGTGGATGCTTTTCATGGGGTGGAAGTAATAGAGGAGCAACTAAAAACAAGGAGAGGGTATGAGGAAATTTGCACTATCATGAGCATAGGCATGACATACAGTTTTTTAAACGACTCCAGTATTGACTGCTCGAGTCCTGCTGAGAGAAGAAAGCTACTACTGCGCAAATTTCAAGAGAAGCTTCCGTCACCAAGTTCAGGTTAGTGAGCCTTCAATTTCTAGGCATTCACACTTTGTTGTCAACACTAATGGCAGATTTGAGTGATATGCCCAATGTAAAAGATAAATTCGTCAACAAAATGCAATTTATCATCATGTCTCTGATGGGCAGATGAGATATTTAGGAGATAGTTCTTATTCATTTAACGTTAGCAGTATATGATCACAGATGAGACATCATAAGATTTTATATTCTTAGGTATGAAAGACAAGCATTTAAGGAGTGCAGATGTACAGGAAGGGTTTAAGTCTGGGGGAATGTCCTCTCTGCCTCCTGGAAATAAGCACCACAGCTGGGGTTTAAACCTGTCACCAAGATAGGACTAATCCACCTCTGCTTGGAAAAATGATACACAAAAATTACTATACAAATCTTTGGGCCAAATCCACATATGTCGTGGGTGCTTGTTTCATTGTACTATAAGTGTGCAGGTATATGTTGATATCTGAGTTGGATTTGAATTTTCAAATACACATTTGTTCAACAAAAACTGCTAGGGAATCGAGGGTGCAGTTGTCTTCTTCTTTTCTCATGATAAGATTCTTTCTTTACTAATTCTTGCATGCTTGATGCTTCAGTCAAAACCAGTTGATGGGCAGTCCTAGTTCCTTCCAATTCCACCTTTTCCGTAATCTTTACATGGAGATAATAGTCTTATTTGCTCAAGGTGAGATGCTTGGTTTGTTAACTTTTGCATGCTGATGACAGACAACATGGACAAACTCGATAATTCTTTCTGGATGGAATGGAAATTAAAACTGGAGGAGCAGAAAAGATTAGCTGACCAAGCGAGGGTTTTGGAGCAAATAATTCCTGGGATGGACACAACCCGATTTTTATCATGGGACTCCAGCTACATTAAGAGTGCTATTTTCTCCTTCATTGATTTGGCAAAACTGGAGAAGAAGCCTATTCTAAAGAAAGTATTGACTGTAGCAAATAGCTATGACTTGAATATCAGCGAGGTCTCTCTCTCTCTCTCTCTCTCTCTCTCTCTCTCTCTCTCTCTCTCTCTCTCTCACACACACACACACACACACACACACACACACATTTTCCAATTTCTCAAGTTTTGAAAAATATGCTTTCGTCATTTCTCCAGGTCCTATTACACTTCCTTGCCTCCGCTCTTGTTTCAGAGGTTTGGTCAAATGATGATATAGAGGGTGAAATTTCAAACTACAAAGAAGAAATATTTGCCTGTGCTTCGGAAGTAATTAATCTGATTTCTGCAATTGTCTATCCTGCAATTTCTGGTCACAACAAGCAGCGTCTTGCCTATGTGTATGAAATGCTATCCAGCTGCTACTCACAGTTGAAAGGAGTTAAAGAGCCATTATTACGATCCCACCGCATTTCAGCGTATACACATAGTCTAGAGTTGTCTCAATTCTTTAAGATAATAGAGAAAGAGTGCCGAAGGGTTTCCTTTATTAAAACCTTGAACTTCAAAAACATTGCTGGATTTTGTGATTTGAATTTTAAACATTTCAATGAGGAAGTCTATGCAAACATCAATGCATCGAGTGTGGAAGCTTTAGCAAAAATGGTTGAGACCCTAACCAGCATTTATAAAGATCCAGTGGTTGAGGGTCTTATATCATGGGAGGATGTTTACAAGCATCATGTTCTAAGCTCTTTGGGAACCTTTGGATCTGAGATTTCCATGATTCATCCTCTCAAAGTGGATGATTTTAGATCCTTTATAAGTGAACTCGAACAGAATTACAACTGTTGCAGGATTTATATTCGGTCCATGTCTGAAGGATATCTGCTGGATGTTGTGGGGAAATACTATTCCCTTAGTCTTCCACATCATTTTTCTGGGAATGTATCAGGTGCATCAGAATGGTCAGATTGTCTCATAATGCTTCTAAATTTCTGGATTAGAATGCTTGATGATATTCAGGATGCAATACTAGAAGTTTCTGGAGAGAGCCACAGAAAGTTTGATCCTGAAAGACTTCTAGTTTGTCTGAAGGTTTTCAAGACATTTTTAACAGAGGGTGAGATCTCAGCAAGTGATGCATGGATTGTCCTTTCTGCCTATGCAGAGTGTGGAATTATGGTTGCTGACACCTCCAAATTCTGCAGGGTGATGATTTTTTCAGGTTGTGGATTTAATGCCATTGCTAGATTCTTTTTTGAATCAATGGCTTCATCTTCTGCCTGCTTAAGTTCGCCTGTAGATGCCCCTCATAATCTTGTCCACCTTTATGTAAATATTACAGATTCAGTTTTGCTAGACTTGGGAAATGATTTTAGAGAGTCTCATAGATTGCACAGTTTGCTGACATCACTTAGTAAGCTGGAGGGCAATTTAGAGGATCTCAGAAGAGTCAGGTGTGCAGTGTGGAAAAGATTGAGCTCATTTTCTGAAAACATGCATTTGCAGAGTCGGATTCGAGTGTATGCACTGGAGCTTATGCAAGCTGTTGCTGGGAAAAATCTCAGAGGTGTTTCTGATGAACTGCTATCTGAGGTTTTGCCATGGGTTGGTTGGGATGAGTCGCAGTTTGTAGAAAGCAGTGAGGCTGCTGACCAAGGTGGGCAGAACCAATCAGACATTCCAAGCAGGCTAGCAAACACTTTAGTTGCACTGAAGTCAACTCAATTGGTTGCAGCTATTTCATCTGACATAGAAATTACTTCCAATGATCTTATGACCCTTGATTCAGCAGTATCATGTTTCGTACGTATCTCTGCAACTGCTACATTGGAATTGCATTTTGAAGTTCTACAAGCCGTTTTGGAAGAGTGGGAAACCCTTTTCATTACTAGCAGCAAAGACGTTGACCATGCTGAGTTGGCCAAAACTGTCAATGATTGGAGTTCCGATGAGTGGGATGAGGGGTGGGAGAGTTTTCCAGAAGAGGCAGTTGAAAAGGAAGCAAAGAAAGGTGGATCTGACTCCGTCCATCCCTTACATGCTTGCTGGATGGATATTGCCCAGAAGCTTATTGGGAGATCTCAACTTGCATCAGTGATGAAACTAATTGACCGTTCTTTATCAAAAACTGAGTGCATCTTGCTAACAGAGGATGAGGCACGTAGCTTGAGTCAGCTTGTAGTTGGGTCTGACTGTTTCATGGCTTTGAAAATAGTCCTGCTGCTACCTTATGAAGCTGTTTGGTTTCAATGTCTGGCTGCAGTTGAGGCTAAATTGAAAGAAGAGGGCATTCGAGGTGTGGTGCATGGAGACTATGACCTTTTCATACTCATCTTGAATTCAGGTGTGTTTTCAAAAATTGTCACTGATTCTTCTTATAGCACCACATGTTCATATTTCTGCCGATCTGCTGGCCATCTCTCCCGTCAATGTCAGGAAGCTCAGTTGTCCTTGTTCAAGCATAAAGGGAATAATGGAAATGAATTAGAGACAAACAGGTTCCATCTCTTTAGCAGAATACTCTTCCCATCTTTGGTAGCAGAGCTTGTGAAGGCCAGGCATCTTGTGTTGGCTGCATTTCTCGTTTCTCAGTTCATGCACACACACACCTCTCTTAGTCTCATAAATGTTGCAGAGGCTTGTCTGAGAAGGTACTTGGAGGGGCAAATCCATACACAGCAAGATTGTGGACCTGTGGTTGAAGAGTTGCATGGTTGTAGTTCCCTTGTAAATAGTGTTTCTAAGTTGAGAGTAAAGTTGGAAAGTTTGTTTCAATCTGCTGCATCCGTCCTTTCAAACAACGGGAAATGAGGCATTTCTTTTTCCCGTACTCATTGGATGCAACCTGTACTTATTACTCATCCTAGGCAAAGACTATATTGATGGTTTGAATTGAAAACAATTACCTGTGGGGCCAACATGCAGCAGTATCTCATTGATAGATGGGATAGGAATTTGAGTTGCTTGGGAAGGAAACTTACCGTATACGCATTAGCTACTGAACCAGCAAGATGATTTTGGGCCCCATGTTGGCGATATGTGCAGTACAGGCAAAAGTTGAAGGCAGGAAATAGCCATGGCCAACTAATACCATTTTTTCCAGGGTAGGTAGGTTGGTCAGGTAGTTGGGCTAATCATCGAGACGAGTTATTCGATCCTTTATTTTATTGAAGGTATTATACACGATTTGTATATGTTTATATCAGATGATAACTCCATTTTGTCAGTCGGTTCTTTAACAAAACTTGTTTCTGTTGTTTCATGTGTAATAATTTGAAGACATCCTTCAATCCTTTTCATGAAATTTGTTGTAAAGAAAATCTTCACACTGCTTGGCCTGTCATACTTTCTAATTCATTTCAGTAATGTTTGAAAATTTAACTCATCGTGGAATTTGGTTGTTAGTCTTGGCTATCTTCCAAAGCCACTTTAATCCGCGGAATCTTTACGAATATTCCTCCCAATTGGGATGCGATCTAGTGCACCCAAGTGCAAAACTTATTATTTTTTTATTTTTAATAAAACTATTAATATGTGTATTTAATTTATATTCAAGTTTTACTAACTTTGGTGATGTGTATATATTTTTTTAGAATTTCAAATTTTGGTCATTCCAAATACTTTAAAATGACTAAAGTACCCATGTATCTAAAAAATTCCAAAAATATAAACATTCAAAAATAGTAAAATTTGTTACATGAATTAAGTAATCATAAGGTGTTTTTGTTTAGAGAAAAATGAAAAATAGAGAATAAGAGTAGAATAAATATGATGAGAGTAAAGTAAGAATAAAGAAAACATAGATAAGATAATGGTATAGAAATGGAAATGTGTGAGAAAATAATTGGAATATATGAATAAAAATGAAAAAATAAAATAGTTAGATATTATTTTTTGCATTTCCATTCTTTATTTTCCTTTCTCTTTTAAACAAACCCACCTCTAAATTAACAGTTTCAGAAAATAATTTTTAAAAAATAAAATATGAATTTTACACGTGCATGGAAAGCCTAATACACCAAGTGCACTAGATCATAACCCAATTCTTACATGGTTAGGGAAGCTAAGAATGCGTTTGATAGAGGATAAAATTTTTGCAAAAAAAAATTTTAGTATAAAAGTTTTTTAAATAGAAAAAATGATATGATATTGTATAAGTAATGATAACAAATAAAGAGAATAAAATTAAAATAAATAGATTAGTTATATTGGTAATTGTGTACAAACACATGAAAAGTATAATATTTATATAGGAAAATGTGAAGTAATAATTAAAAAATAAAGTAGTTGTACAAATTTAAAAGTTTTAATTTAAAAAGTTTTTGTGTTATCAAACATGCTCTCGGCCCTTATTCTATCGAACTTTCGCATTTCGAGAAAAGCAAAAAATTTCTACCACCCCATTGGCTCCCCACATTAACTTAGGAGTGGGAATCAGGACGAGCCGTATAGGGTTAGGGCTACTTGTTAAAAAAAATTTTAACCATATTTTTATACTAGATCGAGATAATATTGGTTTAACTCTCACTTTTTTCAATAGCTTTTGGACAAACTTCAGATTAATATTAAATTGATTTAAGGACAACAAGTCAAATACTATAATTTTATAATTTTATATACTTATCAAGCATAAAGATATATTAATGATAAACTTAAATGTTGTATGCTTTACTGACTAATAAAAATACATCATTTTTAAAACAAAACATAAATAAATTAGTGTAACTTTAATAAAATAGGTTAATATATAATTATACATAAGAGTAATATATACATACATGCAAATTAATCTTATTGATTATTATACTATGTTTTTAGATAAATTGATTGTTATATTGTTGATATAACTAATTATAAAAATGTCAAAATTTTAAAAGAAAATGATTAAGAGATTTAAACGTAGACTTATAATTTTTAATAGATGAATATATGCGGGTGAGTCGGGACTCTTTAGGTTGAGACATAGTTGATTTACCTGATCCTATTTTTGAATTTGGATCAAAATTCCTAACCGATCCCTGTACCAAGTCAAAAAAAATGTTGATTTTATTAATAAAAAACGGAAGGCTGGTAATTCCCAACCCTAGGTTAAAAGCTGGAAGCTTCCAGCGTAACTTTGTACAATATGCTCTTTTCCCCTTCAAAATGATATTAAAATTATTTGGGTAATTTGCATATATACCCATATAGTTTTACCAAGATTATAGATATACTGATGTAGTTTTACAAATTGCATATTACTCTCACATAATTTTACCAAATTGTGTATAACCTCATGTGACCTCTTTTCTATCGGCCATTAAAATGTGTGTTAGAAAATTAGATCATAACGAAAATAACCTTGTTCAAAGCTATATTAACTCACTTACATTCCTTCTTAAAAAAATCCCTCATTCTACACAATCTCTTTTCCAAATATGTTACTTACATAACTAAGTGTTTCATAATAATGAGATTTTAATATAGCCTTGAACAAAGTTATTTATATTATTATCCAATTTTCTAGCACATGTTTTAACGGTTACTGATGGAAAAGATGTCACATGAGGCTATATGTAATTTTGGTAAAACTACGTGAGAGATAATATGTAATTCGTGGAACCATGAGTATATATGCAATTTCGTCAAACTATGAGGGTGTATATGCAAATTACTCAGATTATTTTTCTGTTTACGTCCACTCCATGTGTCAAATCTTTCATATTTTCGGTAAATTTTTTCTATTATTTATCTATATTTCACATATTTTTATATCACAAAACTAAATGATAAATTAATTTTTACGGTGGATATTGTAAGTAATTTTTAATCATGCACCAAAGTTATTTATATTATTATCCAATTTTCTAGCACATGTTTTAACGGTTACTGATGGAAAAGATGTCACATGAGGTTATATGTAATTTTGGTAAAATTATGTGAGAGATAATATGTAATTCGTGGAACCATGAGTATATATGCAATTTTGTCAAACTATGAGGGTGTATATGCAAATTACTCAGATTATTTTTCTGTTTACGTCCACTCCATGTGTCAAATCTTTCATATTTTCGGTAAATTTTTTCTATTATTTATCTATATCTCACATATTTTTATATCACAAAACTAAATGATAAATTAATTTTTACGGTGGATATTGTAAGTAATTTTTAATCATGCACTCATATTACTGTATGTTTTCTTACTATTACCTTAAATTTTATTCAATTTTTTTTAAATTTTATGATATTCATTATCCTGATTCCTACAATCGTTGAAACATTATTTATGAAATTGCCTCCAACCCGATTAAATCAAGCAGTAATCTCGAAATTAATTTTTTAAAATTACAAATCAAAAATTTTTAAAAGAAATTGTCAGATCAGTAGAACTCAAAAGCAAACAGATCAAATGCTTAATTATCTATCTGCTTTCGTGTGTTTGGTAATCCGTAAAAAATGGGGGAAAATTGAGGAATTTTGAAAAAGTGAGAAAATTATGTGATATGACAGAGATGATAATTAGGTATGAAGAGAATAGAGATAAAATAAATAGCTAACTGCATGGAAAAATATAAAAAAGATTGGAACATTAACAGATTTAGTGATTAATATATCAAATCATATAAAAAAAGTGCCCAAAGAGAGGAATTTTTTTTTAACGGTATAACAAAGGAACCCTAGACTATTATGTTAGGAAATAAGATTCGAATTGATATGGATTATAGCGGAAGCACAAACAATAAAATAGGATAAAAAATAGTAGCTAGATCAAACACAAGAGAAAATAGAAAAACACTAAGATTTATGTGAAAAATCCTTCGAACCAAGAAAAGAAAAAACTATGAGAGAGATGTGAAACCCCAATCTTAGACACGTGTATAAAATCCTAGGGTTGTAAACCCTAGGTAATGTATTAATGAAATATATATTCATGAGTATGAAAATATGTGTATTAGAGGTTAAAGAAATGCAATTGTGGGATTAAACCGCGTGAATAGTGCACGTGAATAGTAACATGAATAGTAACCGAGGTGATTAAGAGTTAATTATGTAGATTAACCTAATCACAAAATGACAAAAAAGAGATTTAATCACTACAGGACGAAATAACAATACTTTTTTATATTTTAATTCAATTTTGGATTTTAGTGGAAAATTAAAGAAAAATTTATAATTTGCAATTCGGGAGTCGGATTTCGATGAAATTTTTTATGGATGGTTAAAAATTCATGATGAACATGATGAATGGGTTAAGATGTAATGAAAATCACAAATCAATGGTCAAGATGAAACGTCAAATGGTGATAAAAAAGGAACTTATCTTTTTTATTAAATTAGTTTTGACTTTTTATTAAAACAAATAATTAAAAAATAAAAAAATTAAATGAAAAGGCAGCTATGGCAGGGATGTTGCAGGGGGTTGGTTGGGAAATTTGACCAAAATCAATGGTCCATGATCATCATCATCATAAACCAACGGCTAGAATTTAATTAGCTTAAAATAAATAAATTTTAATAAATAAAAAAATCTAGAAAAATGGGGCTGCCATAGGGGCTGGAGCAGGCCTAGGGTGGGCTGGACAAGGCTCCATGCACTTTTTAAAATTATAAAAAATGCATTTGCAATTTAATACCTCAAGCAAGGGGGGTAAATTCCAATTTGATAAAAAATCAAACCCTATAAATAGGGGGCAGGGGTGGACATCCAAGAGCACATTCACCCAGCTCCAACTTGAGCAAATCCCAGCTCCCACACCCTCCCACACGTCCAAGGAAGAAAAGGAGGAAGTCAGAGCGGGAAAATGTGAGAAAAAGTGAAATATCTCCACTTCAGGTAAGTGATTTCTTCTCAAATTTCTTTTGGGTGTTAATTAGGGTAAAATCATGCTTAGATAATGCCTAAGCATGAGAAAATAAGTAAAGTTATAATGCTTAATTGGAATTATGCCGAAACATCGAAAATTTGAAGCAAAGATAGAGCATTCGGGAAAATCATGTATGATATGTGTAAATAATGCTCCGAAATTGATAAATGATGATTTGAGATGAATAAATATGATAAATATGATGTTGTAATAATGATATATTAATTTCACGATTTATGGAATTAAGGATTATGCTTAAGTGAAATTATGTTGATTTTTAGTATATGGAGAAAATGATTTATTTGGCCAAGTTAATGATGATAAATTCATAATTCATGAATTTTTTCATGATATACTAAACATAAGCTATGTCATGGTATTTTTTATTTTTGAAAAAAAATATCAATTTTTGGAACCCATGAACTAACCCACGTTGCTGTGAAGAGTAACCTCGGGTGAACAGAAAACGTGAACAGTACCCATTAACAGTGATCGTGAATAGTGATTTACTACAGTAATCTGCTGCATTAATTATGAACAGTGAACAGCGTGATTTTGGAAAAAATTGAGATTTATTTTTATAAGGATGTATGGATGGAATTTTTAAGGATTTATGGATAAAAAATTCATATAATGAGGTAATGACCAAGTTTCTTTATAAGATTAACCTCTAAGAAATGAGGTGATGAATGATTATAAAGCATGCATGAGAAGCAATTTAAGACATAAAATGATATAGATAAAATATCATTTTTCCTTGTATAGGAAAAGGAAAGGAAATGGTGGAGGACATGGACTGAGGAGGCAAGTAAACAAATTTTTTAAAATGTGATTTTATTCTCAAGTATTTATGAAATGTGTTTAAGGGTGGTCATTCCTGTAATATTTTGAAATGAGGAATGTTTATGAGTTTTTATGAAAAGTCATATCGGCATATTAATATTATATGATGTTCATGGACATGTGCACATGTATGATACGTAATGAAGAGGCTTTGGTGGAGGTAGAAAGTGGATCAGAGGGTCCCCCTTCACTATTGCCGAGTCGTATGGGCTGTGTGCCGACGGTGTCCTCCCCAAAGGTGGAGGCAAAGGAATGTTATGTGTGAATGAATGCATTGCATTTTCATACATGAATTGAAAAGAAAAACATGGATTTGAAATGATATTTTTAAGGGATGATGCAAATAATTCTCTACATGAGAATGACAAGTCACCTGGTGTAAGATGTATATAATGCTGAAGAAATCAAAAGTCATGCATGTAGGAGACCATATAGACATCAAGAGGAAGAGAGGTTCCCCTTGATGAGGCCAAGTCGGAGACAGCCGGTGTATTGGACCATGCTATGTAAGATGTTTCCTGGGCTAGCGTACCCGCACACAAAGGTTTATGTCAGGAATGGAAAGGAAGCATTTACACATCTAATGTTTATGAAATGATTTTTATGAAAAAGATTCTATTCCATTGATAGTTGATCACTTACTGAGTGTCTTCTATCAAATGGAGAGAAATGCATTTACGAATGGTTTACATTAATGATTTTCATGAATGGTTTTTGAAAGGTTTTCAAAAATAGTTTACGAAAAGGTTTCTATTCCGTTGGAGTTGATCACTTGGTAAGTGTCTTCTATCGAATAGAGAGAAATGCATTTAAATGAAAGAAAAAATACTTGCTTATTGAGTTTCGACTTATGTTTTGTTTTTCCAACCTCAGACAGGTGTAGGAAAAGCCAATAGTTGAAAGACATGTGTTGCTAAAGGAAAAGAAGAATCTACAAAGGTTAGTAGATTTTTATATGAATAAATGCCCTAGTGAGATATGGTGAAAAAGACATAAGTTATATGAAATTATGAAGTGATAAATAATATGAGAAGTTGATGATTTATGATGATATGGATAAGTCCATTATGAATGATGATGAGTATATGTTTATGTGACGAAAGAAAAGAAAATGAAAGAAAAAAATTGGACAAGATCCAATTAAGAACCCGCCACGTGATCAGGGCAACAATCCTGAGTCACATTTACCAATCGACAAAATCTTGAAGTAAGGATTATGTGGACGTCTCGGTTCGGGGCTCCACAAGAGATAAGTATTAACTATGATAAACATGTTAAAGAGATACATATAAAAATATCTCATACATATTCTCTGGATACCTCACACACACTCTCAAACAATGCCACTTTAATAACTCTCTCTCTCTCTTTCTCTCTCACGCTCCAACGAGACAGGATGCCTCTCAAGGTTCTACTGAATCTCTAATTGATCCGCCCCTAAATAAAACTCCTTTAAGCTCTTATATCCTAGTCGTATACAACTACAACGCTTAAGATACGCAATCTCAATCCCAACAGAATACAAGACATACCTAACGTATCGTTACAGTTTTTTTCGGAACAACAAACTAATTTGTTTGCCACTAGACACTCGGTTGAGGCTTCGAAATTTATTAAAGGTTGGTTTCGTAGTTCTTGTTTGTGAGAGTTTGGTCTCTTATTTAAGGATCTTTGGTCTTTTCTTTGATAATGTAAGGAATTTATAATAATTTATGTGCTTGATTTGTAAGGACATTTGCAAGAATTTATGTGCTTGACTTG
This sequence comes from Annona cherimola, assembly GCA_030490835.1. NCBI lineage: Eukaryota > Viridiplantae > Streptophyta > Magnoliopsida > Magnoliales > Annonaceae > Annona > Annona cherimola. Next base: position 110,800,141 of record CM059972.1, on the reverse strand, counting down.
TAAAAATTAGATGGAAAAATAAGATATTGTAAGGAAAGATTCCAAATGGAACAATAAAAAAATCTTTTTCAGAAGATGGTTATCTCATTTGGGGTGTGAATTGTTGCACCCGGGTGCACTTAGGCTCGATGCATCTGGATGCATTTAACATATTTTTAAAATTTTTTTGAAACTTTTTTCATAAGAGTGTTAATATAAGTGTATTTAACACGTGTGTCAATTTTTTACTTTTTTGGATATTTTTAGATTTTTTGGATTTTTAAAATAAAAAACATATTTAAAAAAATTAAAAAATAATAAAAATTGACACACGTGTTAAATATACTTAGATTAACAATTGTGTAAAATTTTTTTCCAAAAAAACTAATGCACCTCGGTGCACCGAAGTTAAATGCACATATATACAATCAGCTTCCATCTTATTTCTTTTTTTCCTTATGGTTGTTACATTGAAAATAAATCCTTTCTTGTTAGGATTCCAGGGGTTTTCAAATACAAATAAATACAAGATGTTTATAGAAAATCTACAAACGTTCTTCATGTTGATCATTTTGATTTACCCATGAGGTCAACATGTGTTCTATTTTTTAGCTAGGCTATTAGGAGCTCTTATTAGCTCGGGCTTAGAACTGTGTATATATATTCATAAAAATATTGACCAAAGTGTATTTAATCACATATTTTACTTTTACAAAATATGGATATGCATATATTTTTAAAAATAACAGGTTTTAGGGTATTAAGTAATTTTTACTCGAAACTATTATTTTTGAAATTTAGAGAAAATATGTAACATTCCGAAAATTATAAAATTTGGCATATTAATTATACATTTTGATCTATATATTTTTAGCAAAAAGAATCATAGTCCATTAACACTCATGGTTTTGCAAATTTCATAAACGACCTATCGCAGGCTTGGCACGTGAGGTGGTTGTAATGATTATGCCCCTCTCTCTTTCTCGCATGAATGCGTTCTAACTGGAGTGAGAGAATTTTTAGTAAGCACGTAAGAAAATACGCGGTTTTACTAAGGAAATTGAATGCTACTTTAGTTCTCTAGGGGCTGCATGCGTATCGATGAGCACAAGCGGCCCGACCAGGAAATAGATTCGCCATCCTTATAAAGTCGAAGTGGCCACTGCTCTCACTCCGCCTCCAGTTTAGGGTTTGCTGCCAAACTAGGGTTTTATTTTTTTTCCTTGAAAGGTATTTTAGCTTCTTCCTCTGGCTTACTGTTATCTTTCTTCTGCAATCTTCCCATCATCTGATCTTCAGTTCCTTCGGTTTACCAGATCCGGTTAGGAAGCAAACCACTGTTCCTTCATCATGACCCTGGTGAGTTTTTCGTTTTACACAGTCTTTGTTCTCTGTATCAATTGTCGCGTTCTTCTCTATGCAATCGAAGAATAGAGTTTATGATTTGCTATTGGAATTGGATCGTAGTTAGTCCTTTTTATGTAAATCATCTATTGCTTGTGGATGCGTAAAGGTTTAAAAAGTTAAGATTTTTACCCTTCGGATTTCGCCACTTACGTTTAATTTATCTTAATTTTCCCTAAATTAAGGTTTTTAACGGGGACAGATGTAATGCATGGTTGAATTTGCAGCATTGTGGAGAAAATTGCAAGATAATGAGTCCCTCAGTGCGTCAATGATTCTTGATAGGTCCAAACTAAGAACTTTGTGCATGCATTGATTGTGTGATGGTGTGTGAATCGTATTTTGCTTGTACTTCTCTCATAAGATACTTCATCTGATAAAATTAAGAAGTCATTAGAGGTATGTAATGTTTCAAATTAGGTTTGGATTTTTTTACGTAACCAGCGGGACAAGGAGCACAAAGGTCTTCTTAAGAGGGAGTGGAGTCTGGATATCATTAAAGAATAAATAGGAGGCAGTTTATATGTTTAAAGCTCCATAGGAAAGTTGAACTTCAAAATTAGTAACAGTTTCAAGGCAAAGGCTTCTAGCGATAAGGGAGCAAGAAGTATTTGTAGAGCGGGCTGTATATGAGGAGTATTTGTTGTTGTATTCTGAGTGAAGCAGGAACTACTAATTAGCAGTTTGGGAATACAAAAGCTGTTATATTGATTTGTTAATAATAACTCTGTTGTATTTTATGTGTATAATGTCTGGTAAAAGCATGCCTATTCTTGTTGTCAATTGCTGTCAACAATGAAAAGCCATTTACTGCTTCATTTTTTACTGGTGGCTGGTATTGTCGTGTAATCAATTAAAAGTAGTATAGATAACTGGTGTTTAGTGCTAGGGGATAAGTTGAATCCATTCATGAATCAGTTGAAGTGCATCAATTTTTTTTAGAAGAAATTCCCATGTTTGGTTCTATCGACATAGACAATCTGATGATTTGAGAACATATTTGACTTGTCGTGTACAGATCGATTTTTTAAGGGATATGGCAGAGGTGCTATGGTAATCATTAATGCATAAGCTTTAGGATGAACAACCAAGTACTAGTGGCCTTGCTACCAATACATTCCATTTGTTGATATGATACAGTCATATCATCTCAGTATTGGATTATATCGGTCTGTATCACGCTTTTTTTTTAAAAAACCCAAAGACTTCTAAAAATTCATAAAGGCGAGAAATGAAAAAATAGACGGTGATTCTTTATTTGCCTATGTAAATGATGGTATATTGGCAATTCTCCACCTAAATAGCTAATTAGCTGTATATGACTGTCATATACAAACTATTCATCTGAATATTAAGCAAGATGCTAATAGCTTTTAATTGTACAAGCAAAATCATTCAACGTCGGAAGTGATGAGATATTTAGTTTACAACTACCCAAGTCTCAAGCATAAAATAAATAAATCCAAAATGGCATGAAGGTGTTTCAATATATTTTATTAGACTGTATGCATGGCTTGTAGCATGCATTAAAAATTAAAAATATTTATTTTTAATTTTAAAATCTGAAATTTTCTAAAAAATAAAACTAAAAATATCATTTATTTTTTGGAGAAACATGGAAACATAAAGAAAAATTGTGTAAACAACTTAACATAAAATTCCAAAAAAAAAATCAGAATGCTTTTTAAGGGCATGTTTAGCTAAACTTTTTAATCAAAAATTTTTCACGATTTACAACTATCCTATTTTTAAATTATTTCTTCACGTATTCGTATACAACTGCTTCACTTTTCAATCATTTTTACACAATTATCTATACAACTAACTTGTCTATTTTAACTCTATTCTTTTCACTCCTTGTCATTACCTCTATCAGATCACATTTTTTGTTCTATTTTAAATTTTTTTACGCCAAAAGCTTTTCATCCAAAATTTTTATTACTTCCTAAACACAGTATAAAAAATTTTGAGTAAAAGTTTTAAAAATAATTATAAATAAATAAACAAACCCAACAACACAAATTTGGGTTCTGGCGCCATTTTGTTCATAAATCTAAAGTTCAAAGGCATTTAGAAGTGAATATCTTATGTTTTATTAACTGTTGCCCAATTATGTTATGCTTCATAGATCTTAGATTCCGACCTAACAAATGTATTTTTCTTAAATTTTTCAGCTAGATGATAGTCGAAGTGCACCCAAGTTATAGTGTACCTCGAATCTTCAACTAATAGGGATTTTCGGTGTTTTAAATCCATGTTACTTTAACCTAGAAAGTGTAGGTCAATTTTGAAAATCAACAGTATCGCATAAAAGGAATGTTTTGATTTGTTTTTCTAATAGGTTAGGTGCCAAAAATGAGTGCTGATTGCTGAGGAAGGGAGGAGGTTTGGAAAAGAAAACACGCAAATGAGTGAAAAATATAACTTTTCACATTTATATTCATTTAGTACTCTACATTATGGGTTGACACACCCCTCGTACCAGCCGATTTACTCAGTTTTTTTAAAATTCTAGTGAAACATCCCTATATCTAAGGGGCTCAATTGAGTCGAACCTAGTTTGCCAACCCGAGAATTATAGTGTTAGGGTTTGCCTTTTTAGAACCTGAGCTTGAGGAACCTAAGCTCAATTTTTCATTTTTGTATTTAATATATAATATATCATATATATAATACCAAAACAATCATTTCTTCATATTTATTTATTTTATATTAGGGTATGGGTGTTAACGGATCGGGTTAGACGGGCTAGAGTCTAATCATAAACCTAACTCATTTGAAACATCCCAACCTTAATTTGTTTATTAATCCATTAAAAAAATCTCAACCCTAACCCATTTACAACCTGTTTAATAAACGGGTTGACAGGTTGTTAATGGGTTGTATAGTAGACGATTTGAAGGGCTAACTCTGGTAGACGATGATCTCCCAGGGAGAGGTGAGAGGGTGTTTTTAGTTCAGGGAAAATGAAAATAGGGCAGTAACAAAAAAAAAAAAAAGAATTGGGGGTAGTAGTGAGGAAATGGAAATTAGGTGTGGGAGGAAGACTTGCCTAGAGAAAATAACAAGGAGTTTATATATATATATATAATTTTAATGGATTAAATGAGCTAAATGGGTTAAACAGATTGAACGGGTGAAACAGGTTGAGGGGGTTATAAAATTTGAATCCCAATCCGTTTATTTGATTAAATAATCGAATGGGTTGGCAAATCATAATTCATTTGTTCAAAAATCTTAAACCCAAACCGATTTATAAATGGGTTGGACAAGCAGGTTGACGGGTTGACCATAACCATTAACACCCCTGTATTAGGGGCACACTTTTATATAATCGGGTTATATAGAAGTGATTTCATGTAACTTCATTTTTTAAATGTTGATGATTGATACAAAATTCAATTTGTTCATTGTATTTAACATCATTTTTTTAGCTAAGAGATCAAGTTTCATCCAAATTCAATGTGTATAATCCACATTTACTCAAAAATAAGTACATTCATGTGTAAATTGGAAAAATACTTAGATTCTCATATGCATTAGAATGTGATAATATTTTATAAGATAATTTATCCACTTATTAATGATGTTTTAGATGGTTTAGATGTTGAAAATACTACTTAAAAATTAATTTTTAGTCTTAAATCATTATATTACGTTGATTTTGCATATTTATAGATGGGGCCCATATACAGTGATGCTTAACAAATAAAAGGGTCTTCATTATAATAGTAATGATGTTAAATACAATAGATATAATGAATTTTTCATTAACCATCGAGAAATTGAAAATGGAGAGTTTTACATAGAAAAGGGGTTTCGTAGAAGCGGTTCAGTTTATATTATTTATATTTATGTTTGAATACATGTGTATGTTATAGATAAATTATGTTATTTTCATTTACATCTATATTTATATTTACATTATTTACTTTTAAGTTTATTAATTTTCTTTCTTTTATCTTATTTTGAAAAGTTAAATTTTTGTTCTTGAAATATACTATATATTGCTATATTTTTTAAAAACATGTATTTAGGTTATGAATTTTTTAAAAACATCTATTTAGGTTATGTATGGGCTACACTAAGCGATTCCATGTAACCTCATCCATTTTTAAGATAACGATGATTGATGCAAAATCTAATCTGTTTATTGTATTTGACATCATTTGTTTAGCTAGGAGATAAGTTTCATCCAAATCAAATTTGTGCATGAGCCGCATTTGCTTAAAAATAGATATTCATGTGTAAATTAGGAAAAATGCTTGGATGCATTCGCATGTGTTATAATATAATAGTATTTTATAGAATTATTTATCCACGTGACAATGATATTTTATATGGTTTAGATGTTCAAAATACTACTTTTAAAATTGATATTTAACATTAAGTTATTTTATTATGTTGATTTTACACTTGTAGATGGGGGCTGTGCACGATGATACTAGACAAATGAAAAGATTTTTGATAGTATACATGGTGTTAAATACAATAGATGAAACGAATTTTCCATCACTTATCGAAATACTAAAAAATAAAAGGGTTATATAGAAGAGGGGTTCCATAGAAGCATTCCTATATATTAATGTAAAATATTTAAACCTATCAATCTTACATCAAAGGAAAATTTGCCAACTCAAATTCTAATCTGAAACTCAACCTGAAACTCAATTTTCACAAATAAGGATAGAGTTTAAGTTTTACAAATAGGATTAGGATTTATGTTTGAATAAAATAAGGTTAACGTTAGGGTTTATGTTTTATAATAGGGTCAGTGTTTAGTTTATGGTCCTTAGTTGCACTCCTACCCATATCTAGTGTTGGAGCCATGGCTCTAATGGTGAGTAATGGTGTGTGTTGAGAGTCTAACATAGCTATTAATTCTATATCACTGGAAAAAAATCCTCCTCCCCGCTCATCTGCAAATTTTTATATATGGTGTATGAATAATTCTTTGGGACCTGTTCCACAAAATCTTGAAGTGGGATTGCTCCATTTGCTCTATACATCTTAGTGTGCTTGTGTGAAACAATTCATGTGTAGCTAGGAACATAGAAATTATGTTCACGAAAATACAATCTTTTCAGGGTGAATATAGATATGCCAAAAATCTCACCTTGTGTGTGTTCAAATGGGAGGTGCCACGTTTCATTTTGCGGACCAATTACCATGTAGCATTGATTTTTATAATGGACAACTTGGATACTCCATACATCAGGTCAAGCAATCAAGGTACCTTTAATTATTGGCATTTTCTAGTTCTGTCTAGAAATCTATATTTTTTTTTAAAAAAGGATTCAAATTGGCAGTATGAAAAGAAGGGATGGAATGAAAGAATTCCTGTTTGGTGATATTTTACCCAGAAAGGGTTGAATTGTGCTCTTTTTTCTTGTCTGACCATATTCGTAGCCAGAAATTAGGTTCATAGTTTAGATTTGGATTTTCTTGTGCAGAGTTGAGATCGGAGCGAAAATTTTCCCATCTGTTACATATCAGTCATCTTTAGGCATTGATTGATTTGTATAAATGCTTTTGCTTGCATGTTGCAGATCTTGCATGCCTCAAGTACAAACAAAAATGCCATCAAGACACTCATTGCAGCTGAATATGTTGGTGTCAATGTTGAACTGGCTAAGAATTTTGAGATGGGAGTCTCGAATAAAACTCCTGAGTACCTTAAGTTGAACCCAATTGGAAAGGTAAACGAGCATATCATCTACCCATTCAGCTTTCAATTTTCCTCTACCTCGCTTATACATGCTTTATTGTTTTAGGTTCCTCTGTTACAAACCCCTGATGGTGCCATATTTGAGAGTAATGCGATTGCACGTTATGGTGAGATTTCAAGTGTTGTATATGCACGTCCTGCATGGTGTTGATTAGCTTGTTAAACTCTTCTGAATTAGTATGGCTTTAATAATTATTTTCAATAATGCAGTTGCTCGGCTGAAGGGGGATACTATACTATATGGGTCGTCTCTGCTTGAATACGTAAGTTTTCAAGCGATTCACTTTAATTAGGAACCATGGCCTGACTGTTTATTTTTATCAAGCTATTTTTGATATTTTTGCTTGATGCATTACCATTTCTTAGGCCCATATCGAACAATGGATTGATCTTTCAACAACGGAAATTGACCCAAATATTTCACGGTGGCTGTATCCGAGACTTGGATGGGGCCCCCTGACATACCTTCCTCCAGTTAGTAAAACAACCTCAACTTTGCTGCATAACTTTAGTTTGATGATTTTCTAATTTTCTTTATCTAGTGTTGGTGTTGGTTTGAGGTAATTAGAAACACAGACTGGGTTTGAACCTTGGCCTGCTTACGCACCTCCATTTTCCACCAGTTTTTAATTAGCAGGATGTAACTATGATTGTGCTAACAGCTGTTCTGTATTATCATTTCTGTATGAAGGCTGAGGAATTTGCCATTTCTGCTTTGAAGAGGGCACTAGCTGCTCTGAATACCCATCTTGCTGCAAACACATACTTAGTGGGCCATTCTGTGACACTTGCTGATATTGTAATGACATGCAACTTGTTTTTGGGATTCACCAAGATCATGACGAAGACTTTCACCTCAGAGTTTCCTCATGTTGAGAGATATTTCTGGACCATGGTTAATCAACCACAATTTCACAAGATTTTGGGTGAGGTAAAACAGGCAGAATCTGTTCCTCCTGTAAAGAAATCTGCTCCTGCAAAAGAGGCCTCAAAACCGAAGGCCAAGGATGAGCCAAAGAAAGAACCTACTAAGCCTAAAGCAGAGGATGCAGACGAGGAAGAAGAGGCGCCAAAGCCAAAGCCAAAGAATCCTCTTGATTTGCTGCCACCTAGTAAAATGATTTTGGATGAGTGGAAGAGGCTTTATTCAAACACAAAAACCAACTTCCGTGAAGTTGCAATCAAAGGTACATTCAACCTTTTAGCCTGTTTCTAGTGTTGGCTCGTGGATTGAACGGAACTGTATCTTCTCCTGGTGGGAAAAAAGGTAATGGAAAAAAAAAAAGAAAAAAAAGAAAGAGCCCTAGCAAAATGACAGTATTTGAATATTGGGTGGTTTCAATCCATGGAAAGGAACCTGGTTGGAACTTGGATATGATGGAATTGAAACATTTTGATCAGGTTAATTAACCTAATATTTATTATAGATTATAGTTGCATTAAGTATCGTCGTTTCGAGGATTGGTTTTTCATGATGTGCAGGTCTATGATTTTTAATTAGTAACTCTTTTTCCCCGTTTTTGATCAGGATTTTGGGATATGTATGATCCTGAAGGATACTCCCTTTGGTTTTGTGATTACAAGTACAATGATGAGAATACTGTTTCATTTGTCACTCTGAATAAAGTAAGCGGTTTCCTGCAACGTATGGACTTGGCACGAAAGTATGCATTTGGAAAGATGCTGGTAATTGGTTCAGATCCACCATATAAGGTGAAGGGGCTGTGGCTGTTCCGAGGACAAGAAATACCTCAGTTTGTTCTTGATGAGTGTTATGACATGGAGCTCTATGACTGGACGAAGGTCGATATTTCTGATGAAGCTCAGAAGGAACGTGCGAATCAAATGATTGAAGATCAAGAGCCGTTTGAGGGTGAGGCTCTTTTGGATGCAAAATGCTTCAAGTGAGCCTTCTTCGACTAGCTTCTTGCACCAGAAGGTAATATATATTTTGAAGACTCCGTTATTTGGTGCATTTTTTCACTGCTGAAGCTAGGTGGGTTCTGCACTCCCCAACCAACAGTTAAAAATGCTTTTCGTTCTAGATGGAATTTCCTGAGGCTATTTTGTTCTTTAGCTTTTTCTTTTTCTTTTTTTTTTCTTTTTTTTTCTTTTTTTGGATATTAGAGGCTATTTTGTGTGATTTGTCTTGTGGAAGGATACGAGTAGTACTTCATTATAGTTTTGTCAGACATTACAAATTTTGTGAGCATTATGTTTTGAATGTGAATGGGGTTGTGCTCGATGTAATTTGATGTAAGGCCAAGCTGAAAAAGATAAGAGGGGGCATCATTGTGTTTCGAAGCTTATGCACAACCCACATCCTTGCTGCGGTGCTCTCTTATTTTCTAAGGAGAAATGTTGCCAAGAAGCACATAATACGAAGCTCAAAAATATTGCTTTTCCTTCGAATTAAAAAATGTGCTTTTCTTGAAAGTGTTCAACAATCTCCCTCATGCAGAAGTGGTGCACCGAATGCGATCCCAAACGTAGCATTGGCCTGGCCAATGTTTTTATCATTGCAATAGATGTATATCATGCATTCTTATTTAAGTATGCAATTTTTAAATATAATACCCGCTGCTACGCCATTAATCAAGAAGTGGATAGGAACGACGGGTTGAGATTTTTTTATTCTGACTGTTTTAATTTGAAGAAAATTTGTTCTCGTTTTATTTATGTCAACCTTTTTAAGTTTTTAAGGATAATTTGCAAATATACCCACGCAATTTGATTGAAATTGCATATATACCTACAAAGTTTTACGAATTCTAGATAATCCCCACATAATTTCACAGAAATTGTAAGTGACTCCCATGTTGATGGCTGGATGGTAACGACTGGGTACATGCCGTTAAGTGAAAATGATTATTCCGAAATTACCCTTGGATCAAGAGGATGAATGGGAGAGAGAATTCGATGATGGCCTGCTGTGAAGCTTGTTTTATTTGGGTGAATTTCATTGGTTGTCGGCTGTAATCGGATGAGATGGGATCTACTTTGGTGGGCGAAAAATCCGGAGTTATTCTGGACGGATCTACCAAAAAACTTAAAAGAGGATTTCAAAAAATCCGGAGTTATTCTAGACGGATCTACCAAAAAACTTAAGAGGATTTCAAGGGCACCGTCGAAGCTCCCCATATCATCCTGCTAGGGCTCCGCCTCCACTCGTTCACACCGGCAGTGATGCACAATGGGGAAAACAGTATCGTTGGCACTCAACGACTAGGGAGGAAGTTCTGATAAATTGAGGTCTTTGATTTGGAATCCGAGAGGTTTCACCAAGTCATGGAAGTTATTAATCCTAATTTCCACCACTACAATCCTTTCTTCTTGTTGTAATCTGGGTGTCTGGACTACCATCGATTTTGAGGCGAATCCAATTTGAACTAGTCAAGGTACCACCATCTCGATCCAATTGTTAGAAATGGGAACCTGTTCCATGACTTGGTGAATGGATACAGGTAATGTTGTGGACTGTAGTTGGGGTTGAATGGATACAGGTAATGTTGATAATCCCATTATCATCAACGAGGATGATGAGCTGTTGCAATCCACTTGGATTGGCAGCCATGACAAATTGAATTGGGGAAGATGGCGGAGCACTGGAATCTAGCGCTCTGGTGGTGCTTCATAGCTGGTGCATATGCAGAACGTTGCCTCCTTTTAATTGATCTGCAATACTAAAATTATTCGTAATTTTACTAAACTCATTCGAGTGGGTTACAAATATTTTTAGGTTAATTTTAATCCTATTTAGAATTCAATATAACATGCAATCGGAGTTAGTAGTTGATGGATTTTTCATATAGATTCGAATAGGGTTAGTTTTGTCATTTTTCAAAATTTCAGCTCATATATTAAAGATAGAAAATAGAAAATTAGCTCATGGGAGTAATTTGCAATTTTTATGAAATTAGGTGGAGGTTATCTGAGATTCGTGAAACTACATAGATATATCTGCAATTTAAATTAAACTGTGTGGATATATTTGCAAATTACTCAATTTTTAATAATACATTTTTTTGTCATCGCTAGCGGCTGTCATAGATATGTGTATGGCAATGTAAGTCTGTGATTCAAGATTCAAATGTTGAGTAATGGCTAGGACGGAGTATACCTCCGCAAGGGGCTTAATCATTCAAGGAGGGTGACACAATAAAATATTTTTTTTTGTTTGGGTAATTTGTAAATACACTCACCTAGTTTGATTATAACTATATATATATTCATATAGTTTCAAAAAATGCAAATAATTTTTATATAATTATAAATATACTCATGTTGTTATGGTATTATTATTGCACGTCACAACATGAATACATTTGTAAAATCTAAATATACTCAATTTTTAAAATTGCGAATATATCCACATAGTTTGGTTGCAAATATACTCATGTCATGGTGATGCAATAATGACGCAATAACAGTAAAGGTATATTTGCAATTATAGTCAAACTAAGTGAAGGCTATTTGTAATTTCTGAAACTATATGGGTATATTTGCAAGTATGGTCAAACTAAGTGGTGTATTTGCAAATCATCCTTTTCGTTTTGAATTTATGTAATAATATTTTTTTGTGTAATTTTTTATTTCACTCCATTTCCATTCTAACAAGAATACCATCAAAGGGCACTGCCCGCTTTATATATTCATGATAGATGCAAAATATAATTCATTTATTGTATGAAACCTTTATTTATGTAAGCTTATTTATTTTTAATGTTTTGATGGCTGAAAAAATTGACTTTATCTATTCTACTTAACGTTATTTATATTATAACAGAAACCTTTTAATTTACTTAGTATCATTATACCGTCTTATAAATAAATGTGTAAAATCAATAATAAAACGCCTTAATACTAAATTAATTTTTCGGTAGTATCAACATTTAAATCATCTAAAATATCAATACTATGTAAATAAATAACTCTATAAAATATTATTATATTTTAATATATGTATAAGTGTATATAAGCATTTTTTCCAATTTATATATGAATATATTCATTTTTAAGCAAACATAGCCCATGTACATTTGATTTAAATGAAAATTGGATCTTATATCTAAATAAATTATGTTAAATATAATGAATGGATGCAAACAAGCGGTAGAGCATTTGGTTCATGTCCATGCTACTTTGTCGAGAAGTCGAGATTTTGACTCTGGTTGAGGGCATAATCATAGCAGTCCTCCCAAGTTGTGGGAGTTTGTAGAAAAATTTCATATGTTGTGAGCATTATGTATGTACTTTGACTGTAATATTAATTGTTTGTTATATAAAATAGATAAAAAAATTATAATGAATGGATTACATTTTGCATAAATCATCAACACATTCAAAATAGAAATGATTACATGAAATTGTTTCTACGCAACTTAGTTACATGAAAGTAGGACCTAAGATAAATAAAGTATAAATAAACTAAAAAAGAGTAATCCTCTTAGCCTAGCCATAGTTGAGCCTAAACTGACATGAAATTCAAGTGCAACTTCACTGCATCACAATTACGGTGCAGTTATATCAAAATGGACCCTATATGATTATAAAATTATAATTTACTTCACCAACTGTATTTAGAATTATGTATTCTATTACCATACTAATTTTCATCCTAATTGGATGTGTATGAACTCCATCTGAAAATGGTACAAATTCAACGTAATTAAATAGTTTAATGTAAATAACAACTTTAAAGTTGTTTTTTCAACATGTAAATCATTTACTATAAAATTTATATATTGATAAATGATTATATAAAATATCAATACATTTAAGTAAATGTGACCATTAATTATGGTACAACTTCACTGCACAGGAAAGGTTCTTATATATATATATCGGTCTCATTTCTATGTAACCAAGTTAGATAGAAGTGGACCTATGTAGCCCCTTCAAATTCTAAGATTTTGATATGATCCTTAATGAAAAATTCAATTCATTTATTATATTTAATATCATTTGTTTATCTAAGAAACCAAGTTTCATCTCAATCAAGTATGTTTTTGGGTCACATTTGTTCAAATATATATGTATATATATATTCATGTGTAAATTATGAAAAACACTTATATCTATTTACATATGTATTAAAATATAATAATACTTTATAGAATGATTTATTCACATGGAAATGATATTTTTGACGGTTTAGATGTTGAGAATACTACTTTAAAATTGATATTTTAGCATTTTTCATAATTTATACATGAATATATACATTTTTTTAACAAATGCGGCCCATAAACATACTTGATCGGGATGAAACTTGATCCCCTAAATGAACGAATGATGTTAAATACCATGAATGGATTAGATTTTTCAATTACAATCAAAATTTTAGATTTTGAAGAGGTTATATGGATTCGCTTCTATGTAACCGAGTTACATAGAAGCAGAGCCCTATATATATAATTTTTACATATTTTTGATTGAATGTCCAAACATGACAAAATATGAAAACTATATATATAAGATATACATGCTCTAGCTCATCAATGAATTTCAAAAAACTAAAAAAAGTTTAAAAAAGGTTTATGTACCCGAGTGCGCTTAAGCTAAGTACATCTGGGTGTACCAGATCTAAGTCCATATTTAATTGCATAAATATCCGGATCCCAATATTGTGCACCTAAGTGTACTTGGTATAATTTTTTTATATAATTGTTAATCTAAGTGATCCTGTTAACCGAGGCTAAGTAAAATGTCTTGCTTAGCCCACTTTAAAAAATTCATTTGCAACAATTTTTTTAATTTTTTTCTTTATACACTTGCTTATCTAAGTGTATTTAACATATAAATCAAATTTTATCATTTTTGAAAATATTTATATATATATTTTTTAGATTTTTAAACATCTATGTGTATATATGTATTTAAAATACCTTATCTTTAAAAACCTAAAAATATATATACACATGTCCAAAAATGGTAAAATCTGATTTATATGTTAAATACACTTAGATGAACAAGTATACGGAGAAAAAAGCAAAAAATAATTGTTGTAAATGAGTTTTTTGATGTGGGCTAAGCGGAGCATTTACTTAGCTTAGGCTAACGGGATCATTTTTCATATATATAAATACATGGCATCCATGCTTGGAACTACATAAATACATAAAAATATTTTTTAAAAATAAAAATAAATTGTGTATTATAGAGGATGTATTGAAGCTAAGTGGACCTAGATGCACTCAATCATTTCTCATTAAATATTTCAAATTCACTTCATTAGAAAGGTTTGTGAGATAGGGTATTCCAAAGGTAGATCCTTATACGGAGTGTATATTCTCTTTCCTAAAACAGTCTTTAATTTTCAATATTATTATTTCAATTTTTAATACAACTTTTTACATTTCGTATGACTTTTTTATTCTCGATATATTATTATGATCTCATCTTTTCATCTCATTCAAGCTTCTTGAATCCTTAGAACAAGCCCTAAGGCAATTAAGATTATCTTTCCTTTCCTCTTGATAATTAAGGTGTGGGTTCTGAGTTTATGGCAAAACCTAAGATGGGAGGAGTGAATTGGGTTCTTTAAAAAAAAATTTTGTGCATTTGATATAACCCCTTATGAAATAAATCACCTTAAATGAAAAATGTGGAGAATGGAAATGTAAATAGAGCAAAGTATCAACACAAAAAATTATAGTGGTACAGGACAATCCTCCCTACTTCACTCTTCTAAGAACACACTCTTGTATCTTTGTTTCCACTATGTCAATTAGTATAAAGTTAGAGCTTTTATTCTCTTCTAGATTTCAGCTCTAGATGATCATTATAAGTTTTGCACGAGTAGGTGGCAAGTGACACTCCAACCATACACTACTTGTGAAGGTCTCTAACACCAAACTAAGTGGAATCACAAACAAGGAATGAAAAATAAAAATCTACACTAGACAAATGTATAGGCAGATTTTCAGCTAGTAGAAGAACTTATAGAGTGAGTGAATGGATAAACACTTGAGCACTTACAGTTAAAGAGCACAGTTCTTCTTGTAGATCTCTTAAATGAGCACTTGATGCTAGAAAGTTAGAAGGTGAAGCTCGAATAATGCACTAGCTAACTCTCTCCCTTCCATTTGATGTGTATTAAATAGGAGAAGAATAAATTCGAACGTTTAGTGATAGGTGGTGCATTCAATGCGTCAACGTTCAAATTTTTTTGACTGTTACGACTCAAGTTGCATTTGAAGTCGACTTCGGTGCGACTTCGACTAAATCGCAGACCGGAGTTGACTTGGGTTTCAACTTCGGTCTTCACTTTTCAACTTTGAGTTCCACTCTGGGTCGACTTAGTCTCAGACTTGACCCAAGTCGCAAATGAAGTCGACTTGGGTTGCAATTTCACTCTCCACTTAGCTCATTTGAACTTGTTGCTTCATAATCTTTGTCTCTTAGCTTGTATATCCTTGTATCTTGTCAATTTAGCTTCAATTGACTTTATTGTTGCATGTGAGCTATTGGTCTTCTTATATATTGAACTTGATCATATCCATTTAAAGAAGTCTTGGTTGGACTTGTTTCTTGGACCTTGAATCATGTTAGGGTGAATATGTTTGAGCTAATTTAATCATCTTTGATCTTGAACCAACGTGATTTTAGTCTTCTTGTACTCAAGTTTAATGTTGGAGTCGACTTGGTTTGAAACTTCACCTAAGTCATATGTTTGAGTCGACTTCATGTGCGACTTCACTTAAGTCGCATGTCGAAGTCGACTTCAGTTGCAACTTGACTTTGTTAAATTCAGCTTCGGACCCTTGAAGATATTTCCACTTAAAGTCGATACCAAAGTCGACTTGGGTATCGGCTTGACTCGAGTCGACTTAGCCTGCCGTGCTTTGAATCTTGAACTGTTTAAGTTTTAAATCATTTCAACACATAGGCTAGTATCTTAAAACTTCTCAAATTGAATTGTTAATCATCAAAATATAGATTGTGCTTAATTTGTCATTCGTTTAGAACATGACAAGCATATGGCTTGCACTCACATGTACCATGGAGCTTTCATTTTCCCTGCAGATTGGCTCTTTTATTTTATTTTTTTCTAGTGTAAATATATGGGCCCAAGCTTATATTTCTTAAATATATATTTTATATTTTTTTATTTATTCAATTTTTTATTTTTTAAGTAAAAAATCTGAATTGTTCATTTGTGCACATGAATAGTGCAGATTTTTATTTTAAAAAATCAAATAATGTTTATGAATATCTAAAAGATAAAAAAAATCCATATGCCTAGGCAGG
Source organism: Annona cherimola (assembly GCA_030490835.1). Lineage (NCBI taxonomy): Eukaryota > Viridiplantae > Streptophyta > Magnoliopsida > Magnoliales > Annonaceae > Annona > Annona cherimola. The sequence goes on along the minus strand of CM059972.1, from coordinate 110,783,778 downwards.
CATATATATACAAAAAAAAAAAAAAAAAAAAAATCTAAAAAAAATGCCCTCGGGAGCGGGAGCATCCGGGAGCTAGTAGGGCCCCGACAATTAAAGGGAAATATTTCAGTGAAGCTGGCGTAACGGGGGGACATTTGGGCTTATCACAGTCTTCGTTATTAGATCAAGACCAATCACATTAATCATTTGTATATCTGTAAAAATCATTTTGATCGGAGATCACCTTAATAAGTTTCAATTGCTATGGCCCACTTGCATATATAGGCTCAAGGTAACTTTCCGGAAAATAGAAGAAGATATTTTTCTAAATATACTCACTATATTTTCAAAATTTTAAATATATATACTACTTTATTGTTAATTCAAAAAATGCTCATTCCGTTAAAAACTGTTAGTTAAATTTTTTTATAAATACTTAAAATACCCATATTATAAAATAGTAAAAATGAAATAAAATAGAAAGAAAATAATTAAGGTTTTCTAAATTTAGAGCTCATATGCAATTAGTGCATTGGTCAATTATGATATTTAAATTTTCAATTATGTCCAAAATTTGATGAACATATTAATAATTTCACATGTTAACTAAAGATATTAACTCATAGATTAAGTATTTTTAAGATTAACTGAAAACATAGTGAACATATATAGAATTCTAAAAACATAATGAATATATTTAGAATTAAGGTAAAATGCAGGAGTTATATTTTGTAAAAATTCTTATTATTATTATTGATTTTGATCTGATAAAAAAACATGGGGTGAAAAATCTTAAAATGGCTCGGTCACGCTGAAAATGCAAGAAAAGGAAAATATGCACTTGCCGAAAAAATTAAAAAAACGAAAATACAAACCAACGCCTCGGGAAGTCGGGCTGCAAAATTTTGTCCTTGTTTAAATCGTCGGTCTATCATTTTTTGTCTGGTGGGTGTGAGAGAGAGAGAGAGAGAGAGAGAGATGAGTAAAACGGAAGGAGATCGGGAGAGGAGGAGAAGCTCGCAGCAGCTTCAACATTTCATTTTCTGCATTTTCATTTCACTGCAACTATTTCCAGGTGCGTCCCAAAGCTACCTTCTCCGCATCCGTCTGTTTCAGATCTCCCCATCTCTCCCCACGCTCTATGTGCAGGTTTTTTCCTTCTGATCTTGGAGAAGTGGCTTTGTTCGCGGGATTTGTTGCACATTCCTCAAATTCATGTTCTTTTTTTTCCCCCCTTCTTCTTCTTCTGGAAGCGAATCTTGTGTGAATTAGGGCTACTGTAGGTTACGAAGAGAGAATTTCGTGATTGGTGGTTAGTTTCTCTGATGAAGCTGAATCTCGATTGGGAGAATCGTGGTTCGTGCATTTCCCTTTGTAGATACAGATTCTGGGAAATGAATGAATCAACCAAGGGTTTTGGATTGGCTTATAAAATTCTGGCGAACATTCCTGTTGAAAAGAGAAGCAACCCATTCTTTCAACCCATGTCGACGAATTTTAAATCCTCTTCCTTGAAACAAACGTTGTGCTTGCGTACTAATTCCCAAATCAGAGGAAACTAGCTCTAATATAATCATAAGCACTACATGCCATCTTACGGGTTGAGTTTTATTAAATATCCTGAATATTTCGTTGAAATTGCCTTTGAATTGCGACCAGCCCTGTTAGTATTAGAATGAAATATTGTGGTAGATCGAAATTTAACTCTTTGGATTTCTGATGAGAATCAGGACACGGTGATTTCACTTGACAGCTGCAGATGTTACCCTAGCAATTAACATGATATATTCATTCATTGTCAATGGGCTTTTTATTTTATTTTCTCTGTTACTGACATTGTTTTACTTATTATTCAGGGGTTAGCGGGTTAGCTTTCCTCCCTAAAACACAGGTTTTCTGAAGTTACAATTGCTACAAAATTATTAAATTGATCTGTCTGTTTGACTAACTTTTTTTAAAACCTTCGAATATTTACATTACTAATTTCGTAGATCATAAAAAATGGGGTTGAATCATGATCCTTTATAAATAAGAATAATGAGAAAAGTAAAAAGAGAGATTGGGTATGATATTATATAGCTGTATCTGGTTAATGCAAGTCTACCATATGTATGCATTCATACAACCTGTAATTCATGAAATATTTTTGTATGAGATGATGGTCTTCTATTTATTTATTTTTTTTGTATTCTTCTGCTCCATGTCCTGAAACTGTCCCTCTTGTATAGGCTTAGCAGATGATCCACTGGGTTCAAAAAATGCGATAAAAGCTAAGCGTTCTTCTACATCTAGTAGCAGTACTGGCCTTAAAGTTCTGTTCATATGCCTCGGACTGCTAGCTTTCATCCTGTTGTCAGTGTTCATTTTCAAGAAATGGCAGCAGAAGAAGAGACAGGAGGAGCAACATGCCCGCCTTTTAAGACTGTTTGAAGAGGATGATGATCTTGAATTAGAGCTCGGTCTTCAGGATTGATGCCTTTTCATCCATACATTGTAATATAGTTAAGGTATTTGCATAGACTTGTTATAAGAACTAAATATGATCTATGTTTCTTCTGCTTGTATCATCCTTGCTTTCATTTTTATTTGTGCAATAGTTCAATCAAGTTGAGGTATGTTGACTTTATACAGATGTGAAGGCCAAGTGATCACTTTTTTTGTGTTCTTCAGTGTGTTGTGTCAATTTAAATCATTTTTTTGGAAATTCCAAAAATAGAAGGCATTCTACATAGAAGCATCTAATCATTATCATTGCATCCAACATCCTGTTATCAGTATCATTCCTTAAGCTTCACTCTTTCTAAGTGGGTTTGGGTGCATGAATTCTGTGCCATCTTCTGCTCAAATATATTGACATAGTTTTCAAAATAGAAGACGCTAGATTGAAAGCTGGTTATGTCGTAAGGATTGCTTACAATTACTTATCTTTTCTTGCTAATCCTGGTTTAGGGACTTTTCTAAGTCAAAGACCATTTACCTGAGTCGAGTTGGAAATTGGAATCTTGGATTTGAAACTGACGGTCCCTACTCCAGTTCCAATTTAATGGCTTAGGCCTTCAGGTTGTTGCATGGAACAAAGCCTAACAGAGTGGTATTTGGACAAGAACTCTGGTGACTCAAGAATAATGAAACTTCATTTGACACAGTTTTTCAAACTTTTTATCTAGCCCACCACCATGCCATTAACATTTTACTACTCAATTACATGGATGCTATTGTGGCAAATGAGACAAAAAATGATTCTCATAGGTTACAGGTTTGCCCCAACACCTCAGAAAGGACTGAGAATCGTTTTTTTGTGCGAGATCCCCCAACTGTGGTGCTACACCATTTTTGCTTTCTCATGCTGTGTTAGATCGTATTTAAGGGTGCACTTGTTGCCGGATGCTGGTTCAATGCACCCGGGTGTACTTCACCCATTTTTTTAAATTTTTTTTTGAAAATTTTTTTACATGACTGTTAATCTAAGTGTGTTTAACATGTGTATAATTTTTTATTATTTTTGGAGATTTTTATATATTTTTTTGAATTTTTTAAAATTACTAAAAATGCCACTGATTTTAAAAAAATCGAAAAAAATATCTAAAAATCTTTGAAAATGGTAAAAATTTATACACATGTTAAATATACTTATATTAACATTTTCATAGAAAAAATTTTCAAAAAAAATAATAAAAAATAGGTGAAGTACGCCCGGGTGCATTGAACCAGCGTCCCCTGTTGCCTGCACATTGCTGCCCAGATATGTCACTTATTCCAATATTCGTTTAACTGCTCTTACTCCTTCCCCTTCACACCAGATGGTGTAAAATGTGTACCCATCGAATTGATGGATCATTTGTTATGGTGGTTTCATTCTATGTTGATCCACTGTGCAGGTTTGAATGGAGATTCATTGTCTAGAAAGCTAGTCCCAGCGATCAAGAAAATTTGGGATGCAAAAGATCCTTGGATGAGCTTATGTTTCCCACATGCTACCTTGTAGTCGTTGTAATGCTATTCTATACTTAGAAGTCCAAGCAATGGGTGGATCTTTTAACAATTTTTGCAACAATGAAGTGCTTGTACCATTTACTTCCAGAAGTCTTGTTCATTAATGCATCTCTTTGGTTTCACACAGTTGTGAACCAGTAGACAATCTAATTTTGCCACCTTTGCAGTGATTCCTCTGACCAGCTTGCTTGTAGGCTGCTGCATGGGAAGAAATTCAGACGAGGACCGTCATTTGGCTAGGTCCGGATAATAAGTTAAAACATAAGCGTTGTAGCTCACCTCGAACCTGGAGCAAACTTGCCTGTTCTTCTTCAGACATTGAGATGACAGATTTAGCCACTGGACAAGTTACTAACCCTGTGCATTCTAATCAATGATGCGGTGCCCAAACCATTCCATGACTCGTGCCATCAAAAAGTGCTCTCATGCTCTGAAAACAGAACGTTTGTATTATTTATGCACAACAGTTGAAATATGCTACAAACGCTAGTGTGCAGAAAACTGGCTCCTCTGGAAGTAACCGCAATGAAGATCTCTGGGTCATGCTAGCGTGACTTAAAATTTCAGAGAATGAAATAAAGGGTTTAAGCATGAATCATGTAAACTGAACAGGGAAAAAAGGGGTTTTTTCCTAAATAATACTTACTATGTTCGACTTTAATCTCAAATATATCTATCAGGTTTTCAAAATCTTTTATATACCTTCTCCACAGGGCGCATCAGGAGAAAGCTTGGTAAGTCAAAAACTTCTCCATCTAAATACGCCACACTAATGTTGGGGGGCCTAACTTTGGACAGAACTTTCATGGTAAGTCAAAGCTTACACTTTAACCTCAAGGTAGTTGCACTGAAACTGCTCCAGAGAATGCATCAGGAGAAAGCTTGCATCAAGTCCAAAAGAGAATTGAAAGAAGGAAACGTCCTCTGGATGGATGGGAAATAATGCATACATATATATAGACATATATGAAAGCTCTTTTGTGCAGCGCAACTACGTTAGAACAGCGGTGTAGTTACTCAAAAATTAGGCCCCACACATATTAAAATATAATAAAATTTTATATAATCATTTATCCATATATAAATCATACTTTAGACAATTTAAATGTTAAAAATATCACTTTAAATTTGACATTTACGTTAAACTATTTTATTATGTTAATTTTGCACCATTTTCAGATAGAGTCTATACACATCCAATTAGGATGAAAATTGGTATAATAATATAATACATGATTCTAAATACAATAAGTGGAATAAATTATAATTTTATAATCATGTAAGGCCCATTTTGGCACAATTGCACAGCTGTTACAATGCAGTTGCACTGCACCTCTCTCTCTCTCTCTATATATATATATATGAGAAATATTCAAGCGCAGTTTCATTGCACCATAATTACGGTGCAGTTACCTCAAAATGAGCCCCACATGATCATAAAATTATGATCTACTCCACTTATTATATTTGAAATTATATATTTTATTATCATACCAATTTTCATCATGATTGGATGTGTATGGACCCCATCTGAAAGTGATACAAATTCAACGTAATAAAATTATTTAACGTAAATAATAACTTTAAAGTTGTTTTTTCGACATGTAAATAATCTGCTATAAAATTTATATATGGATAAATGATTGTATGAAACATCAATACATATAAGTACATATTATGGTCATTTTGGGCCAAACGCACCGTTAATTATGGTGTAACTTCACTTCACAAGAAATGTTATATATATATATATATATATATGGGAAATAATCCAGTGCATGCGACTGCACGGTGCAGTCCATGCACTGTGGGCCCCACTTGATCATAAATAGAAAATCCACCACACCCATTGTATTTAGAATTGTTCACTTTATTAGCATACTAATTTTCATCCAAATCCAACATGTGTGTAGTCCCCATCTTAAAATGGTGCAAAATCAACGTAATAAAATAGTTTAATGTAAATATCAAATTTAAAGTGATTTTTTCAATATCTAAACTGTCTAAAGTATGATTTATATATGGATAAATGAGTGTATAAAGTTTCATTACAATCTAATATGTGTGGGGTCCATTTTACAGCGGACTGCACAGGATCGGTTCTCTCTCTCTATATATATATATATAATAATCAAGTGCAATTAGACTGCACCGTACGGAGCAATCCGTGCATTGTGAGGCCCATTTAATAATGAATGAGAAATCTACTTCACCTATTATATTTAGAATTATTCACTTTATTAACATACTAATTTTCACCCAAATTCAACATATGTATATGTCTCATTTTAAAATAATACAAAATCAATGTAATAAAATGGTTTAACGTAAATATCAAGTTTAAAGTGATATTTTCAACATCTAAACCATCTTAAGTATTATTTCTATATGGAAAAATGATTTTATAAAGTTTCGTTACATTTTAATATATGTAGGACCTATTTTACAGCGGACTGCACCTGGCACGCGAATGGTTCTCATATATATATATTAGAAAAATTCCGGTGCAGCATCGCTGAAATAGGCCCCACATGATCATCAAATCATAATCTACTCCACCCATTGTATTTAGAATAATATATTCTATTACCATATCAATTTTCATTCCAATCAGATATGTATATAAGCCCCATCTGCAAATAGTACAAATTCAACGTAATAAAATAGTTTGATGTAAATAACAACTCTAAAGTGATTTTTTCAACATGTAAATCATTTTCTATAAAATTTATATATGGATAAATAATTGTATAAAGTTTCATTGCATTCTAATATGTGTGGAGTCCACTTTTGATCAAATGTACCGTTATTCCGGTGCAGTTGTATATATATGTATGAGAAATATTCAGGTGCAGCACCGCTGAAATAGACCCCACATGATGATCAAATCATAATCTACTCCACCAATTGTATTTAGAATAATGTATTCTGTTACCATACCAATTTTCATCCCAATCAATATGTGTATAGACCTCATCTGAAAGTGGTACAAATTCAACGTAATAAAATGATTTAATGTAAATAACAACTTTAAAGTGGTTTTTTCAACATTTAAATCATTTGCTATAAAATTTATATATGGATAAATAATTTTATAAAATTTCATTGCATTCTAATATGTGTGGGGCTCACTTTTGATCAAATGTACTGCTATTCTGGTGCAGTTGTATATATAAAGCAATTCTTACAGGAGTGGTGTGACAGAAACATAGAAGGCTATGCCTACACATGTAGGGAAAAGGTATTAATATAATCAGTTCTCTTGTCGACTCAGGAGAAATTTTTGAATAACACCATTAAGTATCAGTCCAAACACAAACACGCGTTCGCATACTGAGGATAAATTTGTCCCGAATTCTCCAAACGCACCTCAGTCCAGAGAAGTGAACTCTTTGCGACAAAAATAAAGGTATGATATAATGCAAGAATAGAAGTATACATCAACTGCATGCATGATAAAATCAAGGAATGTATTACATTGTCTATGAAACAAATGTTGCTGCAATACACACAAGTTTACATACACTGACAGTGGCGATAAGATTATATGGTTCACTTATCCGGGAAGCATCGACTGAGTCCTCCCATCATGGAAAGAATAGCGGATTAACAAGAAATATGGAAGGTTTATTTGATAAACAATGATAGAAGACACGTTACTGACTTGCGTAATATTAAAACTTATATATTTCAAAATACTAACCACTAAAGAAATATCGACCACACATGAGGAGCCTCTGAAATGATGATCCACCCGCACAATCTCTCGAAGCACTTGTAGGCAGTGGTGCCCCAAAAAGAATCAGACTTCTACTTAAGAAAAGAGTGCGTACTTATCATGTCAGACTATCGACCTGTCTTGGGCCGTTTCATCCCCGTGCTATTAAAAGGAGATGGGCTCGGGCTCGGGCTCGGGCTCATATGAGGGCTCTCCTCCCGCAATGTACCGTTCAGCATAGCCAATTCCCTCAACTGCTGCTTTTTATAGTAGTCCAAGGATTCATCCTGAACGAAATCACAATAGAATAAGTGAGTAACAGATGAATCTCACGGAAACAACAGATAAAGGCAGATCTGAGAAGTCTGCATAATACCACCGGCTTCAAAAGATCTTCTAGTATGTTCACTGCTTGATTCAGCTGGGCATCAATCACGTCTGCTGCTAGTTCAGCCTCAACCAGAACATGCAATGGCTCATTTAAGTGCTCATATCCAGGCTTATCTCTCAGTTTATCTTCCTGGAGAGAAACAGAAATTCCACAATGTAAGCCAACAAGAATTGCCATTGAAGGCTGAAATAAGAAAGTTGAAACTTTCGATTTAGTAAAGAAGAAAATTTCTAGATCATGCTTTCGAAAGGATTAAAATAATACATGATTATTTACAGCAGCCTCCTTCAAAATTAATTAATTAATTCATCATCATCATAAGTCATTTTCCACCTAGGTGGGTTGGCTAAATTAATTAATCAAAAAGTTCCAGGACATATCCATGAAGATAACAAAGTATACTATTGGTTATCATCTGTTCCTTTTGAGTGCATAGATCACCAACTGGCTAATTGAACTGGGTACATGTTGCCGTTCCACTCTTCATCTCCATAAGCACCAAATTGGTTGAGAGGCTGTTGCAAAGTATTCAAGGAGCTTGAATGAGATGAGAATGTACTGACGTGTATAGGGAATAGGAAAAAGTGGTATTGAAAATGTAAAAAGTTGTATTTGAAATTCAAAAAGTTGTCTTCAGAATGAGAAATGTCATCCCATTCAAACCTCCCGGATACTTTGCCCTAAACCATGGTCACCAAGTCCAAAAAGTAGGAGCAGAATAATGCAGTATCGTCCATTTTCGCTACCAGCCAAAGCATTTTGTCACTGTTACCCCCCCCCCCCCCCCCCCCCCCCCCCGAACCAAAAAAAAAATTTCCATTCGAAACAAAGCACCTCAACCATCAGAAATTTGTAGTCGACTCGGACTCATGCGTGTAGGTACAATAAGCCGGCATCGAGTATTCGCAGTCAACAGACAAATAATGTATATTGTTGCATGTCTGCCAGACACTGAACTTAGTCTTCGTTGTGGATGTTGCTCAATCAGTTATCATTAACTATTTGCATAAATAACCATAGAAGAAGCATAAGGGACTCATACCACCTTAACAGAATCCTTCACTGAACCTCGACCTCTTATGTACACTCTACACTGTGTTGTTGCTTCCACCCTTTTCAAGGAATTCCCTCGCGGTCCCAAGAGCCGACCTACAAAGTTGTACTGAAGCCAATTGATGCAAAATAGGAGAGATTAATCAAAAGAGATCATCCAACATATAAAAAGCCTGAGAAAACAAGTTCGATTGGCATTGGCTACAAGAATCCCATCCTGGCATTTCCAAACCATTGTTTGAATTTTGTCCAGTCAGGATTCAAGCTGAAATTTGTAGCACAAAACATATGCATGTTCACATACATTAGGAAACTTGTCAACGGGGACATTCAGCCTCACGACTTTCTTTAACACATGAGTAGTAGGAACTCCAGGTGTCCCATGCCAACCCATTGAAGATGCTTGAAGGATGCTCATTCTTTGAAGATATCCATTTTCCTGAAACAATAAAGAATTCACATATATAATGTTTTGTCAGCATTATGTCAGAATGGTTGGTTGCTATATACATAAATATTCATGTAAAGGTTTATTATTATTATCTTTTTATCTGAATGTATAAATTTTATTAAATATCATATCAAATCAAGAAATATCACAAATGAATAAAAAATTGTACAGTAAAAATTAACTTCCATGAGATGATGACATATAGCTTTTTTGTCAACAAAAAGATTTGGTTCATCCACCTCAACAGTAACAAATCTGCAATGATAATGATCATAAAGTGACATGGAACAAATTTCCAGAATAGGGTTTTGATTGTTTGGTAACAAACCAACACCATCTAGCATTATCCTAATATCCCTGAACAAGCCAAATTTTCACAACTTGAAATCATCAAGATAGCTAAATCAACAATATTAACATATTTTCAAAATAACCACAGTTCAAATTTGCCTCATTGCAGACATGAAGATCAAACTTCTACATAATCACACAAACTTTTTCATGCATAATATGAGTCATTAATTGATCTCTATTGCCAGAAACAAAAATCCAAAGTTAACTATCTTGGAGGAGTGGAATCACTCAATAGAAACCGATTGATATGGATAGGCATATATGCATAATAAACTGGCAGCAGATACACAAATATACAGTTTAATGTTAGAAACTTCAATGAATCTTCACCTCTGGAAAAGAATGCCGAGTGAGAAATTTAATCAATACCAACATATATATATGTATACATATGACACGTATGTACACCAGCATGTGTGCATGCAGAAACACAGTTGCAAGAGTTTGGGTAAATCATAGGTAGAATTCTATTAAAGAATCATTATCACCAGAGTGCTGTTGGAACACAGAAGTAACTTAATCCTCAAGAAACAAACTACCAAGTATTGTATAGTCCAAACTACGAATTTCAAATATTGAATCCATGAAATGCAAACCTCTACATTAGAAGAGATAAATGAATCCAAATAAAGAGAACACCAGATGATCCGCATGCACCGCATATTCCATGGATGGAAATCAACATAAAGTCTAAATAATGGCTTTAGTAGATTAGCTGTAACAGACAATCACAGGCGCATATGATCCCAATGGTCAGAGGAGTCAACCAATGAAAAAAGTTGGTCCATTCAAGAAAGAAAACAGAGACATAATGATCAACTAACTGATCTAGATTAGTTTTCTACCCCTGTTTTCAACCAGGCCAAAGATTTGGACACTTTGGATTAAGAAGCTTGCACATGGTGATCATGTCCTTTATCATCATGAGCTAGCCAGTACATTAGATCACTCCTCTCAAAAGAAACAAAAACCTCACCATATATGATCAAGATAATTAATTCCGTAAACAAAATGCATCGAGTGATAGGTAAATGGTGCTACTTCTGTTTGCATCCCAGACCATCCCTCCAAATCCATTGGTCCACCATTAGCATGAAGGCCTGTCGATCTCAATGGACTCTCATGTTCCATGCTCTCATGATCAACAAAACTTTGGCTAGCTGGCAGACTGGATGCACGTACAATTTCTGTCAAGACATGAATATTCCAACATATTAATAGTGCAGATTCAGTAGAGAGAGAGAAACCTTAGCCAAGAATGGTAAAGCAAAATGTACGTTGCAGACATTCTTTTTTTCTTTCTTCATTTACTGAAAATGTAGAGCAACATGCCTACTGCAGAGATCCACTTTTTTTCTTTTTTTTTATTAAATTTTTTTCATTTAATAAAAAAAAAAAATAGCAGACAGGTGCATTTTCCACGAACTCGAACAATGTGTGATTGTGTGAATAAATCAACCTTCTGCATGTGCACATGCCAATGTGTTTTATATACTTTTTCCTACGGAGGAAAAGGTCAATCCTATAAAATTACCTTAACCACTCAATGAGAATTTACAATTGCAACCAACAGCTATCCACTGGAACATCAAAACGGAACAATTCCAGATTATCTTCTATCAACAATGTGGCCTTGCGTATGTGTGATTAGGACATCCAAAAAAAGAGGTTGACAGGTACATTTAATGGAACTAATTATTGCTCTATAAAACAGATCTGTTCCTTAAGAAATTCTCTTTCTATGATTACATTGTACATGAAGTACCAAAGTATTACCAAGACCGTCGGTCATCCAAAAGAAGTCAAGCAGATTAAAAATACAATGTAACTCCAGTGGCTCATCAATAAATTGTCACAAGAAGTGGAAATTTACCTACCTTGATTTAGAAGCCTGCTACAAAGTGGTAGCACCTGCACAAATGGTCCCAATTTCCGGCTTTCAGCCAACAATTCGCCCATGTATCTGCTAGATATAAACCAATCATTGAATTCAGTAGGAGAAAAATCAACAGAACACATAAAAAAATTTCCATACTTGGTCAATGCATAACTTGGATCCTGTAAGATAAAATAAGAGTATTACTGACCCTCCGGGCTAGATGGGTTGGTATGAAGCTCCATAGCTTTTCAACATCTAAATTTCTCTAGCAACTTCTTGGATTTTTACATAGAAAAGCCAAGGTAAGTTGCTATTGCCTAAGATTAGTAGTTTTCTTAAAGGGCAGAGATCTTGCAGCCAGCCGCACTAAGCAGCAATGCGGCTGGCCAGAAAAAATGTTTTTATTCATTTATTGATAGTTTTAAAAATCAAAACAAAATGCCAAACAAATTTTAAAATTTGTCAAATTTCATATGATGGAAGATCTAGGTGGTGCCCACATATGAATAAAAAATTAAAAAATAAAAAACATTTTTTCTAGCTGGCCACATTGCTGAACGGTGTGGGCAGCCACACACGATCCCCGTACGTTCTTATAATTTATCGTACTAGTTCACATCTTTGTACCCTGATATAATCATGGAGCTTAAAAACAGGCAGTATAATAATTTCCTAAGTATTGGCTGACAGAACGTATTCATTACCCAAAGGCGCATGCAAAACACACAGAAAATCCTATATAATCAATGAACTGGGAAACGAAAACAATGACAAGACCCAAAAAGATAATTTTCGTTTTGGTTTTACAACAGTGCCCATAAAAGATAAGGTACATAACAAAATCTAGATGGTCTTTGACTGGAGAACTTGCAACTTCAATATGCCTAGTTCCATAAATGAATAATCAAGATGCATATCAAGTAAATGATGCCCAAAATTCTCCAAACACACAACAACAGAAGTCAAGTTCTGAATGACAGCAATAAACTTCCACAATGCAATTGCAAAGGCAATTGCCTTTCCAAGTCTCCCAACATTAAGGAAAAGTAACCAGGCACTACAGATTGGTTATTGACGCTTATTTATAAGTTTGGAGCACTTGCATATATGCACATACCTTAAGTGTGGCAATAAAGAGTCTTTGGCCATCAATATGAACATTCTACTGTTAAATCTTCTCTCAAAGAAACGCTAATACAGTAAGGAAGTCATGCTGGCATCATGTAAGTTCAGAGATCTTTATACAATGAGTCAATGACCAATTGCTAATGGATTTTGTCATATCCTGTAGGAAATGTGGAAGCCAATTCTAGACTACTTGGTAACAAATTAATATTTAAACATTCTTTTTGTAATTGGGTGTTTAGAGCACATCCAACTCAGTAAATTTTTTATTCTCTCTAGATTGTATCTGCAGTGCGTCTGAAGGCATGATTCTCTTCTGTTCTTTGGGAAGATAACGCATGCAACCACTATTCAACCAGAGGAACTCACGTCCAAACTCAAACATACATGCCACTACCAGCTGAACGAATTAGTAGAGTGTAAACCTTTGGCATCATCCTTGTTGTCTTAACAGGTTTCTCAGTTCTAGACTGGCATAAAAGTGCAAAGTTCCTCTGTTTGGGGATAGGCAGTGTGCCTGGACGTGTGCTTATCATTCACTCATTCCATAGGGATTTCATAACTTAGTTAGAGGTCACTAGGAAAGAGATGAAAGCGCTTCAACTTAATGAAGACACAAGAAAGATAAAGAATGGCACAATAGAATCCATGCAGCTGACCCCAGTTTCTTGAGAAACAGCTTCTGTTGATGATAAAGACAGCAACACTTAGCCATACCTCAATACGATGTCAAATTTTTAAACTATGGATTTTCCAAAGAGCTGCCATCACTTGTGTGGTTCTGGCAAACCTATATGGAGAGCCCACAAAAGTCTTCTTTGGCAAGAACCACCAATTTAAAATGTTCATTATGTCAGCGTCTGCACCTAATCTAGTTAAATGATGCTGCTAATTCCGACACTACCCTATACCATACAGTCTCCACAACAGATATTTACTAAATGTGTGATTTAAAAACATGGACAAGAAAGTAACACTTGAGAGTTGAGAAAGATACAAGACTCGAAACATTTGCAGCTAGAAAGAATAGCAGCAGCAGCAACAATGCAGCAAATTTCGGTAAGAAGTGGCACCCATCAAACCCAATAGAGACTGATAACCATGGAATAGCACAAAAAAAAAAAAGAGTCAATATCCCAACATCAGAGACTCATGTTCACCAGTTCCAAGAATAATTTTTTTGACCGACTTTGACACTCCTCCCACAATATTTAATGGGCCCTAGCCTTCTACCAGTTCACTGCGCATTCCATATCTTGTTTCCAGTATAAACGTTTTATTGAATGTAGATCTTCTGACCACGTGAGCAAAGCAAACATCTTTGAATTCCGGTACTTCCAATGCATTTTACTGACTCGTTAGAAAAAATCAGCCACAACAATACACGAATTATTAAGAACCAAAATAAGAAGCCTTAGATGACGAGATCAAAACCCCAGTCCAAAGACTATAAGACGAGGGACGCGGAGTGCGGAGTTGCATGTAAAAAAAATAGAATAATTACATATAAATTCAACAGTAAGAGAAAGATGCAGTTGCATATTTGTACTGCACGAGTCGCAAATAGCACGGAATCAAGGACGAAAGCAGACAATCCACCAAACAGAAGTAGAAGTGGATGGACTGAATTCTAAAGGATCCAACCAACCCAAGATCGATCAATGTCAATCTGACAGACGAGCGCACAAAAACTCCTCGTGATCAGAATCCATCAACAGAAACGATTTGAGAGAGTGAGAGAGATAGGAGGGACCTGTCTCGATCCAACGAAGCAGAAGAAGGCATGACTGAGTTGTGAGGAGATGAGTGGATTCCAGAAGACGAGTATTGGAGGTAAGTTCCAGGTGGAATTCTATCATCCATGGAAATCCTAGTTTTTTCTGTGTTTTCCGGTTAGGTTTTGTGGCGTCGCTGATGCTTGCTTCTGTATTGGAGAGTTCAAGAGGTGGTGCGCGTTGCCCTAGACGTGAGTGTAGGACCCAAGCTGGGGTGAGGTTGGCGGACTCGCCAGTCGTCTCTCTCTACAGAGAGAGAAAGAGGGGGCAGAGAGAGAGAAGAAAGAGAGCCGCGAAAGAGGACTTTGGATTCCTTTCCTTGCCGTATTTATAGTCCAAATGATTGGATTTCGTCGTCTCTTTCTTTATTCATCTTTTAACCGCAGAATGGGCGAATCGCCTCCGAAATACGCGGCCCAGCTCTGGAAGAAACACATGCAACAGGCCGACAGTTACTGGAAATGGAAAATCAGTCCACCTCTACCTCACCTTTTGGGCCTCTGCCATGTTGATATCACTGCATAGTGCAACCTGACATTTCAAATTCACCGGGCCTAACAGAAATTGCGATTTTGGATTGTGGTTGACTTTTTTACGTGATTTCTTCATTTTTACGGTTATTCAAGATGTTGTGATTTTGTTTTCGAAGGTTGGGAGTGGGAATAAGAAAAAGGAGCAAAATTGTAAAAGTCGCTTTCTCGTTGTGAAAAGCAAGAAAAAAGGCCGACCTCGTCAGAGGGAAAGAGAGCGAAAAATCGCTGTAAATGATTTTCAAAGTGAGTACCATTTTGTCGAAGGTGGAAGTTCCGTATTCCCTGCTTTTTGGAGGCCAAAAAGGGCCTCGAAAGCATCACTGGTCATTGCGTATTGAGCTGGAGCTCCTGAACAATTAGAAAAGGCTATTTGCATTTGCCTCCTTTTCATTTCTGATTTAAAGATTTTCGCGTGTAGTTATCATTTTGCAAATAAATCCTATTTATGAACTTCATTTACAGCAATACCCTCAACTTTTTTCAAAAATTAAATATTTACTAGAAAAATTCAAAAGCAGTTGTTTTATCAAATCTCTACTTTTTGAGATTGGCATTACATAACCCTGATCATGTCTAAGTTACCGGTCAAATGTTGACCTTCATTAGAATGGGTTTTTCTTTTTTATAACAAAATCCGTAGTTGTAAATGGAAATGTGTAAGAGGGGTAAATGCAAATAGACTTTGTTTTAAAAATTCAGATCTATGATCTCGTGAACTTTTGTCTCTCATTGAAATTCTCATGCATCTCGCAATACCTTGATGCGGTTATTTGAGTATTGGAGAGCTGGAATAGACATCTGATATTTGAATTGCTGCTTCGAAACAGCTACATCTGAAACCTTGATTAAAGGGCCCAGGAAAGATCAGGTAAGTTGTGAAGGATTTGGTTGCCTTCTGTTGAATGTTTTGGTAGATCGCAATGATGGGTGCCATAGGATTGCTGGAATATGTGCAACGCCATATTGCCATGAGAAAAAGCCTAGATGCTAAAATCAGTAGACTGATCTCAAATTACATACGCTTAAATTTGCCGTATACATGTGAATTTTGAGCCAAGAAGGGGATTGTCGTCTCAAGGCATTCAGTGAAATTACAAGGAAATTTTGGGCCTGGAACACAAACAAGATGATATCTGATGTGTAGATCTAGCGGACAACAAGACAAGACAAACAACTAAGCAGTGTACCACCTCTGCATTTAAAACATCTTTATATAAATACATACCATGTTGCATTGTCAGGTACCGTTCACCAACCATCCACTCATGCATAAAGAGCGCTTTTATACAATGCACATCATGTTGCATTGTTAGACAGCATTCTCCAACCATTGATTCTGGTGAGTAATTGTAGTAACTGATCATGGACGCCAATGGGCCTTGGCATGAAGTTGTTGCTTTTGTGACCTGAATTTGCAAGTTTGAGCGACAGAAAACCTTCTTTTTATAAAAAAAAAATAATTAAAAAAAAGCAAAGGTGAAGAAGCATATATCAGTAGAAACGTGGAATGGGGACCACTCGTTACTGATTTCATAGCTTAGTAGAGCTATCACAACAATTGACTTAACAGCTGGAATACAATTTTGGATGTCCAAATGTGAAGGCCTGACAGGAAGAACAATTGTTTAGTTTTCCCTTCTTGGTTTAGTTAAATCTCGCTGTGAATGTTTGAGGATGAAGATCAAAGGGGCAATGTTCCACACACAATAAGGCTCACCAGATCAATAATTCAGAACAACAAAACAATGTGCAAATCACGATGTAAACATAAATATTCCACTTGTATCAAGGATAGTTTCATTAAATCTCGCTGTGAATGTTTGAGGATGAAGATCAAAGGGGCAATGTTCCACACACAATAAGGCTCACCAGATCAATAATTCAGAACAACAAAACAATGTGCAAATCACGATGTAAACATAAATATTCCACTTGTATCAAGGATAGTTTCATTAAAAAGCAGATAGTAGCAAATTCCTCTTACAGCTTTTGATATTTTTAAATATTATGAACCTCCATCCCAGAAAAGAATTTCATAGTGCTTTACAGAAAAATAACCGCATTGTTCTCAACCTCTCAAAAGACAACATCTATGAGAGGCCAAAGTTGTCCACCACCCCAGCCAGATTGGGTAATTCCCCCTTAACTTAAACCAAAAAAGAATTTTTGAGTTGAATCTCACCATGATTCTGTGCACATCTCATACAACAATATGTTTCTGTGAAAAACTGCAGGCAGCTCAATCAATCTTCCTCACCAGTAGTCACTACAAGAACACGTTCCATCTCTAAAA
This sequence comes from Annona cherimola, assembly GCA_030490835.1. NCBI lineage: Eukaryota > Viridiplantae > Streptophyta > Magnoliopsida > Magnoliales > Annonaceae > Annona > Annona cherimola. The sequence continues at coordinate 110,766,234 of CM059972.1, read as the reverse complement.
TGGTGAAAACGATTCCGATCTCTCACAATGATCTCCCTTCTAAATAATTTTGCTATTAGTTTAGTAGCCGCATGGCAATCACTACACACTCGGAGGTTTTTCACCACCCGAATTGGCTTGCCAGGGGGTGTACTCATAAGCCCAAAAGCAATAGCAACCTTCTCACTATGGTATCTTATTGCAGTCTCCTTCTCCTCCTCCTCTATGTCATGAAGAACAGAAGTTGTATCTGGTTCATGCCCGAGATCACTCAACTCCATTGCAATCTTCTCTAGAAATGCATCAATCTGTTTGTATTGAGGGTGGGATGTATCACCAACAACGAATTCATGAACAACATTGTTCACCTCAATTGAACTACATCCAGGAGTTTTATGGACGCCCCTGTCTATCATCATCCTTCTGCAATTATCTACATCAGCCCAACGATTCAATGATGCATAGACATTTGACAGAAAAACATAATTTCCTCCATCATGTGGATCCAATTTTAAGAGATTTTGAGTTACTCTCTCACTCAGTTTGGTATCTTTGTGAATCTTGCATGCACGAAGCAAGCTCCCCCACACAATGCAGTTTGGCTTTACGGGCATGGTCTCTATGAGTTCCAATGCTTCCTCAAGGAACCCAGCCCGACCAAGAAGGTCAACCATGCATCCATAGTGTTCAATCTGTGGTTTAATGTCATAAGTCTCATTCATCTGAGAGAAATACCATCTGCCCTCGGATATCAAGCCCGAATGACTACAAGCACATAAAAGGCCAATAAAGGTGACTCCATCTGGCTTAATCCTCTCAACCTCCATAGCCAGGAAAGCAGCTATGGCTTGCCTCCCATAGCCATGCATTCCTAACCCTACAATGATTGAGTTCCAACAGTAAACATTCTTTTTGTACAGCCCATGAAAGACTTCTAGTGCAACGTCCAAATTTCCACACTTAGAATACATGTCAATGAGAGCATTACCCAAAACAACATCAATTCGAAAACCATGGTGTTTTATATATGCGTGAATCCATCTACCCATGTCTAAAGCACCCAAATGAGCACATGCAGACAACAAGCTGACCATGGTCACCTCAGTTGGCTTCACATTCTCCGCTTGCATTTGGTGAAACATGACAGTTGCTTTGCTGAAATTCCTAACTTGAACATATCCTGTGATCATGGTGTTCCAAGTGACTGAATTTTTTGCAGGTCCCATCTGATTAAACAACTCGCAAGCGACTTCCAAATGTCCTGACTTACAATATCCATCAATCATTGCATTCCAGGAGACCACGTCTTTGATAGGATTTTGGTCAAAAATTGCTCTTGCAGAATGGACATCACCTAATTTGCAATAGCATGTTATCATGCAATTCCAGGATGCCGAATTTCTCTCCAGCATCTCATCAAACAATTTTCGTGCATCAGCCACGTGGCCATATTTACTCAAGGCTGAGATCATCGCGTTATGTGCTACAACGTCTCTTTCGGCCATTCCATCAAATATCTTTTTCGCAGAGCACAAATCCCCAACCTTTGCATAAAAGTCCAACAATCCAGTGAGCAGAAACAGATGAAAATCAAAACCCAATTTCAAAATCTGGCCATGAGCAGCCTCCCCTCCTCTGATATCCAAATAACCAACGCAACCACGTAAAATCAAAGAAAAAGTTGTTTTGTCGGGGGGAACGTTCAGACGTAGCATCTCACGATGGAACCGCAGGATCCATTGACTCGAACCAAATCCCAAAGAAAGCTGTAGTATCGCATTCCATGAGGAAGAATCGGTTAGTTGTAAATTCCTCAAGAACCGCAAAGCATAATCAAACTTGCAGCATCGAGCACAGGAAGCTACGAAAAAGGAAAGGTGAGAGTTGGATCGAAGATGGAAATTCGTAAGGATTTGAGCCTGGATTTGCTTCAAATGTCTGAATGTAACCGAAGAATTTTGAAGATGGAAGAGAAGACGGTCGGAGGGACGCGAGAGATTCCGAGAGATCGAACTCATGAAGCGAAGCAGTCCTCCACAAACGAAAAACGAGAAGTGGGCAGGTGAAAAAAAAAAGGCGGGAAGACCAACGGCACATACCTCGCACGTGACGGCCCAGTCACCGTTATATCTTAAAATCATGCACGCGTGCATGCTAATCCACGTCCCATGTCGATATTATCGCCTCTAAGCCAAAATGCTGGATTAAAACTTCGAACTGAGGGAAATTTTGGCATTCCTGTGTCAAAGAGTGTTGGTTCCTTTTTTTTTCCAATGGTAGGTTCATTTGTAACATATAAAAATTGAAAAAGAATTATTTACTTAAACATATTAATATGATTTGAAATTTTAACTATATATTTTACTTTTTATTATTATCTTTATATTTTAATCATTTTTATCGTTTTTCATACAATTGTCATCATTTTTTATCATTCTCACTTCTTTTTTTACTGTTATGCCCTTCCGAACACTCCTGGTTGTATAATAAAGGACCAGTTCCTTTATATACAAAATGCTTTAAGTTTAAAAATCAATCTATATATATATATATATTGTGTTCCTTTGCATACAAAATACTTGAATTGGATGTGAATATGATTGACTTTTTCATCCCAAAAAATTTTTTCATTTCCAATACAATCTTTTTTTTAAATACATAATAGATTTATTTTTCTTATTTTCAATATTATTTTTTCTATTCTTAATATAATTTTTTATTTTCCAATACACAATAGCCTCTCCTTGCTCAATCTTCTATCCCCTTCCATCCCATTCCATCCCTTTGTGTACTTTTCAAACTCCTCCTAAGTTAAATAATTAAATTCAATTTATGTTTCCAATGGTCTCTATTTAACTATGATTTTAAAATGTTGCGGTTAAATATTTCTTCATTTTTTAAAGATCGAATATGCACCATGCAAAAGAAACTCAATTACAGGGACACTTTTTAATTTTTGTTTCGTAAATAATTAGTAGAATAGGCATGTGGCTCACAACATTTGTCATAAATTTTATTTTTTTATTATTATTAAAATGAAGTTTATGGAGAGCATGCTCATACGTAGAGTCGACTCTCCAAGCAAGTTCCAATCATCGAATATGCAGCATGCAAAAGAAACCCACTGAGACAGACACTTTTAATTTCTGTTTCTTAAATGATTAGTACAATAGGCATGAGGCTCACAACACTTGAAATAATTTTTATTTTAGCATACTTATATTATTAATTTATTATATATTAAAATGAAGTTAGAAGTGCCAACAGCATGCTCATATGCATATGCAAGTCGACTCCCAAAGAGAGTTCTAATCACTGTGAGATGATGGCTAATGGAGTTAACATGGATGCAAAACAATTTAAAATTTATTAGTATAAATGCCAATAAATAGAAAATAGTCATCATAATGCAAATATTTTACTTTGAAGTTGGCTAGATGCAAAGAATTCAAAAACTGCAGTTAGAATTGCTCTAGTTTGCAACTTTTGCACCAACGATATTGCCATCGGAATTGCATTCATCAAGCAATACGCGGAGAAGCCACAGAGCCACCATAGCCGCCGCCGCCGCCGCCACAGTAGTGATCCGGACGCCAGATCATGCCATCATGGGCTTTTTTCCGATAAAAATCAAGGGCCATATGTTATGTTTGACATTTATGGCCAAAATAATAACATGATCGTAGGTATTAGGCGCACCTAATTGCTCTCACCAGCCCATGTCAAGGGGCATGATCATATGCTCCAAAACAATTTTTTTTATACAACTATATGTATATTTCATCTGTAAACCAAATTTTATCATTTTTTGGAAATATGTATATATTTATTTTGTATTTTTAAACACAAATGTTTAAAAATACAAAATAATATATATAGTTCTAAAAATAATAAAACTTGATTTATAGATTAAATACACTTATATTAATAGTTGTATAAAAATGGTGTTTGCAACCAGGCGAGAATGATCATGTGCCATCAAAAATGACATATTAGATGGAAGTCCCAACTCCATTTCCACAGAAGAGAATCCTATTAAAACCTGTACATAGAACTGTGCACCAACAAGACCTCTGATAATCAATGAGAAGAATCTATCCTTTCCTAAGTAAGGAATAAAACATAAGAGGACCTTTTCACATAGAAACTGTAAGGAATGAAAATGCCTTAAAACAAAGCATTTTCACCACAACTGCGGACAAACAGTTTCTATGTGAAAATTTTCAAACATACAAGTATTTATAGAATGGCACATTTAATGCTTTCAGCCCGCTTACGCAGGTCCTCAGTCTCTTGCCGAGCTTTCTCCAGACTCTCCCTAAGCTGGCGAATTTCGTCAATTGATTTCATTTGGGCTGCCTCAGCTTGCTTCTCTGCTGCCTTCAGAGCTTCTTGTGCTCGCTTCTCAGACTCCACGCGTGCAGCATGTTCTTCAGCCAACTGTTTTTCAAGCCTGTGGGTGGTTTCCCTCAGCTTGAGTTCAACCTATCCATCAAAAAGCTGTTCAGGTTTCTGATAGTTGATTACAAAAATACATAGACAAGGTAGAGATAACCATGGCATCCAATGAATGAACAAAAGTGCCAATGAACTGACAATTGGAACGCATGAGGATACACAGCAAAAAACACAAAATTTCTTTAGTCCTACAAATACCCTGGATGATCAGATTTCTTAAGCTGCCGATGATCACACGAATTTTGTATACAATCATTAATTAACTTTTTCTAACTATCTCAAAAAAAAAAAAAAAAAAAACTTTTTCTAGCTATCAACCTAAGAATGATTGATCCAAGCACTGTAATCTATTAAGGGACAAACCATCAAAGATGCATTGCTAGCAAAGATGTCTGGATAACAGGTGTATAACATAGATAACAAGTTGGCAATGATAGATAAATCCTAATCTTTCACTGCTAAGTGTGTGCTGCAGTGATGATTAGAAGAATACCACCACCATATGCAATCCAATCCTACAGAAAATGGAAACAAGTCTACCATGCCCTAAGATGATCAAAGGTATGCCACCTCATAAAATACATACGATGTCTTCTTTTATTTTTTTTTATTTTAGAAAATATGATTTGCATTTTACACCAAACATGTGAACCTGTATGATGATCCAAGGCAAGCACCTCGTGTGCTATGACACACAATAGATTAATAAAACCAAAAATTGCTTTGCTGGACTGGTGAAACCATCCAAATGAACTTCCTCTCTTCCTACATATAAGCATTTCCAATGTCCATCACAATGCAGCAGGGGAAGAATGGATGTTGGGAAATGCAAAGTAGGATAGTAATGTATTGGGAGGGAAGACAATTCAAAAGTTTTCCTAATGCTAAATACAAAAACAGGCCCTAAATGAAAAGTGGAAATAGAGGAAAGGAAATGGAATATACCATTTCAGATATCCTTTTGTGTTGCTCGTCATATGATTTATACATCTGCTCTTTCAACTCTGATATCTCCTGTTTGTCATAGCCCCTCAAAGACTCAACCTCTTCCTTTCTTCTCTGCAACCATGTGGCTCCATCCTGTGAAATTGCAAGTTAAAATGAATTGAGTCGTTGTGCAATTGCCATTGTTTGCTTAACTTGGGAAATAATTTCACCTTCAGTTCCTGGAAAAACTTGTCAGTGAAAGGCTGTCCATCATTTTCTGTAATAACCTCATTCACCAGAGAAATCAATTCATTGATCTGCACCTCCTGCTTTAAGGCATCTTTAGTTTTGTTGTCAAAAAGCACCTTGCGATTTTTACACAGTTGGAGAACTTTCTGTTTTGATATCAGCACATAATCAATAGGTAATAACATCCATTAGCTTCGATGTGTGCACGTGGGCATAAAAATTCACAAAATTGAATCATAAATAACAAGAATATACTAATTTGAATTGAAATCTTGTGTTTCATCACAAGTAAAAAAGTTAAGTCCAAGTTATTTAGCAGGGAAATCAAGTTCCCATTCTTTCAGAAAATGCATTGACATTCCACAGGCAAGCACCACCTAACGATAAACAGTCCCAGTGAGTGATCAACCAGCCATGCCCAATGGAAACTATTGATGCCTTTCAACAGTCCCAAGCATCTATTAAATTGATTTAGGCATTAAGGAGCAAAAGGTGAGATGAAGTTAATGGGCAATGTACCATCCTTTCTAGGCTCAGGCCCAACCAAATTTGTATCACCTACTTGCCATCTTAGAATTTGACCTCATAAAATCATTTGGTCGCAAACTAGGCTAAAATGTGATTGTTCCATTTCTGACAGTCCACATATTGAAATGGAACTCAACCATGACACATACCACCCAACTTTATCTTCTAAACCATCCACAAAAACAGTTTAATTTCTTAATTTCTTACCATATCTGATTCAAAGACTCAATCAGTGAACCAACAAGGGAAAAAAAAAACACTAATTTGTGCCTAATATAAATATAAATATAAATATATATATATATAGGGAAATGATCCAGTGCATGCGACTGCACCGTGGAGTCCATGCACTGTGGGCCCCACCTGATCATAAATAGAAAATCCACCCCACCCATTGTATTTAGAATTGTTCACTTTATTACCATACCAATTTTCATCCAAATTCAACATGTGTGTAGTCTCCATCTTAAAATGGTGCAAAATCAACGTAATAAAATAGTTTAATGGTCCAAAGTGAAGTAAACCAAGCCATTCAACTTTATCCAGAAAAATTCGTAAACCAAAATGAGTCATTCCATTTGATCGATTAACACTTGACAACAGTCAAATTCTAATAATACAAATTTTCCTCTTTCACGTAAATCATGCTAGCTACTGAGATCCCTTTCTTTGTCAGTTTATATATATTATCACACTCTCAGACAAAAATATCCCTGGACCCATTGTGTAAACTCTAGCATAGCAAAGATAAAGAATGTGATTTACAGCATCACAGCAAAATTATTTGATGATAATGGCCTTCAAAGAAGGTGAGACAAAACCTGCTCACATTAGCTGTTTCTTAACATAAACAACAAAATCATATGAATAAGAATACAGCAAATTCCATCTCGACAGTGAAAAGTTAAAACATCTTAGCAAGGATCAACATGCCACACGCAACCAAGAGATGATAGTCATTTATTTTATGTCATAGATGAATAAAGCATCCATTCCAACCCAATAATCTCAATCATATTCTAACCTAACTATCTTGGTCATAATCAAGAAGTGAAGGAAACTATGGATGCCCAAAAATAAAATTAAAAAATCAACAACAAAAACCCAACAAATCCACACACACTTCCCATAGTTTCGCAGAGCAAACTAGTGACAACTAATAATAATAATAATGCCACAGAAGATCCAATGTCAATAGAATATTAAAGCTACAAAGTTTTGACCTGCAAAGGTTCAGGGCATTCGCGGCCAAGATAATCCTCTAATGTCTCATCATTATCTTCAAGTTCATCCCCACCAGTGAAAAGTACAATCATGTAATCAATAATTTTTTCTCCAAAAAAATTTTGCAAGCTCCGTACTGCAGCTTCTTCTTCCTTTGAGAACCGAGTCCTGACAGAAAAAACAACAAGAATTGCATGGATCCCATCCTTGGCCAACTTGATGCAATTGAGAAGCTCTTTGCCAATAGAATCGGATTCCAATGAGAAATCAAATAATCCTATAAAAAATGAGGATGTTAGTGTCTTCCACAAGCATAATACTAAAACCAATAAGAAAAGGAACATATGGAATAAATATTTACATAGTTAGCCAAAAAGACAATCACATTACAAGCAAGAAAGCCACAATCATTGTAATACTATAATGGCAATAAAAGCAGAATGACATTAAATAGCCCACTTGATTTAAAGATCCAAAAGCACATCCAAAGACATGTGCAACCACTTTTAACAAAACACCTGCATTAGCAAAATAACCAAACCATAGATGGCCAGACTCTTGCACAAGTTCGACATGAAAGGTTGTTATTGATGTCTTTCTCGCAAGTAACATTTTTCATATATAAAAAATATCCAATTATCTTGTCATTTTCTCATTAGCAAAGGATTACTACTGAAATTCTACACTGTTATAACATATCATACAGATTCATTATACCTCCATAGTGATATAAAATAACGAAAAGGAAAGTGGATCACTTTATAAAAAAAAACCTACCAGGGGTGTCAATGACATTCACAATATAACCATCTTTTAATACAGCTCTCTGACATTCACATGTACTTGTGACGCCTGAAGAACTAAGCCTTGACTTGAAAGCTTTTCTACGGAGTATGCTATTCCCAGTTGCGCTTTTACCATTACCTGTCTTTCCCACCAAAACTATAGTATTGACAACATCATTGGACAAGCTGGGTAACTCCCAATCGTCGTCACTGAAGCTTACAGCACTTCCGCCCATACTTCAACTAGTACAAATCAAATGGATGCAAGAAATATTAAGTCTAATGCAATAAAAAAAATTCCAAAAAAAGTTAAAGAATTGCAGCCAGCAAAAATTAATGACTGAACAAGAATCATTGTCAATGAAGCTTACACTACTTCCACCCATAGTTTAAATAAAACAACTCAAATGGAAGAGAGAAATATAGGCCAATGTAAAAAAAAAAAAAAAAAAAGTAAAGAAAGAAAGAATTGCAGCCAAGGAAGATCACTGCCCAATTGGGTTTTTTATTCTTCCCCTATCATTCTAATCTTTCAAATCCTTCACCTATCCTGGCCGTGGTTATTGCAAACTATTTTAATCCTTTCAATGGAGGCGTCTAACAAAACACATTTAGCTTTCCCCGTTGTCAGCCTTTCACTGATAGCATCATGCTAGCAAGGAAAGAATCAGAAGCTCCGGAAAAAACTGGACTGGAGTCTTTCCGTCTTGTCAAGTTGCAGTACAAAAACACATATTTCAAAATCAAACAAATAAAGCTTGAACGGGAAAAACCAATTTACAGGGGTGGGAAAGGATTGCGGCCAACGAAAATCAATGACAGGGTGGGATTGAGATTGAGAATGTAAGATTTTTACTTGGACAAGTGAGGATCTCCTTGACCTTTTTTTCTTACAAGTATGAGCACGAAAGATTGGATAGCAGAGAGACCGAATGATTCTAAACTAACTCGTGAAGAATAAAAGTTGTCAAATGATATGATATTGTAGGGGTAATGATGAGGAGTAAAGAGAATAAATTTAAAATAAATAGATTAGTTGTATTAGTAGTTGTGTAGAAATGATTGAAAAGTAGGGTTGTTGTATAGAAAGATGCGTAAAAAATAATTAAAAAAAGAGTAGTCACGGAGAGTGAAAAGTTCTAGACTGAAAAATTTTAACTTGAATTGTCAAACACACCCTAAATAAAGCCCCCTGCAGCGTTCTCTGAGGATTTATAAAATACAAATATACATTGAAAAAAAAAAAAAAAACCGACATGCAACCAGAATTAGACTGTATGCGAAGAGCAACTACTTGCTGAGGATACTACTTCAACCATGGACAGACAACAGGTTTTAAAACTGAAGAATCATACAAATAAAGATTTATTGACGCTTCCTGAAGAAATTACCATGAAATAGAGGCGAGAAATAGATTGCAGAGCACCATGGGATTCGTGGAAATTGTGAGAAGATGAGATTTTACCTGCAAGTATGGAATTTCGTTGGCCTTCTTCGCAGTACAGCACGCGGCCGGTGGGCTGTCCTTTCTTCCCTAATAAGAGATTGGATGGATAGCTGAAGAGTCTGAGACGCAGAGTGATTCGCACGTAGTTAAAAGTCTCCGACCATAATTTTGACTCATGCCAAACATGGGCATACATCACGACGGATGAAATCCCGTGCAGCTGGCAGCGTACGCTTTATTAGTCCCTTCCCTCGATGCCTTCTCTTTTTGAGCTGTTATCTGGCGCTGCTTTTTTAGTCACTTCCCTTGATCCCTTTTCTTTTTAAAAAAAAATATATATATATATGTATATATATTTTTTATTTTATGGAATCCCTTTTCTTTTCAAGTTGTCATCTAATGCATTAATTATACTAAGCTTTGGTGCACCCGAGTATAAAAACTTATTTTTTATTTTTAAAATTTTTTTTATATAACTATTAATCCAAATGTGTTTTGAAAATACTATTGATTTTTAAAAAATCAAAAAAATATCTACAAATCTCTAAAAATGATAAAACTTGATACACATATTAAACAGATTTAGATTAATAATTTTATAAAAAAATTCAAAAAAATAAAAAATAAATTTTTGCACATGGGTGCACCGAAACTCAGTGCACCTAAGTGTCTAAATCAGTTATCTTCCTTTTTAATTTCTTTTTACACTTGTAATTTGTTTATTTAGTCACCTTAGTTCATCTTATAAGTTTGATCTTATGTATTTACTACCAACAATACACATTAACAAAGAAAAAGATCAATGCTACTCAAATGAGAGATATAATACTCTTAGCAAAGATCAAAATTCTGACTTCCTAAATAAAATCATGATTTTTAGTTACTAAGTTATGCATATTCAAGCTCTTAGAGGCCTTTTTGATGCGCTGAGAATGGCAACAAGGACTAGGAATGTAAAAGTTAATATATTAATTGCATTGAATGCTTTTTATAGAACTCCCTTTTGAATATAATTTTCTATATTTTAAGATATGTTTGGAAAATAATAAAACTTCTTAATGAAAAGTTTTTAATATAAAATTTTTTAAAATAGAAGAAAATAATATAATACAATATGAGTAATTATAAAGAATAAAGATAATAAAGTAAAAAATAGATATGTTAGTTATATGGGTATATATGTAGAAATGATTGAAAAGTATGCTAGTTATAGAGGTGAAAATTGGTGCGGGTCGACACATGACTCGGCTTTGACCCGACCCATTTTGACCAAGTAAAATCAATCTTTTTGACCCAGCATAGGGATGGGTAAGAAGTTTTGACCCGAATTCAAAAAATAGGGTTGAGGTGGGTGGGTCGACCATATCCTGATCCGAAAAAGTCCGACCCGCACCATATATATTAATTTATTAAAAATTATGAGCTTATATTTAAATCTTATTATTATTTACTTTCAATAATAGAAGAATTAATTTATCCATAAAATAATATAAGAATTAATATGAAGAATTTGTGCATATATAATTTTTACGTATAATTGTATAGTAATGTATTTTAATAAATTTATACTATATTTTCTCATGTTTTGTTTTATTAATGATGTAATTTTTAATAATTGGTGAAATATTGAAGCATATAATATATAAATTTAGTATATATGTATTTTTATATTTGATAAGTATATAAATTCTTAAATTATCTTATTTAACAAGTATTTTTTATCCGACCCGTTGTCTTGAAACCGGTCCGATATCAGCCCGATATTTGTTTCGGGACCTATAAAAAAAAATAAGGGTCAAACCAACCTTATCCTAACTTGATATAAAAATAGGGTCGAACTCAATTTTGAAAAAAGTAGGGTCAGGTTTGAGCAAACCCTGACCCAGTACGGCTCATCCCGATTCCCACCCATAACTAGTTGTATAGGAAGATGTGAAAAAATAATTAAAAAATAATGTAGTTGTAGAGAGTGAAAAGTTTTTTATTGAAAAGTTTCAACCTTTGTAAAACATAATCTATTAATGATTCATAAAAATTCACGTTATTTATTGTATTTAATACCATTTATATTATTATGAAAGGGTGGTGGTCTTTTCATACAGGTCTAAGCTGAAATGCCTTTTTATTTTTTTGAAAATATTTTAATAAAACTGTTAATCTCTGTGTATATTATTGATAAACTAAGTTTTGACACTTTCGAGTATGTATATATTGATTTTGTATTTTTAAACACGAGGATACCCATCGTAAATAACCACAATATCCCTATATTAAAAAATATAAAAATATATGTATTCAAAAATGGTAAAACTTATTTTATGAATAATATACACCAAAATGAATAATATTATTAAAAAATTTCAAAAAATAAAAAATAGGTGTTCATAGATGACAACCATCTACAAGAAGTTATAAATGAACATTGGTCATTATGAAAAATCCAATCTATTTACAATATACACCTAAATTAATCTCTTACATTTTTAATATATTAATGATTCATAAAAATCTACTCTATTTATTATATCTAATATCATTCATGCTATTATGAAAAGTTCAAGATCTCTTTGTACTTGTCTAAGATGACCTTATCCAACACCATTCTAAAGTACCATTTTTAAACTTGTTTGAATTTTTTTTACTAAAAATATTAATCTGTGTATATTATTTATAGAGTATATTTGAGAAGTAATAAAACTTTTGATGAAAAATGAATAAAATTTATATAATAATTTTTAAAATGTAAGAAAATGATGTAATATGATAAGAATAATGATGATAAATAAAGAGAATAAAGAAAAAATAAATACGTTACATATATAATTAGTTATGTAAAAATGATTAAAAAGTAAAGTAGTTATATAGAAAAAAGTGAAGAAATAAATATAAAATAATATAGTTGTGGAGATTAAAAAATTTTAGTTTGAAAAGTTTTAAGCATTAGTAAATACTCTTATAAACTAAATTTTATCAATTTTAAGTATGTGTATATTTATTTTGTATTTAAAAACAGGAGTATTGTAGTCACATTCCCAAATGACCACAACACCATTGTATTTGAAAATACAGAGTAACTTTATATTCAAGATAGTAAAACTTATCTTATTGATAATATACACCTCAATTAATTAGTTTATTAGAAAAATTTTAGAAAAATAAAAAAGGGTGTCCATAGATAGTAACCCTATGTGGCCTGTCATTATCAAAAATGATCATTAGTCATTATGAAAATTATATAATTTGTCTAGTATTATTATGCATTGCCCTAACTATAAACATGCAAAATTCACATTATAAAATAGTTTAATATTAAATATCAATTTTAAAGTAGTATTTTTAACATATGAGTAATCTAAAATATCATTAGTATATAAATAATGGTTATATAAAATATTATTACATTTTAAATAAATATATGAATAAATCTAATCATTTTTCTTTTTTTTTGAAGTATTTTTTAACGGACACTACTTCTATGTAAGTAACATGAATAATGTTACATAGAAGCGGAGTTATGTAACCCCTTTAAATTTTAAGATTTTAAATATTAATAAAAAAATTCAATCCATTTGTTATACTTAATATCATTTGTTTAGTTAAGAAACTAAGTTTCATTCAAATCAAATATGTGAATTGGCCATATTTGCTCGAAAATATATACATTCATGTGTGAATTATAAAAAATTCTTTGATCTATTTAGACATGTAATAGAATAAAATAATACTTTATAAAATTATTTATTCACATATAATTGATATTTTAGACATTTTAGATGTTGAAAATACAATTTTATAATTAATATTTTAGCATTAAACAATTTTATTATGTTGATTTTATATATTTATAAATAAGAGACCCGTATACGATGATACTAAACAAATGGAAAAGTTTCTATTATAATATAAATAATGTTAAATACAATAGATGAAGTGAATTTCCCGTCAGTCGTTAAAATTTTAAAAATAAAAGAGATTACTTAAAAAAGTGATTTCATAGAATTGGAACCCTTTCTTAATTTACGCATGAATTCTATTTTTATGTAAATACGAGTTATGCACGTATTGGATTTGTGTGAAACTTGATATTTTAGTCAAACAAATAATACTAAATATAAGGAATTGATAATATTTTGCATCAATTATCAACATATTAAAAATAAACAGTGTTACATGAAACCTGAATATATTGAAGTAGAGTCCTTGTTCTTTTTTTCTTATAAATTTTACCTCATACATTGTAATAATTTTCTTACATTATTCTCATAATTTTCTTGTCTATTTTTATTTTTTTTTTCACTTTATCCTTGTCGTATCCAGTATAGTCCCCTTTGTTGGTTCCCATTCTCACCGTATCACATACACCCCTTAAAGAATGATAGTATCATAGTAGTGCTGGTGCCAAACACACCCCATCGATTTCTCAATTTACCTTAAAATATTGAAAATATATATATATATATATATATATATATATTTCCTCAATATGATTTTCATATCATACGATTGCCCCCATTAAATAATATTGCCTGTACGTGTAACCTGTGAAATCAACGAATACCAGTATTTTTCGGGGATATTACGGTTACTAATTTTGAAATGTGTGTGTATATAAGAATATATATTTCTAGGAGGCGATGGAAGCTCAAGAACACAAATTTTAAAAAGTACTGTGGTTTGAAATAAAAATGACTTTTTATTATGTGTAATGAAACATCCTAACTATTTACTAGTCATTTTTTTCATATTAAAATCACTGCATGAAATAATTAAATATGCTGAGCATGTGTATAATTTTCAGTTAGGAATGAAATTTAAACTGGTAAATGCACATACAGTATTTTTTTCTAATATTAATTATTGATTTTCAAATCAAATTCATACATTATGTTCAATGCATTAAAATATATTTATAGCAAAAAATTAGGATAATATAATATTCACCCGTTGTAAGGAAATTTATATTATTTTTGTTTGTAGTCTTTATTTATGGTATAACTCATGTTTGCGTACCTATTATTTACACACACTCTTGCAAGGTACGCTAGTTAAGACTTAAAATTGGCGTAACAATCAAACTTACACATTATGTTCACTTGGCCTCTAAAGGAGAATGAACTTAGTTAAATACTTATTGGATTTTGAACACATATATAATAATTATATACATGTTATCATAAGGAGTGATTTAATTTTTAAAGTGATCTTATAAGGCTTATGAAGCTTAAACTATATAATAAAGTATAGATCTCCTTTGTATAGAAATCATATTGCCTAATTTTGAATTTCTATTTTTATGATATGATGGTCAAATTAGAAATTAAAAAGATATGTGTTCTATATAAACGGTTATGAGTTTAAGATCATGTACAATGGTTTCTTTTCTAATATTTTGTCATTAGAAAAGAGGGGGTATCTTCTTCATAAAACTTTAAAGTACTAATTTGAAAGATCCAGAACCTTGAGATTCAAGAACAACATCTATTTTTCATGATTCAAAGAACACTTTAACATGAAGGATTCTAGAGTGATTATAGTTTTAATCAATAAGGTATCTGAAGGTAGAAATGTAATAGTGGGATGAATTACTCGGGTAGATTTCATATAATCATCAACGATGCTCATAGGTGAAACCGATTTTCATTGGATCAGTTATATGATTAAACAATTAAATTATGCATTTTTCATCTACTATTAAGCAAAGCCCTGGAATCTAAGACGAATAGGTGCAACTGGGCCGACTGAATGCAGATCCAGTGTCCTATATGAATGGCGAACTGCACATAATGACCTTTAACTATTTGCATAAGGCCACATTAGTAGGGTGAAATAAGATTGAGTAAAAAGGGTGAAGAGTGAGAAAAGAAATATTTAAAAATTTATAGAATAATATGATATGACAAAGGAAGAGTTAGAATAAATAAGATAGTTGGAAAAAATGATTGAAATGTAAGAGTAAAGTTAGAAAAAATAAGGTTGTTAGATGATTAATTTTTGAGCTTTTCTTGAATATACTCATAAGGATATCAACGAGTTATGACATTCAATTTTTCCAATTTTATCCTAAATTTGAATGACATATTAGTAATTTCGCGTATTCGATAATAGCGTAAACTCACGAAATGAGTTTTTTGGGATTAAATGCAAACGTAGTTGTTATATTTAGAATTTTGAAAATGTTCTAAGTATATTTAGGATTAGGGTCAAACGTAGTAGGTATACTTGAAAGAAATCATTAAATTTAAATCATTTATGGAAAAAAGTGTATGAAAGAAAAACTATAGAAAATCTGCTACTCGGGCATAGCCCAGTTAGTAGCAGTGCTAATAGAGACATTATTTAGTAGTGGTATTGAATCCAATAATGGAAAGTTTTGTCTCAATTATAAGACCATATAAATTAAGATGAGATGTAAACCATGATAAAATGTGTATGTATATGGAAAACCTTTAACCGCCATTACAACTTGGCCTAAGAGAGTTTCCTGAAGCCAAGAACACGTTATGTTGTCAAATGATTAGTCATTATGACAGTCATCTATGACCAATCGTAAATAATCATTGTGCATTATATTATCAATTTTTAAATGGAATATAACAAAAGCCTTTTTTAATTCTTTATATTTGCGACTTATCCCAAGCACATATTATAATCCCATCACTAGAGATATAATAAACAGTGTTGTTAAAATCGAACCGGATGACAAATCGACGAACCAGTAACTCGATGATTTCTTTGTTAGAATTGTACTCCTATAAGGTGTCCTAATTAAATTATAAGTCTTTAGATATAAAGATAGCTCAGTCATATCTGAAATGCGTACGCAATCCAAGTTCAAGTAGAACTACACTACTAGTTGAGTCATGATGGGAAGGGCTCTATAAATAGAGGAGTCTAGGTCCCTCTCTCACACATTTACATCACAAGTGGTTCCCATCTACCGCTAGTATTATAGGGAGAAGTGTTGGGGGAGAAGACTTCGTACTCTACTCGGTCTACAGGTGGAATCTACACACACATGGATTCAGGTACGCTTCCGCATCACATGATTTCCAACATGTGGTATCAGAGCCCATGTTTCAATTTTGGGTATTATAGATTCCACCCATAATTTGTATGAAAATTTATCTGTGAAATTATTTATGTTGTTACGGATTAATTACTTGATTATTTTTATTATTATTAAAATCATGCCATATCACTACCTGTGTATATTTTGGATCATGTCACACGGAGTATTCATTATTGAAGTAGAATATTCATTATTGATATTGGTTATATGAATGCGTGGTGAATGGATTTTACGGTGGTTTCAGCATGAATCTGAAATATTTATATATGCATTATGCTATAAATTTTATGATGGCATGCTCATGGAAATCCAAGTTAAATTCTGCCTAATGTGAATTTAATTCCGGTTTAATTAAAGACACAGCACATGGATTCAGTATTTGCAGAATGATGCTTTCATGGATTCAGCCATGGTCTTGCTGTCTCCGGGATACGTATTTCCATCTTCTCACATGGATTCAGTTAATTTTAAGCAACATGTCTATTCAGAATCGCCCGACATGCTTTAGGATTTCAATTTCTGCTGAGATTCATAATCTAATATAATGATAATATATGGATTTAGACCCCGTTATTGTGAAAGGGATTTTGGTTATGATTTCATCAGACCCATTACACTATTAAATTATAATAATAATAATAAGATAAACTGCCATACCCGATGCCTGCCGCTGCCATGCCCGGATTCTATGTGTGTTGCCGGAATCAGAGAAGAGGGCAATCAAGCACGCCCGAACCGATGGTTGCTGCCGGATTCAGAGACAATGCCAGAAAAGAAAGCCGGCAAATCACGGCGAGACGCTGGAGCCGGAAGACGCTGCCGGTGGAGACGCTGGAGGTGCTGGAGACGACCAGAACGGTTGCTGCTGGATGGAGACCGCTGCCGGAGCCGGAGGAGCTGGACAGGCGCTGGACGGTGCTGGAATAGATGGCACCGTCGATCTGTTGTCGCGACGAGGACATCGCTGCCGGAGAAGACACCAGGACAACCGACCACTGCTAAAGGCGGCGACAGAAGAGATGGCGGCAGCGCGCGACGCCGGAGCACAACAGTACGATCAGCCGCTACTTGCCGAAGAAACCGGCACCGGCGGCAGTAGACTGGCGAAAACGGTCGAGAAAGGCGGTGATTGGCCGGGGCAGCGATGGCGAGAGGCGCCGGCAGGCTGAGACGGCGCATCTGTGCGGCTAGATTTGCCGCTGCGCTGACGTCGCCGATGGCTTCTGGAGATCGCCATTGTTGTTGGCTGCCGGACGGACGTTGCCGGAGACGACGATCGCAGCAGATTTGGGTGGCGGCGGAGACAGCAACGCACTTGCTGCTGTTGGCAGGTTCGGCGCAGGAAGGTAGTGATCGGCCGCTACTTGCTGGAGAAAGAGGAGCCGAAGCAGGCGCCGTCTGCCGGAGAACTGCGGCGTTGTAAACGCCGGGCGACAAGCGGCAGGTACCGGCGGCAGCAGGCGGGCGGACGGCAGCAGGCGGGCGGACGGCAGCGGCGGCCTACGGCAGTTCGGCATGCCGGGCAGCATGCTCAATAGGTGGGTTTCGGCGGCGGCTGCTAGGGTATGTGCGGCTAGGGCTTCTCTTGTTTGGGGAAGAAGAGAAGAATTTTTGCAAATAAACCCCGGACAAAATTTGCAAATAAACCCTGGATAGAAATTTACAAATAAACCCCTAGCTATATATATATTTTTTTTACAACTGGGTTTTCTTCCTGGTTAAGCTGGGCATGGGCCTAGGCCTTTTCCAAGTCTGCCCACCGGCCCAACCCATATTCTGTCAGCCCATTTCACTTGAACGGGCCTCAAGCCAAATAAGCCCATCAGTTGGCCTAGTTTAGCTAAGCCCATTTCCGGGCCCTTTTTGTGCCTGGGCTTGAACCAACATAAAGCCTATGCGGTTGGCCCATTTCAGGAAGCCCATTGCACTTGGGCGGGCCAACTTTTCAAGCCCAGCTTCACAGGTCCATATGGGCGGCCCGTTTTAGCCCATAACAGGGTAGACCCAAACCCAATAGCCCATATATGACACGCGGCATGTTTATAAACCGTCCAATCATAAATTAACATAATTCTTGATCCTTTTATCCAAATTGGACGATCAAATAGTCGTTTTCTATATTTTTTGGACATTTTGGAACCAATGGAAGGGTCTGATTAAGCTAAATAGGTCAATAAATCTGACTTTTGAATATTTATGCAAATTTTTTGAATTATATGTGCAATTAATTCATGTGATTGGTATATAAATGCCTATTTAGCAATATATATATTTATGATTTATTGCTTTCTAGTTAATTTTAAGCATGCAATGTATATATATATGAATATTTATATAAACTATGATTATTAAATTTTATAGTGAGAATTACATTCCATGACATGACTGGTGGTTGGTGTCTAGGCAAGAGGCATTGAAGAGAATCACGTGGTTATTTAATTAGGTCCCTGCTATGCAGGGGGAGCCTCCCACGCCCCACCTCACTTACCTGGCTGACCAAAAGAAATAATATGGAATTTAATCGCACATAATGAATTTAATAATCATTATTATTGAATTATTCATATATATATTATACTCTGTAATTTATATTAATAATTTTGATTATGTATTTCTAGTTGCCCCAAAGGGTCTAAAATACATTTTCAAAATTATTAATTAATGGAGAAAATATTATTGTTTATTTTTCTCATAATAGAAATTGCAATTAATTGTCATTATGCAATTTATGTTTGATAAATATTGTTCATCTTTATGTCTTATGTTGCCCTGAAGGGTCTAAAATATTTAGTTAATCAAATTTATTAAACAAAGAGAGAATAACATGATTTTTCCTCTCATAATAGAAATTGCATTATTAAAGAATATTATATTATAGTTTTACCCGAAGGTAACTATAATTTAATATTTATCAATAATTAACTAGAACTGCATAAATGCGAGAAATTTTCTACCCGAAGGTGAGATTTCTTGACTTTGTGTATTCATAATTAATTATTGAATATTATTGTTTATCATAGCATTATTGAATATAATCATGCTTATTGCTTGTGTGATTAAATTTAAAATTTTAGCTATGATTAATTAATGTTAATGGAATTGTTACATAATATTTTATCTGAATCATAATGGTAATGTGAGCTTAATCATTTTTTTTACAGCTATGGCTCCTGTTCCTCAATCTCATCTGTCTAATATCCCGACACTGAATGGATCAAATTACTCTGATTGGCATGAGCAATTACTTATCACATTAGGATGTTTGGATCTGGATTTAGCCCTTCGTGTTGCAAAACCTAATGACTTAACGCCTGAAAGTGCTGATAGTCAAAAGATTCAATTTGATAAATGGGAGCGTTCCAATAGATTGTCTCTTATGATTATAAAGAGTACAATAGAAAGGAATATCAGGGGTTCAATTTCTGACCCTGAAAATAAAAGTGCCAAAACTTATTTAGACTCAATTAAGGAAAAATTCAGTGGGTCAGATAAAACATTGGCTGGAATGCTCACTAACAAATTGACTTCAATAAAATATGATGGCATTTGTGGAGTGCGAAAGCACATAATGGAAATGTCAAATATAGCTGGGAAACTTAATGAACTAGGGATGAAAATCTCTGACTCTTTCCTAGTCATATTTGTTTTAAACTTTCTTCCGTCTCAGTTTTCTCAATTCAAAATCTCCTATAACACACAAAAGGATAAATGGACTTTAAATGAATTAATATCCATGTGTGTACAAGTGGAAGAGAGATTAAAACAGGATGGATCAATGACTATCTATTTCACATCGACTTCTAAGCAGTACAAGTCAAAGAAAGGAAAAGAGAATAATAAATTCCTATTAAAGAAAGGCTTAGAGGATGGATTGAAAAAGGCCGCTGAGAAGTGTCATTTCTGTAAAAAGAAAGGACATTTTAAGAAAGACTGTCTCAAGCGGAAGAGTTGGTTCGAAAAGAAAGGTAACAATTACGTATATGTTTGCCTTGAAGCCAATTTCATAAATGTATCCTCTAATTTATGGTGTATTGACTCTGGTGCTGTTATTCATGTTTCAAACTCTTTACAGGCATTCCATTCAATCTGCAACCCAAAACCGCATGAGTCATCAATCTTAATGGGCAATCTAACCAAGTCTAAAGTCAAAGCAGTAAGAAATTGCAAGCTTCGCCTTGCCACAGGGCATTTTTTAGAACTGCATGACGTTTTCTATGTTCCGTCCATTTCTAGACATCTAATTTCTTTGCCAAAAAACTTGATGTAATGGGATATTCTTTCAGTTTTGCGAACTCAAAGTTTTCTTTATTGAAGGATTTGAAAGGAAAGGACACATTAGTATGTAAATTAAAGAAATCTATATATGGACTTAAACAAGCTTCCCGACAGTGGTATTTAAAGTTCAACAAAGTTATCACTTCCTTTGGATTTACAGAAAAACATTGGTGACCAATGTATATATCTGAAGTTGAGTGGGAGCAAGTTTATATTTTGATTCTATATGTAGATGATATTTTGCTTGCTACTAATGATTTAGGTCTTTTACATAATACTAAAAATTTTCTTTCTGAACATTTTGATATGAAAGATATGAGTGATGCATCATGTGTCATAGGAATTGAGGTTCATCAAAATAGGCCTAAAAGACTTTTAGGGTTATCACAAAGGACATATATCAATAAAATTTTAGAAAGATTCCAAATGTCCAATTGCTCATCATGTGAAGTGTCAATCTTTAAAGGTAAAAAATATTGTCTGCATCAATGTCCACAGAATGAGATTGAGAAACAGGAAATGAGGTCCATCCCATATGCTTCTGCTCTTGGGAGCATGATGTATGCGCAAGTTTGCACACGTCCTGATATCAGTTATGCAATGGGATTACTTGAAAGATATCAAAGCAATCCAAGAATGGAACATTGGAAAGCAGTAAAGAAAGTAATGCGATATCTCCAAGGAACTAAAGATTATGAGCTCACATATGTAAAAAAAACTGGTCAATTAGTAGTGATCGGTTACATAGATTCAGATTATGCTGGTTGTACAGACAGCAGGAGATCCACATCAGGCTATGTTTTCTTATTAGCCGGTGGAGCAGTTTCATGGAAGAGTGGGAGACAAAATCGTGTAGTCGACTCTACCATGAAAGCTGAATTTGTCGGCTATCATGAAGCATTCTCACATGCACTTTGGTTGAGAAAATTTATCTCAGAGCTTAAAATTATGGATTCTATCTCTAGGCCTCTTAGAATCAATTGTGACAATTCATCAGCGATTAGCTTCTCCAATTATAGAAGGATTACTGGCGCTAACAAGCATATCGATGCTAAGTTTATGTCAGTACAAGAAAGGATTAATGATCATCTAATATCGATTAGTTTTGTTGGTACTGCTGACATGATTGTTGATCCCATGACTAAGGCCCTGACACCTAAGGTCTTCTCTGGACATGTAAGAAATATGGGTCTTATTATGTGGGACAATTATTGATGTAATCGATACATTTTGAGATCTCATGTTGGATGATTATTTTCTTTTTGTTTCATTATGGTATTTTGTTGACAATTTTATGTGATTTGGAAACAAAAGATTTTATCTATTTGATATTAATGTGGGACATTAAAATCACATAATTGTAAATCTGCCATTAAGAATTTAGTTAAGTAAGTTTGTTAATATCGTGATGCATGGAAGAAAGTATGTTTATATTTGCATATAACCGCCATGATCCATGTTGACAAATTATCTTAACTTAAGTATTAAAGTTGGATTGCGCATGTAATGACTAGGGCATGTTTTTCAAATGAGTGCACTCGTCCGGTAATTTTTCAAATGTTAAATCCAAGGATTGTATTTTAAGTATAATTTTTCTTTTCTTTCTTAATTTTTATTTTAATTAGGCCAAGTGGGAGAATGTTAGAATTGTACTCCTATAAGGTGTCCTAATTAAATTATAAGTCTTTGGATATAAAGATAGCTCAGTCATATCTGAAATGCATACGCAATCCGAGTTCAGATAGAACTACACTACTAGTTGAGTCATGATGGGAAGGACTCTATAAATAGAGGAGTTTAGGTCCCTCGCTCACACATTTACATCACAAGTGGTTCCCATCTACCGCTAGTATTATAGGGAGAAGTGTTGGGGGAGAAGACCTCGTACTCTACTCGGTCTACAGGTGGAATCTACACACACATGGATTCAGGTACGCTTCCGCATCACATGATTTCCAACATTCTTCCCCATCGTTTGTTCTAGCGGCAATGGCAGCAACATATAGCCATAGCAGTGCAGCTACAACAGCCTGATAGCGAGCGGTGAGCAGCAAGGAGCTTCATTGCCTTCTCCGCTTCTTCCACTGGTCGAACAATCCCTCTGCTACTCTGTTTGTCAATGTCCCTCTTTCTTCTCTCACTTCTTCTTTCATTTCTCCAGCGACAACGATAGATACAGCAGCATGATAGCAAGTGGCGAGCGGCTTCACTGTCTTCTCCATTTCCTCTTTTGGCCAGACAGTCCCTCTGCTACTCTGTTCAACAGCATCCCTCTAGCTCCTCTCATTTCTTCCTTCCTTTCTCCGACGACCCTCCGCTTCATCGTCCGGCCACCTTGCCCATTGCCACCTATTTTAGCTCGGGTATAATGATATTTACAATCTATTTTTTCAGACATGTATATTGTGTATACTATTTGTTTCAGACTTGAATAATCAGATTAGCATTTTTTATAAAGTTTACAATTTTTAATAATCTCAGATAATGATCAGATTAGAATCTTTTGTGGAAAGTGGAAAATGTCGGTTAGAGTTCAAAGGTATATTACTATGTCTGAGTAGCTATTTTTGCAATGTTCATTTAAATATATTATCTTTTGAGATTTTTTATACAAGTAGCCGATAAATGATTTGGAGCTTGGTTGAATAGCTATTTTATAATGATTCAATAGTTGTTTTACAATGATTGAATAATTATTTTGTCTACGTCATTTGTTTTAGAGCTATTGTTGATTGTTTGGTTTGACAGGTTGATTGTTTTTAATTCTTATATTATTATAAATTATTTAGTTGTTTAATCATTCGATAATTATTGATTTATTTTATTTCTTATTGTGATATCTATATTTATAGAAGTGGAATTCATAAAGGCGCTGAGATAAATAGGGAGAATTCGGAGTCAAGTGTCAACATTTAATTCTTGTTATACATTTCAGGTCAGTTGATAAAGTAAATATTTTTTAATATTCATGCTTAGAGATTTTTAAAATTTTTCTATTATTGTTTTCCTACATGTTTTCTTGTGATGCTTAAAATCTAATATATGATTTAGGATTTATAAATATATAATTTTAGTATTTTGTCAGCAATATATAATTAATTAAAATTTATTAAATACTTATGACATCATAATTATGTCTGTCGACGTCACCGATTCAAATCGGTTTGTATAACTGGTCGAACCAGTTCGAACCAGACCAGTTCCTTGACTGGTTTAATCACCAGTTCGGTTCTGACAACATTGGTAATATGTATGGGAAGTGATAAAATTTTTGAATAAAAAGTTTTTTAAATAAGAAAAATTAAAGTTATATGATATAGGTAACGATGATAAATAAAAAGAATAAAGTTAAAATAGATAAGTTAGTTGTGTAAATAATTATGTAGGGATGTGTTTGGTAATGAGAAAAATATTTAAATAAACTTGTTCAATTTAAAAACATTTCACTCTCCCTAATTATCTTATTTTTAATCATTTTCACGTCTTTTGTATAATTATCATACTTTCTAATCATTTTTACATAACTATTTATACAACTAACCTATATTTTTAACTTTATTTTATTTACTCATCATCATTATCTCTAATATATCACATCGTTTTCTTCAAATTTAAAAACTTTTATATTAAAAACTTTTTATCTAAATTTGTTATCGCTTCCTAAACACACCTGTAATTGAAAAGTATGATAGTCGAAGATATTACAAAATTGTACAAAAATATGCTAATTGTACACAATGAAAAGTTTTAAATTCAAAAGATTTGATGCAAAAAGTTGTTGGTGTAGCAAAAAATCCTAATATCTAATAATATTGCAGCCAATAAAGTAGATCTATATAATTGGGATCAACCCTTTTTAAAGGAGGAGAAAAAATAGGGAGACTTGCGACTTTCACGTTGTACAAAAAGAAATATAAAATGTCACAAAAGTAATCATCGCAAATTTGCCAATGGGGCATTGCCTCAGCAGTCAAGAACCTGCCCAATGAGCTAGGTGTCATTGGTTTGAATCTTGATAATCGTGTTTTTCTAATGATGACGTTAGATACTTATAAGAATGTTTTGGAGCTTGATTGCACTAGCAACGGAGATACTCTAACAAATATAATACAAAAAGTTAAGTTTACGTGACAGCTGTTCATTCGTGAATGTTAGATTAAGATAGTTCTAATAAACTCCATGTACCCGCAAAACAAATCTAAAATAGTTCTAATAAACTCCAATTCCTATCAAAATTAATATCGGCTATTGGTTGATTCGTGAAGCGCAGAGTATCGTCTGTAGCAGTTTTCATAGTGCAACGTCGTAGCCGTGTGGCAAACCTATCCAGTTTAGGAATTGAAACCGAAGTCGGTATTTCCGGAACGATCTGAATGCGTCTTATATTTACAACCCAAGTATTTCAGACGCATATTTTCCATCTCACTGAGGAGTATAAACAGGAGACTTGCTCCTGAATCCCCAACCAGATCGAAGTCCAGACGTTTCAAATGGTAATTAAATGGCCATTCAATTCAATTGGTGCTCGATTCTCAGTTCGGAGCTCAAGGGGGTGATGATTTGCATATGATTTTCAAATTTCCAACTATTTGAAGACCAAAACGAAACCCAGCAGAACGAAGGCAGAAAAGAACAAAAGAAAGAGCAATTAGCAATCCTCCAGCTGCATGGATCCCGCTGCGGATTGCTCAGCTCTGCAAACGGGACAAACAGGCTTCCGGGCGAGCCACGTGTCAGCGCACCGCAGGTGGAAAGCGTGATTGCAAGTCGGGAGGAGGCGTGCCACCTGCCCATCTTCGATGTCCTCGAGGCACACCGCGCACTCGGTGCACGTTAGCACGCCTTGGACCCTCGGCAGCTTCTCCAAATCCGATTCCGATAGCCCTTTCCCCTTGGCCTCTTTCTCTGCATACCCGATCCCCCTCTCTTGCCTGATAGAGCACCACAGCAGTAAGAGGTAGATCGAAAAGATGGCGCCCATCCCGGCGCACGGTAGCACGACGGCGAACGCGATGGCGATGAACATCGGGGATGAGCAAATGCGCTTCAGCGTCGCACTGGCATCATCATGCACTCTACCGTGTCATAGCTGTTTGCTTCTTTCCCCGCCGCGTCTCCCTTTTTTTTTCGCTCTTGCGCCCTCAAGGTGGCAAAAGGTTGCGCCGGACGCTGCGAGTCTACGGATAATCCAATTGTTCCCTCTCTTGAAACGCAGTTGTCATCTGTATCGTCAATCGAAAGCGTTGAAAATCTGTTTGGCTTTGGGGAAAAACTGTGTTTCCCTGATGAGGATGGAATTTTTGCTGGCACCGGACGGTTTCGATCGCATTGTACCATATGATATGAATGTGATCCGGCGAGAAAATGTCTCCGATAGTCCGCTCCGGTGGAGCCCGCCGTGGGTTGCTGGCGTGGGCCTCGGGAGTGCGCGCGGTGTTTGATAGGTAGATAATGCGTCTGACGTAGATCAGCAACAGTTGGTGGGAAATTGATAAAAAATTTGATGAAAATATTATTGATGTAAAAGCTTTTAATGTAAGAAAATAATATGATACGATATGGGATAATGATAAGGAGTAAGAAGAATAAAGTTAAAATAGATATATTAGATATACGAGTAGTTATGTAGAAATAATTGAAAAGTGTGATAGTTGTATAGAAAAAAGTGAGAAAATAATTAAAAAATAAGATAATTATGAAAAATAAAAAGTTTGAAATTGAAAAGTTTTAGCTTGAAATATTTTAAATATTAACAAACACTCTCTTAGATTATAATTGTATAAAAAAATTTTAAAAATAAATTTTTGCACTCAGATGCACTCAAACTTAGTACACCTAAGTTTAGCAGATACCAGCCTAATAAAAAATTCACGATATAAGCTTTTCTACTTTCAAAAATTAACAATATTTACCACATTTAAATATCGAAAGCATCTTAACAAATGAACCGCTTTCACCTCAATTTACCACTAAAGAGGTTAATATTGTTATTTTAAATTATAGAAAACAATCTACAAAAATATTAACAAATTTTCGGTATATAATTTAAATATATATGTAGGGGTGCAACTCGGGTCGGGTTATACCGGGTTGGAGTGAACCCAAACCCTAAGCCAACCGGGTTGGAGTAAACCCAAACTCAAACCCAAAGCATGTAATTCGGGTTCGGACCGGGTTCGGGTCGGGTTCGCATTGGTTTTGGTTTGGTTTCGGGTTAGAATTCGGGTTACTAATAAACTATTTTTTTTCCAAATTCAATGTAATCTAAAAAAAATTATTAAAATATACACACATGTGTTTATGAAGTCAAGCCTCACGCTGAATTCTGCAACATACTTTCAAAGAATTTTGCAACATCATGCTCTGCAATATTCTTTGAATGAACTCTGCAAGTAATTTTTCAGCATCATGTAGACACAAATAAATGACAAATTAGTTAATTTTATGACTAGTTGGTCATTTCTATTTAATAGCTAATGGAAATAACTCAAGTATACCAAATAGAAAATGAACATATCATACCAACTTTGTAGTTGAAACTAAACATTATCATACAAATTGCTGAAATTGAATTCAAACTGAATATTTATCATACAAATTGCTAAAGTAAAAATTGACCACTTGTCATACCAATAAACTTAAAATATGAATCAAATTTATACTATAATTTGAAATTCAAACTAACAAATTTCTCATACTAATAGAAAGCATAATATGAAATAGATTTATCATGCTGACTCAAATTTAAACATAATCCACAAAACAGTTATTTAAAATAACTAAATCTAAATACATTAAGCATAATGGTTCAACATTCCAATTTAATTTAAGTGCAATCCAAATTTAAAATGACAATATAAACAAATCTCAAGTTTAAATAAGTAGACATCTACTTTTAAACAAATTCAAATTTCAAATAAGTTCATGTCTCCAAAATTTTCAAAAAAACTAAAAAACTATTTGAAGGCTTCCAAGTAATTTCTCCCTTGATTTTCATCAGCATTTCTAATGTCAAGTTCTTCCTCCTCGATTTACATATATTGAAAATAATATATATCAACCTAGACGAAAAAAATGCATGCAACTGTTAACAATAAGAAGATAATAATCATAAAAAACCATCCTAGAAATTAAGTTACCTCAAGCATGCTTTGTTAATGAAGAAAGAGGTGATTTATCTGAATTAGAGTTAGTAATGCCTAAAACATGTATATATATTAATATTACAAAAAAACATGTATAATCGATGAAAAATTATATAAACTACATCGGGTTCGGACCGGGTCGGGTTTTGGTACCGGGTTGGTGTGAACCCGGTTTTGGTTTCGGGTTTCTACAGGTCGGGTTGAAACCGGGCCTATTTTGAAAAAAATCTTTAAAATAAAACCCATTTTTGGTTTTGATACCGGGTCGGGTCGGGCGGGTTCGGACCGACCCGGTACCAAGTTGCACCCCTATATATATGTAACAACATACAAACGAAAAGAAAAACAAAAAAGAAAAGGAGACCTATTGATTAATCAATCGCATGTTTACCAACTGAAAATCTTTTCATTTTTTCTTTTCAACATTCTCAATTGCTGTAATATTTTAGACATTTGGGGTGTTTCAATGATATAAGTTTTTTTAATGAAATCTATATCTAGAATAATCATGTAATGATGTGTATTGTATATAAAAAAAATTGTACAAGAAAGATAAAAAAGATGTATTGAAAATTTTAAACAGTTGATTTAAAAATTAAAAAGGCTAATTTGAGAATGGATATACATATTTTTATTAAAAATTGTACTCTTTGAAATAGGCCTTTGCAAATCATCGTCATCCGAAATGCTTCTACCTTTGTTATCACTCATCGAGAACATGTGTAACATGCTACCTGCGACGAACGGGTTATGGAAAGATCTAGTTGCGTATGATGGTACAAGTGTTTTTTTAAAGATTAAAACAAAACAATAATTTAGGCCTAGCTTAAATTGGGCTAAATTAGACATTTTCGAGGGACTGTTATTGAAAAAATCATATGTATTTATTTCATGAAAATAATAATTTTCTGAATGGCACTTTTTTTGGTTGTTCCATTATGAAATCATACTTGATAATATTTTATTTTGTCTTCATCTAATTATTATAAATCAAATCCATAAGAACCCTTGCAAATTTTTTTTTTAACAAATTAAACCCTTTACCCTTTGAAATAGGCCTTTGCAAATCCTTTTCATCTGAAATGCTTCTACCTCTGTTATAACCCATCGAGAACATCTATAACATGCTACCCGTGACGAACGGGTTATCAGAAGATCATGTTGCGTATGATGGTACAAGTGTTTTTTAAAGATTAAAACAAAATAATAATTTAGGCATAGCTTAAATTGGGCTAAATTAAACACTTTCAAGGGATTGTTATTGAAAAAATCATATATATTTATTTCATGAAAATAATAATTTTCTGAATGGCACTTTTTTTTTGTTGTTCCATTATGAAATCATACTTGACAATATTTTATTTTGTCTTCATCTAATTATCACAAATCAAATCCATCAGAACCCTCGCAAATTTCTTTTTTAACAAATTAAACCCTTATAAATCCTTACAAATTTTCCTCGCAATATTAAAGAGAAAAAGCTCTTAATACGGGATATTACTGCTCCCTCATTGGAGATGACATGAGAGTTGAACCCTTGGACAAACCAACGAGCACTCCAGGTTTTTTTTTTGTTTGGCCCCTGATGGAAAGCACTCCATGGCGCCTTTGAAGGCAATATTGACCGAAGAATTCTACTTTGTGTATCCCATTAACTGGGACAAGATGGGAATATGATGTAAACGAGATGAGATTTTTTATTTTTTATTTTTAATATATAATAACCTTGTTTTTTATTTGTAATAACATTTTTTCTGTTCTAATATATTTTTCATTTTTAATAAATATAGTTAAGTTTCATAAAACTCCATGTAGTCATTTTATTTCAATGGTGTATTTGACCATGTGTAAAAAATGTCAAGTTAAAAATTTTCAATATAATACTTTTCACTCTTCATAACTAACATATTTTTTAATCATTTATTTACATTTTTTATACAGTTATTCTACTTTCAATCATTTCTACATAACTACCTACACAACTAACCTATCTATATTAACTTTATTATATTTATTTTTCATCACTACTTTTATCATATAACTTCATTTTTTAATTCTAAAACTTTTATACCAAAAATTTTTCATTCAAAAGTTTTTTCACTTTTCAAACGCACTTTAAATATTTTTAAATCTAAATTATTTATCACGTTTATTCAATGCATTTATTCTTGGTTTTGAAAATTATATAAATCTAAGAGTTCTATATAATATATAGTTACACTTTTAAAAATGTAATAGATATACGTTCACTCTCATAAATGTTAATATTTTATAAAATATAAGTTTCTAAATTATTTTTGGGAGCATGATAAAAACAAAAGATGTCAAATAAAATAAATAGTTTAAACAAGAGACGTCAAATAAAATAAATAGTATAAATTTATAAAACAATAAAATGAAAGCTGCATAGAGTCTAGTTGCAGTGAATCGCCATTGCCTTTGGTTGTGGGTGGTGAACTATTTTGGCAGGTGCTCTTGGATTCACCCGGTGACCATATATTTGAGCGCTCTGTTAAATTAGAGAGCTGTCGCATTGCCATTGCCCACTATATCCAATAGTTATTTTCATAGATGTCCGAGGCGCAAGGGGTACTAGGTCCTAGGTGCACTTTCAACTTTCAAGGTGTGAGTCTTCTGAAGCAAGACACATTTTATATAACATTTATCTACAAAATGGTAGTATCTAAAACTAGCGAGTAAAAAAATAATATTAATATTCCAAGAGTCAAAGAAATGCATACCTACAATTATTAAGAACAAAAATCAATTCAGATTTATCACACAACAATCGTAAATCTCATTTCAATTTATTAATATGATTCAAAAGTGTGATTAAATTCAATAAGCACAGAGCAGCAGCAATATTTAATGAAGTCGAAAGTTTAAACAATAATACCATTTCTAACAGGCACATAGCAGCATTAAGTAATTAAATTAAAATAGCATCATAAATGCATAATAAAATCAAATAAAAAACAGCAGCATATTGATATAGCGACATAAACACTAGCAATCGACAACAACATAAAAATAAAATTAAAAAATAGCAATAATTTGACAGAGTATGTGCTGGAGAAGAAGAAAAAGGGAAAACATCAACTTGATAGTTGTAGCATAAAAATAAAATAAAATAAACAACAGCAATAGGACAGAGTGTGCATTGGAAAAAAGAAAAAAAGGGAAAACATCAATCAGATAGCTGCAACATAAAAATAAAATAAAATAAACACCAACAACAACAGGACAGTGTGTAGACTGGATAAGAAGGAAAAATGGAAAAACGTAAACCGAACAACTGCAGCATAAAAATAAATAAAATTAATAGTAATAACCAGACATTGTGTAGACTAGAGAAGAAGAAAAAGTGGAAAAGAAGTTGAAGCTTTTCTCATGTAGCACCTTGCTTCGAGTTTGAGCAAGAAGATGGAGAAAAGGAAGAAGAAGAAGAAGAAGAAGAAGAAGAAGAAATTGCAGAAAGAGTATCTCGATAGGACAAAAAAAAAAAAAAAGGAAGCGGCGGCGACAGTAGAGTTCAATTGTTTGAGTAAGAAAGACTAAGAGGAGGATGAGGAGAATGTCATGAGCAACTCAAAAGCCCCATATTCCCCATTAGTAGTTTCATTTTCCTCCTTTCCATTTTTGGTTTCTCTCCTTTCTAGCTTCTTTTTCATCCATGCTGTAAAAGCACAGCTGTTGCCTTTCTATTTAAGCCATTTTTTTATTTATTGAATAAATGATGAGCCATTGCTGAAAGCTACATGAGGTGTGTGACTTGGGCCTTGAGCTTAGGCGAGAGTTTAGTGTCACCTTCCTAATGCAGTGCACCCTGTTGCATGTGTAAGCGCATACCCT
The DNA here is from genome assembly GCA_030490835.1 of Annona cherimola. Taxonomy (NCBI): domain Eukaryota; kingdom Viridiplantae; phylum Streptophyta; class Magnoliopsida; order Magnoliales; family Annonaceae; genus Annona; species Annona cherimola. Next base: position 110,734,296 of record CM059972.1, on the reverse strand, counting down.
GCACCCGAGGTGTGCACCTAGGCACACTTTTAACAACTATGGTTATTACTAGTAAATAATTGCTCATGGTTCATATCAGTTTTTATTGGAATACTTTATATCATATCTTAACTTAAGATAATTCTTATAAATTTTCTTTAAAAGAAGACAACATAAACTCTCAAATATCAACGGGAAGGCAAAAGCTCCCATCAACAGCTCGAGGAAAATAAAATCCCCACAACCATATATCTGTGCTTGAAACTCGCTCTGTCAATGCAGTGGCATTGATACGTAACAATTGGACTGCCCAGTTGGTGTTCATATCGCTTTTTCAGATACATATCTATCCGTGCTTCCTAGCTCCGTAATATACATGACTAGACTGTCACAACGTAAAATCTCATAGCACCTGTTCACAACTTCACATATACTTTGGATTGATTTCGCATGGTTAATTAGTTTGATTTGCCAAATGTTAAATGGCTAGGCGAGTGCTTGATGAATTTGAGTTGGCATTTTTTATCTCGAATTTGAGTTAGTATTTACTATTTAGCTCGTTTTCCAAGAATATTGCTACACTATGAGAAGTTCATGGTATGAATTTAAGATTGAAGTGGGTTCACTAATATGAAATTGGGGTACAGGTTGTGCTGTCTTTCATTTTTTATTTTAAAAATCCAATCCACGTGCCGTATTTTCCACCCTGAATATTTGTGCCATATGAATTGGTTTAATTAGATTTGTATGAAATTCACATAAAAACATATTATCTTTTTTATAATCATATTTTTTAAATACCATATATTATAAAAGATTTCCATCAAGTTGAATTTTTATTTTTACACTACTTGAATGGTTTTAAACAAAGTTGCAGCTTAGTATTTTTTAAAAATTAAAAAATGAAAAATCCAAATATATACAATTTGCATCTTGTTTCACATGAGCAAAGCCCTATTGGAATACCATAAAAAATGTTAGCAATAGAGTAAATAAGGTTAACATGAGAAATAAAAATAACCAAAAAAACGAAAATTTGATTCTAACAAAGTTGTTGCAAAGTATTGAAGGGGCATAAATGTGATAGAGAAATGAGATAAAAATATAATAAAATATATTGGGAGTAGTCTAAAAAATCCAAGAGATTTGAATGGTGTGTGTATGAGATGACATTTCATTCTTACGACAAATATTTTTAATTTTCATTCTCAATATATATAGAAAATGTGATTTGAATTGAAACAGGTTATAGTGAAAACATACATAATAAACCAGAAAATAAACAATAATAAAATCATGTGCACAAGATATCAAGATAACATAGAAGGGAAAAACTATAAGAGAATGATAACAATCCACTGTGATAAATAGGCTACAAAGATATATATGAGAATGACTCGTACTTATTTTTTGGATGTCTCACACATATTCGAAATAAGAAAATACTCTAACAACTCCCTCCCATATGCATTGTTGGAATAGCTCAGAAGACTCTTTTAAATTCATAACTGATATACCTATAAATATGATCTCTCGTAGATATTTATGCAAAATCAATATGCAATCTTACATTGGATATGCACTCTCACATGCGAACAACTGTGCAAATAATTCACATATAAAATACAAGACACAAACCTTATCAATCTTCACTTTGGATTAAATTTTGTGCACACCAAGCCAACTCATGAGAAAACCAACTCAAACTTAGCATGACACTGCATCTCTCTACTTAAGAGATCACCCAACTTCATGCACAAATTAGTATGAACTTATAAACGCTTTAATCTACGTTAGTGCATCAACCATACACTTGATCAAGTGTCTCCTATGTATTGGTTATCAAACAATCATGTACTAATTCATTTCCAACACAATCACATTTATAAGACTCTTGGGCTCTCCACACAATCTAATGTCAACATATTCTCATGATCCACAATCATTATCTAGTGCAGAACTTAGGAAAACCTAATATATCTTCACATGCTCTTTATGTATCCTTAGCATTAGAAAAATTATAAACTATTAGATAATGCAAAATATTTATAGCTCTTCTTTGAAGTCTACTACTTTAGCTTGATTTGAACCATCCTTGCGTAATATCAACCATGTGATCATGCATTAGATTTGCTCAAGAATTGTTATCTCAAACTAGATCGAACTTGACTCATCTTGATCAACCTTGATCTTCATGATCCAACCTAATCATGCCAACAATGCAATATTCTCTTGATCTGCACCATTCATATGAAAAATCAACTCTGTAAAGCACCTAGATCTACACATAAGAATCCCTCTAATCGTCACATGCCATTAATTTGTGCATCTTATAAATCCATATTACTGAAGCAAAATTTGCCGAAATTGACCCTAACAACATATTCACAACATTCAAAAAACATAGATGTTTACATATAGAACACCAAAATTTGAGTTCTATATCACTTAATTTGCACTGCATTTGCAAAGCTTCAATGCACCATCATACATTTGATCTAGTGCAACACCTTTATTCTTCGCCAAACCGAAAATCCATCATAATGCCCTAGTCGCTAGGCCATTTGCATATAAGTGTGCAACTTAGGTATGAACCCATGGGTACCTACTGACTAACTTTAATTTGAGTAGGTTAAGGTAGAAAATATTATCCATAGGTATGGATAAAGTATAAATTGTTATCCACCCCCTCGAATAAAGTACCAGTAAGGTAGATATATTAGGTATCTAAAACTAACCAACATAGGCACTCGTATGATTGATTAATTAGGTATATAATTATATATGTAGATAATATATATTATATATATGTTATATTTTATTTGTGACACTTACAAGCACAACTATTTTAACAAATTTAAATTCAAATGAATCTTGTGCCCCGTAGAGTTGTGGATTATAAAGTAAGAAATTAATTCGGTTATATACATCATTGACTTCCAAAAGCTTTTTATAAATTAACTTGTGAATTGTAATTATAATATATTAATAGTTTTAGGGTGTGTTTGGTTGGAGGTAAAACTTTTGATGAAAAGTTTTTGGAGTAAAAGTTATCAAATCAATAGAAAGTGATGTGATATAATAGGAGTAATGACGAGGAGTAAAGAGAATAAAGTTAAAATAGATAGGTTAGTTGTATGGGTAGTTGTGTATAAATGATTGAAAAGTAGGGTAGTTTGTATAGAAAAATGTGAAAAAATAATTAAAAAATAGAATAATTATGGAGAGTGAAAAGTTTTAGATTGAAAAGTTTTAGTTGACACTTTTTTGCCTTAAACAAACACACCCTTAATGATTAAGTTGTGACAGTTTATACTTTATATTTTTTGTACAATAATATAAACAGTAACATATATATTTGTGATTTTAAAGTATAAATGAGTATTGCTTTATATTGTTCAAAATAATATAAAAATATTTTTTTAAAAAATATTGTATTTGAGTATTAAAAGAATCAATTTGAAACTGACCCTATGAGTAATAGTTAGGGTATGATATATTAAGGATTGAATTCATAAATGGGTAAAGTAGGATAAACTTTTTTTTATAAATAGGATACGAATAGATTAAACCACCATCTGAATCAAACTGACGTGACCTAGGTTGCACTCTTATTTGCATATGCACCACTTTCACTAGTAGCTCTTTTGCCACGGGCCATCAATCGCCTACACCGTCATTAATGCCTTTGTCTTTGGCCAAGAATCTCTTAAGCCTCAACCATCTTCTCATAGGCAAAATCACTAGATTCGCACTCTAGATCCGCGGATGCTATTCAAAAATCCAACCACTCAAGTGTCGTTTCTCCTTAAGGTCAACAATCGTTGCATCGCTGCCACCAGCACCACCCTCTTGACGATGTTTGCTGCATTTTTTGCTCTGTATCTCTAACACCATCCACACAATCTGCTCAAATTCATCAATCACCATTCTAGATTTGTTGACCACCACCACCACCACGGTCCTTGATCATGCCATCTATATATTGAAAAATCCATCTACATCTTCCTTCATTGTTGATCTCCAATGCAACACAATATCAAATCCTCAATAACCCATAACAGATCTGGTCATCCAGATCAAACTAGGCCACACTACATACTAGATCCATAGATCCAATTGTCAATCGCAATGAAATCTTATGCATTCAAACCAACAAGATCATAATCTTGTTGTGGTAAAAAATATGGATCCAATAAATCTACTTTCGGAATCATTAATGCAATCATGTCTCTGATGCCGCTTATTAGAAAACATGATTTGAGCTAGAACAAATTACAACGAAACATACATAATAAATATGAACCAAATAAAACAATAACAAGATCATACATACAAGACATTGATATTTACATAAAAAACTTTTCTACATAAAAAGAAAAAAACCATGAAAGAGATATAACAATCCACTATGATAAATAGGTTATAAAGATACATACCAAAATGACTTGCACTTATTTTTTGAATGCCTTACATATATTTTAAATAAGAAAATACTCTGACAACCACTTTTCTCACGCCTCCTAAGGCATCTCACAATATTCCGCTAGATCCCTAACTAATATACTTATAAATAGGACCTCCTATAGATATTTAGATAGAACTAATGTGAACTCTCCTTTGTATTCACCATGTTCTCTTATATGTGAACAACTACACAAATAACTTGTATGCAAAATACAAGACATAGACCCTAACACTACATTCTCATTCCATTTTTATATCCCACTATATCCTTTCTAACAGGCTAATGCGGAAATGAAAAATGGTATTAAAAATATAAAAACTTATATTATAATTAAATTGTATTTAAAACTAAAAATTACAGAAGGATACTTTGCAAATATATCCACAATAATTTTACCATAATTATAAATATATTCATATAATTTTAAAAATTGCAAATAATCCTACATAATTTGACCATATTTGCAAATATACTTACATCATTAGAAAACTATTACTACATTCTTGTAGCGTGAGTATATTTGTAAAGATATGAAAATCAAATGGATATATTTATAATTTTAGAAATTAAATGGGTGAATTTAGTTTTTTATAAATATAACCTGATTTTATACAATATGGTGTAATTTCGCCATTTTCGATATATCTCATTGTTGCACGTTGGATATCCATTGCCTATTCCTCACTAAATGCTATTGGCTTGATGCATGCAAAAACCAGGGTCGCACCTAGGGGCAGGAACCGGGGCAGGTCGAGACAGGTCAGGGTGTCAGGGTGTGCCCAACCCTGATCCTACCTTTTAAAAATCTTATTTAACCTTTAGTTTTATATCAAGTCGGGATAATGTCGGTTTAACCTCTTACTTTTTTTAATAGGTCTTGGCTCCAACATTGGGTCAATATCAGGATAACGAGTCCGACAAAAAATATGGGTCAAGATGGATTTTTTAAGAATTTATAAATCTATCAAGTATAAAGACGAATCTATGCTAAATATGATAGTAGTCAAACTAAAATATTAATACTTAAATAAAACATGAATATTTATTCAACTATATGAGAATAAGTTAATGGAACATGTCTTATTAAAAAATTTGTTATATCCAATACAACTCTTGAAAATAATTTCTAATACAAGAAATCAAAATCCAAACATAATAAAAGCATATTGCCAAATAAATTGCATATACACACATCAGACACCTAAATTAGTCGTAAATAAATCTTTGAATGTAAGTATTTTAGAATTTTGTAGAAGTCTCAACCATAAGCAATGCTAACGGTTAATACCGTTTTTGAATTAGTTGGATGATGATTACAAATCAATAGTCCAAATATGCCGACCCAAAAATGCTGGATTAAATAGGAAAAACATAAAGAAAAAGGTATTTTAAGATTTAATCATTTACCAACTACGACCGTTATCGGAGGAGGAGGATGTAATCACCAGAAAAGGATGATGGCGATTGTGGGAGCAAGACAGATAGTTGTCGACCAACACAAGAGATGAAGCCATTACTATTGGAGATGAAAGGAAGAAGTTGCTAGATAGATTGGCCAAGAGACGCAACTCAATTGGAGAAGAGATAGAGCATGCCGATGGCAAAATCAATACTGGAGGTCAGGCCAATACTATTGGGTGCGGTTGGTAGCTGGGCGCGGCAAGGGGATTTGGGAAGAGGGCTAGGTGCGACGACTAGATGTGGGAAGAAAGTTGTGTGCAGTGATTGGATCTAGAAAGGAGGTTGGGTTGAGGCCAGGCAGTAGGCAATAGTTGGGTGTGGGCTATGGCTGGTTAGATTTAGGGTCTAAGAAGATAAGAGAAAGAGAGAAGATATATATACTGTGTTGTGCGGATCAGTAGGTATAAGCAAGTTTAGCCACTCCAATTCCCACTCATATTTGCAACACTGATGTGGAGGCATGTTAAGAGCGCCATAGGAGAGAGAAACCCCTCACTCAACAAAACGCCTAACACTCATACTTTGCATCAGGGGTGAAAATAACTCTATCCCCGCATTAAAAAAGTTTTGTTTGCACCTACTTTTTATACCTAGTTGGGAAAAGGTTTGGTTTGACCTTCGCTTTTTTTTAATACGTCTTAAGAAAAACTTCGGATTGGTACTGGGACAATGAGTCGAGTTGAAAAAGCTGATCAAAGTTTAAAATTTTATATACATATTGATATAAACTTATATTTATGATAAATTTAAAGTTTAAGTGATTTAATATTTTACTATTTAGTGAGTAAAATATAATTAGCATAACAAAACGTCAGTAAATTTTTTTAAGTAATTTTATTTACAACTTAACTTTGATAAGTATGTATATCAACCTTAAAAAGAGACATGGATAGAAATTTTGAATTATAATTAAATTATTAAATTGTAAGATAATAATATTCATTCTTGTAAGGTATAAATAATATAAATAATATATCTTATTTCATTGACAAATATTTGAATGGGATAACTTGAACAACATATATGTAATTAATAAATAAAAATTTATTAGTATAACCAAGTTATAAAGTTAAATATAATCAATATAAATTATATTCATATTAATAAGTCATAAAGTTAACATATTATCCAACAAAATGACATTCATATAAGTAATTTATATAATTTATAAAAATAATTTATACATTACTAGTCGGGACTTAGTCAACTCATCCCAACCCTTAGAATTGAAATGTGGGTTTAAAATTCTGACTCGCCCCACCCTACAGAGTCAAAATCCTTATCCTGACCATCCGTTAAAATCGGGTCGGTGCAAGTCATGGGTCGACCTAACCTTATTGTCACCTTACTTTACGAACAGAAATTACAAGTAGACATTTTCTCCGTTGCTCATGAAAATCCATCTGTAGCTAACGATACAGTAGTGCACTGATAGAATGTAAAATTAGCATAGTATTAACAAAATAAACAAACAAAAAACACATAAAAATACAAAAAATGTAAAAAAAGGGGCAAACAACAATTTAAAAATGAAAATAGTAAAAAAACAAAAAATTGGCAAACGAGAAATTTTTAAAAAAAGAAAACACCAAAAATTAGCCAAGCGGAAAAAAGGGAAAAAAAAATGCAGAAAGAAGCCCTTGGATGTTCCGTTGAAATGAGAAGAAGGGGTAAGACGAACGGTGGACGCCGGAAAACAGATACGTCCAAGCGCCGAATGGCTTTTTATCGCATGCTTTTTGTTTTTTGTTTTGCTTGGCTCGTTTCTAATTGTTTTCAATTATTTTTTAATTTCGTGAATTGTTTTATTTTTCCAGTTCTTTTATCTGTTTGCTTTAATTTTTTTTAATTTTTTTTTGTTTGCCTTGTTCGTTTTTCTTGTTTTCTTGTTTTCTGGTGTTTACTTTTTTTCTGTTACCGGTTTTTATTATTTGCATTTTTTAGATGGCTGTTTGCCCTTTTTATTACTTGCTTTTTTAAAATTCTTTTTCTTTCTTTTTTATTTTTTAATGTTTTTTCTGTTGGTTCGATTTTTTAATACTATGCTAATTTTGCATTCTATCCATGCACTGCCGTCCCGTTAGCTGGAAATGGATTTTCGTGAGCAGGGGAGGAAATGCCTGCTTGCAAAGTTCACAGTGCTAGTCTTCATAAAAAGAAAAAAAGAAAAAAGAAAAAAGAAAAAAAAAAAGGTTCACAGTGCTAGGCGTTGCATTGAATGAGAGGTTTCTCTCTCCTCTGCGCTCCTATCATGCCTCTAGGTCAGCATCACCACCGCCATTTTTGTATGCGTTGAGCCAGTAGCATTTAACGAGGGTTTTTTTTTTGGAATTTTAAACCTTACTCTGCCTATTTGTATTTTAAAATTTAAAATTTTACTGTTTGCATTTAAATATTGTAAACTTTAGTTTTTTTGTATTTTAAATCCTAACCCATAATGGTGTTAAAAACAAACATCAGGCTTTTTTTAACCTTTTAAACTTAACTATTAGTTTTTTTTTTATTTTGTTTTGAGATAATTCATCTTATACTCATAACAATTGCAAATAATTTATAATATACTCATAATATTTCATAAATTCCTTTTATACCCGTAACATTTCATAATAAATTTCTCTCATACCTAAGTTGTTAAAAACACCGTTATCAATCCCATTGAAAAGACGATTTTATCCTTTTAATTTTTTTATAATTAAAATAAATCAACCTTAATATGACTTTAAGTTATTTAATATCTTGTATTAATGATTTATTACCGTCGATTGAATTATGTTAAAGTTAAATTATCTTAATTACAAAATTTTAAATGGGCAAAATTGTCTTTTCAATGAGGTCGATAATGGTGGTTTTAACGGTGTGGGTACAAGAGAAATTTAAGGTGAAATGTTATGAGTATAAAAGGAATTTATGAACTATTGTTGATATATTATGAATTATACGCAATTGTTATAGATATAAGAGGAATTATCTCTTTTATTTTTAGAGACTCTCGTAACGTCTTCACCTTCACTACATAGTTGAATTTTTCTAAAAAAATTGAGAGTATTCATGTGATTTTATATAAATTAATGGTAATTTTTAACTCAATTACAGGTTAGAGTTTAAAATGAAATAGAACCAAAGTTTATAGGATTTTAAATGTAAATGACCAAATTTTAGAATCTAAATTGCAAATAGGCAAATTTAGAAAGTTTAAAATGCAAAAAACTTATTTAAAAAAAATGAGTGGTGGATATCGGATGCAAATTGGATGATGAAAGTGAGATGTCGCAAAAGAATAAAGTTATGCCTACATCGTATAAAATTAGGGTGACTGCAAATATGTATAATTTACATATATTCACAAATATACCTATGCTGTGATAGTATAGTCATAGTGTCACAACGACGTGAATATATTTATAAGTATAGTTAAATTACATGAACATTATTTTTAATTTTTAAAATGTATGAATATATTTACCATCAAACTATGTGAATATGATTGTAAATTATCCATGAAAAATTTCATTTTATTCATATTTCATTCAAGCCTCTTGAGTACTTTCTGTTATAACTTCAAATTAGTCGAAAAAATGAATTTTCTTTGAAATCGTCCAACCCCTAACTAGTTTTTCTTCGATTTCATTTCATGGGAATATACGGCATCGACCGACCTACGTAACCGGGGTTATCATATTCACCTGCCGGATTCCAATTTTCAAATTCCACATCGTAGCATTTTTCCCATGCGCCCCCGCTTTCCCAAAACCGAAGCTTACAAATCCAACACGCATTTTGATAAAATGCTCCCAAAGGCAACCTGTTATTTTCGTATTCGAAACCGTTCATTCCAATTTTCCAAGTCATTGCCTGTGGCCCACCCGTCCCTGATCTCCAGAAGTTCGTGATAATACAACTTGCCAACAATTCAGGGAACCAACGGATTAGATCATCTGTGGGTGTCCCCAAACCTCAGAAAGGGTATTTGCATTATCTCGTGAGATGCATCAGCAGCGTCAAACCGTCTCCTCCTTCCCGGAGAGAACGCAATCTTCAATGCGTATACAGAACTCAACAAATCCCAACCCAAAATTCTAGCATTTTTCTTGTTCGGTGCGCTCTTCTTTGACCCTTGAGCCTATCTATTTCTAGTGTGTGCGCGTGTTATTATTATTATTATTATTTGGGTTTGTATTTCTTCCGAGTTCCGTCTCTTCCTTCTCCACCAATCGCTCTTCAGAAAATGTGTCTGGATCGAAAAACCCCAGATTAGGGCAAAAACCCTGCTTAATTCAAGTGCGTCGCCACGAAGATGTAGCGATTCTAGTTTTGCTAGAAACCGGATTCCTGTATCCGAATCTGAGGATTTAGGTTTTTGTTTTGTCCTAGTTCTGGAGGAATTTCTTCTTATGAAGGATCCGTTCGATCGCACCAAAGTTGTGGTGCGGCACTTGCCGCCCGCGCTACCACAGTCCGCACTGATGGAGCAGATCGACGGCCGCTTTTCTGATCGATACAAGTGGTTTTGCTTTCGCCCAGGCAAGAACAGGTGATGATTTCCTTCCTCACTATACATGCTTTGCATTTCTTCAGTTTTAGGAATCTCGTACTCTTTTTTTCCCTTTAAAAAGCAGTTACGGAGAGTTTGGTTATCCTTTCGGTTCTTATAATTTATTCAAGTGTAGGATTATTTATTCCATTGCCGCTTTTTTCTCATGGAAATGTTAGGACTGAGAAGTGTTTGGATTTTTGGTTTTATAGTTTCCATGCGGAGTTAATAAGAATACAAGATGGGGCTTCTTTGCACTGAAAGAGGCCTCGTTCGGAAATGTTATCATGATTCTGGAATTTCTACCGAGAGAGAGAAAAGTCATTCGTGTACATGGTATTTGTAGTGGTGTTTGTTGAATGCTGCTTCAGTCTGCAGGATTTTAAGATCCTCAATCTTTTTGCTTATGTGGTGTGATTTCGATGGATGGAAAATATAGATATGAATTTGCAACTCAAGTTGTGTAAGTAAATGGAGATTTTGATATCAAATTCTATGTGATTGTCAGTTGCCGATATGATTGGAAACATTTATAGCTCAGACATATAAGTTGCTCAAATGCTTTACTGGGAGAAAAACTGTGTGCACCTGAAGGAAAACATATTATAGGAATTTTATAACTCAATCGAAGAGTTTGAAATGAATGACCGGCTGTTTGAGAAAGACATAGCTAGAAGTGAATAGTCTAGGCATTGCTTTGGAGTAGCAGGTGCATGTAGCTTTTTGGCTGAGTACAGCATGGACCACCAAATGGACTAAGATGAAGATGACTGGTCGAAGTTTCAATGGGGAAGTTAAGGGACAATGGTTCAATTTCTGGAGAAGCGAATTCATGTAGTAGACCATAGTTGATAATCCAAATATTTCTGGTGATCTCAGCAAGCTTTTTACTTTGTCCTTTTTTAATCATATATTTAAATGATTACTGAAAAATGAAAAATTTAGCAATACAACTCAGTTAATGTGGTTGTCTCTTTCAAAATTATTCACTCATGTGCATTCATTTATTACTGTTTTTCTTTTGGAACACATGAAGTAATGGACTTGGATATGTGGTATTATTGTTTAAGACTCACGGAAGTACCCTATGGAATGCTTTATGCAGTCAGAAGAATCAGCAATATTCTCGAGCCTACATTGATTTCAAGAGTCCAGAGGATGTTGTTGAGTTTGCCGAGTTCTTTGATGGACATGTTTTTGTCAATGAGAAGGGTAATCATGCCGCAACATTTCTTTCGTCTTCATGTAACTGCAAAATCATTCTGTTAGCATCAACAATTTTTGGGTAAATCCTAATTCATTTTGTGTAGGATGCATTTATCATGTTTCAGAATGGCGGTGTTAATCAGTGAGAAATATGAACCCATGAACCAAGTCCAAAAATGAAAATTTTGAGAACACGAAAAGGAAAGTCTTCCATCAATGACAGATGAAACCAAGCTGATATGCTTGCATTCTTGCCTTAGGATATTTGAGATGGGCTTTATAGCAAAACCTGGAATATGATGCTGTGACTGTTACATTGTTATTATTGCTTAAGTACTTTTAAAAAAATAAATGTTACGTTTTAATAAACATGGTCCCAAGCTCCGTCATTTCAGGTACCCATTTTAAGACGATTGTTGAATATGCACCATCTCAACGTGTTCCAAAGTCATGGTCCAAAAAAGACGGTCGTGAGGGTGCCATAGTGAAAGGTAAATGAGACATGTATTTATTGGAATGTGAAGAATTTATCCATTCTGCTTTGCACGTCTCATAATTTTTGGCATTTTTCTTTTTTAATCACAAGCAATTCTCTAATGAATAACTAGATCCTGAGTACTTGGAATTCCTTGATCTCCTTGCAAAGCCTGTTGAGAATCTACCCAGTGCAGAGGTACAACTTGAAAGAAAAGAAGCAGAACGTGCTGGTTAGTTGGAATGCCCTCTTTATCTACTTGTGCATGAGCATAATGTAATGAAAGCCCTACAAGGTGGCCACAAACATCAGAAGCTAAGCTTTCTAGTATGTTAATTCATAAAATTCATCTGTAAGCTGGAAATGCATTAGGAACTAGATGAAGCATTGAGTAGTGCCGAAATGAAGGCTATACCACATGTTTTCCCATCGTCCTTTGTCAAGATGTCCTTGAAACACATCCTCCAGCTCACTGGAGTTTGTAGCAGTTTTCCAGTATGCGATGCAATGTTTGTTAGACATTTTAGTAAATATAACAATATATAAAGAGCTGAAAAACAAAACTATATTACTTGGATCACTGAGTTGCTTGTTATTCTTTCTGCAGTTGGGCCAAAGGAGAATCTCATTGTTACACCTTTGATGGATTTTGTTCGACAAAAAAGAGCTGCTAAGTGTGAATCCAAGGTACACAGTAGTGTATAGCTCTATACATTTTGCTTTCCCTACTAGACTAAAGAGGCATACTTGTTTAGAACTTCGCCCTAACTTTCCTATGCAGAACAGGTTGACTGTTTTTGGCATTATCATGTACTTGTTTTTCTATTGCCATCTAGTCATGATTTTCTGTGAGCTGTCTGGTGTTCATGAACTTATGCAAGCATTGTCTTTTTTCCCCCCAATCAAATGTTGGCGACAGCAGTTCCATAATTTATAAAACCATTGTGAAATGGAGAAGAATGATTTGATAATGACACATTTGGAGGCTTGCCTCCTAAAAAGACTGTAATCTGGTACAGGTCTCACATTCACAAGGTCTCAGGAGAGGTTGGCTGGTGGCTGGTGCCAGTTCTAAGTAATAGCTGTTTCCTAAAGTATAGCTATTTTCAGACTAAGAACATTTGCTGCTGGTAGCTGGAGGTTTAACCAACGGCACTAACCTGTTTTTTCGTGCTGGAGAGTTGCCACAGCAACTGTAAAAGGGTAGATGGAGAGAACTGGAAAAATTTTCTAGCGTGTTCTTTTTAACAGTAAAATTTTTCAAAAAGGAATACTCTAGACTGGCTTGTGTTGCAAGTTGATTGAATCCCTTTGTCCTCATAAAAAATTTGGCTTCTAATTAAGCAAAATTTAGGGCCGTTTTAATCTTTTTATCAGCGAAGACCACTGCTGCAACCCTGCAAGGCCAGTGTGAACATTCCTCTTTTTTAGAATATCTTGAAGATGGCAGTGGAGGCTTATGTTGATGTCATTCATATGGACCACCCATCCCACTCCCATCCTGGAAATGATTTGAAGATGCAATGCTGCCAGTCTTCAATCCGACAAACCCAACGTTAAAAACTTAAAGGTGTATTAGAGATTTCTCTGCCAATGCTTTGGTTTTTCCTATATTGCTTTTTGTAGTCCTTTTGAGGGGTCGATTATGCTATTGATCCTCAGAGGTTACTGGAATTGGAAAAATAGTCTTACATGGTTGGTTGGGCTGTTACCACTGCTTTTATTATTTTCCTATATCATGTGGTGGTTTCTATGGATCTTTCCTTTGGCTTGGAAAGTGAAGAAAAAATCCTCCTGATAATGAGGAAAGGAGGTGGAAAAAAAGAATATGAAAAGTCAAGGAAAGAAAGGACAATGTGATGTGATAAGGGATAACAATTAGAATTGAAAGTGAAATAGTGAATAATGACAAGATAGGTAAACCTGTCCTTTGAAAAGACAGATAATAATGATTGAAAATTTAGATAATGAGGAAAAAGTACTGTTCTTGTATAAATAACATTAAAAGGTGTAGGAAAAAGGGTTTTTCAACTTTTCCTCATGCCTAAACAGATTAATTTCTCTTGTTTGTGTTCACCTACATGTAATCAGTCTATTATTGCTTAAGAATTCAATTTCTGTCTATCCTATTGCATTGCATTTTGTTGTTTTGGACCTATAATTCACTCCATAGGTTCATTATTTTCCACTTTATTGTTTCCAACTCTTGGTGAGCCCTTGTTATATGTTAATGTTGAATTCACCTTTTCAGAGGCTAGTAACTAATGGAAGAGTCAGTAGAAAAGTTGGGGGTCTTTCACCTAGCCAGTCTAGTTCAGCTTCTACAAAACGTGCTTCTGATAAGCGAAGGGGCCTGACTTCAATGGTATATGTGTTCTTCCAGATACTTGGATTCTTATATCAAACAATTATTTAATGCTTAAGCAATTCCTTATTCAAATGATTTTTGCTTGTTTTATATTGATATTGCTGTGGACTCCTTCCTGTTTAGATGTTTAATCTGAACTTCTTTAAACATTTTGTTTATGTTTTGGAGCAACTATATCATTTTGCTAATGGTGTGTTACTCTTTACAGCTGTTTGAATTTTGTGTTTATTTTAATGTAATCCTACTGCTTAAACCGAAAAGAAAAGTGGGTGTCCCCAATCCTTGAAGTAATTCTAACTTTATAAAACTGGATTCTCTAGCTCTATACAAGGTGATAGGCTTTTCTTCTTTGAAAAGGCTGCTAAGCTGTTTTGGGGACAGCCACACTATCTCTCTCATTGAAGGCATGTAAAGAACTTTAGTGCTTCATTGGATAGCCAAAAAGTCTATATCACAGGTAGTGTATTGGAAAATAAGGATGATGTTAGCAAAGGAGTGATGATATCAAAATCCAGAAAATATTATTGTACTCCTTGTTTGTTCTTTGGAGTAAAAGCCGAATTTTGTCCTTATCTTCAATATATTCATGTTATTCCTATTTTTCCTACAAATTTTATTCAAACTGTTAATCCAAGTTGCGTCAGGTAAATACTTCTAATACTTTGTCATCATTCCTTATTTTTTCATTCAAATCTATTTTGTCTTCATGTACTTTATGTTTGACATAAAGCGTCAGTCGTGGTTCCTTTTTCCTCACATTTTCATATTACTCTTTTTTTGCCTCGTTTCCTAATTCGCAAACAAAGATCAAATGTGGCAACCATGGGGAGGAGCTTATGCAGCTTCTTAAATTACTTCAATGGTCTTAAGATCTGGAAGGAAAAATTTGGTCTGCCTTCTCTAACCTGATTAGTGAGGGAAGTACCTGTTCTGTTGGGTGTTGTTGATGAAATCTTCAAGGATTGTTTGTCATAGAAGGGGATAAAATTAATTGAAGAATATCAGTCATTATTTTATATGCGTCAATTTCAAGCCTACGGATATTTCAGGTAATGTTTTGAGGTTTTGCTATGGAATCCACTGTGCTGTGGTTGTTGATAGATAGGCTGTCTAAATTTGTTTTCCTGGTGCTTAATAAATGAGAATGAATTTGACATATTGATTTCCTTCTAGTCATTATTTAATTTTCGGCATGCAGTATGTCCTAAGGGATAGCATGAAGAATGTGAGTGGCAGAGAGAAGACTTATCTTTTGGTATCGAGGCGAGATGATCAGCAGCTTTCTGATAAACCTGTTTCTGTAGCTGGCAGAAGTGGAGCAGATGAATTACATGATGAAACAGGTATGGGTTTCTGAGGATCTTTCTGAAAAGTTTTAGCTTTAATATCATGTCTGATTTCTTGTTTCATACAATGTCATTCCCTGCAACATCTTCGCTTAACTTCTGGGAAGGGGAAAGTGGGGTACAGTGAAAGAGCGTTGTCCTGTACTTTGTTCTGTCTGCCTCTGTCTGGTTTCCCATCTCGGGCCTGTTTGGGAGGATAGTATTGTATGAATGGGATAAGGAGATTACATGAGAAGGGGTTATTGTGTATTGGGAAATGAGGAGTTATATTCAGAATGAGAATAGTAGTATCGAAAATGGGAAAAACAAGGTTGTTATATATTGAAAAAAATGAGAGATTGTATTGGAAATGACAAATCCCATCCCATTTCATCGAATCATTTACTCCCAAACAGGCCCAACGTGTCTGTAGAGCTAAATAACATAACGGGGATTGGATTGCTTAACAACTGAAGAAAAAAATGTAATGCGGGACGTGAAGATATTTTCATAAATTTGGGTTTAGATTGTTTTAAGATGTTTATTTCTATTTTGGAAGATCTTCTAGATATATTTAGAAGATCTCCTAGAATATTTTAGAATCTGTTTAAAATAAGAATGTTTTTAAGAATTGAACATTGTGGGTACTTCTTGAATGCTAGTTTTCCTATGTAATAGAAGTGGGCAGGAACCTTGTTTTTCCAATTTTTTTGCATAAATATAGATTTTTGTACAATGAATTGTCATTGTTACGTGTGCATTCATATAAAAAGATTTCTCACCTATAGAGATTTCTGTTGTTTGGACACAGAATGGTGCACATATGAGCATGCATGTTAATAACAATGGATGCTTGTTGGAGTAATTGCATATTTGCACATACTTGTGATGGGTACAATGCTAACTGGACAAAATTTCTACTGTATCTTATGCTATTGGATATGCAGTGGCAGACGCTGATGGAACTACTTTCGGATTATCTGGAACCACTGAAACTCTAAAGAGGAGGGTCTCACTGAAAGGAAAAGAGAGAGATGTTTTCCAGGAAAGTATTTGACTCATCTAGTCCCGGAAATAGGAGTTTCAATCAGAATGCTTCTTTCTAAAAGTTCTCTTTTGATGCCTTTTGCAGGCTACTGATGCTGTATCTCCAGTTAGAAATTCAGTTGGACTGAAACACAATCAGCGCCGCGAGGGTAGTGGAAGGATGATTAGAAGTATCCTTATAAACAAGGAAGCACGCCAAAACCAATCATCAGCAGCATCAATGCATTCTGAGCAGCAACTGCTGAATTTGGAGAAGGACAAGGATAAACGTCCACCCAGGCCAAACAACATACGTTCTATTTTGAAGGATCACATTGCTAGTATTGCTCAAGTTACAGGTAACTCTGATGATGCTGCTAAAAGGGCCTTAGATGATAAGGTTATTGGAAATGGTCTGCATGTGTTGTGTACACCAGTGAAAGGCAAGAAAATTGGAAAATAATGGCCCGTTAGTGTTTTGGACTTCTACGTGCCTTCCAGATGGTTGTTGACATGCAAGCTATGAATCCCTTTCTTTTTCCTTTTGCTGCCTGCACAACTTCTAATAGATGCTCTAAGTGGCGTGTCTTTCTCTCCACAAGTTGTTTCTGGTGTAAATAAGCTTAGGAATGTTGTAGTGGAGGATACAGGCACAGCTTCATTTTTTGCTACTAATAAGATATTGAGTTATGGGTGTTACAATTGGTTGAGGTAGTAACTGAACATTGGCCTTGATCTTTGATTAGGTAATGCTGAAATGAAAGTTGACATGGTCAGCCCAAACAGGAGTGCAGAAAGTAGAACTCATGGAAGTGGTCGCAATAGCCTTACTGTTGAGAATGGTCAGCCTTTGCCTCTTTTCCCCTTAATTCTCTTTTGAATGCTTATCGATTTGCTCTTACATTTCAGTGCCTCGTGTTTTCATCAGGTTCTTCCCACAGACATGCTGTCCGTCGTGGACCATCAGCTCATGCATTGAAGGAGTTTGATGGGTCTGTAAACCTTTCTGAGGGAAAGCCTACCAAGAGAGGAGCAGCCACCTATGGTTCGCACGAGGTGATTTTGGTTAAAATATCACTAGAATAGTATTCCAAAAAAGATGTTTTCCTTAATGATGATTCTAATCTTCACCATTTTTCTGAATATGTAGAAACAAGTGTGGGTTCAGAAATCAGGTTCTGGTTCGTAGTCTTTCTTAATGGTAAGCCCGTTTTTCAAACTCTTCAGTGTCTTTATTATCTGTTTTCTATTTGATCAACACTACTTAAATAGTTATATCTAACTGTTCCTTATACCTTAGAGCGAAATTTTGTCAGGCAGCTTTTTCATAGTTTACAAGTTTCCTGGTATTGTTTGACCTACTAAATAATTTGTCTGAATGAGAAACACACTTCTTTTTGCCTGTAGCATATTTTATCTATTCTTTACGAACAAAAAAAGAACTGTTTTTACAGTAGATTATGGAATCCCGAAGGTTCTTACTGAAACAGTGAAAGGCATGACCCATGCATGATTTAATTTCTAATATTGCTGAAAAAGGTATATGGTACCTCAAAAAGAAAGTGTCTATATGATCTTACAGTGGCTATCATAACTTGAGAACTGACCCCTATATTTATAGTTTTATCATCTGAATTCAGTTGTTTTAGTATCTAATTTCGAAGCTAACATTGTATCCATGTTCCCAAGCGAATTTGAAACAGGATACTCCGGTTTTATGGATTTTTCCTCAAACCATTGCAAATTGTTTTTGTTTCTTTGAGGTAGTTTTGAGACACAAGACAACATTTACCAGCAAGTCTTTTCCATTTGTCTTGCAGCTTTCATCAAATGCTGGTGACTTTTTGTGGTGGCTGGTTCTCTCTATTCTACCCTTTTTGGATTTCTAATGGGCGATGGAACAGTGAAGATGTGAAGAAATTACCTTGGTAAAGGAGCACATTTACTGTATTCCAGTCATCAGGACATGGGGCCTGCCAGGTTGCAGGGTGAAAGTTTTCCTGTTGGTTTGAAGCAATGGGATGCATGTGGTTGAAGTTTTCCATAATGGGGAGTTGATCTGAAGGATGGGCATCAAGGCACCTTGCCATGTAAAGAAGATACAAGAAACACTGCCCAGATGATGATGAAGAAAAGAGAGCATACATGACAGACAGATTCTAGGCTGCCTTTGATGACTTTTAGAAGTGATCCTGTGTTTCCTTTTGGGTTTGCAAGAAAGAATCAAGTGGACTCATCTTGCTGATAGGCTTGAAAATGAGATCAGGAGCATTCTGGCATACAGATCAATTTCTTCTTGGTTAAACTGTAAATAGAGTTGAGAACAGTGAACGTAACCTTTTTCACCCACTGTTTATATCAGTTGAAGGAGCCAATTAATCCGAGTAAATAAGAGGCTCTGTATTGAACTTGGTTAGTTGTGAGGTTCAATGGCTTGACAACTCAGCAGGCCGGCCGAGCAGAGCAGATGGACAGTGCAGCTAACTATGTAGGTTAGGTGGGGTGAAAGGTCACTTTGGTTTTGTTATAGGGGGGTTTTCTATGATGTGTGGCTGAAATGAGTTACTCCCTGATGATAACCCATTTCCAGGTATAGCTGTATATTTTTCTCAGCAGAACCTGCTGTTTGGCCAATGACGATGTTTAGTTTTTTGTTGCGTGCGTTTCTGTATGTTGCAACTTGCATGTTCTCATATACAATAGTGATATTCACAGAAACGTTAACCAGTTATACTACTGCCCTCACAAATCTGCCATTTCGTCACTTTCGAGGAGAATTTATGGGCTTTAGCTTGATGCTCGCCCAAGCAAACCATACGACCATCAATTCTCTTGGTTTGATTTTTTTAGAAGTTCAGGGTTCAACCTAACAATGGTTTGAATATCACTGTTTCTACCTGGTTTGTACTTTGCAGTACAGCTCACGAGCTACGTGGACGACCCACAGCCGCATCAGCGTCTTTTCTCCTTGCATTCTCGACCGTTCGTCTACTGTCTGGAATCTGCGGTTAAAGGTCAAGTCGAAGAGACACTATCACCTTGTAAAAATCTACAGTTACTATAAACTCAACTGTTTCCGCCCATCCGGATAGAACGAGTAAAAATCTTCTCGAATGCTTCCATCTTTTGTTCTCTTTCATCTAATGGTCTATGCAATGCAAGCTTCACCACGAATAACGCTTGGGAACCTGGATTTGCCACGTATTTGTGGTGCTTTTGGAATTTGGATGTAGACAGCACTGCTGAATGCTGATTGAAACCGTTGTTGTGGGTTTGTTTCGCTGCTTCTCCTTTCTCTTTCTTTTCGCTTGGAAGTTGGAACCAATGGCGACGGGGATCGTTGGAAACCCTCTTCGGCTCCAGCTTTTCCCCTCCAAGTGCAAATTCACACGCGGAAGGAAGGTTGTTTTCGCGCGAAATTCAAACGGGCAGGACCACTCCTCTAATGGTCGTCCGCTGTCTAATGTCTCCTTCCCAGGTTCCTTAACCTCTGCACTGAGAATTAGCGCAGTCCTTTTTACTTTTTACTCTTTAATGGGCAGCGGGAACTGCATGCAAAGAAAAAAAGTAGAATGTTTGGGATTTCTTTTGTGCGTTCGAACTGTAAGGATTTACACTAGAATTAGCAAAATCCAATTCGTTTATTAATTAAAATTATGGGATTAATTTTCTGTGTTTGAAAATAGCAACATTATATCTGAAGAGTTGCATTATTATCATAGATTCTGGAAAGTCAGATTCTTAACAGCAGATTTTATTTTTTTATTTTTTATTTTATTTTATTTTATTTTTTGTTCTGAGGGTCTTAACAGCAGAATTTAGTTGTATGTTAGGAGTGAAACCTATTGGGTGTTGGGTTTGATTGGTACTTCGAATCTGTGATGTTTCCCAGTAGTGAAACTATTGCAGCAAGAGAATGGTCAGCTTTTAATTTCACGCGCGGAAGTCCATGGTTAAAACAAAGTTCTTATAATACTCCTCTTTTTTTTAAAAAAAAGAAAAAGATCATATTAATATAAGACTGATATGGAGTTCCTTGTGTTTCATTTTGTACAAGGTGCTCTCAGAAAGAAAATTCGAATGCTGATTTCATTTGCTCTCTTAAGCAGGGAGGTCAGAAGCTGATGTTGTTGTTATCGGAAGTGGTATTGGTGGACTATGCTGCGCAGCACTATTAGCTCGATACAAGCAAGATGTTCTTGTGCTTGAAAGTCATGACCAACCAGGTGGTGCTGCTCATTCTTTTGAGATAAAAGGTTACAAATTTGACTCGGGCCCATCCTTATTCTCCGGTTTTCAATCAAAAGGTCTCCAGGCCAATCCACTGGCGCAGGTGATTATTAATGTCCTTTTCATCTTGGCAAAGGGGAAAAAACCTCTGCATCAACATAGTAAAAGGAAATAGATTTGTTCCGCTATGAAATTATGAATAATATATTTGATGAATCTGGGCAATGCTTGAAATGATCTTCCACCAGTAAGCTCCCATCAAAAACTGTTGGTCAACATCAGAAATGCCCATTAAATGTGGTTCTTATATGTAGCATCATCTGCAAATGCTCTTTGTTTGCCTGGAATTGCAGTTTGTTTATATTCCTGACCCTGCATAAGCTTCTGGTATATTTGAAAATTTCAAGTCTGATGCACTGCGTTAATTATTATTATTATTGTTGTTGCTGTTGGTGTGCATTTGAAAATTGAAGTCTGGTTGCAGTGAATAATTTTCCACATTAGAAACCCCTAAACTTGTTTTGTTTTTGCCAAGAACGAGGGAAAATTGGGGCTTCATTACTCCTAATACTAGATGTATGAGTACGGTGCTTAATTCCACCATGGCGATCCTTATTTGTCCATTTCTCTGGTGAAGATGTCAGGAAGATTTTCTGGAAATATTAAAATATCGATAGACGCAACAGAAAAAATTTTCCTGTTGTAAATGCTATACGAAATGAGCATCTACTAATTCTCTTCGTACTCGGTAATTTCAAGGAAAAAAAACTTTTGACATGTTGACTGTCTTGGCTTCTTACTTGCCCTCCAACTTAATATGTACTGGCAAGTAGTAAAAACAGTATTCTCGTAGTTTGTTAAGGAGTTAGACAAACAATTTTGAACTCGGTATGATCTCTCGAGCTGTTTATTCATCTGTGCTCTGATAATTACTTGCTTTGTTATTAGATATTTCAGAACTATCAGTCTTTCTGTTGTGCCATCATCAAGGGTATGCTTGATTATTAATTTCATTTACAGCACGTACTTCATTCAGGACGGAGAAAACCACTGCAGGAATTTTAAAGCTTGTACATCAAAATATTGATTTCTTAATGTGCAGTTTTATGGGTATGAGTTGTAGGTGCTAGATGCGTTGGATGAGGATGTTCCATGTGCATCATATGACTCCTGGATGGTTTACATACCTGAAGGCGAATTTTTGTCGCGAATTGGCCCAACAGAATTCCTTAGGGTTTGTTCTCAGACTTTATCACATTTTACCCTATTTTTCTTGTACAAATCTCCACGTCTTCCAGTATGGCACTACTTTATTGCTGACTTTCTTGGGAATAGCTCTATATATGGTGATAATAATAGCATAATGTTGTTATAGGATCTTGAGAAGTTTGCAAGCTTGGAAGCTGCATGTGAATGGAGAAAACTTTTGGTGAGTATCATTGCACTTTTTTTGTATGTAAATCATGGATTTTCACTTCTTTTGCTTTTTCTTTTTAATTCTCCTTACAAATTTTACCTGCTTCATACCTGTGCTTCAGTTTGGCTATTGCTATTCCCATGTACAAATTGTTTAAAGAATGAGGCTTTGAAGAATCAAGTTCTTTTAAATAACCCCCATAAATAAGGATCAGTGATATGCTTCAAAGAAAATGATTTGTGCACCCAAGACTTTATTAATACTTGGGTATATTTATGTCTAAAATTTTTTTTGGGTTTTTTCTTCATAACCTTCTATGAGCTTTAGACTTCTCATATATGTTCCTTGAGCATCTGCAGCCAACTGGTTGTAAAACTTAACTGAGACACTGAAAGTAGTCTCTTACCATCTGTAGAAAGTTGGCTTCTAAAATTTCTAAAGCATGAGGAATTCGAAACTCTACCAGGGCAGAGAAATTTGGAAAGTTGCCTTGTGAACTCCTTATTTCATTTCCTTCTTTCGCATGGTCTCTTCAAAGAAGAAATGAAGAATCCTACCCTAGTGTTACATACTGTCTAATAGATCCTCATCCCTTAAAATCACTTGTAGCAAATGGAATAACAATTCATATTATTTCATTCTTAACTGGTATTAACAAACTATTTTGCAGGATGCTGTCCTACCAATGTCCGCTGCTGCAACTGCTCTACCACCTCTAGCTATTCGAGGCGATTTGGGTGTGCTTTCCACAGCTGCAGCCAGATATGCACCTTCACTCTTGAAGTCTTTCATGGAAATGGGTCCTCAAGGAGCTCTTGGTGCTACTAGGCTCCTTAGACCCTTCTCAGAGATTATTGATTCATTGGAATTGAAAGATCCATTTGTTCGTAACTGGGTGGATCTCTTATGTTTCTTACTTGCAGGAGTGAAATCAAATGGTATACTCTCAGCAGAGATGGTAACTGTTATTGCTTAAGTTCTTGCTAGTGTTTGGAATTTGGATGCCTTGCTACTCTTTCTTGGGTTATTGGATCCATTACTAATTCATATAATTATATACAAATCCACAACTGTTGAACTACCCATAAATGTTTTGGCTGAGCCTTAGTCCTAGGTGAGAACTTACTGAAAGATAGTGCAATAAAAGCAGTTTTATATTTCTGAGTTTTATGAATGATGCCCACAATTGCATTCTAAAATATGAGTTGAACGTATTGATTAATGCTGTGGTGTATTTCATTACCCAACTTCCTGAATAAGCACCTCAAGTTTTCTTTGTTCTCTCCTGGATCTCAGGTCTACATGTTTGCTGAATGGTACAAACCAGGGTGCTCACTTGAATACCCCCTTCATGGAACTGGTGCGGTGGTCAATGCTCTTGTTCGTGGATTGCAGAAGTTTGGTGGCAGACTTGCATTAATAAGTCATGTTGAGAATATTGTTGTTGAAAATGGTCGAGCTATTGGTGTCAAGCTAAAAAGCGGTCAGGTAGTTCATTGAATAATAATTTATATTACGAAAATGGAGGGCTGATCTTATTTGCTTCTGCTGAATGGTATCATGATCTCTGACAGTTTGTTCGTGCTCGGAAGGCTGTTGTTAGCAATGCATCTATGTGGGATACTCTGAATCTGTTACCTCCAGAAGTCGTTCCCAAATCATATGAGAACAGGGTTAAAAGCACGCCTCAATGTGAATCATTCATGCATCTTCACTTGGGTTTTGATGCGAAGGTGAGTTTGGACCAATTTTCTGTTCAAATTTGTTTGTCCCAGGAAGAATTTGTTTACATGGTACAATTGACTGTGCTTGCTTTGTCTGGAAATCAGGAACTAAATTCATCTTGAAATTGAAGGGCAAACATATTATTTTTCTTTTACAAATACTATTATAAAAAAGGATTACTGTGTTTTTGTATATATTCTTTTGAATGATCATGTATCTATGTTGTCCTTTCAATAGGATCTCCACGTTGAACTCATTTTTGAATCGTAAATTGAATGATCAATACCTTTTTAATTTGCGCTCATCTCCTTTGTGCTTCCAGTTCATTGCAGCATTCAATAAAAACATGAAAGTAACACAAAGAAAATCATGTCTATATTGGTCTTACCTTTCTTTCTGTATTGTTCCCTCATGAAACATTATAATGAATCCTCCTTTTTGTCCTTAAAAGAAACCTACAAAGAGACATTAAAGCTTCGATTATTCACTGAAGGACTTGTTATCCCGAGCAGAATGCACCTGAAGACCTGGGAATCCATCACATCGTTGTTGATGACTGGACTAGGGGAGTTGATGCTGATCAGAATGTTGTGTTGATCTCGGTTCCTAGCGTCCTAAGCGAAGATCTGGCACCTCCTGGGAAACACATCTTGCATGCTTATACTCCTGGGACAGAACCATTTGGAATTTGGGAAGGGCTTGACCGTCGAAGTTCTGAATACAAAAATCTAAAAGCAGCGCGATCTGAGGTATTTATAAGTTCTCTAACTTCATATTTCACCTCTCTTACCACACACAGCTTTTCTTGAGTGTGACAGATTCTACTTTTTCAAGTGCTACATATGAAGACTTTTGGCATAAAAAAAAAAAATTGGAGTTTTATGGAGCCAAAAAAGCTGCTACAGCTTCCTATAATATGTTTGTATCAGACACATAATTTTAATGCTGAGGCCTGCTCAGTGATTTTAGCAACTAAATTTCCAGGCTTGTGTTAAAGAAAAATTTTGAATTTACAAGAGAGGGGTCTACTTGGTTTCTTTTAAGAAATCTGAGTTGTTTTTGGATGCATGATTCCATGGCTCATGTTATTTGGGTTGAAATGAAAATAAATCATAATTTTTCTGGTCCAATTGCTGCACTTCGAAACTTTGCCTTCAAGTTTCTGGGGTTCATTCTTCCCACACCTATCCAACAGTATTTATTGTGGGATGCACCAATGTATGAGTTGACACCTTTCAGTTTAATTGAAGATCTAATGTTTTCTGGTTTTGTGGTCAAGAGCCCATACATACATGCTAGGGATATTGTAATTTGATAGTCAGTGATTGCTGTATCATGAATTGAGATACGAGCAATTTTTTTTTTCCTCACCAACGTGCCACTTGCATTGGACAGCATACCAATTGAAAAGGCAGACCAGATTCTGACAATGGCATGGTGCTATCTGGTTGATTTACGTGTAAAGCAAGATGCAACAATAGAAATCCACTGGCATGGGCCTCATGGCATACCATGACCCAATTACGTATATTCATAGCTTGGATGAGATAAGGATGTGGAATGGAAAAAGTGTTGTTATGTGTTGGAAAGAAGAAAAGATGTATTGAGATTGAGAAAAGTTATATTCAAAATGAAAAAAGCAAGTAGTTATTTTGAGAATGGAAAAAAGTGTTTTTCAAAAATGAGAAATTTTATCTCATCCGAAACGGGAAATGACATTAATCTCGTTTTTCTACAAAGTGTATGGTGTGCCTTGCTACTTGTCTTGTCATGACATTCTAAATGTGTGTGTGTGTGTTTTCTTTTTTGATTGGCTCACCCATCTTGGATTACCATGTGCCTTTACCCAATTTTGAATCTTGGACCTCCTTACACTATCATCCTCTATACAATCATGGCAGCTACTTGGTTATCTAAGTGGTAACCTGAATGTGTGGTGTTGGTTACAACTCAATGGGGCGATATGAAAGTTCCCTCAAATTCACATTTTATGTTATTTTATTTTATTTTATTTTTTGAGAGTTCTAAACATCAGTTTTTCTATGTCAAGCTTATCTTGGATCTTAAATGAACTCAGGTGATGTGGAGAGCCGTTGAGCGTGCTCTTGGTCCAGGCTTCAGCCGTGACAGCTGCGAAGTGAAACTAGTTGGAACACCACTCACACATCAGCGGTTCCTTAGGAGGAATAGAGGGACATATGGGCCTGCTATAATGGCTGGCAAAGACACGTTTCCCGGCCATTCCACGCCAATCCCACAGCTCCTCTGCTGTGGAGACTCAACATTTCCCGGCATTGGAGTCCCCGCAGTTGCTGCCAGTGGGGCCATTGTAGCCAATTCTCTTGTCTCTGTTTCACAACACACACAACTTCTTGATGCTGTCGGTATTTGATCATCAGTATGAACTCAATAGCCTCCCTTCCCCACTGAATTTTTAAAATTTGCTTTATTATTCTGTCAGTTGAACATACGAGGATAAACACCATACATTCGATCCTTTAAATTTTTATTTGAATGGCCGTCCACATCCAGAATGCCAAATGGCAAGTCACAGCACCACCGCTCAACAGCTGATTTCAAAATGAATCATTTGGCCCGTCTCATTTGGCTTGAGAACTCGTCCCTGATCTAACATGTGGCGTCTGGCTATCGGTTTTGTGAGTTCTGGAATGCTATCTGGCAATCTGTGGCTTGCTTGCAATAGGCCGCATCGCAGAAGGTATGTGAATTACAAGATGCCATGTGATTAGCTTGCTTTTGGACAAGGAAACCGAAGGAAGCCAGCATCTAAATGCACTCCGGTTTTTGGACTACGTGTTTGGTTTTATAGGTGCAAGAAGGTAAAATTGGCAGGTTGTGTGGGTTTCTTGTGGTCCTATTTTTCTCTCCATACATCAACAAGTCACGTGTAAACAATTTAGAAAATTCACGATATAGAGGCAGGTAATATCTTCATTCATGTTAACTTATGTGTAATTCGAAATCAATTGAGATCTTACTACTTTCAAGTGAATCTTCTCAAAAGGGGATACCAAAATATTGTGATTCATAAACTAAGTGCCGTCCAAAAGCTAGTCACCCCAAAATGGAGAGAGATCATCAGGAACAAAAGTCCGGTAGTCTCTTGGCAAGCTAGCCTGGTAATTTGGTGCCGCTGCCGCTATTGAAAGCTAGGGAGCATAATGGACAAGACAATGGTGTAACTCGAAAAGCACATCTGACAAACCTAGTCAGCCTTTTGCTTCAATTTTGTGGGGTTCCAATGGGTTTGTTTTTCAGCCACAGCTGATTGATTCTTTTTCTTTTCTTTTCTTTTTTTTTATTTGGTTACTGCTGATTGATTCTTAACAGTATATCTGTTGAGCATCAGCCATTTATGGGTAGGCGTGTTTCAAACTTGGGTTGTGGGTCTCACTGACAAGCACAAACTATACGTTTGAGCTCTTAGAAACACATATAATAATGCGTCAGTCACACAATAATGCATCCTTATAAATGAAAGCCATTTGTGATAAGATTGGAATTTATCGCAACCATTACAAGTTGATCACAACAATTCAGGAAAAATTAATAAAAGAAGCGGGTAGAGTACAGAAAGTCTCAGATCATTCCACCCAAAAATCAAACCGTAGAATCCTACGAGGGCGAAAATTAAAATGGCATTTATCCAGGTTGGTAACCAGAGAAACAGTGGTTTTAAAAAATGTCTTTGTCTTCTGATAGCACCCCAGGGTCCACAAACTCCACGTATTCTTTAGCAGGGGCCCCCATGATTCAATGATTATGATTTGCAGTGGAGAAAGGACTCATGATTCATGGATCATAGACCATTCATGCCACAAATAAATAACTAAAAGAATTTTTATTTTTATTTTTTTGTATTTTAATGGTAGGTTTGAGTCCAATCAGCCTCCTGAAAATGGAAAATTTCTTTTCTATCCTTTGATAAAATATTACCAAAGCATGAGAGAGAGAGCCTTGGAAAATCACCCAAGTCCAAACCACCCAGCACCCACCTATGGCGTATGAAAATTTTGAATTTTTAGGTCGATGCATGATGTGGAAAAGTCTGAATTTTGTGGCTCTTAATCCTCATGATGATGGAGTGAGGCATGCCGGTCAGATAAGGATGGCTTCCGCACGCAGTATGGACCACAATGCTCGACCTTACATTCTTATGGCAGAATGGCAAAAAGAGGACATGGGATCATTTCATTTTCACCCCCTTCTTTTGGTGCTTACCTTCTAATTCAAGGCTCTTTTCACTAAAATCAAATTCCTGAGGACTTCTGCTGCACGATGCGCTCTTCTCATGCAAACGACGCTTTTGACTTTCCACCCTCATTTGTCTGCTACTGGTAGATTTCTTCATTATGGGCTGCATCTGGGTTTGTTTGAAAAGCCATGACATGCCCAGAAAACATCTTTTTCGATTTTTTTTCTTTCTTTTCTTTTTACTGTCCAACAGCAGCAAGGAAACGGGAATCCATATCTGATCTTTTGTTTAAAATAGTGGGGCATTGTATGTAGGGATGTAAATTTATTTAAATGGTCCCTACACGCAGTGCTTTTTATAAAAAGGAGGGATAGTGGGCCACTAGCTACGTGGCACATCTACGCACCCATTGATTGCATATTATCATGTTCGGTGGGTTTCAGCACTAGGCGTCGGTTAGAACTGGGACCAAACATGAAATGATGAAGGGTCTTGACTGCAGACTCAAAGATTTTCATTCTGGGATGAAATGAAACTGTAGACGGAATAACTGGATAATATCGATTTACCTGTCCATTTATTTATTTATATTATGCTGGATCGATTGCTATGGCTAGATCTTATTAAAAGGGCGGCATACTAGAAAAGTATATAATCAAAGTAGGTTTCTCGAGTTAGAATTAACAATTATGAGATGCGGAAGAATTATACGTATAAAATCTATAAACCAATTTTCTTGATTTATAAGTTTAATACACCTAACTTTACTTGTTCATGAAAAAATTAAAAAAATATATTTTTGAGTCGGACACATGGCTACCCCCATGTGTTTGGCCGTAAAAGATCATTTTGCATGGAAGAATAGAGTCCACTTCTATTTAATATTCATTTTTATTATATTTTACTATACCGACGATTGATAGAAATTTCATTTATTTTGTTATATTTAATATGATTTGTTGAACTAAAAGTTTAAATTTCATTGAAATCAAAGGACGTCCATGATCACATTTGCTTGTAAATATATATATATATATATATATATATATATATTCAAGTCTAAATTATAAAAAATATTTAGATACTTTAACGTATGCATTAGAATATAGCAATACTTTATAAAATCATTTGTTCACATGAGAATTATGTTTTAGATGGTTTAGACTTTGAAAATATAACTTTAAAATTGTTAATTAATATTAAATTATTTTATCGCATTAATTTTATTCATGCGTAGATGAAACTTATACCCAATGATACTAAATAAATTTTCATGATAATATAAATAATGCTAAATATAATGAGTGGAATAACATTTCCATTAATCATTGACAATGTAAAAATAAATTAAGTTATATAGAAGAAAAGTTTCATAGAAGCATCGAGGATTACTAAAATTGTTATAATAGTTAAAAAATTATATCAATTTGAAAAATGAGAAACACTAATGTATTTTTTCCTACTAAACATCTCAGTAAATGTCAATAATGATGATACAAAGTATTCCTATATTCTAAGGCTAATGAATATAATAATTTTTTATAATTTATACATGAATATATAAAATTTTAAACAAATGTGGCCATGTATATTTTTCATTGAAATAAAATTTAGTTCATAGTTAAATGAATAATGTTAAATAAAATATATGAAAATGCATTTGCTATCAATTGTCAAGGTTGAATATGAATGAATAATAAAAAAAAAAGTTGAAAATGGATGGATTTACATAAAATAAAACCACTTCTGTATAAAGTAGGAACCATAACGATTTTATATAATTGCAAGCAAGTACATTGCATTCTAGACTTTGATCGGAATGATTTTTAGAACATATTGAATCAAATAATGTTAACCAAAATAAGTGAATTATATATTAATTTAATTATCAAAGTGGACTTAAACTGGTCAACATTATCCAAAATATTTCTGCTACCAATTATATTTTCTACTCAAATGAGGTGAAAAAGTTAATTTTCAATTATTATTCAAATTTTTATATAAAACGTAAATAATAATAGATCTTATTTGTTGAATCGAGGATCCGATTAGGATAAATAAATACCACCGTAATGGGGGAAAAAAATTACAAAAAGAAAAAAGAAAAAAAGAATTCTCATCCATTTGCTTTTCTCTGGTTACCCAGCAAATAAGGGCGAATAAAGCCAAAAAGATGTCAGCCTCCTTGGAAAAGCTCATCGAGCGTAGATGTCGTAGTGGTCAGAGCATCATCGCGTGCTGCCAGACGGAGTAACAAACACGCCCGACACTGGCGTTGAAGTTCGGGCGCATGACGAAATTCTCCCGACGCCCTCCGCCTCCGCCTCCGCCTCGTCTCGTGCTCCTTCCCCAACCTTTCCGCGCGTGCTGATAAAGAGATGGACCGGGAAGTTCCACGGGCGAGGGCTGGAAGAACGAGCCACATCCGCCCAACAGCTGCACGCCGCGTGTTCGATCAAATCTTCGTATGATCGCCTCGTTCCTTTCTAGTGCCTGGTTTGGTTTGGTAGACTCCCACAGCCCTATGAATGAATTGCTACGAATACGCGACGAGTTGGGATACTAGGTGCGTGGATATTTCTGAAGCAACTAAAAAAAAAGTAAGCAATCAGATCTTCTCTGGCCAACCATCCAAAAAGTGGAAACAAACCAAAATTTCAGGACTACCCAACTAACCTTTTGTAAGTAAGAAATCGTGGGTCTGTTAGTTAGTGTGTCTTAATCCTAGGAAATGGTTATGGTGGGGAGTTTCTTTTAATGAATCATATTCATGTAGTAGTAGTGAGGAGAGTTGGATTCGGACTAGATCAGGCCGTGGATTCCACTCAAATGCAACGAGAGAAAAGTAGAAACACTCATGCCCCTCTTCCCAAAGCCGAATGTCGCGGCCCACATGTACAAGTCGAAGGAGATGTTGGTTCGCATGGTACGGTTCTGTAGTATTACACTATGCATTCCTATGCGCACTGCATAGATATGGGATCGAAGGAACAATCATAGCCCTTCTGATAAGGCTTCATTCGTCAGATGAAAGTGATTTTTGTTTCTGTCAAAAACAAAAAGAAAAAAAATGATCGGCTTCACTAGCTTCATTTTAGGGGGTGCTGGGGAGTCCATGATTGGGACCGGATGGCTGAGAAAATTATATAAGAAGATGCTCTTGTGTATTAAGAATAAGAAAAATAGCATTAAAAATGTAAGATGTAACGTTGTTATGTATTAGATGCCAAAAAAACGATTATGTATAAATTAAAATATTATATCCAAAATAAAATTTTATTTTTTAAAAAATAAAAAATCACTTCCATTTCATTTCAATCCGTAAATTGCGGGCATTCCATTCCTTGGTATATTTCTGATCAGGCCCTAACTATGATTAGAGGCTTTTTTCATAGCAGCTCAAGAAGAGTTCTTGGGTTATTAGGATGTGCTTGGTGAGATGTTTAAGAAAAGAAGTATACAAATGATATACGATTATACAAGAACACACATATAGGTTGTCATATCAGTGGTAATATATTTAACGGCAGCATGACTGTATTTCTCTCAGGAAATATAAATATCGCTTCAAAAGTATAGTTGTTGTGAATAATTAGCAATAGAAAAATGTAATTAGATGAAACGAAGAAAAAATGACTGTGTTCTAAAAGATGTCAAAGTCGGGTCGTAGAAATATGTAATTACATGAAACGAAGAAAAAATAAATGTGTTCTAAAAGACGTCAAAGTCGGATAGCAGCTATGCAGCTACCCCAATAAAAAGATAAAGAAATTTCTAGGCTGGTCACATGAAAATGACCGGGGCGGTCAAGGGAACCGGTTACTTTATCCTAAGCCCATCGGGTTTAGGTGAACCCAAACTTTAACCCTAAAATTAGAACTTAGGTTCCAACGAGTTGACATTAGTTTCGGGTTAAAATTCGGGTCACTCTCAAACTAATAAAAGTTAAAATTATCGATAGAAATAATATTTTTTTAAACATTTTTGCATTTGTACATGAATAATTTACACGTGAATATATTTATATAACTTATGATATCTTTGGTTTTAATAAAAATTAGTCTTTCAATTAAAAAATAATTCTAAATCAATGAAAATAATGAATTTACACATAACAATTAATGTAAAAAAATAAATGAGATTACATGAAATCACTGTATCAAGTTTAATAAAAATGAAACTTATATAATCGTAGTTAATTAGCATATATACAATAATTGTAAAGAGTTGATGCATTTATAATTATTTATGAATAAAATTAATGTAGTTGTAATGTATTCAACTTTTATGGATAAATATATATAACATTTAAGTTTTAAAATAAACGTTTTATAGTTTAATTATGTTATAAGTATATGAAATAACTTTTATCATAGTTATAGTTAAAATACTTAATGCATAAACAAATATAAGTACTTTAATAAATTAATGAGAATAACGAGTTCAGACCGGGTTAGGTTTTTGTATCGAATTGATGTAAACCAGGTATTGGTTTTAGGTTTTTTCAGGTTGGGTTGAAATCAGGTCTAATTCAAAAAAATTTTAAATATAAAACCTAAACTTAGTTTTGAATTAGGGTTGGGCATGTTCGGATCGACCTAATACCAAGTGACACTCCTACTGATAATGACTTAAGAGGGTAAATGATAATATGCAAACTGATTCATTATATTTAGAAAGATTTTTTATTCAATGCACTTAGATGCTTTAAGCACTAAACTTCGGTGTACTCTGGTGCAGAAACACATTTTGATTTTGATTTTGATTTTTATAAAATTGCTTATCCAAGGGCATGTTTGTATGAGGTGGTATAAAATGAGAGCATGGTCTCCAACATTAATAATTAATCCCTCAATCCCTCAATAATCCTATTTTTTCAACTTTATCCCTATATTTTAATTATTTTTTCTATCAATTACCCTCCAATAACCTTACTTATTTTAATTTCATCCTATTATTTTATATCAATCACACATTTATCAAGAGATTCTATTTTTCACTTCCAACCTCATCTCATATGCCACAAAATTTCATCTTACCAAATGTCTCATAAGTGTATTTGACATATGTATTAAGTTTTACTATTTTTAAAGATTTGTACATATTTTTTATTTTTAAAAATAAGAGTATCTTAGTCATTTAAAATATTTAAAATACCTTGTTTTTAAAAAATAAAAAGTAGAAATTTCCGAAAATGAAAAAATTAATATATATGTTATTAGATTAACAATTTCATAAAAAAAATTTTAAAAATTATTTTATAAAGTTTTATAACAAATAATTCTAAACGAAGCTTGCTATTCGTTTAGTATCGCTTTTACCAAAAAGGTCATCCAACACTAATATGAAATCCAATGGTCAAAACGTAAACTTTACAAATTTGAAGTACCTGTGTACGAAATCCTGAGGTTATACACAATTATAGTGATTGGTAATATGTAAATGGGAGAATGAAATGGACGTGACAAGATATAGTGGAAATAAATGAAATTATATAAAATGATATGAAAAAATAATTAAATATATAGAGATAAAAATAGAAAAAATATAAGGAAAGTTGATAATTGGGTCCTACCTTTTTTTTGTATTCCCCCTCATTCTATTACATTTACTAGTTACCCAGGCACTCTCGTAATCATAATCTAATAACTTAATCCATTAAGCCGTTAAATCAACGAATTTGTTCAAAAAGAGTTCCTATGAAAATGCATAAGACGTAGACTTTTAAGGTGGGTGGGGTGGGTGCGCTGTGCACAGGATAAGTTCGTCACACAGGAGCGTAAGTTAGCGAGTCCCCACTCACGTCAGTGGGAGAGTACCACTGTGCCAGCCTATCCATTTCAAAGGCGAAAGTGGCGGAGTCGCCGTCGGGGTAAAAAACGGAAAAAATGGCAACCGCTCGCGAATCCCTCCAGATAAGAGAAGTTATCAATCGTTCACCATGAATAAATGCTGCCACATGGAGCTCAGCAGGCCGTTCAATGAATATATGGGACAAAAGAGAATAAACCCGTCATCATCAGCGGCTATCAGTAGGCAATTTCCATCGTAGGATTTTTTAAAAATGCCCATTTTAATTTTAAAAAATTATTTCTTTTCTAGTATCCAAAAAGTAAAATAGATTATTTTCATATTTCTGTTCATGATATAGTTACATTTTTAATTTTTATAAATAGGCTATCAACATTGTAAGATATTACATGGTATCACAATTAGGATCTATTTCAATAATACCGATATTCGAGATCAGAGGGCGCCACTATAATTTTAGGCCCAATTTTAATCCATTTATCTTGTTTACAATTTGTTCTCGGATGATATCAAAAATTATTTTAGTAAAAAAAAAATTAATTATAAAAAATACTTAAATACATTCATAGTTGTATTAGAATATAAAAATAACTTAAAAAATCATTTATCCATGTAGAAATAATATTTAAATATTTTGAATGTTGAAAATATAATTTCAAAATTGATATCTAAACTAAATTATTTTATTACATTGATTTATACATATTTTTAGACGGCCCCCGTATACTTCTGCGGTTTGGATTAAACTTGATTTTTAGTTAACTAAATGATTTTAAATGAATTTTGTAAGTTAGGTTTTTGATTGATTATGAAAGTGGATGGGTAGACTTAAAATTCAGTAGTAATAATACAAATAAGGTATTTCTCTTGAAAACGAATACTATTTACGCTAATTTGCAGGTCGATCAAAAGTAATAGTACATTAAGATTGAACGATATAGTATGATAGTTTCTGTTACCATTACAAAAAAACTCATGTTTATATACACCAAAGTCATCCGATGTAACAAATCAGCACATGCACAATCCCCACTACATGGAGGATCTCGCTAGGGGGAATATAATAGAGTTATGATCTTGTGAAGCCGGCTTCACGGAAGCTTCTATGAAGCCAGTCCAAAAACCTATTTAAAATTTTTTTTTTTCATTTTTTTTTCATGGGTAAGTAAATCTAGGTGTGTTAAACCTATAAACCAAGTTTTACCATTTTTGGATGCTTTTAAGTATTTTTTTTTTATTTTTAAACACAGTGGCATTTCCGTAATTTTCTGAGATCAGAAAATTACGGAAATACCACTGTGTTTAAAAATAAAAAAAAAATACTTAAAAGCATCAAAAAATGGTAAAACTTGGTTTATAGGTTTAACACACCTAGATTTACTTACTCATGAAAAAAAAATCAAAATTTTTTATTTTTAAATAGGTTTTTGGGCTGGCTTCATAGAAGCTTCCGTGAAGCCGGCTTCACAAGATCATAATCTAATATAATATACCCCCACCATAAAGAGGAAACGAGATTCAAACCTAGGTTTGATGACAACAATGACAGATGCATTACCACTCCGCGAGAGCCGTGGATGCAATTCCAAGTATTAAATGAGCATATATCACCATAACCAGGCCATTCAATCATTGAATTGCTACGAGGTAATTAATCGGATCTAAAAGAAAAAAAAGGAGAAAGAGGGAGAAGAGTTTGAAGTCCTGTGTAGAGACGACCGGCGATTGATCTTGTCCAAGGCAACCAACCTTCCATCTTAAGAGAAAAGCGCATCGATCTCCTGCCCTTTTCGTCCACGACCTTGACGTGATCAATGCTATGATTTTACCCTTGTTTTTACCGATTTCTTGGCATAGAAAGAAATAATGAAGCAAGCTAAAAGTAGTTTATAGTCATGTCCATAGAAAGCGACTGTGGGCCTCAATACGACAAATGACAAATGGTTTGATGCTTGAAATGGCTCCATGGAAA
This sequence comes from Annona cherimola, assembly GCA_030490835.1. Taxonomy (NCBI): domain Eukaryota; kingdom Viridiplantae; phylum Streptophyta; class Magnoliopsida; order Magnoliales; family Annonaceae; genus Annona; species Annona cherimola. The sequence continues at coordinate 110,698,086 of CM059972.1, read as the reverse complement.
TCCAGTGCCTTATTTGATACTCTAACGGTCTATATAAAATCCAACGAGTGTTAAGTGGGTCACAAAATTAAATCAATTAAAAGTAAGCTTTTTAACCCTTTAAAATATCTAAACTTCTTAAATAGAATATGTATACTTATTCCTAAAACAACTTTCTTAATTTCCAAAGTAATTTTTTACACTTTTAATAAAATTTTCTCATTCACTGTACACATAATTATATCGCCATCACATCTCTTTTTCCTATTCAAGCTTCTTAAATTTTTGGGAACAAGTCAGAAAATCTAGTACCGTCGCCCATCAAAATTTTCATTAAATTAATAATTATATTTTTAGCTAAGTAATTGTAAACACTGTTAATGGGTTAAATACTTAAATTTTATAAATTAAATTATCAGGGGCCTTTTTATCAAAAAAAATTATCAGGGGCCTTAGACACAATCAATTGGTTTTTGGAATGGTGGAACATTACGTACGCAGTGAACTCGAGTTAAAAGGGGGTCATAACCAATACTGCGCGGTTCAATATATCTGAAAATAAATCTTGAATTTGGCAGTTTAAATCTGTAATTTAGGTGCTCTACATGTGTAAATCCAGAAATGTTTTTTTTTCTTAACGCACAAAATGTATTATCAATTAAGGGCAATGATTCAATACACAAACATTTCCTGGATCCACTGTGCACTATACTATTTCTTAAAATTTTCTTATATATTAATTTGAGCCTAAATATAGTATTCACTTGTATCTGATTTTTACATTTTATTGATATTTTTAAACATTTCATTTCAATATTCAACATTAAAAAATGTGCACATGAGAAATGACTTCTTTAATTTTTAAGGTTTGAAATAAAATATTTAAAAATATTAATAAAATGTTAAAACTATATATAGCAAAACATAGGGCCCACTATGAAATTACGAAAATAAAAATATATAATTTTTAAAATTTTGATCTTTTCTTTAATGACATTACACTGGAGACTTGCCTTCGAAATTTGATCTTGGAAACTCATGCACGCACTCATCTAATCTATTTATTATATTTAACATTATTAATTTATTAAAAAAATTAAGTTTCATCCCGATCAAGTATGTTTAAAGGCCACATTTATCAAAATATATATTCATGTGTAAATTATTAAAAACGCTTAGATTCATTTACACGTGTATTGGAATGTAATAATACTTTATAAATTATTTATCCATGTAAAAATGATATTTTAAATGGCTTGGATGTTGAAAATAAAACTTTAAAATTGATATTTAACATTAAACCATTTTATTATCTTAATTTTCAATTGGGCTACGCATAATGAAATCAGACAAATAAAAGAGTTTTCAAGATGCTATAAATGATATTAAACATAATAGATGAAATGAATTTTTCATTAACCATCAAGATATTTAAAATAAAAAGAATTACATAGAAAAAAGTTTCATAAGGTGGTAAATATATACATAACTTATTAAGTACATGTAAATGCACTATAATTTAGGGCTCATTTATTTCAAAATGGATTCCAAGTGATCATAAAATATACACTTCTTTTCACTGGATGATCATGTCTTGCACATCTTTTCTTTTTTTTTTTTTTGAGATTTGAGATTTTTTTTTTTTTATTATTTTCTTTAACATAGATCCTCACTTCAGCTGGTCAACCTGTATGCAGTTTCACACCACTCGGTGATCATGTCTCACACGCGCCAATTGGAAAATTTATCAACGTTGCTGTATTTTCAGCTTATCTAGGTCGCAATCAAAACCGTTCATATGCGTGTTTTGACATTTAGCTAGATTTGTAAGGATGTGAGGTCACTATTTGACAGGAGATAGCTTCGTGCAAATTTGTATAAAACTTGAGCCGTGAATGCGTGAAATTGAAACTCATGGAGTGAGAATTGCAAAATGAAAAACCTGGAGCGGAAAAAACCAATACAGACTCCGGACAGTACATTACGGGGAGGCGCGCAATGTGGACTGTGACGAAGATGACCGGATGAAAGGGTAACATTGGAAATTCACATTACTATAATTCAGTCAAATTGACGGGAGAGGCGTCAAGGTTCCACCATTCCCCGGCGTCGTCGGGCGTCAAAACCTGCTCCTGACCTGGTACTCTGTCAGTGAAAATTGAAAGTGTAATCTGTAATGAAAACGAGAGAGAGGCTGAGATTGAGAAAGAAAGACGCGATAAATAGCCATCAAAATCCCTCTTCACGCTCTCCTCCTGCGCTTCTAATCCTCCTTTCTCTCTCTCCCCCCTAGGGTTGCTCCCATACCTACTCCGCCAGAGCTTGCTGCGATGCGCCAATTTCACCTCCATTTTCGTTCTGAATTTCACCAGGTCAGTAGCAAAAACGCCGAGGGCTTGCTGTTAATTCCTATTTGATGCGAAAGTTTTAGTTTTGATCCGGGAAGTTCGGAGCTTTTTCCAGTTGCGGAATTTCGGTAATCTAAGAGGTCAGAGGTTTGTGGTTCTCGAGACGATCCGACGAGGATTTTGAGATTCCGTTTGGAATGTTTTGGGTGGAACGAGGAGAAGTGAGTTCGTTAGCCCTAGATCTGATCGACCTGTCATTTTGAGAACTGGCTGCTTCTGCCACATTCGGGGATGGAATTGTATAGGAATGACGTCGACAATGGTGGGGAAATGCAGCAGTGCGAATGTTTTTGAATGACGCAACGAGATTATGTTTCATTTTCTGGTTTATTCATCCAGCACGGTTCAAGGTTGGATTTCTGGGAGCTTTCTGCCTATAAGAGAGGATCTCCGATCTGCTATGAGATACACGTCCTCTATACAATATTCAAAGTGGTTACTTCCCGCGTTTCCAAGTTAGACGTAATTTTAGTAGCAGATTCTGCAAATCTCTGATGCACGTCGCTGCGAGATTTTTTTAAGGAATGGATTCATGAGATCGTGCCCGGAAGAAAACTATTTGTGCTCATCTTGGTTTTAGTACAATGACCTTCTTGCAGACTCAAGTGAAATCATACTCAGAGGCAGGATTGATGTCGTGAGATCATAAAAACCCCACGGCAACATGTTCAACCCTTGATATCTTTTATTGGTTTATAATGATCTATGTTTCCAATATTTTATGCTTTTTCCGGTTTCGATTTGTGAATTTGATTTTTTTGGCCTCATTAATGGTGTTGTTCAAAGTCATATTGGTAGTGACTCGTCAGTATCAATCCTCCGTCACTGTGGTTGTAAATGACAGCTTCATTAATTGTAAAGTCATCGACTATAGGAAAACTTTTTAATTGTCTTGCACTCGAGTAACTGCTAATGACACTTTTTCTTCATATGTTTCATCTTCTTCTTAGACTTTTTTGTATGTGGTATTGACCTTATGTTTTCGTTACCTCAAGAGGTCGCCAGGTGCCTTAATGAGATGACAGGTGAAATCACTAAAGGCCGCGAAACAAGCGACGTGTATTAAGGGCGGCAATAATTATTGTTTCAGGCAATGGCATCTGCCAGTCTCGGGCATGGTGGTGTTGGCAGTTCCAGGTCAATTAATAATTTCAAGGGGTCGTCAAGTTCTGTCGATTGCCTCAGGAGAGAAATGCTTGAAATGAGGTTAAGGGACAATAGGCTGGACCAGGATGACAATACGGTAAGCAGCTTTGTTAAGATATGCTTGCAGTCTGTTTCTGCTAAAAATGATGAAAATTCTACTTTGTTAACTTATTTTATTTCCACAAGGTTATGCTATTGACATTGAAATTTTGATTGTTGAAAATTTAGGAATATTCATGAGGCTGAATATGGCTGCCAAAACAAATTCGAGAATTTGTTTTCCAACACAGATATTTGATTGGATCTGTATCATTCTGCTTTTGTAGGACATCGAGCCAGATGTTATTGATGGAATGGGTGCAGAGGCAGGACATGTAATAGCAACATCTGTCGGAGGTCGAAATGGTCAACCAAAGCAGGTCCAGAGAAAAATTAGGTTTTTGCTTTGTTTCACACTGGTTTTTGGTGCATTTGATTTTTTTTAATAATCTGACATATTTTTTTTTGCTGATATTGGGTAAACAGACAATCAGTTACATCGCAGAACATGTTGTTGGCACTGGTTCCTTTGGAGTTGTTTTCCAGGTATTAGAACTTGCAATGTCTTATTTACATCATTAAGAAATAATTCCTCTTCGATTGTTCCTTATCAGAACGACTGTCTGCTGCTTTTTTAGGCCAAATGTAGAGAAACGGGAGAGATTGTTGCAATCAAGAAGGTTCTCCAAGACAAACGCTATAAGAACAGGGAACTGCAGATTATGCAAATGCTGGACCATCCTAACATTGTCGCTCTGAAGCATTGCTTTTTGTCAACGACAGACAAAGAAGAAATTTACCTCAATCTCGTACTTGAATTTGTCCCTGAGACTGTTAATCGAATTGCAAGGCAGTACAGCAGGATAAATCAGCGAATGCCCCTCATATATGTGAAACTCTACACTTATCAGGTCCAAGACCTTTCATTCTTGTTTCTCTTATTCGCATACATATTTATCTACGAGCTCTGCCTGTTTTTATTCTGTTGCTTGGTAAGTGGCCACGAAAGGTGGTCTTGTGTTTTCTTTGAAACTACTAAAGTGAATGAGGGGCTGAACTAACTGTTTCACAGGAAAATGTAGTTTGTGTTGATCTGACATCAGTCTATGTCAATCACTAGTGGTTTCCTGTCTCTTAATCTTTTGATCAGCAAGGCATCTCATAACATGGGACAGTTGAAATCAGTGGCATCGATTTCCATACCTCAACATCAATCTGTATCGATTGCTAGGGGACTCACATCTCTTGCTTTGTCCATCATCCATTAATGCCAGGGGCCTTGTTGAAACCTTTAACATTTATGTCCACTAATTTGTTTGGATACTTGTTTGCTCAGAGTCTTCAGATATTTTACTATTTTCTGGACGTCTGTTGTCCATGAATTTCTCATAGGTGTAATTCAAGTTTTCTGCTTTTCTGTCAATGTGCTTGTGACTTTGTTCTACTGCAGAAGTTTATGGATGATGTTGATTTCACTTATATGAAACAACAACCATTCGTTGAAATTAACTCGTGTAGAATCTAACAGAGTTCGGCCATGTAAAGGACAATTAGGATAATGTCATTTGGTATATATTTCGACAATGATATGGTCATTTATTTAGATTTATGGTACAAAATGTGCATTCCATTGTTTCTTGTTTAGTTAACTATTCCCCATGTCATTGCCATTCGAGCATCCTTAATGGTCTGAATGTGAATTAGTTTTCAAGTTCATGGTTATTTATTGAGGTTACTACCTCAGTTACTGAATTAAATTATTAGAGAAAGAGCATATGCAAGAGCTATATTGATGGCGAATCTACATTCTTAGTTCTACACAACAAAAGGTTCATGGAACACAGTCTCAGTGAGGACTTTGAGATGGAATTTTCTTTCCTTTTTTTTGAAATTTTCTTTTCCTTTCTTTATATGCAATGCACTTAGTTCTTAATTGAAATCAGTGACACCTTAGTTTGCATGTCAATCTCTGGAATGTATATTAGACTCCAATTACATTGTCACATATGGGTTTGGGTTCTTTTCTCTGGAGTCTACTGCTGATAATCTTGAACAATGTTTTAAAAATTTTGCAGAATATGTTGTTTGTGTTATTGTTTGATGAGGCATCATTTCTTTTTTCATTTTTTCCCAAAATTTTTCTGCGTGCAGATTTGTAGGGCACTTGCTTACATACACAATTGTGTTGGAATTTGTCATCGCGATATTAAACCTCAGAACTTGCTGGTAAGATTCCTCAGATTTTTTATTCTTTCTTTTGCAATTAGCTTTTATGTGAGGTTCTCTTTACAACTAGTGTATTTTTGCACCCAATTGGTCAGCCTGCAGCCTAGATGGTTGTTAAATGGAGTAATCTTTTTAATATAGAAGCTAGATTTTTGGAAGGCAATATGTTTCTTTAAGGGGAAGATGACTAGTTTTGCGGTTAATTTAATCACAGCAAATGGTTCTGGCATTTTCAACTGCTAGTATGCTTTGACACTGCTGCCTGATCTTCTTAGCGCTGGAATTGTTTTTTCTGGTGCTCTCTTTCTTACATTCATTTGTTAATATCAGGTGAATCCCCATACGCATCAGCTAAAGCTTTGTGACTTTGGCAGTGCAAAAGTGTTGGTAAGTTTTTGTTTGCTATTTTAGTTATTTAATATGACGTTGGGTTTTCGGTTGGGGGTTTATGTTGAAATCCTGAACCAGGTGAAAGGAGAACCAAATATTTCTTACATATGTTCAAGATATTATCGAGCTCCAGAGCTTATTTTTGGTGCAACTGAATATACAACTGCCATTGACATGTGGTCTACAGGCTGTGTGATGGCAGAGTTACTACTTGGGCAGGTCATTTGATTATTTGCTTTGGCTTTATCACTTTTATCTTTCTGTTTCTGATGTGACTAACAGTTGTCCATCTTTTGGTTCTTCATCAAGTGTTCTGAAAAGTTTCATCCATAATCCATTTGTTATGCAGCCTCTATTTCCTGGAGAAAGTGGAGTGGATCAACTGGTTGAGATTATCAAGGTAATTGTGTCATGCAGCTGATTCTCGGATCTTTATGGAAGTTGCTGTTGAGTTGGTTGGTGAGCTCATATCAATGATCATGTAGGTCCTAGGAACTCCTACAAGGGAAGAGATAAAGTGCATGAATCCTAACTATACTGAGTTCAAATTTCCACAGATAAAGGCTCATCCTTGGCACAAGGTATTGTTTATTTTACACTTGACACTTTTATTTGCATCATAATATTAGTGGTAAGGACACATGCATGTGAGGAAAATTTCGTAACTATATTGAATGTTGTAGTGCATATGATTGTCGGGGCGAGAGTATGAAGCATTGATGTTAATCAACTGGGTGGAAGAAGTTCTTTTCATCAATGAAGAATTAGCTTTAGTGCATTTTGATTTTTGGGGCCAGAGTATGAAGCATTGATGTTGCGGCTAAGTTGCTGATTACATTCTTTAATGATATTGGGGAAATGTTGGTAAAGATGAGTGGTCATCAATCCTGTGATTTCCACTGAACTCTGTAGTCCTATATATCATGAATGAAAAGATGGCACTAGCACTCAATACAAAGTATCTATGATAAACAAGAAAATATATAATGCTATACCTTGCTAGCTGTATCAGTAACATGATACATACCGAGCCTTTAAGCAATGCAGGTTATTTACTAGTATTAACATCCTGTCTCATGTCTAGTGGTCTAGGTTCCAATAGGGCAAACGGGCAAATAGCGTTGGATGTGAAGTTGTGAATGGAACAGTAACAGAGGGTTTTAAAAAAAAACTTCAAAACCATGTGAAACAGGCCACTTTCACTCCAAAATGGACTAGTCACTGGATGACTAGCCACTTTAGGAAGCCCCTTCCCACCTTTATATTTTAAACACACTTCAATATCTTTTTTTTTCTTTTTTTTTTTTTTTTGGATAAAACACACTCCAATATCTTAAGCAATGGGTTTTGATCCATACTGACAAATATTTTGCACAAACACTAGTTATAAATGCAATCTCTCTTTTATCTGCTTAATTTCACCAGGTTTTTCAGAAACGCTTGCCACCAGAAGCAGTTGACCTTGTCTGCAGGTTTCTGCAATACTCACCCAATCTACGGTGCACTGCTGTAAGTTTGATTTTGAATTTCTTTCACCAAGTTTAGGTACTCAATATTTTGAAGTACTGTTTACTATTGCATTAGTTCTAATTACTTTGCCCTTTGAGTTGCCTGCAGCTAGAAGCATGCATTCACCCTTTCTTTGATGAACTGAGGGACCCAAACACTCGTCTTCCTAATGGTCGCCCGCTTCCTCCTCTCTTCAATTTCAAACCTCAAGGTAAGAGGCTTAGCGGTACTCAAAATTCAGAGGTTGGAAACTGAATTGGAACTCATCATTTATGTAGGTTTTAAACTTTCAATGAATCTGATCTAGTTGCATTTGCTGTAAAAAGATATGATAATGGATGTTTATGGTGGGCTTCAATAAAATATCAGTTTTGGTTGCTAATTGCATAAACAGCAACCATTATCTAGTTCAGTGTGCCAACCATTTATGGTACTTTTTTTTTTTTTAGCGTGCATTGGGGTTTTTTCAGGGAGTCAATGATGCACTCCCATTGTATTGGTCTGATCCATTTAGAATTTCTCATTTGTTAACTTCACATCATCCTACCCCTTACATCATAAGGCGCTGTTCCAATTTAAATGTAAGCATGTAGAGTGTACCGGAGAAATCTTTTCATAGAGTGATGACAAGGAATAGCTCGATTATTATTAATGGCCAGGGACTCAATAATCCAATCCTCTTTATATTCTTGCAGAAGATATGGAATGAATTTTGTTGGCCTATTTAGCATGATCCTTGCTTTTGACAACCTGACCTGTTTTTGGTCAAACCTAGTTTTTATTGGCGGTTGTGCTGGTAAAGAAAGCAAACTGGATTTTGTCATACCAAGCTTTCTGAACATTATCCTATGTGTGGCTGAAATAATTTCCATTCTATTTCTATATAGTTTTGTGAGATTATTTTACAGTGGAATACTCGATTAAATTTAGTGGGCAGGGACTCACGAATGCAATCCTCTTTATATTCTTGCATGGGACATGGAATGAATTGGTTGGCCTATTCAGCACGATCCTCGCTCGGGACTGGTCAACAACCTGACTGGCTTTCACGCAAATCTAGCTTTTTGGGTGGTTGACCAAATCCATTGGTGCATGCAGTGCTAACCCAGATTGAGGAAGCAGTGTCATGGTGAAGAAATCAAACTGGCACCGATATATGGATGATGTTAGCCATAAAGTGAATAAGGTTAAGAGAAGGGATAATGATTCAAAATATAGGTAACGATAAAAAATGTATATTTATTGTGAAAAGTGCATCTAATCAGGCCTTGAAAGTTGGTTAGAATTTTCCAAGGAAATCCACTTCATGGAAACTCAGGTCAAACTCTTGCTACTGGATGCAGTCAAGACTCGCGATTCACCCAACAATCATATGATACTCTGGGTGTTGCCGGCACATGCCATCTTAGGCAAAAAAAACCACCACTTAGTATCCTGTCATGCATTTTTCTTTTTCGTAATTTTTCCCGTTATTTCAAGTTCTATTTTGGTGTATACGCAAGGGATCAGCTTCTGTTGAAGTGGGTTTCTAACATAATGAATTTTGTCTTGGACAGAGATTTCTGGAATTCCTGCAGATACATTGAAGCGGCTTATCCCTGAGCATGCTAGGAAGCAGAATTTGTTTATGGCCTTGCACGCCTAGAGGCTGTTGGTGTGCTATGAACAAGCTGTATAGTTCCTTCTTTTCGCGTCATGTTTTTCCATTAGAGAGCGAGAAAGAGTGCTTGTAATGAGATGCCATCACAATGATAATCTGAGGTCTTGGAGGCTTTTTGTCTGTCTAAATTTTAGTGGGTTGAACCGTTGATGCCCGTCATGCATGTAATCACCTGCTTGGTCAGTATTACCAATGGTTTGTATAAGTTCTGCTGTTATCATAATATAAATTATTTCCATGAATGAGGGAACGGAAGCTATTGGTGTAAGCGGAGTGGCATCTGCTACGTGATCAAATTTAAACTTATGACTTCAGCAGGAAGTTGGTCTCTTTGCTGTAGCACCATTCTCGAGTGTTCATATTCTTTCCTGTAAAATTGCTGCAATCAGTGTTTTCAAATCCCCAGAAGAGAATGCTGTATGGATTGGCTAACATTGTCCATGGTCGATTCTGGTGCTCTCTTCATGTTGTATGGGGTCGTGAGAGGGAGAGCTTTCATGCTGAGGGATTCCTGGGTTTTGATTGCCTTTGCTTATAGCTTTAGCCTTTAGTCATAATGATAGGAATTCTGATAGCGATTCGCATTATGGTGGGAAATTTAATCGCCATTTGCAATACCTACTTTGTAAAATTTATTTTCTATTCGGTTTCTAGTTTTCGGTGTGAACTTGTGACGAGTCCATGCATTTCGATTTTGGGGGTAAAGAGGCATTTGCTATTTTGTACTCGGAACATTTCGATACGTTAACTTCAATTGCATGAATGAGAAGGGCCTTCCTGCTCTTAACAGGTTCCTTTTTTTGGGGTAAAATCTGAACAGGGTTTTTATGCTTTGATATTTTCGAGTTAAGTTTTACTGGGGAATTTCCGCACGCACACGCACGCACACAAAAGAAGAAAATAACCATTGCGAACGAGCTTTAAAAGTGAACTAGGTGACCAACTGAGGAGTGCTCGGTTGGTGACCGCAGCCGTAATAAGGCTCCTGCGGGGCTGCGGTCGTGGGTTCGAATCTCATGTTCGGATTTCGGTCCGGAAAAAATGGTGTGGAAGCTGTGGTCTTCCTTTAGGGTGGAGTGGGAGCTGTTGTCTCCCTTTGGCTGTGTGGAAGCTATGTCTTCCTAATTCTTTAGTGGAGTTGTGTCTCCATATTTTTTTGGAGGAGTTATGTATCTCCGTATTTGTAAGAATGTCTCAGAACTACAATGTAATATGTGTTGAGATGTATGTAAATATAACCATAAAAAAAAAAAAGTGAACTAGGTGCATTCGACCCGTACGTTTTTGCAATACAAGGCTAAATTCGATGATATGAAATATTGAATGAGCAAACATTAGATATTTAGCTCCGTCGATGTTAACTGTCCAAAGCAATGTCTTCCAGCCCATTTTGAGAAATGAATGAATCCCTCAGCACCAGTCCTCTGTGGGATGAAGGCAAGAAGACGTAATTCTTTTCAGTTCATATAGTTTAGATCTAAAGAGATGAAACATCGAAGTCGATCATCGTAAACGAATGAATTGAAAAGAAATTCGTAGAAACGAATGTATTTACCTAGGCCAGACTGTTTAATCATCAAAACGCGTCGCTTTCTCCCGACCCAACTTGTCATCCACTGGGGATCTTCTGAAACAACTCTGTACCCTGCACTCGAATAGAGTTTCCGAGCACCCCAATCATCTTCATAAGCCCAAAGGGCTAAATAATCAAACCCCCACATCAACGACAGCAGGTCGCATGCTTTAAGCAATGCGGTTCCCACTTTCTGCCTCCTATTATTCACATTCTTGAATTAATTTCTGAACAACCATAAAACAAATCAAAACATATACTGGTTGATCTCAAAGCCAAAGAGGATTCAACCCATTTTCTCTCACCTGAAGTCTGGCAGCACAGCTATGCCAGACACATAGAGGTACTCTTCACATCCCTCCGTATACCTCAGCACAGCTTCCTCTCTCATAACTGTAACATCCACCACACCCACTAACTCTTTTTGTGAAGGGTGCAGTGAATCAAAATCATCGGCGGGCTCAGCAACCAAACAGGCGTATCTGCGAGAAAAAAACATTGGATGCGTGTAAAGCGTAAGAATCTATGGTATGCAATGGGTGAACCCTCTGGAGCATGTAAGCACTCAACAAGACCAGCGAAGGCCTCAAATGCGGTCATCATGGAATGAATGACAATGAATTGCTTCCCCTATTTTCAAATTGAATCGAAACCAAAATTATCAATGCTTCATACTTCAAAGACAAACTGAGTCAAGAGGAACGAATGCCTCTTTAGTGTTTTGTTCAAAAGACCTCTTTGTGGTGTGGCCCAGATCTCAAAATTTCTCAAGAAGCACCAGCTAGCATGCCATAGGATGATGTCTCAATTAAAAAGGAGGGACATAGCCCTTACCTGTCTGGTGGTGAATTTCTAAGCCGGTATATTAGAGCAGCAAGAACTTCTGCCTGTATTGTGCAGTACAAAAAATTAGTGATGTACATTCTACTTTTATTATTATTATTTTTTATGATTATTTCTGGGGTGAACTTCAGCTCATTAATCAGTCATTTTAGGGTAGACAAGGGCACCTGAAAGAACTGGAAGAAGAAATCGTTGAAAACAGCTACTGGCACATGAAAAGCTTCTGCTTGGACCTTGGCAACCATCTTCATCTCCTCCTCTTCTTCCACCAATCTCCTCACCTGCCATCCATGCTCGCATACCAAATGCCCAAACTGCCCCTCCCCACGCCCACTCTCACCGTCCTCTCCAACAACACTCACTCCACCAGCTGGGCTTGAATTGCTGTTGCCTTTAAACAGCAGGAAACTTCCCTTCCTCCTACCCCCGCTTCCACCGACGATTTTGCTGTTCTGTCTCAACTCCAAGCAACCCACTTCCCTGAGTTTTCTTCCAATTTCCGGCCTCTTGTAAGCCCAGGCAACTGTCACAAGACTGACAACGGGTGGAGGGTATTTCTGGAATTGCGTTGGAAGAGTTGGGCAGTTTGGGCGTGCCCCCAAATGAGCCATGTCCTGTGAGGGGATTGATGTGGGACTTCCAATAATATTCCCCACTTCGTTTTTCAGATGGGCTGCTGAAACACCTTTGTATTGATAGATACATCCTTTTCTGCCTGCTTTTTGTGAATAGAATGGTAGAAGAAAGTTGTCTAACGTGCAAAGTGGTTTCATTCGGCGTAGAGGGCTTACATGTTAATTTTTTTGTGTATCTTATCTGCGCCACTTGTACAGCGAGTTAAATGTGCGGTACAGGACTATGTAACATATACACCCTCGGAATTTGCTGTTCACACCTGAGAAAGTCTACTCTTTGGGGTGTATGAAACTTGGTTTGAACTTTCAGCAATTGAAGCAAAGAAAACAAATATTTCGTTTGTTCCATGGCAACTACGAATATGGGATTAGGTATTGTGTTTCCAGAATCGATTATAGAACCATGTCGCAGGGTCTTTTTACCTCGATTCTACGTGATTCTACCGCTTCTGGGTCATTGCGGGTTGGGCAGATGGCTCATGGCTGTATTCTTCGAATTGGGTTGGAATCTGATCTGTTTCTGTCTAACAATCTTCTTCATATGTACTGTTCTTGTGGATCGATTTCGACTGCTTTTCTGTTGTTTGATGGAATGCTTGCAAGAGATGTTGTTTCTTGGAATACCATCATTTCTGGATTAGTTGGATTTGGGCTTTTCGGAGAGAGTCTTTGTTTGTTTCGTGAGATGAGACGAAATGGATTCTGTCCCAGCCAGTCCAGCTTTGCTTCTGTTTTGGTTGCCACTGCCAAGATGGTTAACTTTGGATACTGCCAACAAATTCATGGTGAAAGTTTGAAATGTGGGTTGTCTTCTAACTGCCACGTGGGGAATTCACTGATGTCTGCTTATCTCAAGTGTGGAGAAATCAAGGATGCAAGGAATATATTTGATAGAATCAGTACTTTTGATGAAATTTCTGTTGAGATCCTATTGGGAGGATACATACAGGATGGCAATTTTGATGAAGCTTTTCAACTGTTCAGATTTTCAATCGCAGAAGGCGTAGATATCAGCTGTTTCACATTTTCCAATTTAGTACGCTTGTGTTCAATCATTCGAGATATTGAGAAGGGAACCCAAATTCATGGTCATGTTGTGAAGCTTGGATTGGATTTGGATGTTTCCACTGTGAATTCTCTTATAACATTTTATGCTAGATTGAATCTTTTAGATGATGCAATGCGTTTGTTTTGCTGTTTAAAGCAGCCTGATGTCATCTCATGGAATTCCCTGATTGGTGGCCATGCGTTCAACAATCTTGGACATGTTGGTCTGGTTCTTGTTGGAAGGTTCTTGTTCACTGGAATTAGAATGACAGAATCAACCTTCTCAAGTTTTCTTTCTTGTTGTGCAACTGTCACTGTTCTTGAGAATGCAAAGAAAGCTCATGCTCTGATCTTGAAATTGCGAGACTGCATTGATCAAGGAACTAGCAATATTATACTGACCATGTATTGTAGGTGTGGAAGTTTACATTATGCGAATGATCATTTTATGACAATGGAAGCGAGAGATGCTGTGGCATTCAATCTGTTGATCAGATTATTTAGAGATCATTGCCTCTTTGAAGAATCAATCAAAATTTTCTGTGGTGCACAATTGAAGGGTTTTACTGATGTCGATGAGATTACATATTCAAGCATCATTTCTAGCTGTGCGAAGTTGGCTTCATTAGAGATAGGACACCAAATTCACAGTTGCATTGTTAGGACTGGATTCGAGAGTATTTTCATGCTCAGAAACTCTCTTCTAGAAATGTACTCTGTCTGTAGAAGTTTAGATTCCATGGAGAAAATGTTCGTTGAAATTGATGTACCAGATCAATTCTCTTGGAATATCTTGATTATGGGATATGCCCGCTGTGGAATTGTTGAGGCTGCAATCGGAATTTGGGAGGTAATGAGGGAAACTGGTGTGGAGTTTAATGGATTTTCATTTGCTGCTATGGTAGATATATGTGATGTAGTTGGGAATTTGGCACTCTGTGAACAGATGCAAGCATACATCATCAAATCAGGGCTGATTTTTGATACAGCTCTGATGAATTCTTTACTCACCATGTATGCCAATCATGGAATGATGAAAAAGGCATGCACAATATTCAATGAAATACATTATGCTGATTCCATTTCGTGGAATTCTATGATTTCTGCTTATGCACAGAATGGGTTCGCTGAAGACTCTCTCAATTTTTATTTATCGATGACTCAGATGGGCTTAAAACCAAATCATTTCACCTTTGTGAGCATCTCCAAGTCATGTGCCACACTTGCAAATCTCGCACTCTGTTCACAGCTCCATTCCCAAGTCATAAAAAGAGGATTTGACTTGCATACTTCAATCTCCAATGCCTTTATCACAATGTATGCTAGGTGTGGTGATATCTGTGAATCATCCAAAATTTTTCAAAGCACCACCTATAAAGATGTAATCACATGGAACTCAATGCTATGCGGTTATGCTCATCATGGGTATGGAAAACAAGCGCTTGAAGCATTTTACCAAATGAAAAGCTTGAAGGAAAAGCCAAATGAAATCACATTTGTTGGCGTCCTTTCTGCTTGTAGCCATGCTGGGTTGATACACGAAGCCTGGGAACTTTTCTCGGCCATGACCACAGAATATGGTATCATCCCAACTGAGGAGCACTATTCTTGCATGGTTGACATCCTAAGCAGAGAAGGGAAACTGAGTGAAGCAAAGGACTTGATTGAAAGCATGCCATTTGATCCATGCTCTTTGATTTGGAAAACACTACTCCGTGGTTGCAAGGAGAATGAGAATATGGAGCTTGGTGAGGTAGCAGCAGAGAGGATAATGCAGGCAGAACCACATGATTCAGCTGCCTATGTACTTCTTTCTGACATCTACAACTTGGCAGAGAGGAGAGAAGACAAGGCTGGGATGAGGAAGATGATGAAAGATAAGGGGGTGGAGAAGGAAGCTGGATGTAGTTGGATATAAGCTCGAATACAAAGCTAGGTGGAAAGGAAGATACGTTGAGTCTGGCTGGAAAACAAATAATTACAGAACATCGCCCGTGGCGACCTGGATGTGCAGGGATTTAAAGATTTTTGTTTTACCTTTTTCATAGGAATGCTTGGCTCAGGGAAAGAAAGCTGGTAGGACTGATCAAGTTGTTTTATTAAACCTGTATAGAATCCTGTGTGGAAATTTACAGCCAGCGTAGCATGATAATTTGAGGAAGGAGATTGGTTCCTGAATTGTCATAGTATTGGGCTTCCCAAAAGCTGATTATCATTGCATATATTTCAATCTCCATTATTTATATTTCATCCAAGAAATTTGTAAATTTTATTTGTATTCCCTTTATTTGAACGATTGTACTCATTTTTCACACTAGCTTCTACACTTTTTCTCTCTTATTTTCAAACATTCCCTCTTTTTTCCCCTTGTCCCAAAGCAGTCTATAGGTATACGATCAAACATACTTTTAGATCCATTTGAATTTTTGTGATGCTTCCAATTGTGATCCACCCTGCTTATCCATAAGCTGTTGCGTATGAGTTCAGCAATATTGGTGTATTACGTGTTCAGATGTGGTGAGGGCAGTAGGGTGTTATCCTTTTGGATTTAGCTTGAGAGAATTGCTGATTGATGAGATTGCGCATTCACGTTAGCCCACGCCAAAGCATGATGCCTGTTTGTTTAAAAATCGTCATACAATCGGCCAACATTTATACTGAAGAAATTCCAAGAGTGGAATCTATTCTATATGTGGGTTTGCTGCAGATTGTTGAATTAGGGGATGCATTTGATGATAAATGTTGTGATGGATGGAATGTAGTATTCACGATTTCGAATATGGGTGATAAAATCGATTGGTGGGTGGTTGGGTGGGTTGAATAAAACATTTTTATTATTTCGATTATATATATGTTATCTAGCATTGGCGTTGATGTTGTCATTAATATCACAATTGATAATTTGTTTATGCTGTACATTTCATCATCATTATCATTTATCATTGTTTTTCTAAATTTTAATTTCAATTCCCATCCAAAAATAAAAAAATTTCAATTGTCTGATCATTTTTTGTGTCTTCTAGATTTGAACTATCATGTATTTTCATAGAAATTTAAAATGATTAGAAATCTTATTATATTGTAATTAAAATCCTGAATTCACGTCCAGTCCGGTTTCTATAGTGAGTAGAAACGGCTCCCAGCTAAGAACCGGTAGATGCAAAGGCACGTGGCTCTGGCCCTATTTTCCAAAGACAAGGACGTGAAATCAGCGGCGAGGTCACCTTTTCCAAGGGCGCTACTGGTTTATCAGTGATACCTCCGTCTCGCCCATCGGATGCGGTTGCCAGTTTTCCCGATACCCGCCATGCAATTGCAATGCCAGACTCGAAAATAATCAAACCACCATCTTCCATGATTATGACAAATTTAGTGGGATTGCGATTTGTCTAATATTTGCATTATACAAGCTTGGATTCAAAATCCTCACAGGATTGCATATTTGTACGCAAAACGCAACGGGAAAATTAAAATAAATTAAAAATGTGGTTTTTAAAATTTACAATTGCACAAAGAATGAATTTTTTTATTTTGGGCTTTTTGTAATTATACCAACTATCATTGACTTTAGTTCCAAATATATTAATTGCATTTCTAAAATCCCAAATTTATCACTAGGTTTGCAGTCAATTTCAAAAACACTCAATTTGTGAATTAACATATTAATTTATATGTAAAATTACTAATATGCCTATTTAATTTTGAACATAATAAATAATTTAAATATCATAACTTACTAATGCTCTAATTGCATACGCTCTCTAAATTTAAAGAACTTTAATTTCACCTTTTATTTTATATTATTCTATACTGGTGGTATTTTGAATATTTATAAAAATTTAACTAACAATTTTTAATGGAACGGACATTTTTTAGATTAATTGCAAACATAATAGATATATCTGCAATTTTAGAAACGCAGTGAATGTACTTAAGATTGGAGTCAAATGTGGTGATTAATTTAAAAAAAATCTTCTTATGTTTTAAAAAATTACAAGGGAGACTTTTGTTTTTTCAAAACAGAGGCGGACTTCTTTCTAAGGCTTGGTTGGCGCTATTGAAAAAGCCGCGCCCCACAATCCTTTCTCCGCTCGGCCAGCATCGCGCAGCGGCTGACCTTGGCTGTAGAAGATCATATATCTATATCTTGTTCTGCTTGCTCTTCTCTGCCCATCCTTTCTGCGCTTCCCCAGCCTTTTCACCTTCCGTTTCCCGTCGACAGCTGCAGCCATTTCTCCCTCCATTTTTTCTGCTGTACACCGATTCCAGCGTCGGCTTTACTCAAAGCTGCTCGCTTTCTGTCCCTTTTCTCCCTGAGTCGAGCAGTCAGTGATAAACCATCTTTCAGGTTTAGCTACTCATAATTCCTTCACCATGTCTCTTTCTTTCCTTTTCTTTTTACTCTCTCTTCCCATCCTTTTCATTACGTTGTTGATGATTGTTATGCTGGTTGGGGTAGTGTGGCGGGGATGAGAGTACCCTGGTATTGTTATGATGCATGGTACAGTCGTTGAGCTGGCTTTTAGGGAATTAGTTTTTGTGTGTGTGTGTGTGTGATATTGGAATTAGTTTGTGTTGTGTGACGGTGAATGATGAACGGGCTGAAATGGGATTAGGGAATCGGGATGGTGAGGTTGTGGCTTCCGCAGTATGACATTTGATTATGAATAACGGCAATGGCTATATTAGTGACTTATTGTGGTTGTGATATGGGTTATTGGCTGAATGCGTTGTTATATCAGAGCACTATTTTGATATTCTGATGAATGATTATAGGATTATAAGGATGATAGTCGTGGGGTGGTTGTTGGATGCCCTAATAAGGCTGGTGGAGAACTGTGGAACTATGGTTATAATGGTGGTTGCCATTTTTACAAATTGGATTTTGGCAGTAATTGACCGATTTGTCAAATATGGTTTTGTGAACTGTTATTTATAACATTATTTTGAGTTATAAGGATTCAAGTTTCTCTTAATTCTCAGTGTTTGAACATTATTATTATTAGAGTGAGTTTCTTTTATGCTCACCAATTTTATTTATACTTACCAATTTTACCTTTAATTTGGTTTATGCTCATGAATTTTTGAAAATGCCTCTTTTTTATCCTAATTACACATATAATCAAGCCGTCACTGATGCGTTAGTTCGGCTCGGCCGTTAACCAAGGGTGAAACTGCTAATTTATCCCACGTGTAGGGTGTGTTTGGGAATAGATAAAACTTTTGATGAAAAGTTTTGGAGAGTAAAAGTTGTGAAATAATGTGATATGATAAGGGTAACGATAATAAGTAAAGATAATAAAATTAAAATAGATAAGTTAGTTGTGTAGAAATGATTGAAAAGTACGGTAGTTTTATAGGAAAATGTGAAGAAATGATTAAAAAATAAGGTAGTTATGGAGATTGAAAAATTTTAACTTGACATATTCTACAAATTGCCAAATACACCTGTAAAATATTGCCTTAATCTGTTTGCCCTATTTCGAATTCAAAGACTATTTTTCTTCCTGTTAGTCCTGTCGCCTCTCCACTTCTTTGCTGCTGCTCCTCATCTCTCTTATCTTCAATAGTCATATTCACGCCTCTTCTCCTCTTCGCTGCTGCTGCTGCTGCTCATCTCCTTCATCTCCAGCAGTTGTCTTCACGCCTCTCCAATAGCCACTGCACAGAGGTCCACCTCTCCGCTACTGTTGCTCGTATGCTTCACCTCCATCAGTTGTCCGCGTACAACTGCCCCTCTTCCTCCTTTCTTGCCACTCCTCTCCTTGCTTCCTTCCCTCTCCCTAATTCTTGTTGCATACAAGTTCGGTATAACTATCTGTGCCATAATTCTTGCAGTCTCTTTATATGAATAGACGATTTTGAGGAGATACTGGGAATAGATGATTTTGGGGAGAGATATGGGGGATATCTTATGTGATTTGCTGCCGGGGTAATATGGGGATTTTGAAAGATTTAAGTTATTTAAAAAATGAAATCTACCTATCGGATTAGGATGAAAAATTGTGCGCACGAAATCTGTGAAATTGGAGGGGCCCTCATTATTATTATTACTTTTAATAAGTGCATTTCTTTAGTTGTTGTTTATATGATTTTTAGCTATTCTTCTTTAGATTTATCTATTTTATTGCATTATAATTTTTCATGATGCCTTCCAAGGTTAAACATGTTTGTAACAATAATTGAACTGGTTTGAACGAACTGCTCAATGGACCATTTCGGTTACTGCTCCATCCTTAAACATTTCTGTCATACATATATCATTTTGAATACCATTTCTAGTTCAACTTCATGACTATTTCAAATATTTTTCGTTTTCCCTTCTATCTCGAGAGAGACACATATAATTGTCTACTTTCGTTCTCTGATTTCTAGGGCTTTTATTCTTCTGTTAAGGTTTCTATGGCTTGCATTGCTCACCATGTCAGAACCGGATTCACATTTCCTCAAATTGGTTCTGGAAAAGCGTTATCCAGGAATCACCTTTCCTCATACAAGAATCAATCAATTTATTTATCGGGAAACTGTAGACAGCGCTTTCCTGAATTCTGGTTCACTGGAAAATTCCATCTATCAACCACTTGTTCAAATTCTTTCTCATTAACCACAGCATTGAAGAGCTTAAATGAGAAGTCAGAGCAGTCTGGCGTTGTTACTGATAGCAAAATTCCTGGTAAGAAAGGTCGACAGTTTGTAGCTAGTTTTTTCCTTCTTACCTATGCTTTATAGCATGAGTTTTCATCTTCAGTGCAGAAAATTTATTTTACTTTGAGTGAAGTTTCTAATGATGTCTAGCTCTAAACTAATTAATATGTTTTTCTTTTCCTTTTTTGACATACTAGTTTGAAAATAGTCATTATAAGCTCCCATTTGTGGTTGGTTGGTACATTTAGCCAAGAATCAATATACTGGCAACATTCCTAGAGGCATCTTTAACTGTGAAGTTGATTTAAGTGTGAGAAATTTCTTGTTAATTATTGTATTGAGCTAAAGAGAGTGATTTTACTTGCCTATCATACTGCAATAATTGAAGTTCTTGGAAATCTCAGAGAACTGCATAAAGGAGTAAATACGAAGAACCCATGGGGACAAGAATCAGAATTTTAAATCTGAAAATCTAAGCGAATGACGGAAATATGTTTAGTACTTGCGAGTTATGAGCTAAAGGCTTTGATAGATTATTCTAGGTTATAGACCTTGTTCTGATGACTTCACCCTTAACATCTTGTCATGTGACATTATTGATCAAAAATATATGTTCCACATCTGTTTGTCACTTGATTGTGTAATGAAAAGTTGGTTGATATGGTAGTGAATAGTCATTACTTTAAGTAATTTCAAAATCCTAATCTGGCATTTTCTGCTCTGAAAATTTACATTGTATTTTGTTTGGATAATTTCTCTTTTGGGGTGCTGACTTTTTTTTTTTTTTTGTGTGTGGATATTTTATGCCTGTCTTTACTTGTACGAAAGAGAGAGTGGTTGTGTTGGTCATTGGTGGTGGTGGTAGGGAACATGCACTTTGCTATGCATTGCAACGATCTCCATCCTGTGATGCAGTATTTTGTGCTCCTGGTAATGTTGGGATTGCTAGTTCAGGGGATGCCACTTGCATATCAGATCTTGATATTTCCAACAGTTCAGCCATCATCTCATTTTGTCAGCAGTGGGGAGTTGGACTGGTTGTAGTGGGTCCAGAGGCTCCTCTGGTTGCTGGCCTTTCAAATGATCTTGTTAAGGCTGGCATTCCAACCTTTGGCCCATCGTCAGAGGCTGCAGCTTTGGAGGGTTCAAAGGATTTTATGAAGAAGCTATGTGACAAATATGGAATTCCTACTGCAAAGGTTGTCCTTGGCCTTGTCTTTTTGGTGCTATAATCTAATTCACTAGCATTTTATTGCCATTCACACAAGCTATTGCTGGTATGTTTACCTATAGCTTTGTTGGTCAATTTGTTTGATTTCCTTGCAAAATGAAGTTGATCAGTTTAATAAATTCGCATCAAGATATTATCAATTTATCATGTTGGGGCTTGAACAAGAGTATAATGGCTGCATAACGTTTACTAGCAAGATTAATGCCAAAAATACATGTGAGTGCATCTCTGTAAGGTATTTATTGATCATGCTTCTAATCGGTGGAGCCTATCTGTTCATTATTTCTGCTACTAGCACCTGCTGGATGCAAATAATAATCCTGGTGCTAGTTTCACATTGACCTATTTAAAATGTTAACTCTTACTAGTTTTATCTTCACTAATGTTGAATATATCTGTATTAATAAGAGGTATGGTTTGGAAACCAAAGTAAAAACTTCAGGATGAGGGTTCCTTAGTGTTTTGGTCAAGAAAGAGGAACATATAAATCATTGCTAGAGGCTTCCTTACCTTGCAGGGTATATTCTCTTTAATTTTGCCTTGCTTCATTCTTGCAATCCTGATAAAAGTTTTGCTTGTTTCCAAATTGTCCTTTTCTCTAATTATTTGCAACATTGAGTTCATAATCCAGATAATAATTTATTTTTTTCTTGAGATGTGAAAATGATAATTTTTTGAACTCTGAAAAGAGTTAAGGTGTCCCCATGTACAATAATGACAGCTAAATGAGTAAAACCATACAACAAGGTGAAACTATTGGCTGTCATCTTAATTCTACCTAGGAGGAGGTAAGGGCAATTCTTCATCCTAGAGCACGAGAAGGAGAATATGACCTCAAGATCCCACTGTAGAACACATGGGCAACTTTTAGCCACATGAACATAATAACAACACATAGGCGCTTGTTGGAAGTGTAAACAAAAGATGAGACAACATGTCTAGACCTAGGTTGCCCTTTAATGCTAAAAACTAAACTACTGATTCCCATTACTTCTGCTGGAAAATTTTAAAGGAACGATTCTGTAGGTACTTTTTTTGTATCAAAGGTCTTTTTTTGTATCAAAGGTCTCCAAAAAGTGGTCGCAGTTGTGACCTTATTGCAAAAGTTATTTTTCATGGTTATTTGTTTATTGTAGATCAGTTTGGAAAGATGTACCGTAAGGAACAGCTACGTCTGTGGCGCATCTGTCAGAACGCATTTTATATTTTGTGTTGCTTGTTTTATTCTGTGCTCCAACAGAGATCAATATTGTGGATATTTATTTTTATTTTTATTTTGATTGCAGTATCGAACATTTACAGATGCCTCAGATGCAAAGCAATACATTCAACAACAAGGTGCACCTATCGTTGTCAAGGCAGATGGTTTGGCTGCAGGAAAGGGTGTTGTTGTTGCTATGACTTTGGAAGAAGCATATGAAGCTGTTGATTCAATGCTGTTGAAGGGTGTGTTTGGATCTGCTGGATGTAGAGTCATAATTGAGGAGTTCCTTGAAGGAGAAGAAGCTTCATTTTTTGCATTGGTGGATGGTCAGAATGCATTGCCTCTTGAATCTGCACAGGATCACAAACGTGTTGGTGATGGAGATTCAGGGCCCAATACAGGGGGAATGGGGGCTTATTCTCCTGCTCCCGTATTAACAAGAGAGCTTCAGTCAGTTGTCATGGAATCAATAATTCTTCCGACAGTTCAAGGAATGGCTGCAGAAGGTTGCAAGTTTGTTGGTGTCTTGTATGCAGGCCTGATGATTGAGAAAAAATCTGGTCTGCCTAAGCTGATTGAGTACAACGTTCGCTTTGGTGACCCAGAATGCCAGGTTTTTAATCATTTGCAAGTTTGGCTGTTATCATGATTTTTTTTTTTTGTTATCAGGCCACCTACCTTGGATGACCAGGTTCCTGACAGTTGTGTACTCCGAGGGAGGGGTAATGAGGTCTCTGCCTCTATCCCAACACCCTGATACACACTCATGTGACATGTCAGCCACTTGATCATCCAAGTGGTGACTATTTTCAGGAATCTTTAGTTGGATGCAATATGGGCTCCTAAAATCGAATGCTTTGCTAAACTTCAATGATTATGATGTTTCTGTTTGTGAGCTCCTTGCAAGGATATTTAACTTTCTTCGACTGTCTTTAAGTTGGAGACCAATGTTAATAGTATTCTACTTCTGGCATTATATGCTTTTCCCTCATATAATTTGCTATTATGAGCTCAATATATACTTGTCTTCAAGATCTGTCTTAAGGTACAGCTATCACTAACAATGATTTGATAACTCATGTTTAGGCTTCCCCAAGTATATCTATTCTTCTGCTGGTTCTGTATTATGGATCTGCAGTGATCTCCTAACGTTCTTCTAGATCTTGCTTTATGGCCTCAAATGTAGGAATAGCATGTGCGGCTGTATAAAGTTTGTGACCTTCTACTCTAGTTCTTTTGGATCAAAAGTTAAACGGAGATGCATTCTGCAGAACAAACATATTTTACCTTCTGATTGCACATGAAGAGAAAATTGCAATTGTTCTGAAGGCTTGAAAATTGTCAACATGATTAGGTCCTTGCCTCTTGATTGACAACTCTTGTGATTTGATTGTTTATGTATCTAGATTTAACTGAGTTTTTATCAAGATGATGCACAAGAAGAAATATCATCTCTACAAACAAGTACCCAACTTAAACTGAATATGGACAATTAACAGGTGTTGCTGTGTTAAGTGAATTTGATGTGTATTATATGTTACATCTAAGAATTTAGTTTTCACTTTTTCATTATCCATTTTCATTCAGAAAATATCATGAATCATGAAAATGCTTGGGCTTTGAATGTAAATTTTATGGTGTTATGGTTTTGTAATGTCCACTGATAATGCTAATTTACATGCATCTGTGTACTTCATTATGTTTATGCCAGTTTCTCTTCTACCCAAATTGAATTCTTTTTATGTCATCAGGTTTACTCAATTTTCTCACGATAAGAAACTGCACTTGCAGGCTTTGATGGTTCGTTTGGAGTCTGATTTGGCACAAGTTTTACTTGCTGCATGCAAAGGAGAATTGGGTGAGGTGTCACTGAGTTGGTCACCTGGATCTGCCTTGGTGGTGGTCATGGCCAGTCAAGGTTACCCTGGGTGCTACAAAAAGGGGTCTGTGATCAGAAACCTGGATGAAGCAGAGCATGTTGCTGCTTCTGTCAAAATATTTCACGCTGGAACTGTACTTGATTCCGACGGTAACTTCATAGCTGCAGGTGGGCGTGTGCTCGGGATCACAGCCAAAGGGAAGGATATAGAAGAGGCCCGGGATAGGGCTTACCAAGCAGTTGAAGAAATCAATTGGCCGGAAGGTTTCTTCCGTCGAGATATTGGTTGGAGAGCCCTTCGACGTCCTCAATTGGCGATCAACGAATAATTTTGTCTTTTGAGGTGACAGTGGATTTCTATTTATTAGCATATTTTTAACAACATATGCTCATCTAAATGGAGGATGGACGAGAGAGAGAGCCCAAGAGGGGTTACAGGCAATAGAAAAATAGAAAGTTGTACTGTCACAAAGTGAGACATTAGAAAAATGGCAGCATATGAGAAAATCCCTTTTCCTTTTCGTATAATAATAGTTCATCTTACTCCATTGTGTACTTTAAAGTCCCATAATGTTGGCATGTAGCATGTGAAAGGCATGATCAAACCAACCATCAGTGTTGGGTTTTTGCAGGTGGATATAAAAATTCTTAGAGAATATCCAAAGATAATTGCTTGAATGCTGAACCCTACATGAAATTTTGAATGAGACAATCTTCATATTGACTATATAGTGCTAAGACATTTGGCTAATTTTTTTTATTGAAACAAACTTATAATTTCTTAAATTAGTATTTCTAACCTCCGTACTTTTGGCCGCAAAAGCACAAACTGCTTGCACGTTCACACTTATGGGCATGAATGTGGATTGGGACGGTTAGGGGACTTGGGACAGTACTTGGTCATTGCATGCTTCATGTCCCCCTACCTACACCTAGCATCTGCGTGTATTTGGTAGGTACCCCTACTGTGGCATTACAGAGTTCAAGGACTGCTCCCTTGTGACTGTCCTTGGACTGTTCTAATCCATTTCCCACATTGTGGCTCCTTGTAGAAGTTTCCTCCATCCAATGTTCTTGTCCATGAATTTAGTGGGCCACTGAGTCAACGTGATCGGGTTGTAATAGACTCTTGAGTCTATATACCTGTTCCTGTCGAGACTTAAGATCCTGCTAAAATAGTGTAGCCACGAAGCTACTCGACCTTCCAGTCTGCTGCAGGTGGGTGCATGCTCAGGAAGCAGTTTGCTGTGGAAGAAATTTCATCTCAGGTTCATTTTCTTCCAAATGCAGTTTTATTTTGCGCAAAAATGATTCCCCCCCCCCCCCCCCCCCCCCCTCTCTCAAATTCTTATGAATTTTCAAACGCTAGTCATATTCAAATATGTAATAGTAGTACAAAGGAATTTGCTGTTCAGAATTGGGATATTGGTAGCAATTGCAATGGTTGTACCCTAGAGTACTTGCAATTCATGCCCGTGAACTTTATCCAACATTTGGTATTGTTATGTATGCTCTGGTCCTTAGGAAGCTAGTTGATGATGCATCGAAATTTTTAAATGACAAGGTCACTAAGGCAGTGATTACAGTGCCTGCATACTTCAATGATTCCCAAAGGACAGCAACAAATGATGCTGGGTATCTTCATTGGCATATGGGTTTGAGAAGAACAACAAAACCATTCTTGTGTTTGACCCTTTGGGTGGCACATTTGACGTCTCAGGCATTGGGCCTACTTTGGCGTTAGTTTCTGACTGATATTTTATGTTACTGAATAGTTATTCTCTTTGTTATAGTTGTGTAATTTTTTGCTCCGCGGCATGCCTTAAAAAGAATGCATACAGCGACTTTTTTATGCTTATATGATAGCTTATCTTTGGAATTTGTTTTGTACTTGGCCTTTCTAATTGGATTGCATTCTAACTGAAAGAAATTTCAAGTTTGCATAATAACAAGACCAGTAGTTTTATTCACAAATAAGATCAGCTGGTGGCTTTTTTTGTCGCTTTTTTTTTTTTAAAAAAAAAGATCAGCTCGTGGTGTTGAAACATGAATTTTCACTATTGCAAATGTTTGATATGGATGACTGAAGGCTGTAATTACTTGTTTTTGGATGGGATGAAATTCCGTTCATTGTTTTTCGATCCCCATGTGTTTTTCAATAATTAGTTTTCTTACTTTCTTGTTAAGAAGTACATTCTATTTTTTGAAAGAATTTGCATATTTCTAAGTATTTATTTTTCCTTATGTAAAGCTATTGCTTCTTGCTTGTTTGGGCTGGCTTGTTGCCTTTTGTATGCCATTATTGCAGGCTGTTTATTGTAGCTTGCTATTGCTTATATCAAATTGCTGGGCCTATTCTGGGAAGTGTCTTGCTTTTTTTTTTTTTTTTCCAGGCAAAGACTTGTTGCCAGCTTCTGTTATCAGCCTAGCTCCCACAATTATTACTTAATTTCTCAAGATTGTCTGTCATTTTTCTGTTTTCACGTCCTACATATTTCACCTTTAACCAAAATCTTTTCTTAGTATTTCTTAAATGAGAACTCCTATTTCTGATTTTGTTATACTGAGGCTGTTAGCAAGTGTAATTATTAGCGATCTAGGTGCCTGTTTGTATTACAAGATTTGTGGAACTAAGGCTTTTCTGTCCTTGAAAGCCAGTTCTGTCATGCCCATGACTGGCATATGTTATTTGGGGAAGGTGCACTTATTCTGCCCGTGTTAGAGCACAGTGTGAAGTCATTCCATAGATATCCACTGGATTGCTAAGCTCATTTCTGTTTGCTTGCTGTTATGGTCATTGATGAATGCTAAGCTGTTCCACTTTTTGAATGATTAGATATCTGGAGTGCAGTTCTTAAGGTTGGAGATGGTGTGTTTGAGGTGCTCTCAACATCTGGGGATACACATTTGGGCGGTGACGACTTTGATAAGGTATTTTCTCATACTTTCATTCCAAAGAATTTTGGGTATGGCGGGCGGGTGGGGGTGGTCCTTTCATGCCGCAACATTAGCGCAATGATGATTTACTGGACTACAAATGTGTACTTCTAATGAAACAGAGAATCGTTGATTGGCTTGCATCAAACTTCAAAAGAGATTAAGGCATTGATCTTCTGAAAGACAAACAAGCTCTTCAGCGACTCACTGAGACTGCAGAGAAGTCTAAGATGGAGCTTTCATCATTGACTCAGACCATTATCAGGTTGGTTCATTGTCTTCTTGCTCAGACGAGAATGGTTAGCTTCCTTGAAGTTTGTTTTTCTTGTATTTTTATATTATGTTTTACTTAAAGTGACTGTTTATTTTACCAGTTTACCTTTCATTACTGCAATTGCTGATGGCCCCAAGCACATTGAAACAACCCTTAATGAGGGCCAACTTTGAGGAACTCTGCTCTGACCTGCTAGATTGGTGAGAATTTTCTTTCAGGCAGTTGCAATATTCATTATTATTTCTATGTGATCATTGTTTATGCACTGTGGAAGATAATTTCTTGTTGGTTAGTTTACTAAATAAATTGTATGCCCTTTTCAATGTTCTTGTTGGTTAGTTTACTGAATAAATTATATGCCCTTTTAAATGGGATTTCTTTTTTTGATGCATGATTGGCTTCTGAGAAAGAGTATAATATGTTTCCATTGGAATTCATTTATATGGCCTCTATATATTTTTTTCTTATCTGGTATTGCATCTCAGAATATCCTGTGTCTAAATCGGAGTGTGTAGTGGAGAAGGTGAAGACTTGTTTCTGCTATTTGATATTTTCTTGTAAATTCATTTACTAGAGAAAAGCCTGAAGATCAGTTCTTTTCACAGAAAATTTAACGTGGCACATGGGCCTTTATTTTTCCTGCATATCTTTGTCTCTGGACAGCTGAAATGCTATTAACTATCTTTGTTCTTCTGGTGCTCATTTGCATCAAACAGAAGACATTTAGTGTTTGTTCTCTCATAGGTTTAAAAGCCCTGTAGAAACTTCATTGAGGGATGCAAAGCTATCTTTCAAAATTTGGATGAGGTGATACTTGTGTGTGGGTCAACAAGAATCCCTGCAGTTCAAGAACTAGTGAAGAAGATGACAGGGAAAGATCCCAATGTCAGTGTTAATCCGGATGAAGTTGGTGCTTTAGGTGTCACTGTTCAGGTATTTTGATGTGAAACTATTTTCCTTTCCTGTTTGTTGTGCATTTTTTCTAATTTTATTTCCAGTTTCTTCATATGATGATTGGTATTGGGCATTTTTCCATGCTTATCATTTTTCTGGTTCTTCAATTCATCAGTCTGGGGTATTTGCTGGGGATGTTGGTGACATTGTGCTCCTCGATGTCGAGCTGCTGTCCCTAGGTTTGGAGACCCTTGATGGGGCGATCACAAAGATTATACCAAGGAATACGACATTGCCAACGTCCAAATCCAAGGTCTTTTGGACTGCTGCTGATGGTCAGACAAGTGTCGAGATCAATGTTCTCCAGGGGGAGGAGTTCGTCAGGGATAGCTAATCACTCGGAAGCTTCCGTTTGGATGGAATCCCAACTGCCCCATGTGGTGTTCCCCAGATTGAGGTCGAGTTTGACATTGACGCGAATGGTATCCTGTCTGTTACAGGTGTCAACAAAAGCACGGGAAAGAAGCAACAAGTACTTTGCTAAATGATGAGGTATGTCTTTTCTGATTGCAATTGTCTCGACTAGTTAAGTAGAGTTTAAGAATGGTGACAAATGAATTGGTGTGTTTTGGCCGGTGCAATATACAGACATCAACTGACTTCGCTGCTTAGCTGATGAAGTTCATCTCTACTGCATTGATTTATCAAGAGTGCCTTGGGGTTTTGGCTATCAAGGTCTATAACATTGCCCAATGTAACCACTTGCACTGACTGCTCAAAAGCCTCAACACCTGCTTATTTCAGTTAGCATTTTAAGTTAAGCAGGACATATCTTAAAGTTGGTTTGCTAGGGCAACCATCTACCTAAGTTGAGGATGCTTTGTGGGATTGCAATCTGCACTTGAATTAGGTGCTGTGAATGGCCAGGGCATTGGATTTTGGTAGGGCAAAACAGCTAGGAACATGGAAGGCATTGATGGAGAAAGTTCCATTCAGTGGCTTGCAAAGCTTGGGTTGTTATTCCCTTAGGGTGTGTTTGTTTGGGGCCAAAACTTGTCAATTAAAACTTTTCAACACAAAACTTTTCACTCTTCATAACTACTCTATTTTTTAATTATTTTTTCACATTTTTCTATACAAACTACCATACTTTTCAATCATTTCTACACAACTACCCATACAACTAACCTATCTATTTTAACTTTATTCTCTTTACTCCTCATCATTACCCCTATTATATCACATCGTTTTCTATCAATTTGACAACTTCTACTTCTAAAACTTTTCATCAAAAGTTTTACCTCCAACCAAACACACCCTTAGGCATCACCCATTTGCATGGACCACTTCGGGATAACACCAATTTTTTGGCATTTTGCTCATAGTTAAACCTGACTAACAGTAGCAACTCCAATTGAAATGTTGTCTAATGGTTCATTTGCACGATTCAAGCATTGCAGGAGGATAACATGGTGAAGGAGGCTGAGAAGTTTGCAAAGGAAGACAACGAGAGAGATGCTATGGACACAAAGAACCAAGCCAATTCCTTGTCTACAAGATGGAGAAGCAGCTGAAGGAGCTAGGAGACAAGGTGCCTGCTGCAGTCAAGGAGAAGGTGGAAGGCAAACTTGGGGAGCTCAAGGATGCAATCTCCAGTGAGGCAACTCAAGGCATAAATGATGTGATGAATGCACTGAACCAGGAGGTGATGCAGTTGGGTCAGTCTCTTTACAGCCAACTCGGTGGAGTAGCACCAGGTATGGGTGCAGGACCCACTCCCAGGGCTGATGCAGGGCCTGCCGCTGGCAAAGGACCAGATGGTGGCGATGTCATTGCTGCTGATTTCACCGATAGCAAGTGAGGCTGCTGATTTCACTGATCTTCGCAATAGGCAAGTAAGGCTGGGTAGTTTAGCTCACCGCTTGAGGAAATTTTTCTTTGATGGGCCTGTATTGGAAAAGATAGAGAAGTGCGGGATGGAACATCTTTAAAATTGATTTCCTTCATTTAGTTTATCCCTTTACTTCTTTCTTGTTTCTCCTCGTGGTTCTTTGATGAGGAATAGATGTAGGATATAAATGCGAAGTGTGGAACGCAAGAGAGGCAGGGTTTGTAAGTTTGCGTAGATTATTCAAGTAATTTAAGAAGGCCAGAAGCTTATTCTATTTATTTTCTTTGTGAAAACTATTTTGCCTTCCCATACCCAGACATCAATGTTACACGCCTGGTTATTTCATGGCTTTCTAGTACGTAATACACGTCAGTTTTTGGATGGTGAAGTTTTTGCAACTCAGGCTTGTGTGTCATGGCTGACAACTGGATTTACTGTGCCAGTGTGATTTATTAATCTGGCTGTTACGTACCTTTCCATGGCATATTGAGAATGCAGAAAGAAAATTTGAAGTATAGAATTCATGCATGTGTCTCTTAATGTACAAAAGCTTTTTCTTTACAATGGCCATTCTTTTACTTCTATTTGCCGATGGACAAAAAGAGTAATTCCTCGAGGCCATCCTTCCACCAATTGTAGCCAAATAACCAGAATTGACTATATAAAAAATATCTATATATAATACTTATTCCAATTTTTTTAAAAAAATAACAATAATAATAAAGTTGAACGTGTTCTCGGAAGTCATCCTTCCACCGTCACCAAATACTGAAAAACAAAGGACTTGTTGGACTAAGGGGCTGTGTGTCTCCCAGTCCTATAAATCTCAGACCATGGACGTAGCTGCAAGCAAGTGAACAAGGAGCTGCTTCTGTGATTGCGACCGCGTATTCGCCATTGATGGCATCGAGATAACCGACTGAGCTGCTGCTGCCGTTGATGGCGTCAACGTAGCCATGCCCCTGATCCGGTGGATAACCGCTGAAGGTGGCGAAATAGGATGGGGTATTGTAGCACCCGCCGTGAGCGCTACGATGGGCTCCGATTGTTTTCCTCGCCTTGAAAATATGGATCGTGTTTGATGGGTTTGAGCTGGTTCTTCAATACCTCCGGGACAGCAGCATGGGCTCAGTTTTCCTGCATTTTCCTGAAGTAAAACGTGTTAGGATAGACGATCTTTAAATAGCTTGCCATGTGAGTATCCTCCCGTGGATTTGGCAGCATAACGGCTAAGACGGGGCTTTTTAAGTCACGAATTCGGCAGCATAACGGCAGCGTATTATGCTGAAATCTGTGGACTCGCGTGCGCCCCGCCTTGCCAGAGCGTTAACTCAAACAAGCGCGTTAGTATTTACGCAAAATAAAGAAAATGGAGTCGCCACTGATCTTAAAAGGGAGATCAGTCCCTGTTTTCAATGAATAAAGGCACCAATCGTACAGAGTTCGAGTTTTGGCCTTCGGGTTGGAACAAATATGGCGAAATATGTCAACCCGAGGCGGTTTACACGGGCGTGAAAAGGAGAAAATGAAAGATTTGAGAGAATAGGAGAGAGGCTTGGAGCTCGAAGAACGGGAAAACCGAGACGCCGGGATTTTGCTGTAGACTCCCGTCCTCCCCTCGGGGATGCCCTCTCCAAGTGTGTTGAGAAGAGAGGCTTGACACCCCTTTTATAGATGGTGGAGCGGGCTTTGTAGGCCTTGAGCCGTAGATGGGAGCCCGCGGTAGATGGACTTGGATCTGGTTAGAGCCCGTTGCTTCGGGTGGGCCGTTGTGGAGGCCTAATGGGTTGTTGTAGAAGAGTCTGCTTTTGAGGCTTGGTGGGCTAGATCTGGTGGACTGCATTGTAGAGCCCATTCAGTGGCTTGTTGGAGCTTTGCTCCTGTGGGCCGGATCTGGTGAGCTGGATCTGGTTGTTGAAGGGCCTACTTTTGAGGTTTGGTGGAGCTTTGCTCCTGTGGGCTGAGACTGTACGGGCCCGTTTAGTGGTGGGCTTGGCTTGTCATCTTTTGTTTTGGACTTGCTTCGAATGGGCTTTTGGTTTTTCAGAGCCCCTTTGCAATTTCTTTGGGTTTGTCCTCTTTTGGGTTGTTGTTGGACTTGGGTCTTTGCCCATATACATGTTTCTTTTGTTTTTTGTGCTTTAGGAGGGGTGTCTACAATTGCCCCCCTTTGCCAGAGGCGTCTTGACGGTGAATGGCAAAGTGCCGGACACCCCTTTTGGCATTGACCTAAACATTCTTTTTTTTGTTTTTATTTTTTTTGGGTCACTTCGCAATTTCTGCGAACTCGCGATGTTTCTTCTGGGAGAGTGGTCCTTTTTTGAAAAATCTGTGGACCTGCTGGCTTGTTTCGCACTAGTCTTGAATCCGGGTGATTTCGCAATTTTTGGAGATGGCGGGGAGCTTTCTGCCATTTTACCAATTTTTAGGGTCTCCGATGGGGGCCCTATTCTTCGGTTTCCCTTTTCTCTTTTCTTGTTGGTCGTCGCCGCTGCTCTGACCGTCTCCTTCTCCTTCGACGACGAAGTCCTGTCCGGCCAACGCTTCTTTGGTCCTTCGGTAAGACCCATTAGTGTGTGGCAATTCGGAGGTTTCGATCGGAGCGGATCTTCCCCGTGGTGGATTCCTTCTTTTTTTCTCTTCCACCATTGCTGTTGCCACCCACGTCTTCTCTCTTCTTCGTCCATCGGTGGTCCATTGCCAAGCTTGGAGGAGTCGGTTTGCAAGGATCGCCTAGGGTCTTGACATTCACGGGGTTGAGAAAAGCGGCTTGCTACCGCCGGGATCGCCGCCGCGGGTTGGGTTCGGGCTGCGTTGCTGCCACCCTTGCTGTTGCCGTCGGTCGTCTTCTGCCTCGGCTACTGCCATTGCTGTCACTGGGGATTTGCTTGTCGCTGCCCCTTTTGTTTGCCATAGCTACCGCTGCTGCTGCCCCGGTCGCCTTCTCCTTTTCCTCCGGTTGCTACAGTAAGGCTCCCCCCTTTTTTTGTTACTGATCATATGTCGGTGCTATCTTTTGGTTGTTCACCGGTGTGGAGCGGCTGTGCGATTATTGTTGGGTGATTTAGCACTACTACCCCGGGTGATTCGGGGGTCCATCGGCAATCGTCCCTGCTCTTTGGAAGGGATTTGCTGACGCTGTTCAGGGTCTGACCAGGCAGTGGCCATCGGTTACTGTGCCGAGCAATACTCTCTTCTTCCCTTTCTTCTGTTTTGTTCTTCTCTTGTGGCCGGTGTTAATGACGGCAATGTTGGGTGACTACAAGCGCTGGCATGTGTGATTTGGGTGAGCCGGATGTCTGTTAGCGCTAGCGAGCACTTGGTCAGATGGCGAGGAAATCACAGGCATTCATTAGAGTTGCTGCTATCGATTGGTAGGTATCTCCTCCCTTTTCCTTTTCTTTTTTTAGAGCTTCTATTCTTTGCTGACTGGCATTTGCCTTAACGATGGAGACGACTGTGGCATCATGGGGTTTTGGAGATGCGTGGATAGGGAGAGATTTTGCGCTATCTTATTCTTCCATTGTTGTCATATTTGCAGCTGTTGTGCTGGTGGCTGAAGCAGCCGTCGTAGATGCGACTGGTGAAAAGAAGGGATGAGTATTGGCCCAATTGCAGGATGCAGTATGGGGTTGTGTGAATGTATTGCTACTTTGGCGTTGGAGTTGCTCCGTCTTTTCGCCTTTTCCTTGTTTGATCAAGCTTCTGTTTCTTTGTAGCTTGGGAGACTTATTGCTGAAATGCCACGAGTCAGTGCTTGGTCGTTGGTTCTGGTTGTTTTGTTTGTCTTTGCCGGACCTTGCAGTGTGGCTGGCCATCGTCTGGTCTATCAGGTACTCCCTTGTATGCTGTCATTCCTCTTTTGCTTACTAGTTGTTATGCACTATTTTCCGGTTGCCGGTATTTTATATGACCTTTGCTTGATGATGAGCGGGTGGGAAGCCTTGATTTCTGTTGCCAATTGTGGAGTACGAGGATGACTTAGGATTATCTCTCAAGTGACCCTTCTGTTGTAGTGACTTTTGTCCTCTCCTTCCTTTTTAGGAGTCCGTTGAGGGTGGTTTTTGGCCTTCTGTGGTGCTTCCTCTATCACGCTTTATGATGGAGTCCGTAGCTTGAATAGGGAAAAAGAGGTACCCCCCTTTTTTTTCTTTTTTTTTTCTTCTTCATGCCTTTGCGTGTGACCGCCACCTTTTCGTCTTTTGAGTTGAAGCATTTTGCAAACTTATTTTTGCTCGATATGGTTACCATGATGACTTTTCTCTTTTTTTCCAAATTGCTCAAGCTTGACTGGATGATTGCCTTCTTTTGTAGTCGTGTGATAGTTTTATGGTTGTCCCTATGCTTGGTGGATGCACGATCCTATTGCAAATGCTGTGGCGGGAGAGTCTACTAGCCGCTTCCTGCTTTCCGATGGAGTTTGTGCCACTTAGTATTTTGGGGACAGGTTGTTGTGGCAGTTGACGGGTGACAAGCGAGTCCCGTCTCCCCTTGTTCACTATTTTTTCGTGGAACAAGCCTCTATTTCCATAGAAGATTTCTACTGGTACTAAGATGGATGGGGGTTGGCGAATTTTGAGCTGCCAGAAGGAGGCTATGATCTGTGGTTACTCAAGGTACGGGTGCAATGTTCGGGCTCCTGATCTCATCTCAGACGGTCATCACGAGGCCTCGGGTGGCGACGTCCTTGCTCGAGCTAGGGCTGCCGGTGGGATGCATTGAAGGTTTTTCTTCATCTTTTACCCTTTTTGGCCAAACTGTATTTTTTGTAAATCTGGATGCTTTGGATGCCCTTTTTTGGATGTAAAGCCTCGTGAACATTGGTTCATTTTTGGAAAATCTTCTTGTCTTGTGTTTTGGATGCATCTATGTGATATGTTGCTTCTGCAGGGCAATAATATTGTAAATCTCTTGTTCTTGACGTCTCTTGTAATATCTTGATCATTTGTAGGGCGTAGGCCATTGAGAATTCTGCATAAGGACGTTGTGTATTTTTTATATATATAGACCTAAAAACTTTCCAGGTCGATCGACATCCTCCTTCATTTTCGCGATCCGCCTGCTAACAGACTCGTTCCGTGCGAGAGTTCCGTATTTTCCCAATTTTGCGCGATTTTCTCGTCCGTCCAGCTCGAAATCTTTTTGTCATGCTTCTTCTGCACTTGTCTTGGGTTGCTGCAGCACGTTGCCCGCGACTTTCCCCCTTTTTGCTCGTTGTCCTCTTCCCGGATTATCTTCTCTCATGGTACTGGTTGAATTTCAGCTTGCTTGGGCACGTAAGCAACCCTTAAATCCGAATCTGTCCGGCTCGAAATCTCCATGCCTCTTCTGCGCTCCTTTTTTGTCAGCGCATTGCCTGTGTCGAAATCTCCATGCCTCTTCTGCGCTCCTTCTTTGTCAGCTCATTGACCGTGATTTCTCCTTTTTGCCTGTTTGTCTTCTTCCCAGATTATCTTCTCTCTTTGTGATCTCTGTGCTATGGGTCGCTTTGTCACCAATCGGTTTCTTTTACGCTCAAGGCAGCAGCGGCTCAAGGCGGTGGTTCGGCCTAGGGGATTTTACTCACCGTCGGTGGGGGATCTCGTCTTCTTGCTTAGTTTCTTTTTCTTGCTATTGGGTTTGATGGCGGCGGTTCCGGGTGGCTACATTTACTTATTTTCTCTTCTCTGTGCTGTTTATTCCGCCTTTACCATTGGCTTCTCATGAGGTAATTGGGGATGTTGCAGGATCTTCCCTACGTTTATGGCTCTCCTTCCGGGTATTCCAGCTATAACTCTCATATGCTTTCTTCGATTGGCGTCGTTAAGCAAGAATGGGCTTCAAGTCGCACGGCTTTGGAGTTGGGAGTCATACCCACCATGATGGCCGAGGCGACTAGCGACTATCGCAGTTGGATGAGCCAGCTTATTGCGGGTATGCGTCATCGGGGACTTGCCGCAAATGGTGTCGTGTCTACTGCGGATCTCTTCATGGATCACGGCGGATTTACAGGGATATGTAGGCCCTCTATTCTCAGTTGGAAGCTTTGGCCTCTTTCTGCTTGCACCAATCCGACGCCTTGGCCGTCGTTGGGAGAATGATTGATCGTCATGAAGTCATCCTAGAGTGCCTTAGCCAACTTTCAAATGCTAGGCGTCAGTGACAACGCTGAGTGCACTGTTTTGCTTCTTTTCTTTTTTTGTTGATGTTGGAGGAGTGGGGCTAGTGGATTGTATAGACTCCCTTTTTTGTGTTTTCATATGTATTACTCTCTCCTTCTTTGAGATTCTTTTTGCATAAACACTTAAGAGGTCTTACTCCTTTAGCTTGTAATTGTATCTTTGAGAATGCCTTTGAATGAAATGGAATGCTTTTCCTTAGTCATATCTTGATGTTTCCTTTCTTTGCTTTGACTTCGAGTTTTATGAGCTTCAAGGGATTTGTCAAAACAGCGTCGCGACTCTCAATGAATCTGGATTTTAAGTGTCAAGCCGTTGCATTGATTCCTCCTTGCATGCTTTATGAATCTTCCACCAATTCTTGCATTTCTGCTTTGAATGGATCAAGAGACGGTTCGGGGGTAGTTGCAGTTCATCTCCTATCTGTCCATCATCTGTTTTTGGGTTTTCAGACCCTTTGGTCACGTTGAGGAGCATCTGTCGAGTATCTGGAAATTCATTTTGCGAGCAGTGCCTTTGAACCCCAAAAAT
Organism: Annona cherimola; assembly: GCA_030490835.1. NCBI lineage: Eukaryota > Viridiplantae > Streptophyta > Magnoliopsida > Magnoliales > Annonaceae > Annona > Annona cherimola. Next base: position 110,660,987 of record CM059972.1, on the reverse strand, counting down.
TTTTAGGTCGACGAAGCCTCAATAGCAATTCAACAGTTGTGGATTCTCTCTAATTTCAATGGTTGTCTACAGGTATGGAAAGTGGAAGTATGGCCTAACCAGGAGCTGCGATCTTGGTCCTCCACCGTGCGTTGGATCTCCTAATCACACTCGACTGAAACTACTGGACCATCATCTAGGTCCCCCGGAACATAGGGCACTACTTGGCCCACGATTGAGCCAACCCAGCCCGTCTAACTTGGAATTTTAGTGTATTCAACTTGCCTTTTTATACCCGTAGCCCGAGCCCAATATTTCATTTTAAATTTTAATATAAACAATATTTCTTCGTATTTTATGTATTTTATATTATTTATATTTCAATTTATGTTTGTCATATTGCAATCATATTACATATAAAAATATATTGTTTTCATTTATATTTGTCTTTATTTCTACATTATTTACTTTCAAGTTTGTTAATCTCTTCCAATTCTCTTCCTTTATCTTGCTTAAGTTTATTAAGCTTTGAATCGTTAAATTTTCTTTTAGAAATATATTATATATTACCATATTTTTTAATATATATATATAGTCACATTATGTATTATTTTTGTTGTTCACCTGATTTTTTATTATTATATATTCAATTAAATCTTAAAACTTGTCCTTCTTAAACTAAAGAAAAGTTTGTAACCTGAATTCCAACCCAAATTCAATTTTTACAAAAAAAAAAAAAAAAAAATCCAAAAAGATATTAAACTTTCACGTTGTTGAAGAACCGGATGTTCAGCAAATCAAAACTTGCTCGCGGTTCAACTTCTCATCCGGCTTTAGTAACAGTGATTGAAGGGTAACTAATAGGTGTATAGCAAATTAATGCAGAAAGAAAGAAAAACATAATTGCAAGTGTTTTTTTTTCTTAATTTTAGAAAAAAACGATCTCCGTGCTGCTTATATTAATTCCTGTAGTCAAAAACTCAACTCCACTCGAACTGTCCTTTGTTTTGAATGAAAGTGAGCATCTCACCGGCACTGCATGTTTCTCAAAGGACTGGTGGGACTTCCCCAGTAGTTCTTCAAAATCATGGGCCTTTGAAGGGCGAGCCCATCTCCCTCTCCCTGAACCCCTACTGCACATCCACCTCCACCTCCACCTCCACCTCCACCTCCAACTCTAAATCCCCGCCACCCATCCACATGACCACTCGCCACACGCCTCACGCATCCACCCAACATCATATTCTTGGGATGATCATAATGATAACATTGGCGGCAATACTTCTGCTGGCGAGATCCAACAGAGTCCAAATCGGGCAAGCTGAACACCTTGTGCACAGCGCGGCTGCTGCTACAGCCACCGCACACTTGGGAATCGTCAGGATCGGAGTTGAAGGAGATCCGAGGAGCGACGGACGTTGGAGAGGAACCTGGCGAAGCACAAGGAGAGATGATGAACAACGGGCTGCTGCTGGGGCTGCTCTGATTGGTTCCACTCACAACGCCGTTGATGGCATCGATGTAGCGCTGGAGCTGCTCCAGCGGATATACATAACCCGAGGTTTGGTAGCCATCGCTCAAGCTGATGAGTGGAGTAGTGCAGGGAAAAAGGAAGGCCCGCAGCAGGCGAGAAGGAGCGCGTCGATCGTGCTCCTCCAGCATGTGTTGGAGGTCGTCATCGGACGTGACGGAGACCAACGCATCATCAAGATCTCCTGGAATCAGCTGGTACTTGAGTAGGAGACGCTCGCCGTCCACCCCCATTCCACCCACTTTCTTCTTCAGCTCTGCAACCAAACAAGGGGCGCAAAAAATCAGAAATCAATATTGATAAGCGAATTGTATTTGTATGTGTTTGATATCATACCTGCGAAGGTGATGTCACGCGGGACGGAGATGACTCGAGTAGTGCCGCCCACGTACTTGTACTGACAGTCGGAAGGCCTTGGCAATATCTTCCCACCGTAACTGCACATGAACTTCCACTTCGCCGACGATGCTGCTTCGCATTCTTTCTCGCTCATGCCCATCTGCCTACAGGCCACAGTTTGTCTCTTCCCTCCTCACTCAGAACAGAAGCAAGCAACGCTGGCTGAGAAGGCAAGAAGAGAGGAGGGGTTAGGCTAAGGCTTCTTGAATAAATTCAAATTATAAATTATTTATTATTAATAGCTAGAAACCAGAGCAGATTTCTGTTTCCCGTCCCTACCATCTCCTTCACCTACGCGTAAACCACGCGCACGTAATTATCAAGCCCAACACGTCCGCTAGCTCCGCCTCCGCATCTCATTCATATATTCCCAAGGAAGAGTAATTACATGAGATGAGATGCGATGCTTCATAAGATAGGTTTGATTTTCAAAAAATAACGGATTTGAATTGCTATGGCACTATATATGTCGACCTAATCTGATGACTGCTCCATCATCACACGTTAGCTCTTTAACGGAATGGTACCAAAATCAAGGAATATTAGTCTATGGCCCCCACGCCACGTACTCGTGGCATATGATGATCCAAGAACCACAAACGAATATTTATATTCCTACTACTAAAATATTAGGTTCGCTCGGTTCGGACTTTGGACCATTGATGTTATGCTAAATGGACAGTGCACTTGATGATGAACAAACAGGCAGCATCGTCAGATGTTAGAATAACAATCGTAAATGAAAATCCCCAAATACCTGTTATGCTTCTTCCCCGACGGAGCTCCAACCACAGGCACGAGTACCATATCCTTGCGAAGCAAACCAAGACGGGAGGAAAGAAGAGAGACGGGAAAAGAATACTCGTAATTTCCTATAGAGAATGTTGAAGACAGAAGAAAGAAGAAAAGAAGAAAAGAAGAAAAGAAGAAAAGAAACAGTGGTCTTTCCTTTCTCAAAGACGATCCTAATCAGCCCACGCCAAGGCCCGCCTTTTATGCCCTTCTCCGCCCCTACTCAACATTTCTACTCTAGTACGCATGCTCCCCTAATTTCCTAATCCGGCCCGAAAGCTAGGTTGGGTCCACGTGGACGTTTGGTAAGGTATAAAATCGCGGGAATCGTGGAAAATGATAGAAAATGAAAAAAAAAAAAAATTTAAGAAACGTTTGATTATAAGAAATGATAGAAGGTATAATTGAAATAAATAAATTTATTGTATGTAGTTGATAGAAAAAATAATTAAAATATAAAGACAAAAATAAGAAAAATAATGTGATTGATGAAAAATAATTAATCTTGAAAACTAAATCCCATAATTTCCCTTACTTTCATATTAACAAACGTGCCCATGCATATGTGATCAATTTATTTTCGTTCTTCCAACCATGCGGAACATCTTTTAAATGCTTCCCAAATTAGAAAGCATAAATAAATATTTAGTATTGTATATCGTTTAAATTATTAAAATATTAAAATAAATTTTAATAAAAAAATTATTTAAATTATTTTATTACGGCTGTGAAAAGATGGTGGCCGTCGAGACGGAAGAATGAGCGAGCCGAGAGCCCGAGACATCCTTTGACGGAGACGGTCTAAAGGTCCATCGGCTATCAATGTCACTTATCCTGACCTTAAACCCCTCAAAGTGGATGGGGGAAATAAAATCTTCGACGTGTCAAAATCTGAATTATTTTCATGCATGATCAACGGGGGAAGAATTACAGAAGCCCGGCCCAAACGGTGGGCCCCAAGCGATGCGTGGCTTACATGCTGGTGGCCGACTTGGGCGGGAGTACGTGGCACATGTTCCGAGACAGGTGGTCCGCCCACCCGCCACGCATCTCGCAGGTTCGGCCCTGGGCACTGGGCAGGGGAGCTGTTTCAAGAATTTCTTCGCTGCTCCTGCCACCCGTAACCTTCATACGCGGCCAGCAATAATCACACGCTTTCCTTGCTTAAGAGTTAAGACTAACGAAACCGAATAATTACGTACGGTCCCAACTGATTGCAGAATTATCGATATTGCCGAAAATAATGGATATGAGTTCCGTAGGCATTTGCTAGTACTACTGGAACGGTACATAACATATTAATCAGGGGGGGAGTATACATGGTATGGAATATAAATGAGACTTTCCATTTTCGAAAAAAACCACTTTTACTCACCGTATAATCTCTCATTTTCCAATTAAACAACTCTATTTTCGTTTTCAGTTTTATTTTTTATTTCTAATATAAATTTTCATTTCAAAATATATCACAGCCACTCTTTAGCCAATCTTCTAATTTCATTCGATCCTTTTCTATGCTAATGAATCTCTCCTCAATTTCATAAAGTGGGATAGGAATAAGAAGAATTCGAAAAAATGTTTTTTTTGTTTCATTATGACTAATGAGTACACAGCAAACTACTTTTCCATATTTTTCTTATTCTCAATATTAATTTCTCAATCCATAGTACACAGTGCACCAGTCGTCCCTTCCCTGTTACATTATATCTTGTGCAGGCCCAACACGAGCCTAAACGCCTGACTAACATCATACAAAACGACTAGTCTTATAAAAAAAAAAAGAAATATATATCATGCAAAACGGGCACCACAAAAATCGCTTGTGCTGCACCCTGCACGTATGTGCCGCTGCCCGTGCATGATGACGCACCCGGGTACCTAATTCATCTTCCCTTCGGCCTTCGGGCTCACAGCCAAAAGGCCCAGGGGCCAGTGGGACCCAGCTGATTAAGGGGGCAGATTCGTGCTTTTCACGATGCCCGTTGGGGCTTCAAGGCTATCGAAACCGCTAACACAACGCCACGTTACGTGTGGTCGATGATGCCAAATTGACGGTTGAGATCTAATCATGAGAATGGCACCCTCCAAGGCAGTGGGGGAGGAGGGAACGCGCGACTGATTGATATCTGATACCTTGAACTTGGTTGCAACGAAGAATAGATTCGTCATATGACATTTGAGGCATAGAATTAATCTCAAGGAAGCTTGTTTCAAAAAACAAAACAAAAAAAAAAAAAATCAAGGAAACTAAAATTCCTCCGGCTTATTAATTCAGATTTACTCGATGAGCTATTCTTGAGTCTTGACTCGGATATCATCCGACTGATATAGTAATATACCAAGAAGGGCGGCATATAAAAACAGCGTCTCCTCTGCCCCGTTAACATGTGTTGGGAAGGCACACGTAAGGGACCCACAATACAGCTCGGAAGTTTTGAACCGCCAGCAAGTCGAGATTATCGGGGCTGACGTGTGGGGTCTGTTTGAAGGAATGCATGGGACTAAGAGGAAAATAGCAGGTACGCCAGCCTGTTCTTATCCCACCACCTGAGCAGTAGGTAAATAGACAGCCCATAAACAACGTGATTAAGGTGATATTTAGTAATAAAATAATCCCATTTTCTTGAATATATTGTTGCTTGAGTAATACCCTCCAAGAGAAATCTGATGGAGTTCATAAATTCTAATTAGGTGTCTCGTTATTATTTTAATTCTTTACCACTTGTATTAGTTACTAGGGAAAAAATAAATTATTTTGAGGGTAAAAAGTTACAAGAGATAATTATATTTAAAAAAAAAGTTAAAAATAGGTGTTAGGGAGCATATTGAAAAATGGTCCGCACTACTCTCTTTAAAGAGTAGATTCATATGGAAAGAAGATAGAAATTTTCTTATGAATAATCGTGAAGCCTGCCATAGCAGCAGCTCCAGAAAACACTAGCCATAACTCCTTTTCACTGTAGATAATGTGCTGTGCCCCCAACAAGAAGTCGAGTTGGGTTACAACGGTCATGGACCATGGTCAAACCGCTGGCTGCATGTTATTTCATGTATCTTGTCTGCTAATGGTAACATGGGGCCAAGGCATGATACACAAGCCAAGAGATTGGTGAAAGCAAAAACTCTTTACAAAAAGCGTTTCAATCCCAAACAAGAATCCAAGACGGAAAATATAGAATCGAACATAAGCAAGTGATGACTCCAACCAAACCTCAGAAACTACTTTCAGAAAGGCAGATTAAAAGATGCAAAGAAAGGAAACATACATTGCATTACGAAGGCCATAGCATCCACAGAATTTAACATAAACATAGACAGAGACAGAGACCAGAAAGCCCGCTATAAAATGCCAGAATGGCATACATGTAATTCCTTATGGTCCCTGTAGCCTAAACCCAATTCCTAACTCTTTTCTAATGACTAATAACAGCGCCGAATTGAGTTTGGGATTGTCCCTTATTAGCAGGCTCCAATCAAACAGAAGCCATACACATGGAGCACATTGCTACACAGGCAGACAGGCCTCACATTATAGACCCAATTTAACTAAGCTAAGAGCTAAAAATGATAGAAAAGGAAACGGAAATCATAAGAACATATGGCATCATTTTGCAAGATCCACACCATCAGTTGGGTGAGACTCATTTTCTTGTAGGCCAATTATAGTGATCATTCATGCTTTCCAAGAAGAAAGGGACTGCCTGAAATATTTTCCAACATAATTTCCCAACCAGTAGAATACAACCTGAGGCTCACCCAAGGGATAGATAGAATCTTACGCAAATTCGCTACTTCCGATCAAGATTGCTTGATTATACACCAACCCACCTCCGGCTCATGCGAGGCCACCATGTCTCCAGACTGTTGACATGAATAGGAGAAGACCAAGTGTCAAGTGAAATCAGCAGAATGCCGCTCACGTCAGGGATTTGGAATGACTGATGGAGCGTCAAATCACACATGTAGAATTCAGTTCCATGAGCTGCATAGTTCTCAATTATTACAATTTCACCATTCGAAAAACTTCCAAGAATGAGGACCTGATCCAGCGTACCATTCCAATATTGATCCTTGGACAGAAAGTTCGCAAATTGCTCCACACTAATGCTATACTGTTTAATCCATTCTCCCTTGTTCAAGTCTTTCAGGACCCATACATCCATTTCAAATGGTAAGGTGTGATCAGCAAAGGATAAAGATTCGCTCAACTCAAGGAGATGGTAACACTTCCTGCTGCAATTAGGGAATGGTGTCATGCAGAATCTCTCATTGCCCACATCCATTGAAATAATGTAATCCCTTTCAGTTGCCCAATGTAAAACACCATTTGCTGACACTGGAACATGCAATTCAGTTAGCCCGAAGAAAGGGCCATTGATCTCTCTCCAAGATCCTGAACCAACAGTTGTAATCTCGCATGCAAGGGGATGCAGTGACGTTCTCTTCTTGTACTCACAAATATGGACCACTTTGTATTCTCTTGTGCAAGAATTGTAACCAAGACTGTATATTTCATATGATAGAGGATACTTGTAAGGCATGTCAGATGGAGGCAGCATAGTCTGCTGATTCGTCATTGGGTTAAACACAAAAATATTAAGCATACTTTCAAGCAAAATCAGGCCATTGCAACTACCACGAATGCGACCAGGGTATTCCAAGCCTAGACAATGAATGCTGAGCTCACCATGTTTAATCTCCATGAAGTTGGTCAGGTAACTTGAATTTGAGACTTGTACTTGAAAGATCAGGCCAGCATTTGATTGACGAAGAAGAGTCTCAATGAAAACTGGGTCAGTAATTAAATTATACCAGCTCTTGCATACTAGCCTTAGATCAAATATCAGCATAGTTGGAAGCCTCATGAGGATGTTGAACAAGATATCTTCAGAGAAGCACCATGACTGCTGAACGTTGTCCTTCTTCCTCCCATTTTCATCATTTGAGTCTCTCTGGGAGGAGAGCCTCTCAGCCATTTTGCAACCTGAACCTCTTTCTTGCCTGCTAAAATTAAGAAGAAATGATAATGAAACTTGTTACTAATATCACAAAGTATAGATCAAGATGCCAATTGAGAGAGAGAGAGAGAGAGAGAGAGAGAGAGAGAGAGAGAGAAGCACTTACAAACCTGTAGACAATTTGATTTTCCTAAGAGATGCAGTTTCCTCCCCAAAGAGAGCCCCTTATAATGAGGAAATATGAGGTGACGATGGGCCAACTCCTAGCGATAATGCAATTATGATGATATCTGTTGAAGATCTTTCACTTTTGAATTGTAACTAGAAAAGGAAAAGATCGATAAATGCAAAATAGAAACGCACATCAGAAAGATGCCCCGTTGGTTCTACATATGGAAAAAGACTGAAAGAATCCAGGCCATCCATTTTCAAGAAACCGACCGATTGCTATTTGTCATATGGTTGATGAACAAGGGAAGGTAGATTCCCAAAAAACGTTCACCACAAGTTATTCTGTGAAAATTTTTGAACTAGCCGTCCAAGCATAGCTAGTCTAAACCTACAAGCGATCACCAAATGGATTCAAAATCTGAGAACCAAAATTTGGTGGTTGGGAGCCCACTACGTCATTTTAAGGCTATGATCCAAACATGAACAAAAAAGGAACATAAAATTAGAGTCGTATACACTGTCAAACAAGATTTGTATATTAGCAGTGACAAACAAAAGATATGGAAGCAGAAAGGAGCCCATCCCCAAAAGATATCCATGCAATAGGTTCTATAAGGAAACATTTTATTGCCCTCGCCCTCCAAAAAAAAAAAGAACAAAGAACAAAACCTACATACACAAAAACAACCCTAACCATGCCTGATTATAATTTGGATAAGATCATGGTTTGACCTGATTGACACACCAGGGAGGTAAACGATAAAAATAATAAAAGTCCAACTTTTAGCAGGATAAGTTGACAGACAGATTCAATTGACATGTCAGACTTGTACTTGTGAAGTGATGATTGCACCTCCTAATTCTTCAAGCTCCTACTAAATCACTTTTGATTTTCAGGGTTAATTGGACAGTGCATCTAATACCAGAGGGAAAGTAAAATATCTCCTCAAGCAACCATTGGGTTGATCAAACGATTTTAACACCCAAAAACAGAAAAACTACATAAGAAGAATCTAAAGTCATTGATGGATAGGTGGATTTTTATTGGAATGTAAACATGCAAGACCGAGTTGTCAAAACAACAAACTATATAGAAAAGGGAACATCCCAAGCATGCCCTGACCCAGAAACATCATCTTGCTACCAGCCACTTACATTGGTGATCATCTGTTTACCCTAAAACAGCTTGTACTGAATTACCTCTGAACAAATTTTCCATGTCTGGCTAGCATCACATCCATGCTCTTGGAGTTGCCTCCTACCTCTCTAGTAATATCCTGATGAGACCACGCTAGGACCATGTTCCAAGAAAAACACAGCAAATGACTAAAAAACGTGCAACGGAGCTATTTGAGTTCCACCATAATACATCTTTTTCCTCCAATGGCTTCATCTTCCGTGAAGCTTATAATTAATCAACAAAAAAGGTTTATAAGCAATAAGTCATCCTATTCTTACAAAGAAAAGGACACGAACGTGATGAATAAAAATACTTTCCATCCTTATATGATTAATGAATGGTATTACAATTACGCTCCTTCAACTGCATAATATCCTCTAGATATGCACTACTGAGATTTTATTATTATCACGTTGCACAGAAAGCCCAGAGAGAAGGACTAAACAAAAAATCAGATGGTGCCCAATGCAATATGTCTATTACGATGGTTAATCTCTTTACAAGGTGCAGAAATTCCTTCATCTATCTATCCATCATCTTTCTAAACTTTGGGCAAGATAATTGCATGAGCAACATCACCATCAACGACTGTGATGAAAATTTTTCTCAAGATTCCTTAGATTGTTGATCCCATGTTAAAACACTTTGAGATGCGTATTAATAAGAAAGAATTGAACAATAGAGCCAAAATTCCTGAGCTGCACGTGATGTATACAAGACATTTCCAGTGTGTGAATTGTGGCAATGCAGAGAGGTCATCAGCCTGTCAATCAACAGAAATTGCTATTACAAAGTTCACTAGATCCCTATGACTCATCCAATAATTCAAAACTTAAGACTCCTCATGTATAGAGTGTAAGCTAAAGACAGGTCCTCATGTATAGAGTATTTGCCAAATATAGCAGTGGCCAAAAAACCCTGATGCTAACTATTCACTTTATATCATGAGTAAAGCATTTTCTACTTTCAAGACATCATGCCTAAACATTTTGTACTTTCAAGAATGCATGTCATCTATTTATGCATTTCCTTCTTGTCTTATCACAATGTCATCTTCGAAACGGACTCTCTCATGGTTGCGAACTTCTGGAGAATGTCCCAATTCAGTCTTCCCTTGGGCACATGGTTGCGAACATTAAGAATAGCAGCTCCTCTTTCAACAGCTGTCATTTCTCACATATAACCCGAAGTGGAAACTCTGTTGCCCATTCTCTGGTAAATCACACTCCATCATCAGGTTTACCATCATGTAATTGGATGGATGCTTCTCCTGTTTGTATATCTGTGGATATGTATAAAGATGGTTTATTTTTTAATGAACCAGGGGGTTTCTATTGCCCTCTCCGGCACTATGAAACATGTGAGGCTGAGTTGGAATCCTGCCTTTTTCCTATCCAAAAAAAAAAAAAAACTTGAGTCAACTCTGTTGATTAAGTGAAATAGAAAAAAATCAAGGAACTGGGGAAAGCAAACAACTGATTTGCATTGTTGGAGTTTGGGATATTGAAAAAAGGAAAAGTACATCATCATACTCATACAACAAACAAGATCCAAAAACTATGATCTAGTAGGATACATGTTGGTTCATCATCTGCCATTCGTAGTTCCTGCTATCAATAAATGCTCAATTGCGGCGTTTATTTTCCACCCACAAATACACCAAAGAATAACTGAAAAAGCAACAAGGTCCAACATACATCCTCCTAAAATCTAGTCTAGTTCTTGAAAGGAAGATAAAAAATTTCCGAGTCCACCGTGGACTTTCCAAAGTTCCAAAACTGCCTGAACAGCACCATAGCATGTTCCTCAGTTTATGCACCAGCAAGAATAGAGATGCCTTTCCCAAGATGACCATGTTTTTCATGTAATATCCCGCAACTGAATTCTTGTTAAAATCCCTCTCGTATTGTTTAATTCATGCAAACTAAGGGTGTGTTTGTTAATAAGTAAAAGTTGTCGAGTTAAAACTTTTCAATCTAAAACTTTTCACTCTCCACAACTATCCTATTTTTTAATCATTTCTTCACATTTTTCTATACAACTACCTTACTTTTTAATCATTTCTACACAACTACTAATACAACTAACCTATCTATTTCAACTTTATCCTATTTATTCCTCATCATTACCTCTATCATATCACATCATTTGACAACTTCTACTCTTTATAACTTTTTATCAAAAGTTTTATCCATTCCCAAACACACACTAAAGCATTCATTCTGTTTTTTTCATTTCCATACAAGATTCAGAAATTTAGGCTAGGAGAAGAAAAATTGAATGCAGGAAAGAGTGCAATAAATGTCATGTTGCCCTTCCATACACTATTTGAACCAACAGCCTCCGATTTAGTGCAACCCAGCATCACCATGCACCCACGAAGGCTCAAAGCTGGCTGCACTCTTGTATACATTGGTTAATGCAATCACATTCCATCCCACACGAACGTGTTTCGCCTGTACACTTGATGAGATCTAGAAAGGACCCAATTTTGGAAATGTCTTGATAGCATGTTGTGCATAGCTTACAGCTAATCCCTCCATCTGCAGGCACAATCAGCCACATAACCTGCAGTATATGCTAAATAGCATGTGATATAGGGCTTACCAAGCAATTGAAGAAATCAACTGGCCGTAGGGTTTCTTCCGGGGAGATATCGGTTGGAGAGCTCTTCGACGCCCCCAATTGGCGATCAACGAATAATTTTGTCTTTTGAGGTGACTGTGGATTTCAGTTTATTAGCATATTTTTAACAACATATGCTCATCTGATAAACAGCAAGATGAGCAAGTGCAGGCAATAGAAAAATAGAAAGCTGTACTGTTACAAACCACGAGGAGGTGTTTATTTATTAAAAAAAAGTTAACTCTCAAATATACCTATTATGTTTTGCCTTAGTTCTAAATATATTCACTATATCTTCAAAATCTTAAATATACCCACTACGTTTGCATTTAATCTTAAAAATGTCCATTTCGTAAAGAACATAAGAAATTACTAATATGCCCCTCAAATGTTGGACATAATTGGAAAAATTAAATATTATTACTCACTAATGCTTTGATTGCACATGAATTCTAAATTTCAAAAGCTTTAATTTCATTTTCTTTTTATTCATTTCATCTTTTATTATCTTACAAAGTGGTATTTTGGGTATTTAAAAATTTTAACTAACAGTTTTTTTATAAAATTGACATTGTTGGAATTAAATGCAAACTAGTGGGTATATTTGGAATTTTGAAAATGTAGTTGACATATTTAGAATTAACGTCAAAAATAATTAGTATATTTAGAAATAACCCAACAAAAAGGTTTTTCTAAGTATACTTGTTATTTTTTAATATAATTTCAAATATATCCATTATATTTCGAAAATCTCATAAATTCTTACTACGTTTGTACAAAATGCCAAATATAGGACTGCTACCTTTTTTTTTTTTTTTTTTTTTTTTGATTGAGTTGGAGCCACTACTCACTGATGAGAGGGGGATTCGAAACCCCGACGCTGGGCATGATTGCCAGCATGAGCTACCAACTGCCCTATGGCAGGTGCTCGGACTGTTACTTAAAGTAACAGAAGCATTAGATAAATGTTGCAATTTTTTTGAAAATGCCTAGAATGCCCCTCTTGTTGGCAGTGCCAATGATTTCTCTAAATGCAACAGCGATGCGCTTCAATCGCTTGTTTCTGTTCCAGAAACCATCACAGAAAAATCCAACGGATTCATCTCCCTCAACACCATTGATTTTCCCCAAATCCAATCGACATGCAGAGACGCGTCCGCTACATCTTCTTACTCAATACGCAGGGGTGCAGTTGTATGCACTCGGGTGCACCCTTTTTTATTTTTATGAAATTTTTTTTACACGACTGCTTGTCTAAGTATATTTATATGTGTATTAATTTTTATCATTTTTAGAGATTTTAGATATTTTTCTAATTTTAAAAAATTATTGACAGTTTTAATAATTTAAATTACTAGAAAAGTTACTAATTTTTAAAAATCCAAAAAAATCTTAAAATCTTAAAAAAATAATAAAAATTGATACATATATTAAATACAATTAGATTAACCTATTCATAAAAGAAATTTCATAAAAAAATAAAAAAATAAAGTGAAATACACGCGGGTGTATTGGGCCTCCATGCAAGTAAGGAGGCCCGATGCACCGGGTGCATAAAAGTGTTCCCCAGTCGCAGCCCCGCGCGTAGCCCTGTTGTCATCTGCCATGATTGTCTTCACCGGATCTGAGTAGTCGATGGCCACCGGCGAAAACCTGGTCTGATTTCCTTACAAGCGTGACAACTAGTTTTGTCAAAAGCTTAATGTGCTGCTTCTGCCAAGTCATTCTTCGTGCAATGCAGCGTCTAGACTAGTAAAATCCGACCCCATCATCAACTCTGTTGCAACCGCCTCCAACACAATAGAATCGGTTGCGTCCTCACGCACCATAACCCTCTCATTCTTCATCAGCTTCTTCAATTGCTGCTATGCTGCCTCGATGAAGCACGTCATCAAGATGCACCACTGGTGCTAGAAAAAGCTGGCATTGTGGCAGAACTACTTGTAGTGGAGTCGGCAAAACTGGGAGGTGACAAACTCGAGGTCATCGACATTGAGCACAAAGGCCTCGTCCATGGAAATTGGGGAGAGCAGAGGAGGAAAGTGGGAGAGCGAGAAATATAATAGGAGCAATTATTGGGAGACGAAGGGAGGCGAGAGGAGGAGAGAAAGGAAGAGGATGCTCATGGTGGTTTGGGCACTGAAGACTGGAGGAAGAAGGGGAGGGAGACGCAGAGGGAGATTGTGGAAGAAGAAATCGATGGGGAGAGGGAGAGGCTATGCTAAGGTTGCTTGCTGTGCCTCAATGCAATTAGATAAGGTTTGTCTCTAGTAAGTGGTGCACTATAACAGGGGCAGTCGTGCACAGCTTCGGTTACAGATGATGGAGCACTATATTTTGGTACTCCAGTAGTGCCTACTCTTCCGTATTCATGCAGTTATTATGTGATAATCCAATCCCTAAACACATCATCTAATTTTAATTTAGTTATTTTGGTAGGCCAATGAATACCCATGAATTATTTCGTGCTTATTTGATTTCATTTTGTTTGTACACTTTTATTTTTCTCAAAATAAATAAATCATTTATTTTGTCTTAAAATAATGCACGAAAACAAAAAATAAAAATGGTAAAAGTGCTCGCACAAGAATCCAGTTCAGCCTGGCAGATGGGTACGTAAGTAATTTCACTATTTTATGATGCCATTTTCTTACGTTAGTGACGGAGCTGACATATCCTTCGTTTTGTACATTAATGGATATATCTAAAATTTGTAAAACGTAGTGCGTATATTTGGAATTATAGTCAAATATAATAAAAAACTTTTAAAAAATTTAAAATTTATTCTATGCTCATAATATTTAGTCATTATTTCTTTCATACCTATAACATTTTATAAATTTCTTCGACACCCATAACATTTTATAAATTTCTTCGACACCCATAACATTTCATTCCTAATTTCTCATGCCCTCATGCCGTCAATTTTAGCACAAATATACGTTAAGTGCAGAAATTTCGATTTTACCCTCACATTATTTGTAAATTAAGATTCCAAATAAAATCATATTATATTTTTTGTAAAAGAAATTCGATATATTTTTCGTTTAAATTATAATGAAAGCAAAGCAACAATTTATTTCATCTTTGTTTATATTATGATGTGCGAGCAAAATCGACATTTTTATATGCACTTGACGTTCATTTAAGTTGAAATTGACGGCACAGGTGTCTAGGGAATTAGGGATAAAATGTTGTGGATGTTGAGAGAATTTTTGGAATATCCTAAGTATAAAATGAATAATGGTCAAATGTTATGGGTGCAAATGAAATTTTTCCTAAAAACTTCTCAAAATAAAATTTTTGAATTTAAAATTTTTTCACTTTTTATAATTATCCTATTTTTTAATTTTTTTTTCATTTCTTTTTTATAACTACTGTACTTTTTAATCATTTTATATAATTACTAATACATCTAACTTATCTATTTTAACTTTATTCACTTTATTCTCAATCATTGGGTCATGCCTAAATACACTCAGATGCAATTAGGCTTGGTGCACACGGGTGCATTTAATCCATTTTTAATTTTTCAAATTATTAAAAATACTACTGTTTTTAAAAAATCCAAAAATATTTATAAATCTCCAAAATTGATAAAATCTATTAAAAAACTTAGTTAACAGTTGCGTAAAAAAATTTTAAAAATAAAAAATGAGTATTCACACTAAGGTGTACTGAAGCTAGTGCACCTGGGAGCATTAAATCAATGTCTCGCATCATTACTCTTACCATATCACATCATTTCTTTTTTATTTCAAAAACTTTTATGTTAGAAACTTTTATCAAAAGTTTCGTCACTTTTCAAACATACTCTAGAACATTGAAAAAATGTAAGCATGTAAGAAAGAACCATGTTTATATTCGATGATGTTGTCGTATATTAGCTTATATACAATATTTATTTATATCTTTTATTTATTAATTTGTTCCATTTTTTATGAATTATGTTTTGAACGCAAGTGTATTTAACTCGTATACCAAGTTTTATCATTTTACAATAACTTCGCATATTTATTTTTTATTTTTAAAAATCATCAATTTCAGAAGTATTTTAGTCAATTTCATCCCTTAGAAAATTTTGTTTTTAAAAATTAAGATTAAATAAGTAAAAAGATTATAAAATGGTAAAACTTGATATATAAATTAAATACACTTACAAAAATATGTTTATAAAAAATAAAAAATAAATATCATATGGAGAGCTTATATACAACTCATCGTATATAATCAGGGCTCTACTAGAAAATCTCTTTTCCTTGTCAACCGCAATTATAATAATAGTTCATCTTCCTCCCTTTTGTACTTAAAAATCCCATAATGTTGGCATGTAGTATTTAAAAGGCATTATCTTGGCATGTAGTATTTAAAAGGCATTATCAAACCAACAGTCACTGCTTGGTTTCTGCAGTGGATATAAAAATTCTCATAGAATATATAAAGATATCGATGTCGTTTGAGTTTCCCAACAATAGTTGGTATTAGTTTTTCCTTTAGTTTCATCCCTTTAGTAATAGTGTATTATTTGGTTCCTTACTGTTATGAAAATTATGCATGTATTGATTTGTAAGAGTCTTGAGTAGGTGCACTCAAGTGCGCTTAACTTTTATATACCCAAGTGCAAATATTTATTTCCTAAAAAAATTTTAAAATTTTTTAACGCAACTATTAATCTAATTTCTTTTAATATGTGTATCAATTTTTATCATTTTTTCAATTTTTTAGATTTTTTTAAATTTCCGCTGATTTTTAAAAAATTTAAAAAATTTTAAAAATATCCCAAAACCATAAAAATTGATAAACATATTAAATACACTAAGATTAATAATTTTATGAAAAAATTTACAAAAAAATATTAAAAAATAAGTTAAATACACTTAAGTGCACTGAAATTAAATGCACCCGGTGCATATCAAATAGCCCGGATTCGTAATGTCAAATAGCTTTGATATGTATATATATATATATATATATATATATATGAATCGAAAAGTATTGACTATATACTGCTAATTTTTTATTAGAAAAAATCTCATAATTTCTTAAATTAGTATTCCTAACGTCCGTACTTTTTGGCCGCAAAAACAGTAAAGCACAAACTGCTTGCATGTTCACGCTCATGGGCATGTGGATTGGGATAGTTCGGGACTGTCCCATGGTGTATTTGGGAGGCACTCCTTAGTGTGGCGTTACAGGGTTCAAGGACGGTCTCCCTGTGGCGGTCCTTGAACCGTAAGTAGTTCCTATGGGCATTTCCCACGTTGTGGCGCCTTGTAGAAGTTTCTTCCAGCCAACGTTCTCGTCCACGCACTTAATGGGCCACCGAGTCGACATGATCGGGTCGTAACGGACTCTGGAGTCTACATGCCGGTTCCTGTCGAGGCTCAAAGATTCTGCTAAAACAGCATATAGCCCAGAAGCCACTCGACCTTCCGTGTCCTGGCCGGGCTGCCCGAGTAGCGCCACAGCTTGCTGCCCGTCATCTTCGGGCTGCGATCTTTCTAGAACCTCGACGTGGCATCGCCCAACCCATCCTCCTCCATAAAGCCCTCCCCTTATCTTCTTCTTCGGCAGATATCAAAGGCCTACTGAGCAAAGGAAGCAAATCTCCGGTTCCGAGCTTTCACTTGTGTCCGTTGCATTTCGGAGTTTCCTTACTTCCTATTCTCTTCACAGCAGCTCCGGATTTGTGTCGGAAATGGCGGCGTCGTCGGCAGCACAGATCAACGTTCTCGGCGGCGGCGCCGCTGGCTTCGGTTCTTCGACTCCAAAGAGAGCCGGGAACTTTTCCTCGGCGAGGACGGTGTCCTTCGGGCATAGAGTGGGGAGCCGCGGATTGTCGAGGTCAGCAGTCCTAAAGTTAGGGAGGAACGGCGCCGGAAGGCGAGCCGTCGGCCCGGTACGTATCGTCAATGAGAAAGTGGTGGGGATTGATCTGGGCACCACGAATTCGGCTGTGGCAGCGATGGAGGGTGGGAAGCCCACAATCGTGTCGAATGCCGAGGGGCAGCGGACTACGCCTTCTGTGGTTGCTTACACCAAGAACGGCGACCGCCTTGTTGGGCAGATTGCAAAGAGGCAGGCAGTCGTGAATCCCGAGAACACGTTCTTCTCTGTGAAGAGATTCATTGGTAGAAAAATGTCTGAGGTGGACGAAGAGTCGAAGCAAGTGTCATACCGAGTGGTGAGAGATGAGAATGGGAATGTCAAACTTGAGTGCCCTGCTATCGGGAAGCAGTTTGCTGCGGAAGAAATTTCAGCTCAGGTTCATTTTCTTCTAATTGCAGTTTTATTTTGCTCAAAAATGATTTTTTTTTTCTTCCTCCTCTCTTCAATGCTTATGAATGTTCAAATGCTAGTCATATTCGAATATGTAATAGTAATACAAAGGAAGTTGCTGTTCAGACTTGGGATATTAGTAGTATGTGCAATGTTTGTAGCCCAGAGTATATGCAATGCATGAGCAGTTGGAAATTCGTGTCCATGAACTTTATCCAACATTTGGCATCTTTATGTATGCTCAGGTCCTTAGGAAGCTCGTTGATGATGCATCAAAATTTTTAAATGACAAGGTCACTAAGGCTGTGGTTACGGTTCCTGCATACTTCAATGATTCCCAAAGGACAGCAACAAAAGATGCCGGGAAGATTGCCGGTTTAGATGTTCTTCGTATCATCAATGAGCCTACTGCAGCTTCATTGGCATATGGGTTTGAGAAGAAGAACAACGAAACCATTCTTGTGTTTGACCTGGGGGGTGGCACATTTGATGTCTCAGGTATTGGGCCTACTTGGGCATTAGATTCTGACTGATATTTTATGTTACTGAATAGTTATTCTCATTGTTATAGTTGTGTAATTTTTCACTCCGTGGCATGCCTTAAGAAGAATACATACAGCGATTTTTATTTTTTTTTGCTTATATAATAGCATATCTTTGGAATTTGTTTTGTAATTGACCTTTCTAATTGGATTGCATTCTAACTGAAAGAAATTTCTAGTTTGCATAATAACAAAATCGGTAGTTATATTCACGAATAAGATCAGCTGGTGACGTTGAAACATTGACTTTTCACTATTATAAATGTTTGATATGGATGACTGAAGGTCGTAATTGCTTTTTTTGCATGATATAAAATTCCATTCATTGTTTTTCCATCACCATGTGTTTTTCAATAATTAGGTTTCTTACCTTCTTGTTAAGAAAGCATTTTTTAAAAGAATTGGCATATTTCTAAGTAATTATTTTTCCTTGTGTAAAGCTATTGCTTCTTGCTTGTATGAGATGGTATGCCTTTTGTTATGCCATTATTGCAGGCTTTTATCATAGCTTGCTATTCCTTGTATCAAATTGATGGGCCTATTTTGGGATGTTTCTTGTCTTGGCTTTTTTCATGCAAAGAATTGTTGCCAGCTTCTGCTATCAACCTGCCCTCACACAATTATTACTCTACTTATCAAGATTGGCTGTCATTTTTCTTTTTTCACGGTCTACATATTTTACCTTTAATCGAAAAATTTTCTTTCTTAAATGAGAACTCCCATTTCCGATCTTGTTATATTGAGGCTGTTAGCAAGTGCAATTGTTAGCGATCTAGGTGCCTGTTTGCATTACAGGATTGTGGAAATAAGACTCTTCTGTCCTTGAAAGCCTGTTCTGTCATGCCCATGACTAGCACTTGTTATTTGGGGGAAGTGGTGCACTTATTCTGCCTGTGTTAGAGCACAGTGTGAAGTCATTCCATAGATAGCCACTGTATTGCTAAGCTCATTTCTGCTTGGTTGCTGTTGTGGCCATTGACAAATGCTAAGCTGTTCCACTTTTTGAATGATTTGGTTTCTGGAGTGCAGTTCTTGAGGTTGGAGATGGTGTGTTTGAGGTGCTCTCAACATCGGGGGATACACATTTGGGTGGTGACGACTTTGATAAGGTAGTTTCTTATACTTTCATTTCCAAGAAATTAGGGGGGTCCTTTTGTCCTCTCATGCAGCAACATTTGTGCATTGATGATTTACTGGACTACAAATGTGTACTTTTAATGAAACAGAGAATCGTTGATTGGCTTGCATCAAACTTCAAAAGAGATGAAGGAATTGATCTTCTGAAGGACAAACAAGCCCTTCAGCGACTCACTGAGACTGCAGAGAAGGCTAAGATGGAGCTTTCATCATTGACTCAGACCAATATCAGGTTTGTTACCCAGAAGAGAATGGTTGGTTTCCTTGAAGTTCGTTTTTCTTGTCTTTCTATATTATGTTTTACTTAAAATGACTGTTTATTTTGCCAGTTTACCTTTCATTACTGCAACTGCTGATGGCCCCAAGCACATTGAAACAACCATCACAAGGGCCAAGTTTGAGGAACTCTGCTCTGACCTGCTAGATCGGTAAGAATTTTCTTTCAGATAGTTCCAATATTCATTATTATTTCTATACGATCATTGTTTATGCAGTGCGGAAGATAATTTCTTGTTTGTGCAAAGCTAATAATTTCTTGTTTGTGCAAAGCTAACTTGTTGTTTACTTTATAAATTATATGCCCTTTTAAATGGAATTTCTTATTTCGATGCATGCTTGGATTCTGAGAAAGAAAGTATAAGTTGTGTGTGTATGAATCCATTGGAATTCATCTTTGCGGCCTGTGTCTATTTTTTTTCCTTATCTCGTATTGCATCTCAGAACGTCCTTTATCTAAATCGGAGTGCGTAGTGGAAAAGGTTAAGACTTGTTTCAGCTATTCGATATTTTCTTTTAAATTCATTTACTAGAGAAAAGCCTGAATATCTGTTCTTTTCGCAGAAAATTTAATGTGGCATATGGGCCTTTATTTTTCCTGCATAGCTTTGTCTCTGGACAGCTGAAATGCTATTGCTTATATCTTTGTTCTTCTGGTGCTCATTTGCGTCAAACTGAAGGCATTTAGTGTTTGTTCTCTCATAGGCTTAAAACCCCTGTGGAAACTTCATTGAGGGATGCAAAGCTATCTTTCAAAGATTTGGATGAGGTGATACTTGTGGGTGGGTCAACAAGAATCCCTGCTGTTCAAGCACTAGTGAAGAAGATGACGGACAAAGATCCCAATGTCAGTGTTAATCCAGATGAAGTTGTTGCTCTTGGTGCTGCCGTTCAGGTGTTTTGATGTGAAATTATTTTTTTTCCTGGTTGTTGTGCAGTTTTTCTCAATTTTATTTCCAGCCAAGCTTCTTCATATGATGATTGGCATGGGCATTTTTTCTCCCATTTTTCCACGCTTATCATTTGTCTGGTTCTTCTATTCATCAGGCTGGGGTATTGGCTGGGGATGTTAGTGACATTGTGCTCCTAGATGTCTCACCGTTGTCCCTAGGTTTGGAGACCCTTGGTGGGGTGATGACAAAGATTATACCAAGGAATACAACATTGCCCACCTCCAAATCTGAGGTCTTTTCGACTGCTGCTGATGGTCAGACAAGTGTTGAGATCAATGTTCTCCAGGGGGAGAGGGAGTTCGTCAGGGACAACAAATCACTTGGAAGCTTCCGATTGGATGGAATCCCACCTGCCCCACGTGGTGTTCCCCAGATTGAGGTCAAGTTTGACATTGACGCCAATGGTATCCTGTCTGTTACAGCTGTGGACAAAGGTACAGGAAAGAAGCAAGACATCACCATAACTGGTGCAAGTACCTTGCCAAATGATGAGGTATGTCTTTTCTGATTGCAATGGGCTGGAATAGTTAAGTAGAGATTAAGAATGGTGACAAATGATTTGTGTGTTTTGGCCTGTGCAAAAAGCAAACATCAACTTACTAAGCTGCTCAGACGATGACGTTCATCTCTACTGCATTGAGTTATCGAGAGCGCCTTGGGATTCTAGATACCAAGGTTTATAACCTCGCCGAATGTAACCGCTTGCACCAACTGCTCAAAAGCCTCAACTCCTGCTTATTTTAGCTAGCATTTTAAGTTAAGCAGGACATATCTTCAAGTTGGTTCGGTAGGGCAACCATCTGCCTAAGTTGAGGATGCTTTTTGGGAGTGCAATCTGCACTTGAATTGGGTGCTGTGAATGGCAAGGGCATTGCATTCAGGTAGGGCAAAACAGCTAGGAACAGGGAAGGCATTGATGGAGAAAGTACCATTCGGTGGCATGCTAAGTTTGAGTTGTTATTCCCTTAGGCATCACCCATTTGCATGGACCACTTCAGTATAATACCAATGTTTTGGCATTTTGCTCCTAGTTAAACCTGGCTAACTGTAGCATCTCCGATTGAAATGTTGTTTTATGGTTCATTTGCACGATTCAAACATTGCAGGTGGATAGAATGGTGAAGGAGGCTGAGAGGTTTGCAAAGGAAGACAAGGAGAAGAGAGATGCTATAGACACAAAGAACCAAGCTGATTCCCTTGTCTACCAGACGGAGAAGCAGCTGAAGGAGCTAGGAGACAAGGTGCCTGCTGCAGTCAAGGAGAAGGTGGAAGGCAAACTTGGGGAGCTGAAGGATGCAATCTCTAGTGGGGCAACCCAAGGCATAAAGGATGCGATGAATGCGCTGAACCAGGAGGTGATGCAGTTGGGTCAGTCTCTTTACAGCCAACCCGGCGGAGGAGCACCAGGTGCGGGTGCAGGACCCACTCCTGGGGCTGATGCAGGGCCTGCCGCCGGCAAAGGGCCAGATGGTGGTGATGTTATCGATGCTGATTTCACCGATAGCAAGTGAGGCAGCTGATTTCACTGATCTTGGCAATTGGCAAGTGAGGCTGGGTAGCTTAGCTTAACAGCTTGAGGAAATTTTTCTTGATGGCCTGTATAGGAAAAGATTGAGAAGTGCGGGGATGGAACATCTTTAAATCTGATTTCCCACATTTAGTTTATCTTTTTGTTCTTTCCTCTCTTTTTTTCCCCTTTTTTCCTCCTCGTGGAATTTTGAGATGAGGAATAGGTGTAGGATATAAATGTGAAGCGTGGAATGCAAGAGAGGCAGGGTTTGTAAGTTTACCTAGATTACTTAAAAAGGGCAGAAGCTTATTCTATTTATTTTCTTTGTGAAAACTATTTTGCCTTGCCAAACCCAGATATCAAAGTTACACGCCTGGTTATTCCATGGCTTTCTATGGTGAAATTTTGCAACTCAAGCTTGGGTTTCATGCCTGACAACTGGATTTACTGTCCTATTGTGGTTTATTAATCTGACTTTTTTATACCTTTCCCGCAAAATCTGCAAGGGTAGATAGCACATTGAAAATGCAGAAAGAATTTTTAAATATAGAATTCATGCATGGACATAATATAAAAAACTCTTTCTTTACAATGGCCTTTCTTTTACTTCTATTTGCCGATGGACAAAAAAGTAATTCCTGAGGGGCCATACTTCACCAATTGTAGCCCAAATAGCAAGAATTGTCAATGTATAAATACTCATTTCAAAAAATATATAAAAATAAAATAAATCTCACGTTATGGAGTATGGACGCAGTAGTGCGCAAGTGGACGATGAGCTGCTTCTGCGAGTGCCACCGTGCACGTACTAAAATTAAAGCTATAAATAAGGTCAAGAAACCTAAGAGTGTACCCCAGCAAGAATGGAGATGCCTTTCCCAAGATGACCATGTTTTCATGTAATATACCGTAGCTCAATTCTTGTTCACAACCTTCACGTATTGTTTAATTAATGCAAACCAAAGCATTCAATCTGTTTTTTCATTTCCATGCAAGATTCAGAAATTCAGGCCAGGAGAAGAAAAATTGAATGCAGGAAGGAGGGCAGTACATGTCATGTCGCCCTCCCATACATTATTTGAACCAATAGCCTCGGACTCCCTGCATCACCATGCACACATGAAGGTTCCAAGCTGGCTGCACTCTTGTATACATTGGTTAATGCAATCACAGTCCATCTCACACGAAGGTGTTTCCCCTGTACACTTGATGAGATCTAGAAAGGATCCAATTTTGGAGATGTCTTAATGTATAGCATGTTGTGCATAGCGTACAGCAAATCTCTCCATCTGCAGGCACAATCGGCTACATAACCTGCAGAAAATGCTGAATAGCATGTGATATAAGCTACCTGATGTCTCTATTGTTTTTTGAAAGATAATAACATATTAGACGTCAGAACCTCGTTCATCTCAAACCATCACATGTGACCATGGGCCACACCAGTGAAAGTAATACTCAAGAACTCATGAACCAGCTTATACAGGACTAGCGAGCCTAATATATCTAACCATCTCATTATCAATAAAATAAATGCACCATAAGTTTTATAAAGAAACTTATCATACCAACTTTAGACCGTTCCACATAGGATTACTTTTACATCTTAAATTTGTTGCACATATATGGTAATAAACACCTGTAGAAATTTAATTTGAAATGCACTCCATCCAAAATCTGATCCAAAGTTTGAGTGGTTTGGCTATTTTCAATGAACTTGATGATTGAAATGTATCAACCGCTACCACCTTTAAAGAACAACTAAATTTCGAAAATGGTAAAACCAAAAATTTTTATGAAGGAATAGCAATGAACCTGCTCTTGTAGCTTAAGCTGGACATAGGCCATATGCTAGACACTACAGTGCCACTAAATACACAACATGCCACACAAACTACAATATCGGCCAATAGCTTCACAACACGAGAAATTAAAATGCTGGTTGGAACTTGGACCATCATGTAGTGAATTAACTTTGCAACCAGCGTACAAGTCAAAAGTCAAAACAATGGTTAAAAACATAGCATAATTTATTAATTTTCAGCTCCTTTAGCCCATAACACAATGTTAGATAGTTCCAACAAGAAGATTACGAATGGCAGTGTTCAATAATAAGAACAAATGGGTTTTCGTTAACTCCAGTATTTTGGCATCCATAACCTTTTCTCTGCGCATAAAGTTCCTATTAGGCCAACACACAGTTGAAGACTGTCAATGGTTTGCATAGATGACTGGTAATATGGCTAAAGGAGTCATTTATTCTTCTACCTGCAAAGGGAAACACTATGAATATCTTTGTCAGTTGAGCTCAAATAAGAAGCTAGTATAAATCCGTTTGGAATTTCTATTTCCTGGATGACTTATTCCTCGAATTAAATCCAAATCACGTAGTAGAGGATGCATGGAATTCGAAAAACCATGGCACCCAGAAAATCATTCAGACATTACAATTGACAAACGTCCATGGCTTAAAATCAAAGCGCATGTGACAAAATTCAAACAAAACTACCAGAGATTCTCGAACTGAACGGTAACAAGTCTATAATACTAGCATATACATTGCGGCAGCGTCAAAATCCTAGAGTGCCGACGCAGAAACGGATTATAGAAGACAAAAATCAAAACAAGGTGCATGGATACAAATTTCAAATCCTCGAAATCATACCGTTCGACTGAGTTAGATGTTTGAAAAGAAGCTATACTCACGCGAAGCGTCACCGTCAGTGGATGACTGATCAATGTCGGGAAAAGCAAAAGCTGGAGGTGGGTGATGCACCGTGAAAGCAAAGCATTCACCATTGACGCATTCCTCGGAGGAATGTAGAAGCGTGATGACATTAGATCCCTCATCGTCGCCGCTGCGGCCCTCGTCCGAGGACTTGTGCTTCCGAAAGATAGCGAACTTACTGGAACTCATGTTCCGCTGCAGGAATTCATGGTCGAAGGAATTCTTTTGGGAAGAAAGAAATAGCAGATCTTTCTTTCCGCCAGAGCTGTGTAGTTGTCGTTAGTGACGAAGAACAAGACAGGGCGGAGGAAAGTATTGATTTCGGCTTTCTGATCTTGGCGGGAGAATCGGATGCCGTCGTCAAAGAGCTTTTCCAGCTCTCACAAAATATATACCAGCGAAGTTAGGATGCACCGACACCAGTTGCACCGTAGTTATGATGCACACTGATTAAATTGGGCTCATTTTTTTTATTAATAAATTGGGCTCATTTTGATTATGCAATTCAAATCTCATTTCTTTTCATTTAGTATCTTATGCATAAAACTATGGCATCAAGTTTCATCAAAATAACGTCACATCTAAAAGAATTTTTAAAATCAACTTAATATAATGGTTGTTTTATGTATACATCAATTTTAAAGCTGTCGTAAAACATATAAACCTTCTGCAACATCATTGATATTTGATAACTAACTTCGTAAGATATTATCATCCTAATACATCTATAAACGAATTTAATTGTTTTCATAATTTACATTGATATCCATTTTTTAATGAATGTAGCCTAAAGACTAGGTGTGTAAACCACGGTAGGCTATTCCTGGTCAAGGTTTATTCAAGCCGAACCCTACTGTTTGACCCTATATTTATACTGGGTCAAGACAAAGTTGGTTTTAAACAGGTCTCGTGACAAATTTCGAGTTGGTATTGAACCGATTTCAAAACAACGGGTTAAGTAAAAAATGTGAGTTAAATAAGATAATTTTAAAATTTTATATATCTATCAAACATAAAAAAAAAAAAAAAACATCTATGCTAAATTATTTTTTTATTGGTATTGTACACAATGTGATATCCAATATTACAAATCAAACTCATTCACACAACCCTCACCATGGAAGGACATTTTCTAAAATATCCCTATATTCAAGGACCAACTGTAAAATACTCTCATTACAAGAGGGACAGACCAAAGAATTACAAAAATCTCACACAAATTGTAGTCGACGTCAAAACCACCGCTACCACCAACTGGGCTAACCGCAGTTAGCATTTATGCTAAATTTAAATGTTATATGATTCAATATTTTACTAATAATTAAAAAACACATCATTACTAAAATAAAATATGAAAAAATATAATATAATTTTATTAAATAAGTTAATATATAATTATAAGTAGGAGTTATAAGTATATGTACAAATTTCTCTTATTGATTCTTATATTGGTTCTAGATAAATTGATTATTCTATTGTTGATATAGTTCATTATAAAAATTTTGAAAGAAAATAATATTAAGATTTAAATATATGTTTATAAGTTTTAATAAATCAACATATGTGGAACGAGTTGGAATTCTTTGTGTCGGGACATGATCGATCCACCCTCACTCTATTTTCAATTCGAGTTAAAATTTTTGACTCATCCTTATACTTGGTCAAATAAATGTTACCTGTTCAAAATAGGTCCGGTCAAAGGCAGTCACGGGTCGACTCGCTCCAATTCCGACCTCTACTACTGACCACGATTCTAATTTAAGTTCAATTTTGTTGCTACGATAAAACAAATGGTATTACATGGTGGCTGGTTAGATTTTGATTTTAACATTAATGTCTTTAGGTTCCACTTTATCAATGATAAATCTTAACCCTAACCCTAGCATGTCCCAGTGAATAAACATGGTGACTAGTTACGTGTTCAAAATATCCATTTTCCTAAAATCAATTTTTGTGAGTCAACAAATGAATAATTTTCCCCATCAAAATTTGCTATTTATTACAGGCACTTCCAAATTTCTAATTTGAAGGCTTTTTTGAAATTTAACCAGTTAAAAAGAGGATGCCACAGATTTTTCTTTAATCTTTCTTTCAGACTAACGTGCCATTTAATCATTTCTAGCAATTGGGATCGAGTCTGTAGTGTATTTTCCCAAGCTTATGTAATCATTGGGCGGAAGCAATTTATCTAGGCAGGATGCAAGGTCCTTATTTTTAAGGGGTAGAATTGTGAGTTCATTGGTGATAGAGAAGGGTGTGAGTAAGCAAGAGGACCGGATTTTGTTGATATATATCAAAAAGATTTCTTTGAAATAATAAAATTGGGGGAATTTTTTAAAAAGCAGGAATGCATCTAATAAGTAAATGAATGTCCTTCAAATAAAAATAAGAATGATGATTTAAAATATGAGTAACGGCAAAAAAGTAAAGTTGGTGGGAGAATTAATTGTAATATCAATTAAGATGGGATGAAAATAGGAAATTTTATTTCCATTTTAATTATCCAATAATCCCCATTCTTTTCTTTTCTTTTTGGAGATAATAATCCTCATTCTTAGTCTTTAGTCAATTTCGAACTCTTTCATGTAGAGTATTCCAAACCATCATCATTCCAAAACAACTTTTTTCAATTCTAATTGAATTTTTTACAGTTCTAAATTTCCACTAGAATTTTACTCATTTTCAATACACGTCGATACATTTTTATCTCATTTATTTGTCTTATTCAATCTTCTTGAATCAAACAATCACGGATCAACATCCAAGCTATTCAAGAAAAGTTTGATAAAAGAAAAGAAAAGCTTAGCATTTGATAAATTTTTAAAAGAAAATTTTAATCTAAAACTTCTTGAAATAAGAAAAATAATGCGATATAATAAAGGTAATAATAAAAAGTAAAAAGAATAAAGTTAAAACAAATATAGGTAATTGTATAGATAATTATAAAAAAATGATTGAAAAGTAAAATAAGTGTATAGAAAATGTAAAAAAATGATTAAAAAATAAAGTAATTGTGGAGGATAAAAAGTTTTAAGTTGAAAACTTCTTGTCATTGCCAAATGCCAATACACCCTCAGAAAATTCAACTTTTTTCCGCTTCAGGTGTAACTTATCTACACCCCCACTGAGCCCACAAGTTTTTGTGATTGCCAAACATACCCGTACCAATGTTGGGTATGCAATAGAGAGCTAGCTAGGCTTCAGGTCATTCTAGACTATTGGATAAGCTTTGCTTACCAATTATCAAGCCTCTTTCCAAGTAACCAACAGCACTTCTGTGCTATTAAACAGGAAGCCAGAAGCTGGAAATCCTGGTTTTCCTCAAAGCTATAACTTTAAAATTCAATCGAACTTTCTAGCCAAAAATAAAAAATAAAAATCAATCGAACTGGTTTTAGACCACATTGGTCTATACAACAATACTAAGGGATCACTGCATAATCTCTCGTTTGACATTCCTGCAAAGCCCCTAGTAAATGAATTCACCTTTTTTACTTGATTGATTTTCTCATAAAAACTTCAAGCCAAAAGAAGCGCGTCTATAAAGTACGATATAACGCTTCTCATCTCCCTCCAAATTCAGACGGAAAAACAGAGAAAAATGCTGTTCTCCCTCATCTCGTATGTTTGGATAATAGTAGAAGATGTGGACATATACAAATCAAAATGTAAAAAGAATGTGAAGTGTTATCACCACGACAGGGAGTACCATCGTAAAGTAAATAAAAGAAATAGACAAACTTTTTTTAAATTTAAAGAGAAAATAAACATCAATAAGGGATGGTTGTGCAGTAAGAATCATGTGGAAGAAAATAACTGTTATGAGACAACCAAACAAATCATACCCTCACGTACACACCTGATCTGGCATGTGGGACATAAAATATACAATGGAGCAGGAAATGATTTGACCATCTAAGCATAAACAACATGACATTCATCTACATACCGCCTTATATGACTAAACAAAGAATCTGTGATGTGCCTAAAAACAAGCCTATCTCAGACTTAGCCTCAAACAGGATTTGCTTGCTAAATTTTAATAACTAGTTTGAAATTTTACTCTGGCCTGATTTGAAGATCAAATCTCGCAATCCAACAAGAAGATCCACAGAAACATTATAATAGTGATTGTGATATCAGAAGAGTGCGAACCAAGAAACCAACTATGACAAAATTGGTATTGTAACCTAAAATTGCTCTCAGGCGATGCATAGAGATAATTAGTTGTTTCCTTTTTTTCCCATTCGAAGAAAGTATGCACATCGTCAACTTAATTTTCCCCATTGCTTCAACTTATAGAAAGCTTTAATCACCTTTTAGTAAGATAGGCCCATTTTGGTGATCAAATCACTATTTAATTAAAACAAGGGTGAATATTCAATGCCGGGTACTGAATGCAGGTGCCAACGATGGCATGATATAATACTTTTGCATTGTTTGCACTGACCACTCCCCAATCCCTATAATCTGCATATTATAGGATGCCATGTGAAATGGATGAGCAATAATGAAGAAAGTAGTCGATATTTATCCTCCGTGTTAAGGCTCATGAGAATGAAATAGACGTGTAGTCAGAGACCGCCACTCAGCATACGATATAAATGAGTCCTAACATTCTTATATGGTACAACAAACCATAGCATCCATTTCCAAATGATTAGTAATTGCTATGTTTCCTTTTTTAAATTTTTTTTCTGGCCAAAAAGGTGAGGAAACAGAAATGAACACAAAACACAAAACACAAAACACAAAACATCTAAAATCTGGTTGACAAGGGTCAAAGTATCCTCCAAGGGGATCAAAAAATTCTGCCTTTCAGAATTATCTGAGAGAAGCATGCTCAGAAACCAAGCTTAAAATAGACAAAACCCATACCATGATAACAACGAAGCCATGATGGATGATATTTGATGAACAGCTACTAGTAATTTAAGTTTCTGTGCAGACCTGCTACATTGAGAAAGATAAAAATACCAGATGATTGCCCACCTGCAATTATATTCCCCTCGATTCCAAAATGAGATACATGTTATGATGTTTGAGAATGTGTAATATTTTATAGGCAAAACAAGTGTCGGTGGTCATCTTCCGCATATTGTGTAATTGATCTAGAGATAGCACTTACAATTAAAAGTTCAGTAGTTAACCAACAAGAGGCACCACCACTTCATGCTGTACGCACAATTTCACATAACAGACAGCAAAACAGAACAAAGAAGAATGCCGAAAAGTCACCAACGAAACCAAATAAACCTACATTAACAATGCAATACAAACCCACCACAAATGCAACTGTTTTTCCACCATCAATCGAAAAAACAATTAAGGGAAAGGGTAAACAACCATTCCACAGACAAGGCAGCCTAACTATCAAAAATCTAACATCTTCTTAGTCCTTGAAAATCATGCTCTAACAAAATTACCGTACTGTAATGATGTCATCAATTTTCAAAATCATCCTCACACACTCGGTTGCCAATGTAATAGCACTTGTGCTCACTAGCAGTGGCTGCACCACATTTTCCTCAAGAATGTTTGTGATCTGCCCCTTGCGTACATTGATCCCTGCATTGATCTCCCCCTGAGCGTGCCTATTCCGGAGCTCTGTGACAATGGCAATCGGATTCAATCCTGCATTCTCCGCCAATGTGTATGGAATCACCTCAAGGGCCTCTGCAAACTCCCTCACACAGTAGCTCTCCATCCCCTGCAGCACCTTGGCCCATGCCCCGAGCTGCCTGGACAGTTCGATCTCAGGGGCTCCCCCACCTGCAATCAAGAATCTCTTGTTCACCAAGCATCTAACAACACAAAGAGCATCGTGCAAGCTCCGCTCAGCCTCGTCTATAACCAGCTGGTTCGATCCTCGGACCAGCACAGTTGTCGTGCGACCCATTTCCTTAATCCCTGTAATTTTGACAATCTTCCCGCCATCACCAAGCGACACCTCCTCAACGCAATCTGCAAACCCCAGCTTCTCCTCACGGAAATGTTCGATGTTGGCAATAGGCAGGCAATTCAATGTCTTGGTGATGAACTCGATCTCATCACGCTCAACATCCTTGACTACAAGGATCTTCGCCTTGGCAAGATAGTGCAGCGACAGATCAGTCACTGCATCCCGCAAAATACTCTTCTGAATCAAGAGCACATTGCACCCAGTAGCTCGAATCTTCTTTATGATACCCAGAATGTAGTTCCGCTCCTCCTTCAAGATTCGGTCCATCTGCGTGTAATCTGAAACAACAATGCTCTGCTCGATATCAGTCTTTGGCGGCGAAATCTGGAACTGGATGACGGCGATCTTCGCATTCTCAACACGGGTTGGCCCTCCAGCAGTATGACTAACCTTCTTATCAAAGACGAGACCTTTCACAAGCTCCGTATCATCAACAGTCCCTCCAAGCTTCTTCACGATCTTGACATCGCGGAGATCAACAAGGCCAGGGCGAGCAGGATCCACGACGGAGAGAACAGCATCGACGGCAAGAGGAGCAAGAAGAGTGGAGTACTGACTCACAACCTTGCTGTTGAGAGAGGTGGCAGCCGACTTTACCAGGGCGTCGTGGTCGGAAAGCTCGACGGGGACGGCCATTGCCGTCAGGACATCGACGGCCTTGATAGAGAGCTTGTGTAGTGCTTCGGAGATCACGGTTGGATGGATGCCGTGGGAAAGCAGGGAGGCGGCGTGCTTGAGAAGGGCGCCGGCGATGACGACGACCGTGGTCGTGCCATCGCCGGCAGCGGAATCCTGGGATTTGGAGAGCTCGACGAACATCTTGGCGGCCGGCTGGAGGGCTTGCATGGTGTTGAGGATGGTGGCGCCATCGTTGGTGATGATGACGTCTCCATTGGCGGTGGAGATCATCTTGTCCATGCCCTTTGGGCCGAGAGAAGTACGGACGGCGTCTGCGATGGCGCGCGCAGCGGAGATGTTGGCATGGCGGACGTCCTCCTTGCGCTTGTTGTCGACGTAGCTCTCCGTCTTGAAAGGGCGAGAGGCGGCGACGGCAGGGGCAGCCATGTTACGTTGGCGATGCTCAGACGGCAGGCAGCGTGCAAACGCTTTCCCTGGGAGAAGTGTCGGGGGCGTTGGGCAGAAGAAGAGGGAAGTCGCTTGAATTCTCGAGAAGCGGGTGGAAGTAGAACCCTAGCAGAGAAGCGCGGAAGCGCGTGTGACGGATGTTGAGCCCGTGACCATGAACACCCCAAGCCTTAAAATAGCGAGTAAACTATCAGCCCAACGGTTGGGATTTGATGGCCCATACAGCCCGTGGGCTGGATCGACACAAACATTCCGCGGCTGCTATTCCCAAGTCCTAATACTACCTCGTTATCTACAAAAGCTGGTTCTCGAAACATATTTTAGCTTAAGCCGGGAAATCGATCACCTTATTTTGTTTATAAAGGTTATCAAGATAGATATGGTAATTAATGCCTTGGTGTATGTCATTTTATTGATTAAATGAAATTTTCTATTGCATATCGTTTGTCTAATTATAATATTAAAAATCATTTCAACAAGGTTTTCTTTAAATTGCACCACTTAAAAAGATTTAAAATCAATTATGTTTAAAATCAAAAATCATTTCAATCAAGGTTTTGTATAGAACATAGATTGTACTATCACAAATGAGTGATATAAAATAAGGGCTTTTATCCGATAAAACTGGGTGCAATTTGCAACTCCTTAGCTTCCTATGTTTTTTTTATTTTTTTAGATCCAGGCCATCTATCAATAATTCAACATTTGTGTGATGCGAAAATCATTTTAATTAATTTTGTATATAATCCATAGCAAGTGTAAATGCATAAGGTTTTTTATCATTATATTTTTAACACTGCAAATTAACAAAAGCTTTCAATCAAACTGATTTTTTATACTTTTACACAAATAATTTCAAACGCTATATATAATTTGAATCTAAAAAATCAAAAAAATTTGAGAAACCAGCAAATTGCACTCGGTTTCGTATGAGAGAAGTACATACAATCTTGTCTGAGCTCTGAAGTATCAAAATCACGAGATTCATTCACGTAGTTGTTAGAATGTCATAACAAATCGAGAAATTTGTCTACAAGCAAATCGTGATGTTTAATTGAAGTACTCCTAAACATGTTTAATTAAAAGCCCTAACATTGATACAGCGAGCAGATTGAAATTTTTGATTTAATCATTAAGATGACCTCATTCCCCGAATTCACATCCGAATTGCTACGTTTTCGTTTGGTTCAAAAGTTTTTAAAATTTAAGAAAATAATATAATATAATAGAAATAATGATAAGAAGTATAAAAAATAAAATTAATATAAATAAGTTAGATGTACAAATAATTTTATAGAAATGATTGAAAAATAAAATAATTTTATAAGAAGAAATTAAAAAATAATTAAAAATAAGATAATTATAGCTAATAAGAAGTTTTAGATTAAAAAGTTAGGTAATTCCCAAATATACCCATGAATTTTTGCCTTAATTCCTCGTGTATCCATGGATTTTGAAAAATTCCTTACACACCTATGAATTTTCCTCCAAATTCTTTCTATACCCATTCTGTTACGTTCGGTCAGCTACGTTAAAATTTTTATTTTCATTATTTTCAATAATGCCCAAACTACCCTCCTGTTCACCAGTCTTTCGATTTCCATGGCTAATTGTCGTCGGGCTGGTGGATGTTGGAAAGGGCTCCTAAGTTGCTGCAAATGATGAGCCGACATTGGATTTCATGGTTAGCTTTGCAGATCCTATGGCTTCCAAGGGATTGAAGGATGAAGGATCAGTGATGGGATAGTAGCGATTTCTAGCATCAAGCAGGGGGTTTGTCGGAGCTGAGGAAGACGGTGGCAAGTGTGATGGCTTCTAGCGTTGGTGAAATTTCACCGTTAAGAGGGTCTGAACGAGCCGGAGCTCGGGAAGATGATGACATGCTTTTTGGTTAGTGGGATAGTACAGATTGCGGACTCTCAATAAGTTTAAAACCGATAATGAATTGCTAAAGTTCTGCTCGTTAACGAAAGATACATAGGTTTTTGGCACCAAAATTCATACCAGGAATCTGGTTGGTCGTATCCGAATGATGGCCGTTTTTCAATTAAAAAAAAAGAATTATGGCTATTGGATTTCAATAAAAGATGGTCGACTTGGATTTGTTGGGGATACAAGATGTGGATTGAAGATGCGCACTGGATGGGATAATGCAGAGAGAATGCAGGATCTTGTTAAAGGCAAGGCTGCTGATTTCTAAAATGCCGGGAGATGCAGGGAGAATGCGAGATCTTGTCAAATGCAGGGAGATGCAGGGAGAATGCGAGATCTTGTCAAATGCAAGGCTGCTGATTTCTCAAATGCCGGGAGATGCAAGAAAAATGCAGGATCTTGTTGATTGAATGTTGTAGAAGACGAACGCTACGTTTCCAGCGTCAAGGGAGAGAGGATTGTCGTTCGATTGGTGCAACAGTCGCCGATGGGTGCTCAAAGTGGCTGCCATGGCTACCGATGGATTTTGAGAGGACGGAGACAATGGTGGAGCACCAAATTCGGTGCTCTAGCAGTACACTTCTGCCGGTAAACTTAAGAACCAGCTTGGAGGGGCAAGTTAAAGGGGGTATATTAGTCAATTAAGACGAGCTCACGTCAGTTACTACTTACCCTAGCGGCATGAGTACAAAAGCAATTTGAAAGAAACTTCTTGGTACGAAGGAAATTTTTCAAAATTCATGAATATACGGAGAATTAAGTCAAAAATTCGTGAATATATTTGAAAATTACCCTAGAAAGTTTTAAATTAAAAAAATTGAAGTATTAACAAACACCCCTTTCATTTGCTATCCCTTTCTAAGTCTAAAGGGAGAAATACCGCTGCTACCAGCGGAAGGAGCGGGCGAAAATTTTTTCAGAAACACTGCAAAATAACAGGCCATCATAAAAATGAGTATAGATGATCTTGAAATCATTAGAAATAAAATCAATTCAACGGAGGCTTCGGCCAGCTGGATTAGACGCAAAAGCCCGTTTTGACCGCTGCTTCTAAAAAAGAACCAGTGCGAGGCATAGAATCCCACATGCAAGCAGGGGGATGACGCGTTGCCTCTGCCCAACGAATCCAAGAAGTTGAAATCAGAACGCAGACAAGCTTCCAATGTAAACTTTGGTTTATCGATTGAAAGCTGAAACTTTCCCCTTCGATGAATAAAGTAGAACATTCTGCCTCGAAAGAGCCTAAAATGCTTGAAGAATAATGAAAACACCGCGATCAGCTGAAAAAAGCAAGACTAGTCTCTGATCTAGCATGTCTACTGCTCTCAGCAAACTATTTCCACCAAGTCCCGACTGCATCACGAGATCAGGCCTTGAGGCGTCCATAGAACTTTGCCTTCTCTTCAGTTGTCTGAAAGCGACCATGCCCAAACTTGGATGATGTGTCGATGAACTTGAGTTTGATCTCTTCCATTGCAACACGGGAAGTCTGCTTCAGAAGAGACTGTCTCAAGGTGACCACACGCTTCTTTGGGCCAACGCAGCAGCCCTTGATCAATATGTAGTCTTCCTTCACCACACCATAATGGGGGAAGCCTCCCATAGGGGTAATGTCTTTCTCAGTCCTGGCCAACAAAGAAAACTAGTTAGAAAATCTGGCTTTGGGAACTGAAATGCTAATGAGGTCACTAGAAAAGGTTATATAGTCTAACCCGTCAAATTCAGTGCTGGCTAGATGAGACTCTTGACCAGATTTTCCTAGCTTATAAATCTTTTTGTTCATCTCTGTGCGGTGATGGTACCCATTCTGGCCGGCTCTTGCAACCGTGAAGGAAACCCTGGCTGGATGCCAGGCCCCAATACAGGCCACCTTTCGTAGACCTCGGTGGGTCTTGCGTGGGAGGCGAGTGACACCCCATCGCGTCACCACACCTTCGTATCCTTTGCCCTTAGTAACTCCAATGATATCGATCATCTCATCCTTCCGGAATACAGTCTCAACAGGTATCTGCTTCTCAAAAAAGCCACAAGCAAAATCAACCTTTTCAGCAACTGTTCCGCCATTCACCTGGATCTCCATCAGATGAGCCTTCTTCTGTTTCAATCCCTTCATCTTTCTAATCTGCAAAGGAGAATGCAAAAAATTTAGCTGCCGTAAGTAGATAGCAAGAAAACAGCCGTATGCAATTTTTTATTCCAATTGGAATATAGAAAGAGATCACAACAGTCTCATACTACCGAGTACACAAGATATTAAGGATGCCTAAATACATCCAAGAATTTAGCGCATTCTCTCACAGATGTATGCATATTTGTAATATATTCTTGCATCAATTCATTACCAAGAAATGGGAAGTTTCTTCCATAGCCAGTCCTGCAGGTAATGACGGGATTGAAAACTATCCATCAATCAGAGCACACCCCAACCCAAAAAACGAAAAAAGAGAAAAAATGAAGGAAATTTTATCAAAGAAATTATATTTGTCTTTGAAAATGTACACTTCAGTTACTTGAAGCAGCTTGGATCAACACCTAGACAACTATAGGTCAAGCCTCATTGCATGACACTAAACGTGACCAATGGTGGAAAACCAATGCATGCTCTCTTTCCCAGTAAACCCGTGACAAGGTTACAGTAAGACGAAGAGAAATATTAGTGAAATATGGGAACAGAATATTTCTGACAATTCGTGTGAATTGTTACAGTAAAGAGTACCCACAGAAAAACATTATGTATACAGGGGCCATTGAAATAATAATTCCAATCCATCTAGAAACAGTAATGTGTGAAAACATGTATCAATATGCAAATGCAAATTCTTACTATCAACACTTGGCATAGTAATTAGCATGACAAGGATCACCTGGGTATGTGCCAAAACACGTATCACGGTAGAGTACTTCTTCAATTTTTCCAGCTGGGCCTGAATTTCCTTTTTCCCTTCTTCATTCTCATACTTCTTTGAATACTTTGTAAACGCTTTCTTCTTTGAAGCACCCCAGTTCTTGTAGAATCTCCTCTTCACCTCCTCACTAAGATGTTGTGCCCAGACAGTGTTTAGAGAGCGAAGACCACGAGGAGTCTTCACATAGCCAACAACACCAACAACAACCATTGGAGGTGTTTCTATTACAGTAACTGCCTCACATGTCTCCTTCTTATGGAGCTCTGCATGAAAGGAGATACACATCATTGGAACGATGGATGAGAATTTCCAGGAAAAAACCATCATTCAGAGAGATGATCAATCACGAAAGATAAAAACAGAAGCATCTTAAATTGCTTTGTCAATGTATTTGACAATTCAAAATTTGGATTTAGAAGTTGGAAGGTCGGTTTGGTAAGAGATTTTTATTTAAAAAATGGGGGGATGTGGGCAATTTTTTCGATAACATAAAGTAATATCGAACCATTGCTTTCAACAAAAACTATAATGAATGAAATTCTAGAAGAAACAGCACGTCTAGCTACAGGTTATCCTCATTCTACATCGCAAAATGTACAATGAAAATTACAATATCTCATGCCCCGGATTCTTGGTTTATGAGTAATGCATAAGAACTTACTTGATCCAGGCTTTTCAACTTCCCTGACAATGTGGGTCATCCCAGCTTTATATCCCAGAAATGCTGTAAGTCTGCAAGGTTTGCTTGGATCATCTCTTGGAAAAGACTTCACTATATTGACAATGACAGAGATAAAATCAGGTTCAGAATCGAAATGAGAAACTTGCTAAAGAAACACATACAAAATCAGTGTCCAGAATAGATCTAAATTATAGAAGAAACTCTAACGAGTTACAATAACGTGGCACCATGCAGACATTGACTTGTTCTAATCTGCTTCCCACTTACATTCTTCACAATTTTGTTAATAAATCTTTCTTGCCTTGCAGTTAAAGCCTTTGTATAATAAAATATCAATGGCTATATTTAAACAGGGAAGGTCCTCACTACAGGTCATACGGTCATACCTATATTGACTGCTGCAAGACCATATATTGAATGAAGATAATATTTCATGGGCCAACACAATGTACTGATGCAAGTTCCATCAACCAATTTTATACCCTATCATAAAACCAGTTTCCAGCCTAAAAGGAAAGAATTCTGTGCAGCCATCACCTCTGGACCCTAGAGCTATACGCAAGGAATTTCTCATTAAAAAGGGTTAAACCCCATACTGATAGCAGATCTTCTCAGTGCTCAAGATTGCATACAGAGATCACCAGTGGACCCTGCAGGCTGAAGCCATCCAGAAATTCTGAATTACATGGCTACACCCATATGGATGAGTGCAAGATATCATCTGCCCACAAGATTGGTTTGATCTTCCAATACCATGCACTTCAGCAAGTTTCACGAACCAGTATTATGCCATCTCATACTCCCTGGCAATTATAAGAGACAAATGAATTGCGTATTCATTGCAAGATCATCTTTGCCCGCAAGAATGGTTTGACCTTCCAATACCATGCACTTCAAGTTTCAATAACCACCATGATCCATGCCATATCGTACTCCTCGGCTGTCATAAAAGACAAATGCATTGTGTGCACTCTTTGACAGATATTGAGTTGTTTAAACAAATGCACTGATTCATATTGAGAAGAAGATAGCTGATTCTGAATAAATCACTTCGCAGTTCATAATTCCAGAAAAGAGCATTAACATGTATTAGGGAGAGACGTGTATGGGAGAGGGAAAGAGTAGGAAAAACCTTTTCCTCTATGGCGAGAGGCCCTTTTTCGGGGAAGAAACCCCAAAGAACCATGCCTAGGATGCTCAAACTTGCGATGAGACATTGTCTTGATTCTTTGCTCTGTTGAAAACTCAACTTGCCACATGTGATATCAAAATAACAAATATGCGGAAATATCGCAGTTATCATTTCTTTCAAAAATGCCCCTAAATGCTTTCAAAAACACCAGGAAATAAATTCAATGAAGAGTTACAATTTTCCACAGATTTATTCATAGAATATGAAGGAGGCCCCAGGAGAGAATACAAAAGCTCCACCATTCTAAATGAGGCTACAATGTTATAAAGGGAGTTCCATCATGCATGAAAAAAATGATTTTGACTAAAGCATGGCACAACGCTTGCAGGCTAAATCTCGAAATGGAACCTGTTGTTAAACCAATTACCTTCATGCTACAGTTCACGCCAGATTGAATAATTTATCATATTTTTTGTGAATGATAAATGACATGAGTATGTTAAACTTTACAGAAAACATTAAATCAAGGCGGCATTCAAACTCCCAAGCACTCAATCAATTAAAAGGAACAACAACCAATCAAGGTAACATGACAACATAAAAAGGATAATGAATACAACATAATAGGAGATAAAAGCAAGAATTTAAAATAGGCATATCAGTTGAAACACGTCAAGGCCAAGAACCAAATATTGTGAAACTAGCTCTGCACTTGTGCATAACGTCAAAGCATACATGCAACTATGTACACAAATACGAACTTTAAATGAATCTAATTCTACCGAAAAACAGACATGCCGCAAAACATTTCACAAGTCAGAAATATAACGGGGTAAAAACCAGCATAATGTCCATATTCAGAAAACGACCAGAAGAATGCCACCACAACCAAAGGCCTATGGCATGCGATATGCCAATTCTCTAGGCTCTCTTGTGTTCCTTGCCCGAAACCAACATGGGGCTCCGGCAGAATAAAAGCCATTCAGAGATTCCAGCCTTGATTATTCTCTTTGTTGTTTACGGGTGGTCATTTCGATCATTTACGTGGGATCTAGCACATGCACTCTTTATTTCTCGGAATCATAAGATAAGACAAACGTGTACATATAAGAGAATGATGTAGGTGATGGTGATGTTGGAAACAGAAATAAGAGACATGGCATATTCTAGAGAAGAAGACGAATCTCAAACATAAATCGCTGCCGGATAAAAATTTTAGCATAATTTCGCGGCAATGGAACTGTGGCATGGAGATTTCACGATGGTACCTGCAAGCGACGGGAAGACGGAAAACGAAGGCGCCGCGCTGATGCTTGAAACCCTAGCACGTTGGATTTGTGTCTTTAAGGAAGTATGGACGGTGGTGATTCATCGGGTGACCGCCACTCCTCGACACCCTAGCAGCAAGCGAGTACGGGTGAAGCTTGTTGCAATGATTTAATACTTACGTATGCAAGGATTCTTAGGTTTTAAATCTTAAAATACATTTTTAAATTTTAAATCTATTTATTATGCTTTTTTATATGTACTTATCTGTGATTTTAAGGGTGTAATTTTAAACTTTTTGCTTTCTATATTTACATTATTTTTTAATTATTTTTTCTTTTTTACATAGTTATTTTATTTTTCAATCATTTATACACAACTAACTTATTTATTTTAACTTTATTTTCTTTACTTTTCATTATTACTCCTGTAATATTATATTATTTTCTTTTAATTCAAAAATTTTTATATTAAAAACTTTTCATCTAAAAGTTTTATCACTTCTCTCACACACCCTGTAAAATATATATATTTGAAACTTTATTACATTATGGTAGTGTTTGATAGTACTTAAAACTTTTTAATTCAAAAATTTTTATTCTCCGCAATTATCATATTTTTTAATTATTTATTTATTTATTTTTATACAGCTACTTTACCTCTTAATCATTTCTACACGACTACCTATATATCTAACTGATCTATTTCAACTTTATTCTTTTAGTTACTCATCATTACAATATTATATCATATCATTTTATCGTATTTAAAAAACTCTTACACTAATGGTATGTTTGAAAAATGATAAAAAATTTAATGAAAAGTTTTTTGTGTACGAGATCTTTAAATATGGGAAAATAATATAATTTAATAAAGATAACGATGATAAATAAAATGAATAAAGTTAAAATAAATAAGTTAAATATACGTTTAATTATGTGAAAATAATTGAAAAATAGAGAAATTGTAAGAGAATAAGTGAACTAATTAAGAAATAAGATAGATGTGAAGTGTGAAAAGTTTTAGTTTGAAATGTTTTTTATATAAACAAATATCCCCTAAAAACTTTTTGTGAAAAGTTTTATCACTTTCCAAACACAGCCCGTATATATAAAAATATGATGTTATATACTCAGGTGTATTTAGCTTCGATGCACCCGGGTATATTTAACTTATTTTTTAAATTCTTTTTACACGATTGTTAATCTAAGTGTATTTAACATGTGTATCAATTTTTACCATTTTTGAAGATTTTTAGATTTTTTTATTTTTAAAAATCAGTGGCATTTTAGTATTTTAATCCAAAAAATCTAAAAATTTTAAAAAATGATAAAAATCGATACACATGTTAAATACACTTAAATTAACATTCGTGTGAAAAAAGTTTTAAAAAAAATACAAAAAATGAATATTTGAACCCTGGTGCATCGAAATTAAGTGCACCAAATGCATAAAATCTTGCTATATATATAGTCTCACTTCTATGTAATCGGGTTACATAGAAGCGAACCTTTGTAACCCATTTAAAATCTAAGATTTTGATCATTAATGGAAAATTAAATTCATTCATTATATTTAATATCATTTGTTTATTTACGATATCAAGTTTCATCTCAATCAAATATGTTTATACGCTACATTTATTTAAAATATATATATTCATATAAAAATTATGAAAAATGCTTAGATCTATTTACACATGTAAATAATATTTTATAGAATCATTTATTCACATATAAATTATATTTTGGACGGTTTAGATGTCAAAAATACTACTTTAAATTTGATATTTAGCATTTTTCATAATTTACGCATGAATATATACATTTTCTAACAAATGCAACTCGTAAACATACATAGTCGGGATGAAACCTGATCCTCTAGATAAACAAATGATGTTAAATATAATAAATTGATTAAGTTCTCCATCAAAGATCAAAATTTTATATTTTGAATAGGTTACATGGGGTTACATGAGTCCGCTTCTATATAACTCGGTTACATAGAAGCATAACATACATTGTTTTATTATAATACTAAAGTATAGCTATTAAAAATTTATATATTGTAAAAAATAACATATTTTGGGAATGAATATATACTTTTTATTTTTTGAAAAATTATATGGTAAATATATGTCGGGCGCACTTCTATATATTCGTATAACCTCCTCCATTTTTAAGATTTTGATATTCAGGAAAAATTTCGATCAACTCATTGTATTTAACATCATTTGTTTATCTAAGAGACCGAGTTTCATCCAATATGTGCATATGCCACATTTGCTCAATAATAAGTTCATTCATGTGTAAATTATAAAAAATGCTTAAATCCATTTATATATATATATATATATTAGAATGTAGTCATATTTTATAGAATTATTTACCCACATGTTTATAATATTTAAATAGTTTAGATGTTGAAAATACTACTTTAAATTGATATTTTAGCATTAAACTATTTTATTACATCGATTTTATACATTTATAGATGGGGACTATGTACAGTGAAATTAAACAAATGAAAGAGTTTTTATGATAATATAAATGATACTAAATATAATGGATAAAGTGGATTTTTCATGAACTATCTAGATATTAAAAATGAAAGAGTCACATGGAGAGAGAGTTTCCTAGAAGCACACCCGTGTGTTAAATATGATCAATAGTTTAATACTTACACATGCATGAAGTTTTCCTGCTTATTCTTAGTTTTTAAATATGAGAATACATATTTAAAAAAAAATCTAATTTGTATGCTATGTTTCCCATTTGCACTTATTTGTGATTCCGAAAAAATAATGTTCTTGAAACTTTATTATACTGTATACATGTGAAGCCTAAAATTTCTATATGTTTTTTTAAATTCATGTAATTTGAATAGGTGAATTAAGTTTTAATAATTATAAAATTTTGGATGTTTTTATAAAATTTTTGAATTGGCTATTTTTGATATATGCAATATTAAGGGGAAATTTTGTAATTTATATAAAAGTGTTTTTTTAATGTGAACGATGTGAAATATTAATTGAAGGCTTCTATTGATTAGTGTGATTAAGTTATTGATGAACTTACTTAAAGTACCCAAATTTGGCAACAAGTGAGCATAAGTGAATTAGCTGTTTTATCAATTTAGGGTACGTTCTAGTAATAAGTAAAAATTATAAAGTTAAAATTTTTCAATTTAAAATTTTTCACTATCAATAATTATCCTATTTTTTAGTTATTTATTCTCATTTTCATATGCATATAATACTTTTCAATTATTTATACACTTATATATACAACTAATATATCTATTTTAACTTTTTTTAAAACTTTGTTATCACTACTTCATCATATCATACAAATTTTTTCTAATTCAAAAACTTTTACTTTAAATTTTTTTTATACAAAAGTGTTATTACTTCTCAACCACACTACTGATTTAAAGAAAAAATTGTGGTTGTCAAGATTGTTAACAACTTTAGTTGCATATTAAGGGTTGAAGTGAAGGGTTTAGCAAAATCTGTATAAAAAATAATAATTTTATTTGTATTAATGTCGATGCTAGGACCTATAAGTGGATAAGATTTGTTCGAAATGAAAAGTGTAAATTTTGAATTAGATAGCATGTGGTTAATAGGTGAATCAACTCGTATAAATATGATGTGAAAGTTTTGAAATGAAAGAAAATAATATGATACGAATAATAATGAAGAATAAAGAAAATAAAATTAAAATAAATATGTTGGTTGTATGGGTAATTATGACGAAATAATTAAAAAGTAAAATAGTTGTATAGGAAAATGTAAAAAAATAATTAAAAAATAAGGTATTCTCGCAGAGTAAAAAGTTATAAATTGAAAAGTTGTTATTTGAAAATTTTGTTGTGCAAACGAATACATTAGGGTGTTTATTTATCCAAAAAAAATTTCAAACTAAAATTTTTCACTCTTGATGCCAGCCAAAATTTTTGATTATTTATTCTTATATTCGTAAGTAACTACCATGCCTTTTCAATCATTTATGAACATATACTCATACAACTAACTTAATTATTTCAATTTTATTATCTTTATTCATTGTCATCACCTTTATCATATCATATCATTTTCTTTCATTACAAGAACTTTTATACTAACAATTTTTCATCAAAATTTTTTCCATTTTCCAAACACACTTTAAAAGTTTTAAAAATGGAAGAAAATTATATAACATGATAGGGATGATGATTATAAATAAATATAATAAAGTTAAAATAGACAGGTTAGTTGTACGAGTATAAGTATTAAATAATTGAAAAATATAGTGTATGTGTAACAAAAGATAGAATATAATTAAAAATAAAGTAGTTATGCCGAATGAAAAATTTTAGCATTCGC
The DNA here is from genome assembly GCA_030490835.1 of Annona cherimola. Taxonomy (NCBI): domain Eukaryota; kingdom Viridiplantae; phylum Streptophyta; class Magnoliopsida; order Magnoliales; family Annonaceae; genus Annona; species Annona cherimola. The sequence continues at coordinate 110,616,595 of CM059972.1, read as the reverse complement.
CAAATATACCCTAAATATAAATTTTACCATTTATAGAAAAATATAAAAATTATATGACAGTAATTAATAAAATAGAGTCAAAATATGAAAATTATATGAGAGTAATTAATAAAATAGAGTTAAAATATTTCAAAAATAAATGTACTTCCAATTAAAAGTAATGTATATTTATCATATAACTAGTTTGTAACCTAGTCACATACAAGTCACAATGCTGTATACATTTTTTAACTAGACAAATTTAAAAAGTTATCAGTTCGCATCAAGTCAGGGAAAAATATTTCTTAAAAGTTTTATGAGTATATAAGCCCCGCATAGAACTTCATCCGTGTGGAATTTGTCAAAAATGTTAAAGTTATTTACTATTTTAGTATGGTTTTTGAAAAATCAATAAAATAATCATCACAATATTTTAAAAAATAAAATAAATATCGTACAAGTTAAAATAGTTGTCAAATTTAATGCAACAAATGTAGATTGATCACTACATATCTATAAAAATTAAAGAGTATTTTTCAACTACACGATTGGCTGCGAACAAAATATGGAAACCCTTATTGTACCTAACTCTTTTCATTTTTTTAAATTTGGTGGTAGTTGATAGAAATTTCACTTCGTTTATTGTATTTTGTTAGAAGATTACCATTATACGAATATAAAGTAAGTCTTAGACTTTACAGAAAGTTTACTCAATATAAATCAGATTGGGTCAGTGGATTTATTTATAATATCCATATCTAATGATATTGTTGTAAAATTATATTTTCTTGCAGTATGTATGATGATGAAGTTTACCACATATGTTATTTTTGAATGATGTATAAACTCATATTTATTGAATTTTTGGAAATTAACCCAATTATTTATATTTTCTTAGGTAATACTAGATTGTCTAACTTATAGGTACGTGGCAGAAGGGTTATGCATGAACTTTAGAAGCAGAATAAAGTAGTTTTAATTTCTTTATTTTAAGTTGTTACACTCAGACTTTGAACATCAATTTATAGTAATTATTATGTGAATCTTATAACGAAACTATATTCATCATATTTACACATGAATTGTGGGCCAATGCAGGACATTACCTTGGGCTAGGATCATGAAAATCATTTTTTAATGTAACAGAGGCATGATTTGTATACTTTTTCTTGTTTTGAATAAATATAAATTTTTTATTTAAGATTATTTTAAAATATTATTTCTAATTTTATGATTTCATTGTCGACTGTAAAAATTATAACTTAAAAGTGCGTTTGGTATTTGATAAAATTTTTGAAGATTTTTTTTAAATAAGAGAAGTGATACGACATAACAAGAGTAATAATAATGAACAAAGAAAATAAAGTCAAAATAAATAGGACAGTTGTATAAGTAATTATGGATAAATAATCGAAAAGTATAATAATTGTATATAAGAATGTGAAGAAATAATCAAAAAATATAATAGTCTAAATAGATAAAATAACTATGTGAGTTCTCGTGAGGAAATTATTTAAAAGTAAAATAATTATATAGAAATATGAGAATAAATAATTAGAAAATATGATAGTTACGAAAAGTAAAAAATTTTTGATCGACACATTTTAAATAACACGTTTTATGACATGCCAAACATCTTAAGGGAATGTATGACATTTGATAAAATTTTGTATTTTTCTTAAATATATCCATTATGTTTGGCCCTATTTCTGATTATACATACAATATTTTCAAATTTCTAAATATATCTAATATGTTTGTACTTAATTTAATAAATGTTTATTTTTATAAAAAATCTATAGTTAATTTTTTGTAAATGCCCAAAATACTCTTATTGTAAAATAATAAAAGATAAAAAGTGTGTTCGAGAAGTGATAAAAACTTTTGATGAAAGGTTTTTGGTTTAAAGGTTTTTGAAATGTTAGAAAATGAAATAATATGACATGAATAATGATGATGATAAGTAAAGAAAATAAAGTTAAAATAGATAAAATAGTTGTATGTGTATCTGTATATAAATAAATGGAAAACACAGTAGTTGTATAGAAAAAAGTTATAAAATAATTAAAAAATATAGTAATTGTAGAGAATAAAAAGATTTTAGACTGAAAAATTCTAATTTGATAAATTTTAGGTGTTAATAAACCATCTGACACGAAATAGATAGAAAATGAAATTAGAACTGTAAATTTGGAGATCATGTGTGATTAGACATCAATAAGTTATGAAATTCAAAATTTAAATTATGTCCTAAATTTGATAGTACATTGGTATTTTACATATTAATTACCGAAGTTCACTTAAAGAATAAACGTCGGTGGGGATATTTCAAATTTAAAAAATATTGACGATATATTTAAGATTAAGGCCAAATATAGTGAGTATATTTAAGAAAAACACTAAAATATTTTAAAGAAAAATTTTTGTGTGTAAAATTTTTTTAAGCTAGAATAACCGATGCGAGATGATATAAGGATAACAATAAAGAGTAAATAAAATAGAGTGAAAATATATATGCTAGTTGTACAAGTAGTTATGGAAAAATAATTAAAAAGTATGATAGTTATATAAAAAAATATTAATAAATATTTAAAAATAGGATAGTTGTGGAAAATGAAACATTTTATATTGAAAAATTTTAAGTTGATAAGTTTTCATGTTTATCCTAATAACATATTATGTTACACTAAAATATTTTAATTTAAAATTTGTTACTCTCAATTACTACTATATTTTTAAATTTTTCCCGTTTCTTATACAATTGATATATTTGTAATCATCTACACACAAATATTTATATAACTGATTTAGTTATTGTAACCTTATTCTTGTTGCATCTTATATTTGGAATGCAATCCTATGCACCAATGTGCAAACACTTGTTTAAAATTTTTTAAATAATTTTTCTACATAATTGTCACTGTAAGTGTGTTTAACATGTGTATTAAATTTTTTTATTTTTTGAGATTTGTAAATATTTTTTGGATTTTTTAAAATCATTGGTCAAATGCCACTGATATTAAAAAAACTAAAAAATATTTACAAATCTTAAATGGTAAAAATTGATACATATGTTAAACATACTTAAATTTAAAGTTGTGTAAAAAAATTCTTAAAAAAATAATAGTTAAATGCATTCGAGTGCATTTGGCTGCATAAGATCAATACTACTTGTCATTATCATTGTCATAGTACATTATTTTCTCCTATTTCAAAATTTTTTTATCCAAAAGTTCTATTAAAGATGTGTTTGGCAAGTGATGATACTTTTTAATGTAAATTTTTTTTAATTGGTAGAAAATAATATGATATATTAGGAGCAACGATTAATATTAAAGAGAATAAAGAAAAAATAGATAGATTAGTTTCATAGATAATCATATCGATATAATTGAAAAGTAGTGTATTTGCAAATGAATACATAAAAAAAATTAAAATAAGATAGTTATAGAAATTTTTTAAAAATTATATTGAAAAATTTACTTTTTATTATCTCAAAACATGTCAAAATCGCACGGTATTTGCCTAGTCGTAGCCATTGTTCTCAAAAATAATAGATAGGAGTTTGAACGATGCTGAGGGCATTTCGTCTCTTGATTTATTTGGGAGTCGTATCTTTCTAATTTCTTAAAACTTTAATAGATATTTAAGATAGATGTAAATACAGTTGTCATAAAAAAACAAAAAAACATGCTCAAAATCGAACATTGGAAGAAAACATTCCCACAGCGCGGTTTGTTGGGCTGCCACCGAGTTTAGTTGGCACTGGACAGGGTCCGGTCCACGGAGTACTGCGAGGAAGCAGGTGTGGGAATCGCACGTGCCGGAGCCGTCCTACTCCTGCACAGCCGCACTGCTCGAATTGCCGCCGTTCCAAAACTCGGCTGGTCTCGCTCTTTGTTTCATTTCATTCTTGCTACCCCTACTAAGCCCTTCATTAGGGGATTGAAGAAGCAGAGTAGATAAATTTTCTATCTTCTTGCCAGTTCCTCACTCCGTCTCCGCCGCAAATGGAAAATCATGCCCTAATTTCTTCCAATTGTCTCCTCAGCTCCTCTCCCAACTTCTCTGGATTCTCCAGCAGACGATCTCTTTCTCTCCTCCTCCCCGGAAAGAGAAGTCTCGCTGGCGCGAAAGGAAAGACCATCGTATCAGTGCTTGGCCGTGGCGGCGGCGATAGACATTCCCGAAGAATTTCCAGAACCGGTAATTCGAGCCTGCATCCACAGCGTTTTCTTCCACGGAGCATGCTTCTGGATGTTTTTGTGTTTTTAGTGTGTGTAATGGCAATCCAAACTAATTCAAACCATTGTATTTAGTAAAATCGAAATCCGATAAGGTTTCAATTGAATTCCAATGTTGCATGTGCTAGGAGCGGATGGTGCTTTGCGTACTGCCAGGCTGGTCTGTGCTCCAGTTGATGAGTTACTGATACTGTCAATGTATTTTGTCTGATTCGCTTTTTTCCCCTTGGTGATTTGAGATTGTATTGTTGGGAGAAGGATCGGCTACAGCTGCAAAGGCGACAGCCTCTGATTGGGATTGCAGTTGGTTCCGTTTCGTGTTTGACGGGGACGCATAGCAAACATGTCTGGGTCACTGGGATGTCAGTCTTTCATGATCATACATCTCCTACAATGCTATCATTTTTATTTTCTTTTTGTCTAAGTGTTTAGTGATGCAGGGAAGAAACTGGGATTTGGTTTTGAATGCCAGTGATCAACGTGGCTGGGTAAGTATGTTGGAGTTCTTTGTAACTTAAATGTGTGTGTAATATCCATGCAACTTATAAATTTCTCCAAACCAGAGCGCTGGTCACTGTAACTAACTTAGCTATTATCCTTGTCTGGCTGAAGGGGTGTTCCGAGCATTTGCATTTCGTGTACTTCTTTTCATTTTTTCTCCACACCGTTTCATATCATAACCGGTCATTTTCATGCTGCTCTGCTCGTGTCCATGGTGTCTATATTTTATAGGTACCTTATTCATTATCTCTCGGTTTTCTGTTATGTTACAGTTATTGAGAAGTTAAATACAGAAGCTTTTGCAAGCATTTCATCTTCGAACACCAGAGAAACATCTTCAGTTGGTGTCAACCCACAGATTTCTGCGCCACCCCCACCTTCCTCTTTGTAAGAAGCAAGATTACAGAGAGCACTGCACTCTTTTCCATGGATAGAGCATTTTTAAAACTTATTTTTTTGTTAGTTGTAGTAGAAGATCTAAACTGTTTATTGGTTATTTTTTCCAGATTAAAATCACTCCATGAAAAATTAAATGTATCGAATATATATATCATCAGTTGTAATTAGCATCCAGAAATAAGATCTAAACCGTTAAATTTATCTGCACTGTTTTATATACTATTAATTACTTATTTATCGAATCAAATCCGTACAGTATGTTCCACGCAATATGATATACATTTAGCAGAAGAATTAGGTTGATATAATATTCATGTAACTAATATCAGTTTAAAAGTAAATTATTTTAATAAATTTATTTATTAAATAATAAAAATAATTAATTTTTATGCCCCGTATTAGATTTTAACTAAATCAAAATTACTGGTTTAGATATTACAGATAAATTTTATTTTGTACGTTTTTAACTAATACTTCCTGTGGGAAAGGCCCAGTTCTCTATATGACTCCTCTCTCTCTTTGCAAACATCTTGATCCTTGTGGTCTTCTTTGTCTTCATCTTCTTTTGCTCATAAAGAAAGTAACATGCAATTTATTTTTTGTAGTAAAGAAACTATATACATATGTATGTATGTGCGCATCTGTTTCACTGTGAAAAGAAAACATGTAACATGTCATACTTACAGTCTGTGTATTTACATGGATTCTGTCTAGTGGGTCGCCACTTTTTTGGATCGGAGTTGGAGTCGCGCTTTCAGCATTATTCTCATGGGTAGAAGACTGCTGTCCTTTCTTTACATTAGCATTCTACTTTTAAGTTCTTTTCTTTCTTGTATTTTTTATCTGTTGGTATTTGACAATTTGAATGCTTTGTTTCAGGTGGCAACAAATTTAAAGGTGAGCGGTGGTGCCTTTTGACCTTGTTAAAGGATACTTCATGGCTAGGTTTCAGTGCCTAAGCAAAAGCACAATATTTGGATGCTACTGTTGTCCATTTGATTTCTAAATTCCTGGCTTGCTTTTTTCTCTTGTGAATTTCTCTGTTAAGAAAAACGTGAACATCTTTTCCTGCATATGCATGAACAAGGAATCTCTTTTAGGAAGTTAGCATTCCTTTTCTTTTTTCCCTGGCATGCAATGAAATTTTGTGCATCTCCTATTAACTCATCCGTGTTGTTGTTCACTACTGTAATCCAGTGAAATTATTTGCTTCTATCCATGTAAAGTTTCTCACTTCTTTGTTGCATGGAAAAATGCAAAATTGATCTCATATGATCTGTTAGTATTTTTCAAAATTTTTTGTCTTTTTATTCTCTCATACTTCAAATTGATCTCCTTGAGTAGTCCATCTCAACTTCTTTTGGAATTTCCCTCAGAAATATGCAATGCAGCAAGCTTTCAAGACTCTGATGGGTCAGATGTCACCACAGAACAGCCAAGTTGGAAATGCGGCCTTCTCCCCAGGACCACCTTTCCCATTTCCTCCCCCAACCACATCATCCCCACCCCCACCATCCCCATTCCCATCTCCATCATTTCAAACTCCAGTCTCAAAACCGGTGGTTACAGTTGATGTCCCTGTAACTAAAGTTGAAGCAACACCGGCAACTGAAGTCAGAACTGAAGCAGATGGAGAGAATGAGCCAAAGAGATATGGTGTGTTATCATTTCAAGATTGTTTGTGCCACCAACATCTAGAGGAAAAATAAGATTAATTAAACATAATATCTTGGCCCTGCAAGTTATGTTTACTTGCCTATCAAATACTTAATCCAAGCAAAGAAATTCGTGTAGGCATATGGAATTTGAACTTGCGAACCTTTTGGTTGCCAGTTTATTTGGGAGGGCTTCTTTGCATTTGCCTACTTTTCATGTTTTTGCAATATTTACCCTGTAACTGTTGCGCTTGCAAAAACAGCATTATTTATTTCAAACACTGTCAACTTTGACTTGTGACCCACTTAGACATGATCAAGATGAAGTAATTATCTCCTTAGATTGTGCCTTACCTAACTTTGATGACCAATACATCAAAATTGTACCGATGTAATTTTTTACTTTTATCAGAAACCCTAATAGCTATTCATTGTTTGGCTATTTTTGCAAACGAAATTCATAAATGAGTGCTTTTTGAAAATAATAGTTATTGGATGAAAATTACAAAATTGCAAAAGATGGGGAAGTAATGCAAATTTTTTTGGATATATGCAAACATTTTTCTGGTCAATTCACCTCAAATATCAAATCTTCTCATACTTATGACTCATTGATTTAATAGATTATAAAGATCTGCTGAAACTGGTGTGATCTCATGTGCAAACTAGAATTCGATGAGTGTTTTGAAAATTTGAATCTTTGGACCATGGTAAAAAATGAAAGAAAAAATTTACATGGTGTCAGCTGCAAAGTAAATAATAGCAACCCAAAAATAGGGTATGGGGAGGAAACAGAAATGTAGTTAGAAGTGGACGGAGTAGGTAAATATCTTATCAACTTAAACCATTAAAGGTTTGTTTACTTTTAGGATGAGATGCTCCTGGAATGGAATCTCCAATTTCCTAAAAAACTTTTTCCATTCCCAAAAAATAACAGTATTTTTTAAATTTCCAATATAACTTTTCCGATTCCTAATACTAATACACCTTTTCCCGTTCCCAATATACAACAACACCTTTTTCATCCCATCCTAGCTGTGAACAACCCCTTGTCATTCATGGGACACTGAACTATAAATTCTAGAATCTCCATAAGTTGTTCACGGTAGGCTTTATTTTTGAAAACATCTGTTTGAAACTTTTCTTAAAATGACATGTTCTCTTGGGTTCTTGGTGCATGAATGCTCTTCTCAAACAGCCTTTGTAGATGTTTCTCCAGAAGAGCAGTTGGTAAAAGAGCCTCCTGAAAGCTCAACAGAACCATCTGAGACAAACTCTTCCAAAGTGCCTGTTTCTGAGGAAGTGAGTTCATTTCTTTGATTTGGGAATTCAGATATTTTGTGAATCCATTTTGTTTATCTTATTTTTAAAGATCCTGGAAATGTCATGTGAAGGTTTCTGCAAATGGAACTCTTCCTAAGAAGGAAGCCACACCTTTCAATGAGCAATACCAGTCAACTCGTAAGTTGCAATTCTTTACTTTTTGCTATTGTTGGATATTGATTACCGAGTTGTCTTTTTGCGTTTGGCATTTATCATCTTGTGAAATATTTTACATTGTTATCATGATATGATAATTTCTAAGGCTAATTGGAGTCAACTGTATTAAACATGTCATGCTATCCTACTCTTCATACTGGGTCACAATAACTATGGTGCAGCTAGCTTGTCAGACTGCTTGTATAGGTAGGTGAAATTTGGGTCATCTGTTTGTTTAACATGAGTGTGCAAGAAATGGAAAGTGAGTAGGTGAGGTATTGGGAGAAAAAGTGTGACATTTGATATGAGCTTTTGTTTGAGAGAGGAGAAACTCTCGTCACCAGTCTCTATCTTCATCTCTGTCCCTCTCTGTTGGCAAACAAACCTTGTTGATCACTGGCGAGGGAGAATACATAGCATGCCGCAGATCACAATCAACATGTTATATGTCGAAATTGGGATGTGAATATAAGTTCCCTGGTGTTGGAACTGGTGGTTTTTTTTTTTTTTTTTTCCCGAATCCAGTGGGTTCTTCGCAGGGTGTGATGAAGAGGATGATGGGAGCTATTTTGATGGGTTGTTAACCGACAGGGATTTGCCTATTGTAGATCTAGTCATCGAAGCTGAAGCAGCAATAGAGATGGAGAAGATGCAGATTTTCCAATGTGCTGATATACAAATTAGGGGAATACATAGCATGTTGTAGATCTCAATCAGCATGCTATATGTTGAAATTAGAATGCAAAGATAGGTTTGCGGGTCATGGTTTGACTATTGGAATTGGGTAAAATAGGTTGTGGCGCGCCCCTCTCAATCTGGCATGCTGATTTTGAAATACATGCTGTGAAATGGTTCTTTACTTCTTTAGAGCAGGAATTTCCGAACAGGCAGATTGTTGGGACAAAATTGAGAGTTTAGATTGCTCAAAATGGACATGCATGTGCACGATTTCCTATGCACCAACAGAACATAAAAAATCCATGCTCCATCTTCCTCCTTCCCCAAATTCTCCAAGGCTGCACAAATCCATCATCTGCTCCTCCTCCAGTCCAGCGGCAAACTCCACACTGATGATTGTCCACAGCCCCAAATTCAACTGCATGCCTCTCTTATCCCCAATTTTCTGCAAGATCATCCATCCAAGATTCCAAGCATGCTGCAGCAATGTGAATTTTTTTTAATTTTTTGGCGATAGGATCTTTGATTTGTTTTAGAGTGGCATGCTGATATCAGCACATAGCATACTAACTTACTGGGTAGGTGGGAACTGCCCAAGGAAACCCACACGTGATTTCTGTTCAACGGTGCTGCAATTTGAAGTTCTCAATCAAATTTTCCGCCCCCGCATCTTCTCTTTCCTTTCCGTACGCCCTACCATTCCAGCTACAGGCACTCCTTTCCGCGCACGCGCACTCAAAAGCTCAAGGGCTGGGATTTCACCTGCCTATATGAACAGTTGGATGAGCTAGCTGTACCATACTTACTGCGCATTATTGCTATACTGGATAATGTCCCATATATATTATGATGTGTATTCAAATCTTTTCTATTAACCTCCATCTACATTTAAACATTCTGGTTACTCAGATGTTTGATGCTCTGCTGAGTTTGAACTTGATTGCTCATTTATTAATATCTAGGTAATGACATTAAATACTGACCTTTTTGCTTTGGGTGGTAGTTAATGGTTAGCTTTCCCTAAACTAGTTACCTTTTTTGAGCTTATGCATTGTTTTCAAGCACTAAAAAAGGGAATAACAACTGTTGACTAACCTTCATTTTAAAAAAGGAAATAACAATGTTTCATTAACCTTTCCTTTTTTTTTTTTTTTTTTTATAGCCTTTGTCCATGCCTTTTGCTGTCAAAATACAATATTTTCTAATGGATCTTGAATTTGAGTTTGTTCTAGCTTTTGTTGTTAATTGGTAAATTTGTTTCCTTCTTTTGGATGCTTGAAACTGATATATAATTCTGATAAACGTGCACATAATGTCATTCTGTCTTGTTCTCTGATTGACATTGTAAACTCTTTTACCTTGTTGACAGGAAACACAGGCCCCCCTTTAACAGTAGATGCTTTGGAGAAAATGATGGAAGATCCGACTGTTCAGAAGATGGTTTATCCGTAAGAGAGCCACTGTTTATTGTTTCTCATTTATATATTTGGCATAGCATTCATTGAACTTTGGAGTAGTCATGTTGTATTTTGTTTCCGATTTATACTCTGTAATTTGTTTAGGATGCTTCATCAGCAGTTTGGTTGATCCACCATGTAATTGAGTAAATTGTAGTATTTATGTGCATCAGAAAATATTGTCTAACACTGTCCTTAAGTGTTTGCTGTACATGTGATGTTTCCTGCTACTTGCTATGCCCCTTTTTTATGATAAATAAAAGTGTCTATTTGGAATATTGGGAAAGAGAGGAGAAGTGTAGGAATGTTGTGACAGGATCAGGAGATTTGAAATAAAGTGAATAAGTATAAAATAAATAAACATTTTGGGATAATGAGGAAAAGTAAGATTGTTGGAATATGTAAATGGCATGTCAGTTACACGGGTAGGAAAAGACATCCTTTGTCCTTGTTACTCATTATTAGGTTACAAATGCACATTATTGTTCTTCTCAGAAGGTCTGTATCATAGCAATTATCTGGTTTTTAAGTCTCTTGTTGTCTACTTTCACCATGTGATAAACTTTCTTCTTTTGACAATTATTTTTCCCCAGTTGGTCAACTGCCTTTTTTCGGTGCTTTGTAGCTATTTGGTTTTGGATTTGTTACTGCGACACCATCTCTTATGGTAACTTTTATCATACTAAGCTACACATCATGTGACAAAGATATTAAAATTGCTTTGTGGGTAGTACTTCTGGATTCCCCCTTTTGGCTTTGGTTTACAAGGCATATTGGACTACATTTGTTTATTCTATGTTGCTTCTTGTGCATGTTAACTATGTCTGCATACTTTCATTGCAGAGATATATTTTCTTCTATCCCTTATCTCCATATTGTGAATCTATAATGGAAAATTTACTTTTTTATCTGTTTGAAATTCTTTACAGCTATTTACCTGAGGAGATGAGGAATCCTACTACATTTAAATGTAAGCTTTCATAATTGGTATTTAGTGCTGATTGTTAGCTTGTCTCAGTGTCATTTGTGCTTCTTTTTGGGTTTTTACTTGATGCATCTACCTTCAGTTTTTTTTTTTTAATTTCAGTATTCATAAGGTAGTGTTTGAAACTCAATGGTGAAGTTACCATTAATGTGTTATTTTGCAGGGATGCTACAGAATCCACAATACCGTCAACAATTGCAAGATATGCTGTATTTCTCCTTCTCTCTTTTCCTATTGTTTGACTTTATTGATGGTCAGTCAGTGGACTAATCATGCTTTTCTTTCCAAGTAATGTTTGTTTGTAAAGGTTTTATTCTGTGGCTTTTGTTTATGACCAGAAGCTTAAACTTTTCTTGTTACTTCACAGCAGATTTCAGACCTCTCTTCTTGTATCACCTGGCCTTCCTTTCGATTGGATAAGCTGTCTATGGTCTAACCCCCCCCCCCCCCCCCCCCCCCACACACACACACACCTCCCTCTGCAGTCCACTATCTGGACTACCGGTTTTATTACATACACCAAAACTTACTGAATCCTTGGACTATGGGATTCATGTGCAATTAATTCAATGTGACGTTCCTATTTCTTTTTTTTCTTTTCGAGAAACTAAGATTCCTATTTCTGGTTAGTGGAACTTTGGTACACCTTGCCTCCACGGGAGAATGGTTGATTGTCATAAGACAGGCATAAAACCAATAGTTGGTTCAGCCACATGGATTCTGACATATCAATCTATTCTTTTGTTATAAGCCTTCAGATTAGGTTGAAGATGGAGAATGTAACTAGTTGCAAATATCTGTTATTGGAGTCTGATGTTCTTTTTTTTCTATTCTGAATTTGCTGTTTGCTTTCATGTATTTTTATAACGTAGTATCATGGTCAGTTTATTCATTCGCCTGACATAGATGTTAAGTCTGTCATTATGGACAGTATTGGTATCCTCAATCTCATGCTTTGTTCTTCTCTCCTTTTTTCAGAAACAATATGGGTGGAAGCAGTGAATGGGACAACCGCATGATGGATTCCCTGAAAAATTTTGATCTTAGCAGTCCTGAAATCAAGCAGCAATTTGGTGAGTTTGATAGTATGTCTATTTGATGCCTTTGCTTTGACTGTCTGTATGTAGTATGCACATTTTTGAATTAAGTTTTGTTTCTGGTTGGCTGATTGGAAATTTTATTAGAAAGTGAAAGGAGAACCCCTATCCGCTTGAGCAAGGATAAAGTTTCTTGTGGATTGAGCTGCTTTGGAGGCTCTAGAAGAATCTTCAAACTGGCCTGTGGAAACATGACCAAAAAGATGTTGTGGGTAAAATAATTCTTCGACATCATCTAGATGGTGGATCCTTCCATAGATGCAGGGCCCCACATTCGGGTCCTAAATTAGATCTGAGTTGCGCTGCATCTTACATGCTGAAGGAATAGATTCTAAACAGGCTGGGCTGCTGGGGAGCTTCTCTGATCATTTTCTTCAGCTGATGCTTGTGAAAGTTTGTGTTGTGGATAGAGTAGAGATCTTTGTTTTTAGATGTTTGAAGGATCCAGCTTATCCAGACAATCCAGGAATTGACAAATGATTACTTTGAAGTGCATGCATTCTGTCTGTAAAGCATCTGGTGGTCTTGAAATTTGATCATGACAACGAGAATTTGTTGCGTGTCCTTCATCTGCTGAGATACTCTGGGGATGGTCTTTTCTTGGGCCTTAGCAGAGGACACAGAAATAATGTAGCAATATGACAGAAGGTGATTTTAATATGGTCTTCAGAAGGTTGGGGAAGAAGTTGGTTGTTTGTGATTGTCCTTGAGGACATGTGAATGGAATTGGTAATCTTGGAATAGCAATCTCTCACTGCTGTGATTTCTTCCTAACGCCTTTTATTTCTTTTAGGGTCTGTTTGGGAAGTAATAAAACTTTTGAATGAAAAGTTCGTGTAAGTTTTTGAATTAAAAGAAGTGATGTGATATGATAAGGGTAATAATAAAGAGTGAAGAGCATAAATTTAAAATAGATAGTTTAGTTGTATGGGTAATTGTGTAGAAGTAATTGAAAAGTAGGATAGTTATATATGTAGATGCGGAAAAATAATTAAAATAGCCCTTAATAAAATATCAGTTGCCTAGGTATTCCTGCTGCGGGTATCTTAGGTAGTGTAATTCCTGTAAAGATCAACCTGTAGTGGAATTGATGGCATTCGTACTTGGTAATATTTTCTTTATTGGCTTTGGCACAAGTATATTGCTTCATGTTTTTTGTGGATCTGCATGTTTCTATTATACTTGACAGATATTAAAACATGTTTTTATTACTTTTATGGTATTTTTATTGGTTAATAAAGTAATCTCTTCATACCTTGTGATATTGATGGCGGAAGGTTACGTAGTACCTGTGGATCAAGCTGCCTTATGTTCTTTTTCAACTCTCCCATTTTCAATTTTGCAGACCAAATTGGACTGAGCCCAGAGGAAGTAATTTCAAAAATCATGGCAAATCCTGATGTTGCCATGGCATTTCAAAATCCAAAAGTTCAAGCTGCTATCATGGACGTACGTACTGATACTTGGCACTTGAATTTACTGTTGACAGCTTCTTTTGTTTTCCCTGATGGTGAATTGCTTTTGCAGTGTTCACAGAACCCAATGAGCATTGCAAAGTATCAAAATGATAAGGAGGTGAGAATACAGATCTGGTGTGCCTACAATGCGTAGTTCACTTGTATTTACATGTGCCCATTTAATTTGGCAACAGGAAGACCTTATCAAATGTCAGTCAGTTATTCATGTTATAATTTAATATACACCTATGCATCATTTGTTTAGAGCATTGAAGAGTGGGATTGCTGAGTCACCTGGTAATTCCTTTGTAGTTGCATTGTTCTCATCTCTTATGACACATTGGCTATATTTCTAGTGTGAATTTTGTTTGTTCCTGATGGTTGACGGTTTTAATTTTGGAGCTGCTGACCATTCTGCTTGTTCTCTTTTCAGGTAATGGACGTGTTCAACAAGATATCAGAACTATTTCCTGGAGCAACAGGACCATACTAATGACAAAGTCTATTCTGCAATAGCAGCTGCATCGACACTTGGTTCTACTGTAAGCGCGGCCTTGTCAAACAATTTTCGTGCCCACCGTGGGGTCCTCCTTGCCATCTGGCTATCATGAGAGGGCTTGGTCAAAGCAATTCTAAAGTGGCTTGGATAAAGTTATTTTTTTCTTTTTCCCTTCTTTCTTTTCCCTTTCTACTGAGTCGTTAGCAAAGTTGTCGATTAGGTTTTTGTAGAGTTCTCTTTTGATTGTGCTGTTAGAGGATGAAGATGCAGTCATGTATCTGTAGTGCTGACATATTTGTATCTGCAGCTCATCGTCCTTTCCAGAAAGTATGCAATGTCAGAGAAGTAGCCAGAGGGTACATAGTCTTTATCTGGATTTTTGGAATCAAAACATCATCCTTTTTAGTTTGTGTTTGGACGTTGGAAAATGTAAGAAATTATGAAGACTAAAAAGAGTGTAAATAATATCAAGCTGATCAGGAGTGTGTTATGCTAACGTGGAGAAAAGTAAAACGGATGCAGGGGGTGATTCTCTCTACTCATATAAACAGTGGTTATTAGCAAGCAAACTTTCCTCCGAATAACCCCCTTTTTAAACGAATATGTAGCACTTCGTTTCAAATAATTATTAAAAATGTTAGTACAGTTTACATAATTTTAAATTTCTTTTAATATATTTATTATAATTTCAAAAATGTTATTACAAATGATTGAAAATAATCATGAAACCATTTTAATGTATTTTCAAGATTTACCCTATCAAATGTAATTTCAAAAGGTGTATGAAATGCTTGCACTCAAGGACACCCTTTTAGCCTGATGCATGTCTAATTGGAAAGTAGTAACTTATCCCAAAAAAAAAAAAAATGGAAAAGTAGTAGGAGGTGAAGCGCTCGCTGCTTGTCATGGCTGTCGTTTTCATAGGCTTTCGTGACTTAGGATGGTGCAGCTCATGGCTGTGGTTCTTGGGATGTGGCCGGGAATGGCCGGGAAGGAACAGCTCATCTCCGAAACAAATCCATTGCGCCCCATTCCAGAGCTTTCCTCCTACCGTCGGCCCCTTTGTCAGCGTGGGGATCTCGAGAGCAGCAGTCATTCATTCCTCTAAAGGTGCACTGTTTAGGTTCTCTCTCTCTTTCCCTTCAATTGCAATTGCATGGTTAGGTGATGGATGTGGGACAGTGGGAACTAATCCGGCCGTCACAATCTGCAGCTGCAAGACTCCATTTCTTACCGGGGCCCTTCGCTCTCACTCGGTCATATTTTTAAAATGCTGCGTGAATGCAATGCATCTAGAGCCTAGCGTTTGGACTTTGGAGTGACATGGCCCCTCGTGACCTCGACTCATTCCCCTTTTAATCCTTCCTGCAATTATTGTCTGTTGCTTCAAGATCTGCGTTGGATGTCACTTACTTTTATGATTATTACTTCCTTTCTCAAAATAAGTCCCATCAAAAACATATACCTGTCTTATTCGTTGCACCTAAATTAATTTTTAGAAATTAACCAGTAAGCCTATCGCTTGTGCCTGTTCACGAAAGGGACGTGATGAGGTACTATGTGATGTAATTTTTTTTTAAAAAAAATACGGGAAAAAACATGCGTCGAATTATTCGAATATTTTTGCTTATGTAGTTTCAACTACTTACAGTTTATAGATCATCGGCTAATAAGCTTCAGCAGACTTAAATGGGAACTTTTCTTATGGTGCGCTTGTGTAAACCTAGGTCAGGATTGTTATAGTTTAGAATCTGCCAACTTTAAATTTCTTAAAGGAAACTATTTCTTTTCTTCTTTTTTTTTTTTTGAAAAGAAGAAAAAAGTTAACTTTATACTTTAAAGTGACAGAGGCAAATCCAAATACATGCTCCTTCAGCTGGAATTAGAAATAGAGGGGTTAATAGACATGGTTAACTCATTAACCCATTTATAAATGAATTTGAATTAAAAATTTTGAATAAATAATTTATGATTTACTAACCCATTCACTTGTTGAACCCATTAACCTATTTATAACTCATTAACAAGAGATACATATTTCAAGAACTGTAAATTTATTTTTTCTATTTTGGTTTTTTATTTTCTTCCCCTCGTATATGACTCTACAATATCTTTCCTACTGTCAGGCCTACTAGTGCCTTATCACTGTCGCCGCCTACTAGTGTCATTGGTAAAAATTTTCTTCTCTCTCTTCCTCTTTGCCTCCAATCATCTTCTTTTTCATCTCTTTCATGTCCTCCATTTCTCCTTTTTAGTCTTCGATTGTTCTCCTATTCATCTTTATTATTGTTTTCTTTTTTCTATTTCACTCAGTTACCATCGTTCTTTGTGATATTATGTCAAATGTATATCTTTCTTCTTATGAAGGTTTAACCATGCTATATATCTCATTGGTATAGATTAATTTACTGTGATAATTAGAAATAACACCTACTCAACTTTAAATTAACTTAATTTTAACTTATTTGCAATATATATATATATATGGATATATATATATACACACAACTCGTTAATACCCCGTCAACTTTTTTATTAAATAGGTTAAAAGTTAAGATTTTTTAAATTGTTTACTGTCAACATGGTAGAAAGAAAAGCAACAGATAGTCCTCACAACAATTGTCTGTGTCAAACGAGGGAGCTGATGGTAGTGAACAACAGTTATTAGTCAAATGTTTAAAAGATGAAGAGATGCAAGACAACGGCACTTGCATCTGTCACGTACAAATAAACAACACATCCCGACGCAAAACCCTCAACTCATCACGCGCATCTGTCAAGTATTTCTTTCTTTCTTTTTTTCAAAACCGAAAAAGACAAGGATCCATCCCTGTTTTAGGCCCCAATTACGTTTTTATTGCCAGCGTAACACTCACGACAGCGCCAGCCAACTGCTCAATTTCTCACTGACATGCCCACCATCGAATCTAACATCTCGCTGAGACATACCACGAGGACAATCCATTTTCTGATCTCTACTTCCACGTTGCTTCGGGTTGCGACCCATGTTCTTCGCTTTTAATTAACCCTTTTATTACCAAAAAATGAAGGGTTTACCTCTCATATTATTATTATTATTATTATTTCTTATATTACAATTCCATCCAAACTAAGTACATTTACATATTTTTTCTAAATTCTTACTTAAAAAGTAAATGTAACTGTATAATTAATAATGTATTTACAGAAATTATCATTCTTAAAATGAGAGACAAGCTCTGTAAACCAGAGCTCAAAGTCCAAACCTTACTTTTTATTTAAAATTTTTATTACTTTCCAAGCATACCCTAATGTTATTATATTTATAAAAAAATTAAAATTCACACCATATTATTACGAGCCGCTTTTGATAATAATATGGCAGCGGTGGGCAGCCCTGTCCTTTTAACCTGAGCATGGAAATCAGAACAGAGCACCGACATTGACCCACTGCGGCGTTGGCGTTACAACCAACCGCACAATCCATTTCTTCTGCGACTCTCCGAGTTGAATCTGATCTTCTCCTATGCGTAACCATTCATAGGAGCGACTGCAACTGATGGACGGCGCCGATGATTCACGGAAAACGCGATTCGGAGCGAAGGGGTCGGTTGCAATCACGGATTCGTACAACCTCGTGACGCACGCAGCCCGGTCTGAAGCAGCGACGCCACTGCATTAGCTGAGGAGGAAGACAGATCGCTCTAGAGTAGAGTAGGGATCAGGTGCGACCCGCTGCACCGCAAACACTCCTTCCGTTTTCATGGCGGGGACGGTGTCTCTGAAGATCGGCGATGGCACGGCTAGATTCCGGCGAGCCACCCTCTGCTCCTCGGCCGTCAACGTCCTCATGCTCCTCTCCGTCGTCACCACCAACCTCTTCGCCCTCTACGCTTTCACCTACTCCAAACCGCACCCTTCCTCCACAGCGGCTCACCAGCGCAGTAGCAGCAACCACACCTCCATCATCTCCGAGCACGTCTCCCTCATCCTCCGCGAGATAGACTTCTCCCAGAAGAAACTCTCCCAGATGGAGAAGGAGCTCCTCGGCTACGAAAACATCGATCTTTCCCTTCCCAACGTGCCCCCCGAGCTCTCCTCCTTCCTCCACCGCCACCCGCTCCCGCTCGGAAAGGACTCGCGCTCCGGCATCACCGAGCTGGTCTCCTCCGTCGGGCATTCCTGCGCCAGTTCCTTCTCCCTTCTCTCCAGCTACATGCTTTACAAGTCCGGCTCTGCCTGCCCCGACGACTCCCATCTTGCCGTCAAGCTCGTCTCCAGGGGATGCGAGCCTTTGCCGCGGAGGAGGTGCTTCGCCCGGACGTTGCAGAAGATGGGTTTGCTTCCGTTTCCCGCTTCTCTCTGGGGGAATGTGAGCGATAAGGTGGTTTCGAATTGGAATGGGTATGCTTGCAAGGGGTTTGGGTGCTTGAACGGGAAGAAATTGGGTGGGGATTGTGCCGGCGGTTGCTTCGATTTGGGCGGCAATGGCGCCGAGAGGCAGAGGTGGGTCAAGGGCAGAAGCAAGAACGATTTCGTTGTCGACGATGTTCTAGCAATGGGGGGTGGAAATATCAGGATCGGATTTGATCTCGGTGGCGGGTCTGGGACGTTTGCCGCCAGAATGGCGGAGAAGAATGTGACGATTGTAACTCGTACTACGAATGAAAATGCGCCTTTTACGGAATTCATCTCTGCGAGGGGGCTGCTCCCGCTCTTTCTGTCATTGGATCAGAGGTTACCATTCTTCAATGGAGTGTTCGATTTGGTCCACGCGTCCAATGGGCTTGGAGACATCAGCCGGCCGGAGAAGCTGGAGTTCTTGATGTTTGACATTGATAGGATTTTGCGGGTTGGGGGGTTGTTTTGGTTGGACAATTTTCATTGTGCTAATGAGGAGGAGAAGAAGACTGTGACGCGGTTGATCGAGCGGTTTGGATACAAGAAGGTGAGGTGGGTAGTGGGAGAGAAGGCTGACAGTGCGGGTACGGGCAAGCCTCAGGTCTACTTGTCGGCCGTCCTCCAGAAACCTGTAAGAGGTTGATTGATTGGTCGATATTTGAGAAGGTATGCTTGTTCTCTCAGATTTTTGTGCGCTCACTGAGAATTTGAATTTGAGCTGTTCTATGTATAATGTGGGCTATTTCTTCTCCATCTTCAAAGTGGCAACAAAAGGGAGAATTCCTGTTGTTTCTCACTTTCCCTGCTAAAGATGATGAACACGGGAAATTTGTGTATACATCCTGGGGGAAGTGAGTTTACTAAGTTTGATGGATCTTGCTGGGCTGAAGGATTAGGAATTGTATTAGGTATTTATTTGAATAATTTAGCATCGTTCTCTGGGAATTTTAATTTCAGAAGCAGGAAATTTTCATTAATGATGTGAAATTGATCAGCTTGGTTGATGATGCCTTCAAGATGGCATACCATATATCTCAGGGGAAGGATCAATACAAAATTATCTTACGGGAAAACATTGAATGGATTACATAGGAATGTTTCACCCTGTGCAAACAACGATGACTAACAGAAAAGTAGAGCCTATGATGACTCTTGAATGATATGAGCACGAGCTAGATTTATGGTTACACAAAAATGACATGACTTAGGGAGCGATCTTCCTATGATGACTCTTGAATGGTATAAGCACGAGGAGCTAGATTTGTGGTTACTCAAAAATGACATGATTTAGGGAGCAATCTTCTACACCAGACAATGACAATTCTACACGATGACACTATGCTTATTGGTGGACATGACTTTTATATCATAATTGAAAACCTGAGGTGGCGCTCAGAATGCAATACTGTGTTGGAATCCAAGATCCTGAGCTTATAGACAATCCTAGGACAAACCTACAACCAATGTGAGATGGTCCTACACCTTTCCTCTGCAATCCAAAACTCTTGATTGGCTTCTTTGAGTCCCAGATTTGCATACAGTGGATCCCACAAAATCAATTTGTGGCCATTCAGTAATTTTAAAGGGTAGTTTTTGTATCCATCAGATGTGCGTGTTGAATTTCACAATATATAGGAAATTCTGAGGCCGACTGCAAATGGGCTTCAAAATGATAATAAAAGGAAAATCTAACCCACTCATTATAGAATCATTTATTTTAGCAGCACACGGAGTTTCACCCAAATCAAATATGTTTGGGGGCTCATCTGAAAAGGGTGCAAAATGTTTTGAATTAGATATCAACTTTAAAATTGTATTTTCAACATCGAAATCATCTAAATTATCATTTTAATACAAAAATGAATAACTCTAAACATTTTTTATAATTAAACATGAATATCTGCATTTTAAAGCAGCTGTGGCCCATCTGAGACTCTAATTGAGATGATCTTTAGTACCACGGTAAAACAAATGATGTTAAGTCATATGATTAGTGAGATTTTAATTTCAAGATTGATGTGGGCCTCATTTGCAGCTGACAACACCCTAACTGGGGTGTAGCCGGAACCTAGCATAAATGAGCCCAGTTAAAAGCAAGTCTTTAGTTGGCCTGCTTAAAATTATAAATGTTGATTAATTCTGAAAGTGATGAATTGAAATCCTTAACAGGCTTCGAATTACAAAAATTGATACACATAGGGAAATGTCTTCTTTGTACTTTCCTGGCATGAGATTTGGATCCTTTGGATATGTTGTACAAAGTTTATTCGGACCATTCTAAATTGCCTTTTAAAAGTTTTGGAAGCTGTTGTACAAAATAGCAGCCGATGCCAAGCAGCAATTTGAATTCTATGGATGGATTAAAAATGTGCGTGTTCAGAGATAGAATGTTCCAACTTCAGTTTCTGTTTTTAGTAAGGTCTTCTTGGGAAGAAGGAATGGGGAAGAAAAGAGAACGAAAAAAATGTGGAATGTGAAAAAAAGGAAGCAAGTCTGTCAGCAGGAGGAGAAACAGAAGAAAATCAAAGGGGCCGTTTGGATTTGTCCACAAAAGTGGAGCCATAAAGGCCCCAAGAGGTTGGCTTTTTTCTTTTCTTTTCTTTTCTTTTTCTGTTTTCAAACTTGGGATCTTACACACGAGCACACTCATGGTGTCAACCGCCTAGTCATCTATGCGTTAACAATTGATTTCTTTGTGGATTTGTAACTTAAACGTATACCCATAATCCCTCTAGTCATTCAAGTTTAGGATTCAAACCTGAGATCTTACACATTCACACACTCATGCACACTCGTGTCGACCACTTAGTTATTTAAGTGTTAATAATTGGTTTTGTTGATTTGTAACTGTATACCCACAAGCCCTCTAATTATACAAGTTTCGGACTCAAAAAATTTCTCCTCGAAACACCGCTACTCAGGGTGGTTGAAGGAGCTGACCGCAGTAATTTCTGTGGCAATAGCAGAGTCATTGGAACCAAATGCCTGTTAGAATGATGACGAAACCCAGCTGCCATGGAACTGCTCTAGCGGATGGTCTGCATATGAACTCTGATGATATCTTGGTGGAAACAAAGAAGTGGGGGCTTGTGAAGAAGGCTAGGATAGGAATCCAAAGAACAATACAGGAATAAGTTATGAAAAATTCCCCTGTTTTTCATTAACAGATTGTAAAACATGTATTATTTCACAAATCTCTCCAGCGTAAATGGTGCACCTTGAAAATGAGTTATCGGTTGTAGAATGTTCATGGGTAAAATCAGAAATGTGTATCCCACTCGCCTGCCATCAACAACAATGACCTATTATGCCAAATTGGAGGTGTCCGCAGGCATCTCATCTTCCTTTACAAGTAAATTAATAAATAAACAATACAAAGCATAGAGATCGGTTGGGGGCAAGGGATATGAAGATGGCCCTACAACGACATGCTGTTGATCCAAATTCCCACTCAATTGCCGATAAAGATAAAAGGTGGGGTTTCAAACTTTGTGAGCCCTGCGCAGAGTGTGCTGCGTGGCTCTCGTTAACAGTCTCTGTAGCGTCGGTAGGTATCTAAGTGGACGTTTGGGGAGGTAAAAGTTGTGTGAAATGTGATATTTGGTGAGGGTAGAAAATAAAATATTTTGGAAATTATGTGATTGATAGGAAATGACAGGAATAAAGTTGAAATAAATAGATTTGTTAGAAGGTAGTTGATAGAAAAAATGATTAAAATACAAGAATAAAAGTAAAAAAATATGATGATTGGTTGATTAATTAATGAGGTGTCTTGAAATCGGTACCCTCGTCGTTTTCTTTCCACGTTTCTCACTTTTTATTCCCTAGCGTCCCTTAAATTGTAAGTCGGCAAGGCAATGCTTTCTTCTTGCGATGGTTGTCATCTGTAAATAGAAAAACGAAAATAGGGTCGTTCTGGGCTGGCAAAATCTCCTCCAACCAACAAGCCACCATTAGCAAGCCACATACGTACGTCCAGTCGTCATCCAGCACAGAGAAAAAGGACGACGCAATGAATGCACTGGGATGGAAGACGGCCGACACATTTTTTCTTGAAATGCATCTCCTCTTCATTTTTTATATTGTTATTATTATTATCATTATTATGGGAGGAGGAGGAAACTTCGCAAGCTGCCAGCATGAGTTACAAATCATTTTTTATATATTTTTTATATTCTTAACTGGACATAGAAACAGGAACAAAAAAGGAATATTCATGATCCGTTTTCATAATTTTTGTTTTGAAGGACTCTATTTTTAGATGAAGATTAGAGACATCTTTGCCCAACAGAGAAAGAATTCTAACATAGGAACATGTAGGCTTAGAAACAATTTTGCTACTGCAGCCTTTTTTTTTTTTTTTTTTTTTTTTTGGATACAGCTGAAGCTAACTTCTCGAGTTGAACGAAATGAATGCTTTATATTCAGAAATACATCTACTTTTGCCCCTAACAAACAGTTAAACGTCTTAAGATACAAAAAGCCAACACCAGTGGAAATTTCCAACAATATTTTTCTCATTTTCAAGAAAAATAACAACATACTCTTTATTTTCCAATACAATTTTTTAAATCTCAATATGCATTTTCCTATTCTTAATACACAAAAATACTATTTCCATTTGAAATTTTCATCTAATCTAAGCTATGAACCTATAAACTTTTTACTTTGTACAACTTTTTTATTTTTTTAATTACTTCTTTATGTTTTCATATACGATTACTTTATTTTCAATAATTTGTCCAAAATTATTCATACAATTATATTATTTATTTTAATTTTATTATGTTCACTCTTTGTTATTACCTCCGATCATATCATATTATTTTTTTATTATTTTAAAATTTTTTATATCAAAACTTTTCTTCTAAAATTTTAAATTTTTAACTCATACTTGGTTGTGACTTTTGTCTGGAAAGTCAAAAGTCGAAATTGACATCTGCTTCGAAACTTTTCAGGAGATGATATGATGATAATGGTTGATGCATGCCGCGTTCCACTCCCAGGTAGGTTGCAACCGCAAATTCCAAGCAATGACAAATGGCAACGGCTCGACAACTATTATTTGTGGGCCCATTCTTTCAACTAAAATCGTTTCTAGCCCATCTTACACGCGGTCGTGTGAAAAACTACATGCGAATCGCGGAGTACCTGCTACGTGGCATGCTTCTGTTTGATCCAGGCCGATGAACCGGCCAACTCTCAGGATTGCCATCTGAATTTGGACCCTCAAAAATTTTTTTTACCAGCCTTTTACGTATTGCGTCCGTAATAGTAAGACTTCCTTTCACGCGATAAGCATCGATCCTAGTGTAAGAGGTCTCACGCGCGCAGATGGGCTGGCTGATGAAAAGAACTCCCGTAAGCTCGCCCCGCTGTAACCCACAACTGATTTTGTCTGTCTCACGATGATTCTGTGCCGAGTGCCGACAGATGTCTTCCCAGCCCACCATGCTCAGGTCACCGCACTTTAAGAAGGGTAGCTCAGGACGCTCTGGTAAGTCGCCGACGTGCCCCAGATGTGTATGAAACGTGCCAAATGTGGAGGCAAGCATCACCGTCCAATTTAATGCGGTTCCCTTTTTTTTATTTTTGCCAGCTTAGAAGTGGGCCGCTGCCATTTTATGACGATAAGCCAGCCAGAGTAGGAGCCGAATGGGAAACAACTTACAAGCATGGTGTCTACGCCTGCGAAAAAGGCCACTGCCATTACTTTCTTCCCAATTTCAATTCCATCACAGACCGTCTACTAGCAGCGTCGATCCCCTTTGAACGGCTCGCCCTGGGATCCACTGCCTTTTGCGACGTTCATCCCGTGAACGGTGTGGATCGCTTCCTAATCCTGTCCAAGTGGATGAATCCGTCCAGCGCAGGAGGGAATGGGATTCCATCAAGAGACACACGGACATGCATTAAAAATAAAGTTGGCACCATATCCATACGTTTGATTCTGTTGATGGTCACCGTCACATCCGCCGGTTTTTGGCTCTTCTCCGGGCTTCATACCATCGAGCTGATAAATTATGAAATTCTTACATTTTTTTTTTATCTATTTAAATATCGTTCTTACTGAGTTATCATCCGATGTAATCTTGATATGGAGTTATGGACAAGTAATAATTCATGGGCAATAACTAAAAACCACGGGTCGAACAATATATAGTGGTTATTCAACCGGTTGTTTATTAGTATAATAAATATCTTATTTATTATTTAAAATATTAAGCTACGTATGTTTAATTCTGGGTTATGATGCAAAAAATTTAACACGTTGGAAAACTTTTGTGTATTGTGTATTTATGTTCAAATTTTGAACAATTTAGTAATTTTGTATTCATCCAAAATAATGTCAAATATTTATGCATATAATTTTCAACTTGTTTGTTATTCTGCAAAAAAAATACAAAAAAGATATTACGAGAAAAAGTTTGGAAGAAATAAAAGATTAATGTGATAAGATATACAATACTATAAACAAAGGGTAGTTGTATGAAACAATATATTGAAATTATTGAATATTGTAGTAGTTGCACATAAATATTTGTAGAAATGATTGGAAAGTATAAAAATTGTATTGAGAAGTATATAGAAAATTTTTAATTTTTTTAATATTTACCTAATATACCCGATTCTGGCATCATCGACATATACATGTTTATTTATATTATAAATAATTTCTATTGAAACATGAATATTGGAAAATTCCTACCATTCAACTAGTTCTTTTTATCTTTTCCTATAATTCATTCTTGTGAATGGAGACAATCACTATAGCTCGGAATTGAAATTAAGACCTTACTTATGCGCATAATGTGACACTGATGTCAAACTACTTGTTTGTGCAAGTGTTGATCATTCATCTTTTTTAAAAATGGGTTTTTCATATCTATGCCCCAAACTTGATGGTTTTGCATTTATCTGACTCGAGGCTTATCACCATCAACAATCTTTCCTTTAAAAAATAAAAAAAGGTTAACCTTGTCACGAAATGAAATCAAATGATAACAATATCATTTATATAATTGTATATCTTTTTAGACCAATTTTTGGTTTATTCTTATCCGGTTTGGCTTTTATTTATCATGTTTTTTAGTTGGGGCTCGTTCATTTCAAATCGATATTATATTTTTATTTTTTTCAAAATTTTATATAACTTTTAATGTATGTATATTTAATATATAAATCAAATTTTACTAATTATAGAGATATGTGTATATTTATTTTGAATTTTTAAATATAGGGTATGTTAGTCATTTTAAATTATTGAAGCATAAGTAAAATACTCCTATATTTAAAAATTCAAAATAAATATGTAAATATTTTTGAGAATGGTAAAATTTTTTTGATACATTAAATATATCTAAATTAATGTTTTTTAAAATTTTTGAAAAAATTATAAAAAAATATATTTTTGGACGGGTCTGAATTCAAACCCGTCTAAAATGATCATGTCTTTTTTAAAATATAAACGTCATCTAATAAAAATCATATAGGTTGTACGACAAAAAATTTTAAAAGTTGAATATGTATTTATAATATTTTCTCTGGAATTTTTCAAATATACTCATTACATTTAACCATAATTTTAAATATATTTACTACGTTTTTAAAATTTTAGATATATCAATTATATTTGTACAAAATGCTAGATATGCTCACTCCATCATTAACATGAGAAAAAGGCATCATAAAATAAGTAAAATTACTTACATACCCATCCACCAGGTTGAACTGGATTCTTATGCGACCACGTTTACTATTTTTATTTTTTATTTTTCATGCATTATTTTAAGACAAAATAAATGATTTTATTTATTTTGAGAAAAATATAATATACAAAAAAATGAAATCAGATAGGCAGGAAATAACTCATGGGTATTCATTGGCCTACTTAAATAACTGCATTAAAATTAGATGATGTGTTTAGGGATTGGATTATGACATAATAACTGCATGAATACGGAAGAGTATACACTATCGGAGTACTCAAATATGGTACTCCATCTTCTTCAACTGAATCATAGCACGACTGCCCCTTTTACGGTGCACCACTTACTAGAGACAAACCTTTTCTAATTGCATTAAGGCACCACGAGCAGCCCCAGCGTAGCCTCTCCTTCTCTCCCTACTGATTTCTTCCTCCACAATCTCCCTTTGCGTCTCCCTCTCCTTCTACCTCCAGTCTCCAGTGCCCAAACCACCATGAGCATCCTCTTCATTTCTCTCCTCCTCTCCCTCCTCCCTCCCTCCCTCCCTTCGTCTCCCAATAATTCCTCCTCCTATTACATTTCTCGCTTTCCCCAATTATGGACGAGGTCTTTGTGCTCAATGTCCACGACCTCGAGTTCGTCGCCTCCCAGTTTTGCCGCCTCTACTGCAAGTAGATCTGCCACAACGACCGCTTTTTCTAGCACCAGTGGCGCACCTTGATGACGTGATTCATCCAGGCAGCATGGCAGAAATTCAAGAAACTGACGAAGAAGGAGAGGATTATGATGCGGGAGGATGCAACATAGTCTTTTGTGTTGGAGGCGGTTGCAACAGAGTTGATGATGGGGTCGGATTTTACAAGTGTGGATGCTGCATTGCACGAAGAATGACTTGGCAGAAGCAACACATTAAGCTTTTGACAACACCAGTTGTCATGCCCGTAAGGAAATCAGACTAGATTTTTGCCCGTGGCCGTCGATTGTTTAGATCCGGCAAAGACAATCATGGAAAATGACAAAAGAGTGACGCGCTGGGCTGCGTTAGTGAGGAAGAAGATGCAGGGGATGCATTCCTACTTGTCGATTGGATTTGGGGAAAATCAATGGTGTTGAGGGAGATGAATCCATTGGATTTTTCTCTGGTTGTTTCTGGAATAGAAACAAACGATCGAAGCGCGTCGCTATTGCGTTTGGAGAAATCATCGGCGCTGCCAACGAGAGTGGCATTCCAAACATTTTCAAAAAAAATAACAAAGTTTTTCTAACGCCTCTGTTACGTGAAGTAACGGTCGGTGACGGAGTGGGTATGTCCAGCATTTTTTTACAAACGTAGCTGGTAGATTTAAAATTTAAAAAACACGGTGAATATATTTAAAATTATGATCAAACTTAATGTGCATATTTGAAAAAGGTCCTGTTTTCGCATTCAAACATTCATAAACTTTGTTGTCAAATCTATAAACTAGAGATATTTAAACTTAAATTCTCAACCCAATACGTAAAATTTTTGTAAATTGTTCTTGCGCTATAATCATGGATGTTAAATAAGCCTGTTGATCATCTATGACTGGTCTAAAAAATTTTTTTTTTTTTTAATAAGATAATTAATCTATGTTTATATTATCTATAAACCAAATTTTACTAGTTTAGGAGATATGTGCATATTTATTTTATATTTTTAAATACAAAGGTATTGTTGTCATTTATACTTTTGTAAAAATGACGGCCATGCTTCTATGTTTAAAATATAAAATAAACATATACACGTATTTAAAATTGGTAAAACTTAGTTTATAATAATACACACCTAGATCAAACACCTTATAAAAATTTTTCAAAAAAATAAAAAACGAATTTCTAGACTAGTCTAAAGTGACATTATCAAACCAATCCGAGAAGATTAGACCTTGTTAAATAACATGCTACACTGATTAACTTATTTATCACAACATACAAGAAAATTATTAATTAGCTACTTAACACTTAGTGATTGTCTTACCAGAATAGTTTACAAACTATTATAATATGCTCTCACCTAAAATTCAAATTGCCCTGCTAGAGCTGGGTCATGAAAAGCCTACTTTATTTACTAATAGATTTTGATATAGTGCACCCGAGTGCACTTAGGCTCAATGCACTTGGGTGTTTTAACTCATTTTTTAATTTCTTTTGAAACTTTTTTACATAATTGTTAATCTAAGTATATTTAACATTTGTACTAAGTTTTACTATTTTTCGAGATTTTTAGATATTTTTTATTTTTGAAAATCAGTGGCATTTTATTAATTTTAAATTATTAAAAATGTTACTGATTTTTTTTAAAAATAAATATTTAAAAATCTCTAATAAGGTAAAACTTGATACATATGTTAAATATACTTAGATTAACAGTTATATAAAAAAATTAAAAAATAAGTTAAATGCACTCGGGTGCACGGAGAGTAAGTGTATAAGGAATTATGTTCCTTTGCAATTTCGATTGGGGCTAAATGCACCGGAGTGTACTTAGTCTCAGTGCATTCGGGTGCATTTAACTCACTTTTTATCTTTTTAAAATTTTTTATACAATTGTTAATCTAAATTTATTTAACATGTGTATCAAATTTTTCCATTTTGCAGTATCTTAGATATTTATTTTTTATTTTTAAAATCAGTATCGTTTTAGGTAATTTAAAATTACTAAAATACCACTGATTTTTTAAAATAAAAAATAAATATCTAAAATACTCTAAAAATGATAAAAAGTAATACACATATTAAAGATACTTAGATTAATAATTATATAAAAAAAATTTTAAAAAATTAAAAGATAAGTTAAATGTACCCGAGTGCACTGCATCATACCCTTCCAATTTTGCGCCCTTATCTTCGTGCGGGAAACATGCCGATTCCTTGAAAGTAACGCGAAACGACGTCACTTGAGTCGCTTTGGAAAAGGGTCGGCACTAACTCCACGATGCAAAGTTATCATCTGATCGTCCAATTCCATATCCATCTGTAAACCGAAAGGCAAGACATGGAATATATTAATAAATATAGGTTTTGATTCAATTCATACATGCCAAATGACCATTTCAGACCGTCTGAAAATGACCTATTTTTTTTTTATGGATATATTTACATATATCTCAACACATATTACACTGAAGCTCTGAGACATTCATATCAATCGGGAGACACACAGCTCCCCAAAGAAATTTGAAGACAGCTCCACCAAAGAATTAGGAAGACACAACTTTTACTAACCGAAAGGGAGACCAACGCTCCCACAACAATTTTTTTTCTCGAAATCCCAAAGTGAGATTCGAACTCTAGACCTCTGTTCCGGACACTCCACCAACAGCAGGGTCTCGGTTGGTGAAAATGGCCTATTTTAATGGGTCAATAATTTTTTGTTTTCTCAAAATTTTTTATAGAATTATTAATGCAAATATACTTAATTTATAAATCAAGTTTTCCTATTTTTTGGAGTTGTGCCTATATTTATTTTGAATTTTTAAATATAAAATTATTTTAGCCATATTTCAACAATTCAAAAAATAAAAATATGTTTTTAAGATTAGTCTAAAATAGGTTTAAAATGATCAGACCTCTAAGTTCAAAGTACATTCACCTCAAAGACTACAAACTTCACGGGGAGGACAACTGCTAATTTGGGTCGAAATTGCAGGTCGTGGGAATCGAACCCATGTACACAGTACCTATAATTTTTAAAATTATAAACAAATATGCAAGAGTAATCATGATAGATAATACAAATATAAAAAAAGAAGTGATCATATTAACCCGGGCTAAGTAAATGTCTCACTTAGCCTACCTCAAAAATCTTATTTAAAATAATTTTTTTTGCTTTTTTCTTCGTACACTTGTTTATCTAAGTGTATTTAATATATAAATTAAGTTTTACCATTTTTGGATATGTTTATATATATTTTTAAATTTTTTAAAAATAAGGATATTTTAAATATATATATACACATAGATGTTTAAAAATCTCAAAAAATAGATAAACATATTCAAAATGGTAAAACTTGGTATATATGATAAATATACTTAGATAAACAAGTGCACCAAGAAAAAAGTAAAAAGAAAAATATTGTAAATAAGTTTTTTAAGGTGGGTTAAATGGGGTATTTACTTAACCCTGGCTAACTGGATCTCATCATATAAAAAGAATATATTAATTTAGCAACTAAGGATAATTAAAGAGAGACTTAAAGACTTACGGTAAATACCGAATTACTACCCATTACCCACGTCTTCTTCATTTGTTCATCATCGTTTCGGCTCAAGTGTCGATCCCTCTGCCTGAGATCTTCTATTCAACTCCAGAGCCAGGGCCTTGCTGGCACAGAGTCCGTCCATTTACCAAATTTCCCCACCAACCGCACACATCCTTTTTGGCTTATTTATTTTCCGTGCACGAGAATCAGGCACGTGAATCGCTAGGGTGTTCTGTAGTTTCTTGTCCTGCCACTGTAATTTTATTTTTGTCCCGCCACTGTAATTTTATTTTTGTCCCATTATCATATTGTTTTGTAGATCCAAATTAACTGAAAATTTTTGTGGGCCGGACTTTTTTTTTTGAAAAAAAAAAATTATGGGTAAAATCATGGTTACTTTCCCTACCGTTGGTGCTTATTCGTGAATTAAAATTACTTAAAATACCTCCAGTTATTTGTTAGCATGGAAGAAATATTTTTGATGAAATATCTGTCCGGAGACTCTTTGGTAGTTAAGTTCATAATGATGGAAATGGACCACTGATTATGGGGTAATGATATCTGCAACCCTCCAAGCCCCTTCCATTTTTTTTTTAGTTTTAAAAAGTTTTTATTTAAAAAATCTAAACCATGTGTAACATTCATATATATATATATATAGACACACACACGAGGTAAAAAATATTTTTTTTTTGAAAAGTTTTTTTATAAACATATTAATCTAGTTATATTTAATCTATAAATCAAGTTTTACTGTTTTTGAATATGTTGATTATATTTATTTTGGATTTTCAAAAAAGGGATATTTAAGTCATTTTAAATGATTTAAGATGGTCTAAATACTTTTATTTTTAAATTTTAAAATAAATATATACAATATCCAAAAATGGTAAAAATTAATTTATAGATTAAATATAACAGATTAACATATTTATAAAAAAGATTTCAATTTTTTTTTTCAACCAGTCTAAAATCACGTATATCATTGTTTATGGTTGTAAAAATCAAATATATTGGAAATTTCTAAATTATATCTTTATTTTCACTCTCAAAAAATGAAAAATTTAGGATATATGATTTTTCAATTGAATAAAATTTTGACATCATAAACGAATAATAAATGGTTTAGAGTTTTTTAAAAAAAAATTTAAAGCTGAAAAAGAAAAGGAATGCAAGGAGTCATGGATATCCGTTTGCGGTGGTCCGTCTGCAGTCGGGATGAAGATCAACAAGGAGTCGGGTCCACTTGCAAATTGCATGTGGTGATTGGTGCGTCTGCACTCTGCAGTCGCTTTTATAGTCAGAAGACTCAGATCAGTACATCAGTACATGCGCGGCATGCAATCCGCTGTTAGTTCTGGACTGGGCAAAAGAATCATGGAAAGATCTTGTTCAGAATCATCCGCAGTTAGGAGTGAAGTGTGACGACCTTACTTGAACAACATCTGTTCAATAGGTAAGGAGTGAAGCGTGAAAGTTGCAAAGGAAACATTTTTAGAAATTATACCAGTAGTGTAATATGATTGTAAATTGGGATTAAATTAAAGATAATTGTGTAAAAAAATAATCGGAATAGACGAGTAAAAATGTAGAAAACAATTTTAGAAATTATACTAGTAGTGTAGTATGACTGTAAATTGGGATTAAATTAAAGATAATTGTGTAAAAAAATGATTGCAATAGACAAGTAAAAATGTAGGAAACAATTTTAGAAATTATACTAGTAGTGTAGTGTATGATTGTAAATTGGAATTAAATTAATGATGTGTTTGGGAATGAATAAAACTTTTGATGAATAGTTTTGGAGAGTAAAAGTCGTCAAACGATATAATATGATAGGGGTAATGATGATGAGCAAAGAAGATAAATTTAAAATAGATAGGTTAGTTGCATGAGTAGTTGTGTAGAAATGATTGAAAAATATGGTGGTTATATAGAAAAATGTGAAAAAAGTAATTAAAAAATATGATATTTATGGAGATTGAAAAGTTTTAACTTGACATTTTCTACACATTGCCAAACACAACCTAAAGACAGTTGCGTAAAAAAATGATTGTAATAAATAAGTAGAAATGTACTGATGACATGACTAGTCAAATAATTTTTTTAAAAAATGCGCTAAAGAGAGGGGGGAAAGTAAATTTATTACCAAATGGACACAAAGACCGGAAGAATTATTTTGCATGGACGAAAGAGAACTTACAGGGTTTATTTCAATTATATATCCTATATTCGACATAATTACAAGCATACCCCTTGAGTTTCAAAAAACTATCAAATATGCCTAGTTAAGTTCACCATAAATTTCGCAGGTGGCAGGGGTGTTGGGCCCTTTAGCACAGGTTGTGGGTTCGAATCCCACGTTGGGATTTCGGTCCGGAAAAAATGGTGTGGGAGCTGTGGTCTCTCTTTGAGGTGGGGTGGGAGCTGTTGTCTCCCTTGGGCTGGATGAAAGTTGTTATTCCTAATTCTTTAGTGGAGCTGTGTCTCCAGATTTCTTTGGAGGAGTTATGTATCTCCTTGTTTGTAAGAATGTCTCAGAACTACAATGTAATATGTGTTGAGATGTATGTAAATATAAACCATCAAAAAAAAAAAAAAAGTTCACCATAAATTTCAAATATATCCGTATAGTCGGGTAACAACATTTAATACTTTTTTAAACTCAAAACTACCCTCGTTGTGGGTGAACGGAGGTTTGCTGATTGCTTAGACTGGCCGAAAATTAAATTAATGGAGGTTTTCAGCCTTAGTGTCGGGCGATGTTGGCTTGGCCGAGCGTCGTCATTGGATTGCATGCTTTGGACTAGGCTTCGCAAGCGGCTGGCAGATTTGAGGGCGCCGGTGGATTTTTCAGCGTCCAGTAAGGAGGTTGTCGTCGGATTTCGAGACCCGAAATCTATAACTATCAATTTTTCCTCTTCTGCCGACCACCAGAACTCCCCATTAAAACTCCTGCCTTGACCCACGGCGTAGATTTGCTTTTGATCTCAAAGCAAAATTTTCATTGAATTTACTCTCATAGCAATTGCTGCTTCAAAGACAGCCCATGCTTCTTGCATTTCAGTTAGCTGCGGATACGAAATACCAAGCCTAAGAGAATAACAGTGAATTAGAAGAAAACCATACTACTTTTTTGATCGATGTATATATCTGCATCATATTTCGATTCGTGTTATAATTAAGTTCCGGTACAGTTCTTATAATTTTTTTAAAGGGAAATAACAAACTCCTAAATATCAACGTGAAGCCCTCTCTACAAATCCTACTTAGTGGGATTCAATCCGATGCAGATAGTAACACCAACACCTTATTTGGCCCAATATCACCAAGCAAGCTTTGCTCAGTTGGCGAAAACAATAATTCTTAAATCAGGTACTTATGCACCCATCCAATACAAATGATCTCCACATGAGATACTTTTCAGAAATTTTTTTGGCAATGTTTAATGCACAATTCTCATAGAAAATAGAAGAGGAACTGGAAGGTTGGTCACAAAGTTTGTTGGACGATGACGGTTGGCGGCAAGCTTTATCGGTGCAAATGTGATCGTGGAGTATGAATTTTTACCATCGTCGGTGGAGCTATTCGTCGCGACTTGAGAAGATAATAGTTTTTTGCTAGTGGGTAACATATCTAATAGCCATTATTAGTTCAGAAGAAGGTCATTGGATGGACCCCTTTCATAAAAAAATCAACAAGTAGCTAGCTGCCTTCACCATTGCTCATTGCAAAAATCAATACCAAAGGGGAAGACGTAACCTGCTGCCCATGGTAAAAAAACAGGTTATTTGCATTTTGATTTTTCTAACTATGCGCGTATTTGCTTTTCAATTCATGAGTTTTAAATACATGAGTTAACTCATATATGTAGTTAAAAGATAAAGTTTCTGATGTGCATTAATGACAAAAACTAAAATACACATAAACAAACTAATAGAGTTTAAAAAGTAAATAAGTGAAATTCGTGAATTAAAAAGCAAATACACATAGTTAGAGGGACCAAAATGCAAAAAATCAACTTCAAAGGGAAAATGGGGCTGCTGCTGTTCACACGTAATACGAAATTTCTTGTAGTTTAAACTCTCTATCTTTTTTCATTTATATTTTAAACCTTTGAAGTTTGGCCATTTGCATTTTAAATCCTAAAAATTTTGATTTCTTTGCATTTTAAACCCTTACCCATAATGGTGGTAGACTAACGTTAATTTATGCAAAATGACATAAATACTCTCAAATATTCAATTTTTTTTTTTACATTTTAAACTTGACTATTAGGATTTCTCTATTTTATTTTTGGAGGTTCCAACAACATCTTCATTTTTAATAAAAAATTGAATATCTTTTAAAAATATTGGGGCATATTTACGTCATTTTGCGTGAACTAACAGTACTTTTTACATCGTTATGTGTTGGAGTTTAAAATGTAAAGGAACCAAACTTTCCAGGGTTTAAAATGCAAATGGCCGAATTTCGGGGTTTAAAATGCAAAAAATCCGTAACGCGGGTAATTGAGACATTTTGCATAATGACAAATGGTTCAAGCTAGCGGAGTAAGTTTATGGTAAAAGTAACAGGTATAAACGAACGTTTTAAAATTTGATGGATACATTTGAAATTAATATCAAATCTAGTGGATATATTTAAACTTAATCTTAAATTATATTAAGGAATGGAGAAAATAGTATTTCTAAGAATATTGGAAAATGAAAGACTATATATAAAACAGTAAATAATATTAACAATGAAAAATTTTTCTTCTGAAATAAAGTTGGGATATTAAAAATGATAACACTTTTTTAAATGAAAATGTTTATTTCATTTTCATCTCATTCTTTTCAATAGAATTATAGTAAACAGTTCCCAAAAGTATATATCCACCAATAGTCTGATTAGAGAATTTATTCGATAAATTTGTAAAATAAAGTACACGAAAAAAATAGAATGATAACTATGAGAAAAATATGACGAGAATTAAAACAGTCCTCAAAATAGAATCGTAAAAATAAGAAAGAAGTGAATAATAATTGAAAATCACACAAAGTGGCGACTGACGACGGCATTATTCGACTGTGGTAAAATGTTTTTATAAAAGAATGTACGGATTGATTTATATGAAAAATACACTTGATTTCAAAGGAAAATATTAACTAGAAATAGTAGTAATATTAATAATAGAATATTGTGAAAAAGACACATATCAAATTAATGGAAACGGATTTTCAAAGCCATTACGGTATCAGGCCCCTCCTCATCCACTACCATTGCTTAAAATAATTTTTATCAATTTAATATAATTATTTATGATTGCATTTTAATCTCTTTAACTACGCGTATTTGCTTTTTAACTCATGAATTTAATAAGCAAATACACAAAACTCAAGAATTAAAAAGTAAATATATAGTTAAAGGAAACCAAAATAAAAAAAACTTCTATGTATTAGAACATCAATGATAGCCATAACATCAGTGATAGCCACTTGGGTTCTAAAGGCTTGACCGAATAATTTATAAACATACCTACTTAGTTTAATTAAAATTACAAATATACTCACATAGTTTTAAAAATTACAAATAATCCCACATAATTTAATCATAATTGCAAATAACCTCTATATCACGCAGTTACTGTATCATCTTGGCACGAAGGTTATTTGCAATTATGGTTAAATTATGTGGGGTTTAGTTGCAAAAGTTAAATATATTATTTAATTTTTAAAATTGCAAATACACTCACATAGTTTGCATATTTTTGCAAATATACCTACACCATGACGGTGTTATAACAACGTGGGGTTATTTGCAATTATGGTTAACTATGTGAGAGTTATTTATAATTTCTGAAACTATATAGGTGTATTTGCAAATTTGATCAAACAAAGGGGTATATTTGCAAATTACCCAGGCTGACTGCATGATTTGATTTTTAGAGACCGTGATTTTAACGTTTTAAATGACCACAGGGCCAAACAAGTACAATGATTGGAGCATTTCACCGGCGTACACCCGTCTAAGGGCACACTTGTCGTGGAGTAAAAAAAACTGGAAAATGGTTCTGGAAGATATGGATCGGAATGTCTTTTACGAATTACGACGCGGCACTTAGTGGCGCTCCTGCTGCGGTGCATCGTGTTGTAGGTCGCCCTGCATCTTTCTCTGTTATAACAGCGAGGCTAGATTGGAGTACAAGGAGGAGAGGGTAGATAATCTAGACCGTGGGATCATTATATTCTGGCAAAAATATTAATACGGAGTGAGGACGATAACCTTGCAACAGACTCGTCTCCCCAAAAAGGTGATATTTTCTAAGAGAAATTCTTCACGTATTACCTAATCATGGCCCGAATTATAGAAATTAATTGGATTACATGTTCATAGGCCAGAGCTTCCCATGATTAGAAGCCGGCGTATGAGGGGCCACACGCAGGCGGTGTATATTCTCATCCATAATTAGTCTTCCCTTGGTCGTCCCTGGTGTGAGTGTGACGATTTCCCATCCCTGTCATTTATACCATACAAATTGCTAGTTTGCTACTACTATAGCTGTAGCCTTTCAGCTCTTGCCTTCAATTCTTAGGCATTTTGGTAGAGCTGAAAGAAATCCCATCCATGCAGCTATGGAGACTTGACTACCTGGGGATCCAGCTACTGTGCCTGTCGCAGCAGCAAGAGCCGCAGATATGCCTTTCGAATTCGTGAACAGATTCATCTCTTGCTATGTGCAGGAGAAAAACCATCAGATCCGAGGTTCTTCCTTCGCTGGTAAGAACTTTTCCAGTAGATTTTTCATGCATATTCAATCGAAATACTTGAATCTTTGAAAAATTTCGAACGATTTTTCTCGTTTTGAGATCAGAAGCTTGAGTGCGGTGCGATTGGTTTCTCCTCTCTAGTCCCGTGTCTTCCCCTCAGAGAACAAGCTTCTGCGAGACGCAATATGCGGAAGATCGACTTCTCGAGAAATAAGTCTACTTTTTTTTCCCCTGTTCGGAGAAGCGAGAGTTTCTCGGCAATATCGCGGCGTTCGTGAGGAAGAAAAGAGACAACAACGTTCCTCCCCGCAACCACACGTTGGAACTTCGACGTTAGTTGTATTTTTCAAAACCCGTGATTATTATGCAAAAAATCGATTGCACCCGTTTGGGTTTCCCATAGGTTGTGATTATTTGTGGTAATCTAGAAAAAA
The DNA here is from genome assembly GCA_030490835.1 of Annona cherimola. Lineage (NCBI taxonomy): Eukaryota > Viridiplantae > Streptophyta > Magnoliopsida > Magnoliales > Annonaceae > Annona > Annona cherimola. Next base: position 110,578,667 of record CM059972.1, on the reverse strand, counting down.
GAGGATTGATCAGTCCCGATTATTTGTGCGATTAATTTCACATCCCAAATATCTAGATCATTGAGATTACGGAGTACCCGCCGAGCCCTTTTCGATCCTTTTGGTTACGTGCACAACTGCACATATCTTCCTGGGGTTCAACGCATCTGCACACAATGCCCCATGCTCAGCTCGTGGCCACGAGGCCCACCCGATCATCACTTCTGATCATGTTCACCCAAAAGCGACAAGTGGGCCATCTCTGATTTGGAATTTGTCCTGTGCTCACCATCTGGCCTTCGGCATTGCTGGCCGAAAACTTCTGCTTCCCTGTATTACTCTCCATCATTGCTTTAAAAGGCATATGATTGGTATTCGGGGATATTAAAGACGGGTTATTACTTAATCTGATGTGGTAATTTTTTTTTATTTCTTATATCTGAAACATAAAATATCTATGTAGAATGATTGTAATCTAAACTGCTAGGGAATGGCCCTTGTCCTGATTAGGGGAATCACAGGGGCATTTCTGACCTGAGATTCTCTGCCGTCAGTTTGTCGTTTTCCTTTTCGGCTTTTTGCCCACCAGAAAAGTGCCTCTCACAATTTTCTATTGGCGGTTTTCGCAGATAATGAACGAATAAAAGCCTTTTTTGAATTCTGAAATGACGGTTTTACCCCTACGGAGAATGGCGAGAAGCCGCCGTGTATTCCTCCTCGTCCTAGCCATCCTTTCCTCGTTCCAGCTTTTGCCGCCTGCCCTTGCCACAACGGTCGAGACCCAGGCCCTGCTGCAATTCAAAAAACAGTTAAAAGATCCGTCGGGCACCTTGCAAAGCTGGAAAGACTCGGAATCTCCCTGCAGTTTCTCAGGCATCTCCTGCGACCAGGCTTCCGGCCAAGTCACCGGAATTTCGCTAGCGAAGAAGTCACTTTCTGGCGAGATATCTCCCTCCATCGCCGCCCTTCTAAGCCTGCAATCTCTTGTGCTTGCAAAGAATTCTTTTACCGGCAATCTCCCACCCCAGTTGGTGAACTGCAGCAATCTGCGGATTTTAGATCTATCAGAAAACAGCCTCACTGGAGTTTTGCCGGATCTTTCCCCTTTGAAAAACTTGCAAATTCTTGATTTGTCAAAAAATGGCTTCTCCGGCAATTTCCCCACCTGGGTTGCAAACCTCACAAGTCTGACTTCGCTCGGCCTTGCTGTCAATGACTTTGAAGAGGGCGAGATTCCAGAAAGCCTGGGGAGCTTGAAGAACTTGACTGTGATGTATCTGGCCAGCTGCAATTTCAGAGGGCAGATTCCCAGCGTGCTTTTCGAGTTGCAATTGCTTGAGACGTTTGATTTCTCCGGCAACAAGCTCACAGGAAATTTTCCGAACGGGGTTTCGAATCTTCCTAAGCTTAAGAAGATCGAGCTCTACGACAACAATTTCACTGGAGAGATCTCCCCTGAACTTGCGAACCTCAAGCAGTTGCGTGAATTTGACATTTCCAGAAACCAGATTTCAGGGGTATTGCCTGATGGGTTTGGTAACTTGACGGAGCTGTCGGTCTTTCAGGTGTATGAAAACAACCTTTCAGGCGAAATCCCGAGTGGGTTTGGTGAAATGCAGCATATGGTGGGCTTCTCGATTTACAGGAACAGTTTCTCAGGGGAATTCCCTGCCGACTTCGGCAGATTCTCCCCTCTGGACAGCATAGACATATCAGAGAACAAGTTTTCTGGTGAATTTCCCAAATTCCTCTGCGGAATGAAGCTGTTACGGAACTTGCTTGCTTTGACTAACAACTTCTCCGGGGAATTTCCAGATACATATGCCCAATGCAAGTCTTTGGAAAGATTGAGGGTCAACCAGAACAACTTAAGTGGGAGCATTGCAGTTGGAATTTGGGGGCTACCCCACGCCGATATAATTGATTTCTCAGACAATGGTTTCACTGGAGGGATATCTCCAGATGTTGGATATTCAACCAACGTAACTCAGCTGCTTCTACAGAATAACAGATTTTCAGGCGAACTTCCTGAGGAACTTGGAAAGCTTGCTCGGTTGCAGAAAATTTCTGCTTACAACAATTCATTTCATGGTGAAATACCTTCTCAAATGGGAAACTTGGGGCAGTTATGTTCGCTGCATTTGGAGCAGAACTCTCTCACAGGACCAGTACCATCAGAAATCAGCAATTGCACGAAGTTGACTGATCTGAATCTTGCAGGAAATTCTCTTACTGGTGGCATTCCTGAAACTTTGTCCCAATTGAGCTCTTTGAACTCCCTTAATCTATCAACAAACAAGCTCTCGGGCTCCATCCCTGATAACTTACGGACATTGAAGCTAAGTTCTGTTGATTTTTCGCAAAACCAGCTATCAGGTAACATCCCTTCCGAGCTTTTAATGGTGGGAGGAGATGGAGCCTTTTTGGGCAATCCTGGTCTCTGTATCAATCCAAAAGTGGGAAACGAAAGAAATTCTCAAATTGGTGTTTGCAGTCAGGAACAGGTGGGCAAGAAAACTGCTGAAAAGAAACTGATTTTAATCAGCATAATTTTGTCTGCCCTTATGATCATTTTGGTAGGACTGTTGCTGTTAAGCTACAGGAAGCTGAAGGCTACTGAATCTTACGAGGATGGTGATCTAGAAGGTGGCAGCAAGAAAGAAATAAATTGGAAATTTGAATCTTTCCATCAGAGAGAATTTGATGCAGAGGAAATACTCAGCTTGAAAGAACAGAACGTTCTTGGAAGTGGAGGTACAGGGAAAGTCTATCGATTGGATCTGAAGAAGAGTGGAGGAATAGTTGCAGTTAAGCAACTGTGGAAAGCAAATGACGTGAAGGTTTTGAAGGCAGAAATGGACATTCTGGCAAAGATTAGGCATCGAAATATAGTGAAGCTTTATGCATGCTTGACAGCTGGAGACTCCAATTTTCTGGTTCTTGAGTATATGCCGAATGGGAATTTGTCTCAAGCCCTTCGCCGTGAAACTGAGGGAAAGCGGCCAGAGTTAGACTGGTTCCGGCGGTATAAAATTGCTGTAGGTGCCGCTAAGGGTATTGCGTATCTCCACCATGATTGCTTACCTTCTATTATTCATAGGGACATAAAATCTAGCAACATATTACTCGACGAGAACTACGAGGCCAAAATTGCAGATTTCGGGATTGCAAAAACTGCAGTTGGTATGTTGGATTCTAGCACTTTTGCTGGCACTCATGGTTACATTGCTCCTGGTGAGTTTCAGAACTCGGTGAGTTTGGAATTTGTAGAAACTTATAACTGCAGAATTTTCTTCTGATTTAAAGTTCCAACAAACACTAATTATTTTTATTTTTTTGGTTGCCATTCAGGCCCCACTGACGCAGTCCTTTCTGTGCTAACAATTCTTTTGTGTAACTTGCCAATCGCCAGCTCCATCGTAACTTAATTGGAAAACGTCATATAGCACGCATTACGAAAAGCTTTAATTTATTTTAACATGCCTACCTTAATTCGATGAACTTCTCTTTCTCCATTTTGTATAGTCAAAATAAGTATATTGTTGGTTATATATGGATTAGGCCAACTGCTTGTTCTCCGTCTTGTTCGTGCGTGCCCAGACACATGCATGCATCTACCAAAAAACAGAAACAGCAGCATTGTCCCCTGTTTTAAGTTCGTGTTCCTGTTTTAGCTACTGCAGCCTAATCATTATAGTGATTCTCTTCTGTTGGCTGCACAGAACTTGCATATTCCCTCAAGGTGACTGAGAAGATTGACGTCTATAGTTTTGGAGTAGTCCTGCTAGAGCTGGTAACAGGGCGCAATCCAGTTGAAGCTGACTATGGTGAAGGAAAGGACCTGGTGTACTGGGTTTCTACTCACCTTGATGGCCCAAAAGATGTAGCCTTAGTTCTTGACCCCAGGTTGTCAGGCGTTGCCAAAGAAGAGGTGATCAAGGTCTTGAAAGTAGCTGTTCTTTGCACTACCAAGCTTCCATCTGTACGTCCTTCAATGCGAGAGGTGGTGAAAATGCTTCTTGATGCTGATCCTTGCATTAACACTGGTGGGGAAAAGAGCTCTGGTAAATATTGACGAGAATGTCTCAGGTGCAACTAGCTGTGTAGGGGGTGAGCCTTTTGTTTACTTTCGCACTTCCAAATGGCCTGATGGATCAAAATAACCAGGCAGGCAGGCAAAATAATGCAACAGACGAAATCAGCTACCACCCTAGAAGCCCCAGTTCTAAATTCATGGAGACAAACTTGGCTCTTTTGATTGGACGGATTCTTGGGGTGTCCCATTGTCGTTTTGGTACAACAATGAAGCAGCTGTTTCCCGCCCAACTAGTTGCATGCATGCATGCATGCATAGTTTCAAAGAATTTGGTTGCCTGCAGCAACTTTTGAATATTGGTAGTGTTGCCTTGGTATTATCATGCTTTCTTTCTAGCCATGGGAGGATCAATCGTATTTCCATGCTTGTTTTCAACATGTGTGCTTGCTTTATTTTGTACCACCTTTATTTTGCCTGTAGAATGTATATAAAGTTGAGATTTGGGAAGATTCAGCTGCAGCACATTTTAGGAGGCATTGGTTGCTCTGACACCCTCCGATCAGTCTTTGTATGCGCATGATCTGATGACATTTCTCTAGCTTGTTCAACGTTCTGCTCCTTTCAATTTCATGCTGCTTCTCTAGATTGGTTACCATGTGAATTTTTTTTTCTTTTTATTACAATCACCAGACTCAAAAGCTGGATCAACACTTACGCACTCATATGTCATGACGGTTATCATTTGATTTTGTTAACACAAGCAAGTGTAGGTTTTGAAAAGCTTTAAACAAATTAACTGCTTTCTAGATGAAACGTCTATCTGCTGCTAGCCTGCTAGTCAGCAACAACACCTGATGTGTTTTCTTCTTCTCTTCTTCTTCTCTTTTACAGAACTGATGTGTTTTCTTGATGAGTGAGACATGTATCTATCTGTGACCGGTCAATCACACCAATGACGCGGTCAAAAGTCACTCAGAAATTTTGGTTGAATAGAAAAAACGCGATTAATGAGTCAATACGTGCATATGGACCCATCATCTATACACATGTATTTCCATTTTTTAAGTTTTATGTGAGCCTATGTATATTTAGTTTATGGGTGTGTTTGAGAATGGATAAAACTTATGAAAAGTTTTGGAGATGAAAAATTGTCAAATGATGTGATATGATAGGAGTAATGATGAGGAGTAAAGAAAATAAAGTTAAAATAGATAGATTAATTGTGTGGGTAGTTGTGTAGAAATGATTGAAAAGTAGAGTAGTTGTATAGGAAAATGTGAAAAAATAATTAAAAAATATGATAATTATAGAGAGTGAAAAGTTTTAAATTGAAAAGTTTTAACTTGACATTTTCTGCACATTGTCAAACACACCATATATGTCAAAATTTATCAATTTTTGTGTACACATATTTACAATTTCAAAACCGATAATTCTTATCCTCATGTAACATTAAGTGGGATGAAAACTGAGAGTATAAAAATGTTGGTTTTTTTTGCATAAAATTGTTGGTTTTATAAAATTAGAAAAAATATACAAAAATCTGAAATGGTGAATTTGTGCATATGAAAAAGATTGCATATTAGCCTACGTGAAAATGAATAGAAAAATAAAAAAAATTAAAAGAAAGCCTCGAAATAGCTAGACATACCAAGGCTATGTACATATATATGTATGAAGCTTGATCATTTCAGATGGACCGATTCGAAAAACATATTTTTTATTTTTTCATTTTTTATAAAATTATTAATGTAGGTATATTTAATCTATAAACTAACTTTTACTAGTTTGGCGATATGTACATATTTATTTTGGATTTTCAATACAAATGTTGTTTTGGTCATTTTAAATTGTTGAAATATGACTAAAATACTCTTATGTTTAAAATTTAAAATAAATATATGCATATTTTTAAAAATGGCAAAACTTAATTTATAAATTAACACTTGTATTAAAAATTTTGAAAAAAGAAAAAATATATTTTTCGGACTTGGCTGAAATGACTATTTGCCTTGTATTGGATCATTATTTTGAGAATATAGGACTGAATTATGAGAAGGAAGATTTTTAAAAAATGGTGAGGTGCAGGCAGTATGTGTGTGTGTGTTAGGGTCTGTCCAAACTGACCTTACATTTTAAAAATCTTGTTTGATCCTATTTATTATATTGGTATTGAAACGAACTTCAGGTTGGTATTGGGACAACTAGCCAGGTATAAAAAATAGGTCAAAGTTTAAAAATTTATATACACATCGATGTGAACTCATATTTATGATCAATTTAAAGATTAAATTGTTTCAATATTTTTACTATTTAGTGGGTAAAACACAATTATCATAACAAAACATTAGTAAAATTTTTTAATAATTTTGTTTACAATTTAACCTTGATAAATATGTATATCAACCTTAAAAAATGACATGACGTATATTTTTAAATTACAATTAAAACTATTAAATTGTAAAATAATAATATTTATTTTTGTAAGATATAAACAACATAGATAATATATTTTATTTCATTGATAAATCATGTGAATGAGATAACTTGAACAACAAATGTAGTTAAGAAATTTTTTTATCAATATAAACATATTATAAAATTAAATGTACATCAATATAAATAATCTTCACATTAATAAATCATAAAGTTAAACATATTTATCAAACAAAACAACATTTACATACGTAAGTCATATGATTTATAAAAATAGTTTAAACCTTGTGGCGTGGGGCTAGTCAAGGCAGTTAAGGACATAGTTGACCCACCTCGCCCATTGGGATTGAAACATGGGTCTAAAATCATGACCTGCCTAACCTCATCGGGTCAAAATCCTTACCTGACCCTCTATAAAATCGAAATGGGTCATGAGTCGATCCGACCTTATTTTCATCTTTAGAGAAGATGTAACAATCTTAATCGTCTTGTTAGGAAAAAGGAAAACCGAGTGAAAATAACAGCCTTGTAGGAACATTTTCATTTTACTTTTATTATTCACATATTAATTTTAGGTGTCATCAAGTAGTTGCCTTGGTGGTAACTTGGGAGGGCTAGCAACTAGCCCACTTGGGTTCAAATTTTCCCTTGTTGGTGAAGGGTTTTCCATGTGCCCCTTCTTAAAAGTGGAGTTTTTATGATTCCCCCCAGAGTAGAGGTTTTCTAACGGTTTGCTCTTTGCATAGGGATATTTAGAGAAAAAATTTCCTTCAAGTGAAAGGGTTGTGGATGTGTTGTATTGTAATATAAAAGTCGTTACTTGTCTAAATTCCAACCAAAAAAAAACTTTATGTGATGATCTAATACATCTCGACTTTGTTAAAATTTTCATGCAACTTTTTATTTTTTTAATTTTACAACTGTTTATTAAAAATCTAAACCATTTATGTCATGCATCTATGTGTACTCACGCATGACACACTATATAATTTGTTATTGAAATTGGACAAATTTCTTTATATTCGCTCTAAAATGGTGCTAAGTATTTATAAAATACAAGTTTTCAATGAAAAAAATTTATATCATAATATGTAGCAAATAATAAACATCATTTCTGGTTTAGATTTTAAAAAAAGTTTTAAAATTGTAAAATAAAGAGGTTACATAAATTTTTTAACACAACCGGTATTATCATACCACTGCTCACTTCACCTAATGTAACATTTATGCATGGAAACTTCGACGCTCTCAGTCCATTGGGCCCTTTTTTTGTTTTTTTTTTAATGAATAAGCATGTGGCGCAATATTGTATTTTCTAAATATATGATTTTTTTGTTTTTGATTTATTTAGATACTTGTTTTTTATTTTTAAATAAAAAGTGCCCATTTTTATTTTAAAAATAGAAAAGAAATAGTTACGCTGCTATGAAATTCATTTTTTATGTAACCCCTCAATTTTTAATATCTTGATGGTTTATAAAAATTCACTTCATTTATTATATTTAGCATCATTTATAGTATCTTGAAAATTCATTTACTTGTTTAATATCGTTGTGTATGAGACTCATTGAAAATTAATATAATAAAATAGTTTAATATTAACTATCAATTTTTAAAGTTTTATTTTCAACATTCAAACAGTCTAAAATATCATTTCTACATAGATATGATTTTATAAAATATTATTATATTCTAATACATGTGTAAACGGATTTAACGTTTTTCATAATTTACTCATGAATATATATTTTTTTTAACAAATGTTGCCCATAAACATAATTGATTAGAAGGAAACTTGATCTTCTAGATAAATAAATGATGTTAAATACAATGAATGGATTGAATTTTAAATCAATCATCAATTACTTTAAAATTAAAAGGTACATGAGACTGCTTATGCATAGAAGTGGAGCCCAACAAGAAATACTTAAATAAATTTTAAAATAAAAATATATATTTGAAAAATACAAGCTTGGCGCCACATATGGAAGCGCGATTATATATATGAGATACATTCTAGTGCATATAAATGCATCGTAACTTACAGCAAATTAAGCTCAAAATGGGTCCTACATAATCATAAAATGTACATTTACTTCATGTATTGTATTTAGAATTATTTTTTTATTAGCATATCAATTTTCATCCAAATTAGATATGTGTATGAACCTTATTCAAAAATAATACAAAATTAACGTAATAGAATAATTTGATGTAAATATCCATTTTAAACTTATTTTGTAAACATGTAAACTATCTAAGATACAATTTATGTGTGGATAAATAATTATATAGAGTATTAATACATTTAAATGCATGTAGGGCTTATTTTTAGCCAAATGCACCTTAGATTATGGTATATATAAATGAACAATAACACATTTCTCTCTGTATATAAGAAAGACCTTTGAGAGTAGAAGCACGGAAGCTCATGCTCAAGAGAGCACTAGACCCATTCTTTTTCATAATTTTCTAAAAATCATTCTTTTTTTAATCAAAATTATCATTTTCTTAGATGATTAAGTTTTATATCTGGTTGTACTCTTTCTCTTATTTTCCTTTCTTTTTAAATGTCGAAGGAAAGAAGGGGACAAAATTTTTATGCATACGTATAAATAGAAATAGATGGAGGAGTCACTATCATAAAAAATAAGGACGATAATTTTAAAACACAACAAGATGACGGATGTAAATTTTCAAAAAATAAAAAAGGCAAACGGTTGATGGTTGAAAAAGTAAGAAGTGTAAAAACGTTCGTCAATACATTTGAAAATAGAAAAAAAATATCGCATTATTGAAAAAAATCGGCGATCTTATATGGTCTCATGTAAATCCGATAATTTGCGGGTAACGAAAAATATATGCACACAAATGTGGATCTTAATTAGATTTTCTAATCAATAAAATTAGTATAATGTAAATTTATTTAGTATTTTATTTTCTTTTTAAAATAAAAACAGGGTCTATTTTGGTAATGTAGCTCTGCACAATTGATTAAAAATATCAAAAAAAAATTTGTGGGACTGAAAATCCAGATCAGCTGGGATATATATATTCCGGTCGATGTACAGGCGACAGTAAAAAAATCGAAACACCAGAAAGTGAAAAGTTGAAAAATAAATAAATTTCCTTATTATTATTATTATTATTATTTTTTCTTCCCTTGCGCGATTGAGACAGGCAACACAACAGTGAGATCTTCCACGTAATCATTCACCAGGAGAACATTCCACGGAAACAAAAGTTCATTCCAGTTCTAACTTCTAACCCTTTGGTCAATTCAAAATTCAGGAAAAAAAAAAAAAACTTAAAAGGCGGCGGCATCGGGACTTTCAACGCGCCCGGAAGGTTTTAACGCTGGGCCGACTCGTTCGTGATGGAGTTATTGCGGCCGTGGACGTGTAAATTCGAGGCGTAAGGGTCGCACGACCGTGCTCACCAAAACGAGTTCGGGGAATCGGAGAAAAATCAAGACCGTTCGATTTACCCGCTCTACGATTATTAGGCATGGTGCCCGGAGTTATTTGACAAATGCAAAAACTAACCATATTTTTATAAAACTTTTCAATAGGGGACACCAGAAGGGATGCCAGGAGAAAAGATTCGACTGTAATGCAGCCATGGGTACCGAAAGAGTTGCTGGGCCTGGCCTGGTAAACGGACGAGTAAGGATTAAAATTACTTGGCAACAATGAATGCATGCCTCCCAGTCTGTTACAAGAAACGCCGTCAATGGGGCAACTTTCGGTCTGTCTGCTATGCAATTGATGCAGAATTTTTATTGGCTAAAAAAATTATCAAGTAGCTTTCGTCTCCTATCTAAATATGCTCTTAGGTTGAAAAGTTTTGATTTGGAAAAAAGTTTTTAAGTGCAGTCGAATATAACCACCGAAGCCAGAAATTCACTTATTATAGAGCACTGTTCATAGCCATATGACATGACAAAAGAATCCTTCAGGTCAGCTGGTCAGGTGCCGATACGAGCCCCACGTTTACAACGCCGTATCCAAAAATTAGAATGCTGGATTTTTCTTTTCCCCCTAATTCACGCAAGCAATGGATTTGAGTGCTGAGCATCAGGCACCGCCAGAGAACTGATTGCACTTCCTATACTGTACACCACGTCTGAGCCGGTGGAAAGTTCGGAGGAATTTCCAGGAACTTCTCCGACAGCATTTTTCACGGCTGTCTCATTCGCACGCGTGTTAAGAAGTTTTCTCCATCACACAGCGAATGTGTAATCCCGGATACGTTTGGTAAGGTGAAAAATTATAAAAAAAAATATTTTGATAAATGCATGATTGATGGAAAATTATAAAAGTACATTGGAATAAATAGATTTATTGTATGTAAATGGTAAGGAAAATGACTTGAATGTAAAGGTAGCAACGACAAAACAAAGGTGATTAATATAACAATTATTAGCCTTGGAAAATGGAATCCCACTATTTACTTCCCATTCCCACATTTGCTCATTACTAAACAACGCCCATAAGTTCCCATCCATTTATCTGGATTTTGTCCCATTTATTAATTCTAAAAAATTGTTATTCTGTGCATTTGATCTACGTATAAAGTTTTACCCTGGTTAAAAATGTGTGTGTATTTTGTTTGAATTTTCAAATACTGAAGCATTCTAGTCATTTTAAACGCAGCTCTATAATGTTTTCCACGAAAAGTTAACTTGGCACTCGTCAGCCATGCCAGTGAAAGGTCGAAAGGCCAAGACCTTACTGGCACTGGTCCAAATTTTCAGTTTTTTTTGGTTTTTTTTTCCTCTCTGATTTTTAAGTCTTCTTCAAGCGAGTCAAGGCCATTTCGAGAATCCATTAGCCTGGGGGATGGCAGTACTTCCATTGGCCGCTAACCAAATTCTTCTTCAGTATCATTGTTGCTCAGTCAAAAACCAAAGAAGTATACCTTATGTCTCAATCATTTCGAGGTTCAAATTTGATGAAAACCATTAAATCAAGCTCAATTGAAACAATTTTTGAAATTATAATTAAATAAATAATATTACAACCGGTTTATTTTTGGTTCCCATGAATACGGCCCAAATGTAGACTTTTTTCTGGGATTCACTTCGATCAAATTCCGTCAAATTGGAACGGGAACCCATGATTATTATTGCTTTTCAACTATCTTGTCCATCTTTTTTAGTTATTTATTTTTTACATTTTCGTCTTTTAATCATTTATGTTTAATTTTCAAATCATTCATTTATTGTTTTCAACATATTTTCAACATCAATTGCATTGAGCTGTTAACAAAGAAGCTAAAAATAAAAAATGCAGTGCTATTATAAAATGAAAAGACGCAATGCTAGTATGTGACTAGTGCCACTGGCAAATAATCTTGTTTAGTGTGCCAAAGGTTTGAGCGGGAAAATTGCGCCATAGACCCTCTAACTATGCGTATTGGCATTTTAGACCCCGACGTTTGCGTATTAGCATTTTAGACCCCCGAAAGTTTTGACCTTTGCATTTTACCCCCCGCGCCCTCACGGCGTCAACAAAGCAGCATCTGGCCGTCCGAAATGACGAAAAAAGACGAAAATACCCTCGTGCCTAGGGAAATTTCTAAAAACTCTTCATGCATCCATGCATGTTCCTGGTTTTGCTTCTAGCGGTGGCAGTTGAGGAATCCTAAAGGGTATCTGCCTTCCTACCGGCTTTTACACCCTCGGAAACCAAACTCCCAAGAGAAGCAATGATGTACAGGTTTTCTTGCAAGCATCTAATGCTCCATTCTCCATCAATATTATTACTACACATTCTTATCAAATCAACAAGAATGCCCACAAGCTGCCTTCTATTCTCCCTCATCTCCTTCAACCCCTCACCACAACCAGCTAGCGGGCCCAGCAGCGCCAACGCATCATCTGTGATCCTAGCTCTCTCATCCATCAGAAGGCCGATGAGCGCAGGGACTACGCCGGCAGCCACAACTATGGCTTTATTGCCATGATAAACAGTAAGGCTGAGCAAGGCCATGGCAGCGTCTCTCTTCCCAACGGCAGTTCCCTCCTCAAGCAGCCTCACCAACGCTGGAATAGCATTTGGGCGAGCCCCAATCATCTGCTTGCACTCATCTAACATCGACAAGCTAAAGATGGCAGCCGAAGCGTTCTCTCTTGCCTCCATCGACGCCCCTCTCTTCAACACCTCCAAAATGCCGTCAATTGCTCCCGCTTCCATTATCAGCAATCTGTTGTTGTCGAAGATGGAGAGATTGAACAATGCAGTCACTGCGTTCTCTTGAGTCCTAGGATCGCCGGCACCCAGTAACGCCACCAGGAAAGGGATTGCGCCGACATCCGCATTCAGCCGGCGGTCGTCCGTGAAGCGCCTGCGCCTCATCTCTCTCTCCATGAGGGAAGATATCAGTGGCGGCAGCCATGGCGAGTCTTCCAGACGAAATTTGGCTTCTGATTCTGGAGTTAGGCGTCAAAACCCAGAGATTGAGCTTCAGAGACATCTGTTGCATCTCCGTATCTTCCAGGCGCCTTCACCGCCTCGCCTACGAACACTCACTGTGGTCGATCTTGCTCGCTGTCGATTTTCCTTATCTAAAATTCGCCCCGCTGCCTCCTTCTCCTCCTCTTCCAATTCCCCTGCGAAATTCCTCTACAAAACGAGGCAAGATAAGTGCAAATCCTTTCTTTCTTTGATTAAAATCATATCCATTCTGAAAGCGGAAATCTCTAAAGTTCATCTGATGGATTCAGTGATCTTCGCTGCCCAACATCAATCCGAGAATGGACAGTTGGGTAAAAAACATTATTTGGGCGATTTTCATGATGGTAGGATCATAATTCGTTGGATCAACGATCTGGATGTGTAGATAGCTGTGCTGGGCGTGGATTGTGTAGCAATTCATGAATATCATAATCAGGCTAGCAATTAGGATGGCTATTCAGCCATTTGTTTCCTCTTTCAATCTAGATGTGGTGTTTATTAGGTTCGAGAGAGCAAAGGAATACAAGCTCCCTCCGAAGTTCGAGAGAGCGAGGGAAGAGTCTGCCCTCCTCCGAAGTTCCCGAGTATCGATGACCGAAGCATGATCAGGCCGTGCGAGCTGCTTGCGGAGAAGCCCAACCTGTTTGATAATGTCATTGGTGAGATGAAGCAGGCCAGCGACAGAATTTCAAGCGTCCGCCCCACGTCCTTCTCGATCGTCTGAAAGCACTAGGCGACCAGTTCCAACTGTAGGAGGCTCCACAGCGCGCTTCAGAAGCTTAAGTCTTGTATTTAAAACATAGGCACGAGGGTATTTCCGTCTTTTTTCGTCGTTTCGGACGGCCAGATGCTGCTTTGTTGACGCCGTGAGGATGCGGGGGGGGGGGGGTAAAATGCAAAGGTCAAAACTTTCGGAGGTCTAAAATGCTAATACGCAAATGTCGGGGTCTAAAATGCCAATACGCATAGTTAGAGGGTCTATGACGTAATTTTTCCGGTTTGAGCTTTAAGTTCTGACAGCAAGGTATTCATTTCATTGTAAATCAATTACACAAAATACAATCAAAGCCCTTGGTAGCGTGATTCTCTTAACAGTGGGTAAGGTCCATTTCAGGCTGAGTAAGTTTAGTTTTTATAGGTCACCTTATTCATTTATTCATTGACTCTATTCAGTTCCTAATCAAACCTATTTATATAAAGGCTGGGTTTATTTAATTTTGATTCTAATTCGGTTTTTCATTACAAGACATTAAATAGGAAGCAATCTAGTTGTTTTTTCATATAAATAAATTACTAGATGTTGATAGGAAAATATAATAAATGATTAGCAAAGTATAAAAATTTTTAAATTGAAAATTTTGACTTTTAACAATAACTCTATTTTTTAGTCAGTTCTTCACATCTTACTACATAACAATCTTACTTTTTAATCATTTCCACACAACTACATATACGACAAACTTATTTATTTTAATTTTATTCTTTTTACTTTTTATTATTATCCTTATCATACCACATCATTTTATTCAAATTCAAAAAAAAATTTCATCATTTTTTTTTAATTTTTCCAAACGCTCTCTAAAAAAAACAAAACTCCCTTCTAAGAGAAAAAGGATTAAAAAAAATGTGTTTGAGGTATAAACATAAAGATGCGCTCCATAATCTGTATATGTATATGATAGAAGTAGAACATACGGAAATTTATACCTATATGACCCATAGGTCGGTCATGGTATACATTACTTACTTACGCCGAGTGAGTTAGTTTTGTTTGTTTGCTTGTTTTTTTTTGTTGGGGTAGCTTATCCGATGCCAGGAGTAATTATTTTTAACGTTACCTCACCCAAAAGCGATTGTGTGAAGTCATCCTTGTATTATTAAAAAAAGGAAGATCCGAAGCCAACCCCACGAGTTCTCCCCCACGTTGCCCGACTGACGGCTGGGCCATGCTCGGAGCAAGGTGGCGAGTGGACGGGTGGTAGGGACGACACTATATTTGATTCTGGAAAGAAGCAGACGGTGGAAAGAAGGGGCGAGCTCGACTCAGGGTGACTGCAAACAGTAAGCTGCGGCAGAGACGATGAACCCATCAGCTGCGAATCTCCTCGAAAAGGAACTCCATACCATGACCATTTCAGCAGGAGAACTGCAGAAGATCCAGCCGGGCGATGGAGCTGCTCTTCTCTGCTCTCTTTGGACGTCGAGAACCTACAACAGAGAACTGTTCAAGGCAATGATGAAGAGAATTTGGAGGACAACAGGTTCGTTCCATTTTGTTGATCTGGGCGAAAACCTGTACAAGGTTTCGTTCCGGGAGCAGACAGATATGGAGAAGATCATGGCAGGCCGACCATGGTTGTTCGAGAGGAGTCTTGTCCTCCTAGATGAACTCCACGAAGAAATGGATCTCGCCCAAGTCATGCTTGTCAAAACGCCCATATGGGTACACATTACTGGAATCCCATACATTGTGGAGAAGAACAACTTGGGCCACCGAGTGGGCAACTCTTTTGAGCATCTTGAGGAGGTTGTGACGACGGAAGTGGATGTGAAGATCAAAGTTACGATCGATTGCAGGGAACCTTTGCAAAGGGGCATGTTCATACAGTTGGGATCCCAGCAAAGAAAATGGGTGAGCTTCCGGTATGAGAAGCTACCCATTTTCTGTTATCTGTGCGGTGTCATGGGTCATGCCCACAAGGACTGCACAGCCATTTCTAAATCGAAGGCACAATTGGCTGAAGCTGACATGCCGTTCGGGAGCTACTTGAGGGTGGGGGCTAGACCAATGAGGTTGAGATCAGAGGCAGAGCCGGGTAATAGGGTGATACCTTTGAAGTATCTAGGTGACTCTTTCGTGCTCCCGATGCAGGATCTAGAGGGGAACGTTTCTCTGAGCAAGGAAGGAGGAAATGGGCAGGTGCTTATGAAGAGGGCTGACGTACGTACCGGTTGCCAGAGATGTGCTAATGCTGAGTGCGGTGCAAATACAATGGCACAGCAGCAGCAAGGTGACATACCAAACCAGGACAGCTCGACGGGAGTAGGCGCTAGAGAAGGTCGTGGCATTGGGGATCCTCGATCTCATCTGGATGGTGCACATGATCAGCCACAAATTGGCACTGCCAGCACCAACGCTTACAGAACAGGATGGCCGCTGTTTGATCCTCAAACAAGAATCGCACAGGCGAGTACGATGGGCTCACAACAGATGGACGAGATGGAAGGTCTGTTGCTGGATGGGGAAGGTGCAGAGGTCTGCATAGGTGAGGACGGGACGGAGTTGGAATGGAGGACGGGACAAGCAACGCAAACAGCAGGGGGGACCATGGGATGTCACGGTTAGGGGTGCTTTCACCCCTGCTGAACACAGGGGCTGGTGGACAGCAACACGAGGGGAATATGGGGGGATCTTGCCTACATGTGGGGGAAGGGGTATGGGAGCCCACTGGTGGTATTTCCATGGAAGGGGGAGGGGTCGACGACCAAAGGAGGATGGAAGAAAAACCACAAAGGGGCAGGGATGGAGGGGAAACTCGGCACTCAGAGGCGGGTGAGGCACATCTAAATGTCTGTCTACTCGGGTTAGGGGAGAAGGGTATAGCTGAAAACCAACAAGGGCTGGAGAATGATCAACCACAACATAGGACACGGCGATGGAAGCGAAGGGCTAGGGGAATGGAGATAACCCACAACTTTGGGGAAAACGGAAGTGTATGTCTGAATTATGCTAAACGGGGATTGGAGTCGGAACAATACGAACACCATCAACAACAAAAGAAGCTTAAGAGGGAGATGGGTATGATGAAGGAGGTGGAGGCTGAGGAGGGCCCTCAGCCCCACCTCGCCTAATATGGCGCTTGTGGCCTGGAATTGCCGTG
Organism: Annona cherimola; assembly: GCA_030490835.1. Lineage (NCBI taxonomy): Eukaryota > Viridiplantae > Streptophyta > Magnoliopsida > Magnoliales > Annonaceae > Annona > Annona cherimola. The sequence continues at coordinate 110,561,877 of CM059972.1, read as the reverse complement.
GGCTTGGGAACCCATGCGCAATTCGAAGTCTCCTTGACCTGGTCAGGAAGCAAGCTCCCTGTCTAGTCTTTCTCAGTGAAACGAAGAGCACAACAAATGAAATGGAGGGGATTAGACGTAAGCTGAAGTTCGACAGCTGTTTTACCGTGGAGCCCGAAGCGAGAATGGGTGGCTTGACTCTATTATGGAACAATGACTTCCCTGCTAATATTCAAAGCTTCTCCGCCCACCATATTGATGCGGTTATACAGGAGTGAAGGCTCATAGGGTTTTATGGCCACCCTGAGACCCACTGTCGATACCAAAGCTGGCACATACTCAATCAACTAAGCGAAGGCAACGATCGGCCCTGGATTGTCATGGGAGACTTCAATGAGGTGTTGGGCCCTACAGAAGTCATTAGCAGGAGGGCTCGCTCCCAAGCACAGATGGACAAATTTTGTGATACCATGGACAAATGCAATCTGATGGATCTTGGCTTTGTGGGGGCACCTATGACCTGGAGGAACAACAGAGGCGGCACCCAAAGAGTTGAAGCCAGACTAGATAGGGAAATATCCACCCCTTCTTGGGTTGCTCTTTTTCCTTTTGCAAAGGTTTTTCACCTCTCTGCGCCCACATCCGATCACTGTCCGATATTGGTGGTCTTGGACTCTAAAAATTGCAAGCGGAGACCCCCACGGGAGTTCCGATATGAATTATTCTGGGCAAGAAACAAAGAAGCGCACCGAATCATTCAGAATGCGTGGGCGTCGATACAACATTCTGCTATCCGACCAGGCGAGTCTTTGGCCCAGAAACTCAGGTCTTGTGGTAGAGCACTATCCAAATGGAATTGGCGAAGGCGAGGCAACCTCAGGATGACTATTGACAGGAAACAGGGGGAGCTTACATCTTTAATGGGTCATAGTCCCACTGACCAAAGGGATGCTGCCATGAAGAAGCTAAAACTCCAAATAAACCTCCTGCTGGAAGATGAAGAGCAATTGTGGAGACAAAGAGACAAGACGCATTGGCTCCATGAGGGGGACAAAAACACGGGTTTCTTCCATCGCATGACATCAAACAAAAGAAGGACCAACTATATCGAGGCACTTCAAGATCAGAACGGCCAGTGGATCAGGGACCAAGAAAAGCTTATGGAATTGGTCGTAACTCATTTTCAGAGGTATTTTCCTCATCGTGTCCAAGTGTGGCGGCTTGGGTAAATGACCTCATAACTATCAAAATCTCGGACTACCAAAGGCAATATCTGACAAGGCCGCTGGATTTTGAGGAGGTAGTAAAGGCGGTAAAAGCTATGAGTCCCACAAAAGCTCCGGGCCCAGACGGGATGTCGGCGGGATTTTTTCAGGCACATTGGTCGACGGTGGGGCGGGAAATCTTTCAATGGTGCAAATGGTTCTTGGAGGATCAAAGGGTGGACACTCAGGGCAGCTGTATTCAGGAGTTCAACTCCACCACCATCATCTTAGTCCCGAAGAAGGCCGGAGCTCAATGTTTATCCCAATTCAGGCCCATCAGCTTATGCAACGTGGTTTATAAGATTTTGGCGAAAATCTTGGCCAACCGTCTAAAGGGAACCCTCCAGGATGTCATCAGTGAACATCAAAGCACGTTCGTTCCGGGAAGACTGATCACCGATAATATGCTTATTGCCTACGAAGCTATCCATGTTATGCGTAGACGTAAGAAGGGGAAGAAGCAGGAAATGACTATCAAGCTGGATATGTCAAAAGCCTACGATCGGGTGGAATGGAGCTACCTGAAACAAATCATGGAGGCGATGAACTTCAGCCCCACATGGATAAACTGGATCATGAAGTGCGTGACTTCAGTTCAATATCGGGTAAATATCAATGGCTTCAAATCAGATTATTTCCAACCCTCTAGGGGTCTTCGGCAGGGGGATCCACTCTCTCCATACCTGTTTATCTTGTGTGCCGAGGGGCTATCCGCTCTCATCTCTGATGCGGTCACCCAGGGGAGTATTCATGGCATTAGGCTCTGTCCACGGGGGCCGACTCTCTCTCACCTCTCGTTCGCGGATGACGCTCTTATTTTCTTTCGGGCCACGCCTCAAGACACCAGAAACTTCATGATCATTCTAAAACTCTACTCGGAGGCATTGGGGCAGATGGTCAATGTGGATAAAACGTCGGTCTTCTTTACCCCGAATGTGGACTGCAACTCAAGGGAGGTGATAACCCAACTACTTGGCTCAGGAGGACAGGATTTCCATCAATACCTTGGACTACCTGCATGGCTGGGAAGGTCCAAGAAGGGGATGTTCAAGGGACTTAAGGAACGTATATGACAAAGAATTCAGGGTTGGAAAGGCAGACTCCTTTCATGGGGAGGCAAAGAGGTGCTGATCAAGGCTGTCACACAATCTATCCCGACATACACAATGAGCATTTTTCTATTGCCAAAATCATTTTGTAATGACATAAACGGGATGGTAAGCAGATTTGGTGGGGTGAAAATGGGGGCAAACGCAAGATGAGTTGGGTGGCCTGGAAGGATATGTGCACTTCGAAGCTGGCGGGCGGTCTGGGATTCAGAGATATTCATAACTTTAATCTTGCCCTCCTCGCCAAACAGTTTTGGAAACTGACAACATCTACCCACTCACTGTATTTTAAAGTCTTAAAAGCCCGCTACTTCCCCAATGCGGAGATATGGGACTGCAAGGTGAATCCATCCGACTCCTTCACCTGGAAAAGCATTTTGAGAGCTAGAGAGGTAATACATAATGGGTGAAAATGGCGGATTGGTAACGGGCATCGGGTGAGGTTCTTCACGGATAGATGGACGGACACCAGAATACGCAAGGTTGGGCCCCTTCCTCTATCCATTCCTGATTGCGTGCCAGTTAGCCATTTCATCAACAGGGAAACACAATCTTGGAATAGGGAGCTAGTCATGGCGGCTGCGGGAGACTATGGCTGGCAGGCTATCCGCACTATTCCCATCCCTCCATCGGATGAGGAAGACCGTCTTTTCTGGCTGCATGAACCATCCGGCGTGTATTCTGTCAAATCGGCTTACAGAATCCTTCGCTCCGGTGACGCGTCATCTCCTAATGCAGGCATATATCAGGCTATCTGGCGAACAAAGTTACCTAGCAAGGTGCTAGTCTTTGGATGGCGACTTTTTAGGAATGCTTTGCCCACCCTGCAAAATCTGTATGACAGGAGTATTGTAGTGGACAAGTTATGTTTGTTTTGCAGGTCAGAGATTGAGGATGCTAACCATCTGGTTCTCAGATGTAACCATGCTGGGAGGACATGCGTGAGTGCGGCGCGGGTTACCTCACAGGGGCTGACGGTCCAAGAAACTTTGCGAGTGTTATCCCACAAAAACAGGCCTGATGATCTTGTAATCTTCATTTTATGCTGCTGGAGGATATGGTATCTACGAAATGCTGTCCGTGTGAATGGTTCACAGTCGGGGCTGGGAAACTTGGCTGAATGGTGTGCGGAGTTCCTTGAGGAGCACAGGAGAGCTAAGCCCCTCATGCTTAGCGGTTGCTTGGACCGACCATTGACTCCCAGGTGGACCAAACCGCCACCGGGGGCTATCAAAATCAACGTTGATGCAAGGAGGGGCAGGGATGGGGAATCCATGGGCTTTGCGGCGATCATTAGAGACTCTAATGGCTCCTTCATTGCTGCTCAGGGATGGAGGAGGCGGGGAAAAATGGGGCCCCTGCTCATGGAAGCCCAAGCATTTCTGTTTGGGGTCAAGTGGGCTTCCCAGCTGGCGTACCGGGAAATACAAATTGAGTCTGACTCTCTCCTCTTGTGTAACTTTTTGGCTGGGGAGGACCTGATTCGTGCTCTGGCGGGGGTCTTTATTCAAGAGATCAAGGCGCTCATTTCCAGGAATCCTCGTATTTTTGTTCATCATGTATTAAAGCAGGGAAATGCTGTTGCTCACGCCTTAGCAGATTTGATTTCTCTTTCTGCTCATGATCACCAATCTTGGTGGGGAAAACCCCCCCCCCCCCCCCCAAGCCATTTTGGGAAAAATTTATACAAACAATTTTTTTGGTAATGCATTTCTGGATCACTCAATCCCGGCTTCCCCCCCATATTGTGAGGGGACCGGGATAGGGGAGCATTCCAGTTCATCAAAAAAAAAAAAAAAAGCGATTGTGGGCACACCTGCGGCTACTCCACTCACGTTGCACTCCTAACGTCCGTTGCTGGGCAATTTGTTTTCAGTAATCGCGACGGAGAGGCGCAAACGGCAGTTTCCCCTGTTTTGACTCAGACGCCAGGCCCATTCGCTCCAACTTTCAAAGGACCCAGTCGTTGGTCTTCACAGATGCCTCTCCAAACCGCGTCAGCTCCTCTCCCTCGCTTTCACTAAACAACGCCCCCTAATCTCCCCCCGAACCCGCCCCTCGAAATAAAATACGTTATCGAAATCACAAAACCCCACTCCATTCTCTCTCTCTGTCTCTCCTGTCGTACAATGAGATTTCCAAGCACAATTCCACTTCCATGGCTGCCCACTTCACTCTCTTCGCTCTCTTTCTAGCGTTCTCTCTCACTCTCTCCAATCTTTCCGCGGTTTCTGCCTCGCTCTCCACTGTCTCCATCACGCATACCACCAATCTCACCTTAATCTGTGCTCTAATCCCTTCAGGAAACCAATCAGCTCCCCCCGTCGTCAACTGCACCAGCCTCTCCGGCAGGCAAACAAGCCTGCTCTCCGTTAATAGTATCTCGATTTCAGCCATTGCAGGCGGAGACGGTTTCTTCTGCGGCCTCACATCCAGCGCCGGATCGTCCCCCGACGCCCTCCGATGCTGGAGATTCTCCTCGAGCGGCAACGTCACCATGTACCAGAGGAAGAACGGCGCGGTCTTGCCTTTCCAGAGAATCTACAACGGCCCGCGGATCATCGATCTCGAATCCGGAGCGTCCCATTTCTGCGCGATCCTGATCGGACCTCCTCGACGGGTTGAGTGCTGGCAATGGTCTGGATTCACTCCCCCAAGCGGGCAGAACTTCTCGTCGATCGCTGTAGGCGGGGATTTCTTGTGCGGGCTGACGAGTGGAGGGGAGATCGAGTGTTTTAGATCCAATTCCACAGCGCCCGAGAGGCCGGTGAGTGGGAATTTCGCCTCTGTGGCCGCCGGATTGCGGCACGCATGCGCGATTCGGCGCAACGGTGAGGTGGCGTGCTGGTGGAGGACGGCAGCGCCTCCGGAGGGCGAATTCCAATCGCTGGCATTGGGCGACGGGCGCAGCTGCGCGCTGCGTGTTAACAGAACAGTTGTCTGCTGGGGCGACGACAGTTTCCAGCTGCCAGGAAACCTGATGCAAACTGAATTCGTGGAAATTAAAGCCACGAGACGCGTTTTCTGCGGTGTTGTGGCTCAGAATTTCTCATTGGTTTGTTGGGGAATTGGGAATCTGGATTCCAATGTGGAGGTCTTCGACAGGGTTTTGCCCGGGCCATGCAGAACTCAATGTGCATGTGGGCTAGTGGACGGCTCCGGAAACCTCTGCACCGCAGGCTCGATGATCTGCAAACCCTGCATGACTCCCGACTCGCCCGACATCAATCCACCAGCATTGCAGCCAACCCCAGCAGCGCAGCAGAACAGCAGGGGTAGCAGCAGGGCAAGGACAGCCTATCTAGTGGTGGGCATTGTCGGCGCTGCATTCGGCGTCGCTACGATCTCCTGCTACTTGGTATGCCGGATTTGCAAGGTGAAAGGATGTCGAGTCCACGACTCTGGCCGCCTTGACGAGGCAGCCGAGGCGGCGGCGGCATCGCAGCCCCCGTCCCGGCTTCCAAGCCAGCAACAACGCATAGCCCGCACTCTAACCCTACATCCCCAGCTGGACAAACGCCTAAGCCATCTGATCAGCATCGGCACGGGCGGCAATGTGGAGGAATTTCCGCTCGAAATCCTCCTCCAAATCACCGACAACTTCTCGGAGCAGCACAAGATCGGATCCGGCAGCTTCGGGTGCGTGTACCGCGCCACATTGGACGACGGCCGCGAGGTCGCCATCAAGCGCGCCGAGCCGTCCTCCCAGTTCTCCTTCCCTGGCATGGGCATGGGGACGAAGCGGCAGGAGAAGGAGCATGCCTTCCTCTCGGAGCTCGCCACGCTCTCCCGCCTCAACCACAAGAACCTGGTCCGGCTGCTGGGCTACTGCGACGACGAGCACGAGTGGCTGCTGGTCTACGAGTTCATGCCCAACGGCACGCTGCACGACCACCTCCACGGGCGGCTCCAGGGCTCCCCTCTCGCGTCGTGGACGGCGCGCCTCAAGGTCGCGCTGGACGCCGCGAGGGGAATCGAGTACCTCCACACCTACGCGGTCCCGCCCATCATCCACCGCGACATCAAATCCTCCAACATCTTGCTCGACGACGCGTGGACCGCCAAGGTGTCCGATTTCGGCCTCTCCCTGATGGGCCCGGAGGAGGACGGAACGCACATCTCGCTGCGGGCCGCGGGCACCGTGGGCTACATGGATCCCGAGTACTACCGGCTCCAGCAACTCACCACCAAGAGTGACATCTACAGCTTTGGGGTCGTCCTGCTCGAGCTCCTCACCGGCTACAGGGCCATCCACAAGGAGGAGGAGTGCGGCACGCCTCGAAACGTCGTCGACTTCGCCGTTCCGTACATTGTCACCGACGATATCTATCGGATCCTCGATCCCAAGCTGCCGCCCCCTACGCCCAGCGAGATCGAGGCCGTCGTCTACGTCGGCTACCTCGCCGCCGACTGTGTCAGCCTCGAGGGCCAGTACCGGCCGTCGATGACGGACATCGTGGGCAGCCTGGAGAAGGCTCTCGCGGCTTGCCTCGTTCAGCCCCCCAGCATCTCCCGGTCCACCACGCAGTCGTCCGGCCAGCGCGATCCGGTCGTACGCGTGTAGGCAACGTTTGACCCCGTGTTCGCAAGAGTGTGGGGCCCCGATTCGTTTGTGAATATGAAATTCAATTTTTGGTATTGTTGTTCGATTGAATTCGAGCGCGCAGCAGTGTATGACAGCCTGAGAAGCGAAACCTAACGCATTCGAATGAGTGTATATATTAAAAAAGAAGAAAGAAAAATTGAAAAGATTGGTGAAGCATTGACCAGATATTGTGTTTCTGTTTGAAAATATGGCGTGGAAAATATTAGAAGAAAAATGTGGTGGCATGGATTTCAAGATCTATCATTTCATAATTAATCATTATATTTTTCTACTTTTATCCCTATATTCTAATCATTTTCCCTATCAACTACCTTCTAATAAATTTATTTATTCCAACTTTACCAATATTATTTCATATCAATCATACAAATTTTAAAATATTTTATTTTCTATTTCCACCAAATATTACATTTTCCACAACTTTCATATTCTCCAACATCCTCTTAATCTGGGTTTCCGGCAAGTCAAACAGATGGTTGGAAATGGGCGGGACGGAGAAGTCAGAGGGAGGGCTGGACGAAGAAGTCAGAGGGAGATGCACATTTATTAGTAATACCGGAAGAAACGTAGAGGAGACGATAATCGGATTCGATCATTCTGGTAAGTTGGATGGTCATGTCCTACCTACGCCACGCCCATTAAAAGAAGCAATAGCCGTTAGCTTATCATCCGTCATGCTTCGGTCGAGTATCAATTGTAGCATGAAATCGCATGATTGGGTCAATGACCGCCTTTTTTTTCTATTACCAACGTCGATCGAATGATTTCCCAAACAGTCCGGTGAGTCTGGGAAAACGTCGCACTGAAGAGATTGCGAAAATTCTTACTCAACATCGAAATTAATGCCGATGCATGGTTGTTGCGCCTTGTGCTTTTTGTGTGTGTGTGTGGTGCTCGCCGTTACACTGTTCAAAAGTCAGCAATAAATCGAGCACTGTTGAAATGCGCCACCCATTATTTCGACGGAGCATCAGTGTTATTAAAACCGGACCGGACCGGCCGGTCCGACCGGTCGGACCGGGAACCGGTCCCAAGTCCGGTTCGAATACCCACGGTTCGGTTCAAAAGCAGAAAACCGCACGAACCGGTGAACCGGCGGTCGAACCGGTAACTACGGTTCGACCGGGTTCGACCGGTTCGTAGCAAAAAAATAATAAAATACATATATTAAAAAAAAATGGGCGGAACCGCGGAAGGGCCGAAGGATCGATCAGCACTCAGCAGCAGCCGACGCCCGATTCCCGAATCGCTGCAAACCCTAGCCGACGCCCCCTTCTTCCTCGTCGCCGTCCGCTGCAATCGCGGCCATCCAGGCGCTCATCGGCCATCGGTGTCGTGACTGTCGTCTTCGTCGCTGCTCGGGTCCAGACTCCAGAGCCATCGTCTTCGTCGCCGTTCGCATCCGCATTTCCGCAGCCGACGCCCGAATCGGCGAATCCGTTTCTGTCGTCTCCGTCGTCTCCATCGTCTCCGTCGTCTCCGTCGTCTCCATCGTCTCCGTGCAGCTGCGTTATTTCTGCCTCGCCTGTGCAGCTGCGCTGTTTCCGCCGCCCGCCGTCTCTGCCGACTGCCCCTGATTGCTCCGGTCGCCATCTCTGCCCGGACTGCCCCTGATTGCTGCGGTCGCCCGTGCCATCTCTCCCTGCCGCCGTCTCTCTGTCTCCGGTCAGCAGCTAAAAGCCTAAAACATGAAATTGCAATGAGCATATTCTGTATTTTAATAAATTTTCATTATTTCAAACTGCAACGAGCATATTCTGAAACTGCAACGAGCATATTCATTATTTCAAAATTTCAATGCTTTCATCTTCATTTAATAAATTTTAACATGTTTAGTAGTCTGTAACTCATTTTATATTTTTTGTAATGAATTTGAAGTTAATAATTATAAAGTGATCAAAAATAAATTGCAAATATTTGTTGAGAGGATAAATGTAAAGTGTTAATCTGAATTTCAACTAGAACTCAATTTAAGACTGATTTTTACTGAAAGGTTTAGAATTTAGATTTTACAAATAGAATTAGAATTATGGTTTAGCTTTTATAAATAAATTTAGGGTTAGAACTTAGAATTGAAATAATCTAGAGTTTCATAAGTCCAAATTGTAGTCATACTTGAGATGATTTTTTTATTAGTATACTTGGGAATTTTGAGTTGTAACTTGTAAGATAAAAGAAATAAAGAAAATTTTAAAAAAAAATTCAAATAGAAAATATATCATATTTCTATTTTCTACACACCTTTTTATACAGGTGTCCTATTTTGTAATTGTTTTTACTTATTCTTTATGATGGGAATGTTGATTGAATGAAAATTTGGAATGAAAGTGTATTAAGAAGGTAAATAAAATATATTGAAATTAAGAAAAGTCGTATTAAAAATGAAAAATAAGATGTTATTTTTTGAAAATGAAAAAAGGTCAAATGACATGATAAATATGAATAGTTGATTATAAGAAAGATACTTCTAAATTCTAATTATATAGAATGGTTGATTATAAATATTGAAAAAATAAGAGACTCTTTTTAAAGGTGTTAGCAACTTAGCATTGATTTCGTGTGTTTATGAGCTTCACTTATAACATTTATAGCATTGATCTGTGAAATTCATCACATGATTTACATGATGTAAATGGTGGATTTTCAGACAAGAATGTGTGTTTGAAACTTTGAATGTTTGTAGACTTTTAAAATTTTATGTTTGGTGGGAATGATGTATTGTTAGACTTTTAAAATGTTATATTTGGTTGAAATGAAGGATTTATAGACTTTTAAAATTTATGTTTGATGAGAATGATGCATTTAATGGTTTATAAACTTCTAAATTTTCATTTTTTGCTAAACATAAGAGATATTCTTAATTTTCATATTATTATAGGTTATTTAATTATACAAATTTTGAACACTTACTGATCTGTTTTATTTCTTATTTTTTCAGGTATGTTTATAGCAATTCATCAAGGTACCGAGATAAAGAGAAAGAATTCAAGAACCAACAACCAAGCAACAACGGTCGTAGCTTATTATAAGTTGAAGTCTTTCAGGTCAGTTAATGTATTTAATTTTTTAAAACTCGCTATTAATTTTTTCCTGCATGTTTTGTTCTTATATTGTGGTCATTAAAATCCAACATATATATTTTGAATTTATAAAAACATAAGTTTATCAATATATTTATTTAAAATTTTTAAAAAAAAATTTATGATGTCATAAATATGTCATGCTGACGTCACCGGTTCGAACCGGTTTGATTAACCGGTTGAACCGGTTCGAACCAGACCAGTTCCTTTACCGGTTCGATCACCGGTTCGGTTCTGACAACATTGCGGAGCATCCGAAATATCTACACGAATTTATTCTTCCTCCTTCAGCACACAATGAGAACAGAAGAAACAAATGGAGATTAAAAAACGTAAAACACTGCCAACTAAACGCAACTACAGTCTAGACTTCGACTCTCAAAGTGTTTTCCAGATTTTGCAGATAAGTAAAGGGCAATTTATTCCCCCAATCCCACTCCAAATTAAAGATGAGGTAAACAGATTAAAATAATCTCGTAATTTAATACAAGAGTTGTTGTGTAAGCTTTCAATTTTGGTGGGCCCCGTCAATCTTTTAAAATTTTTTTTGGCTGTGTACTCTCATATGACGTTTTTAATTTTATGTTTGGTTCGAATTTGAACAAAATTTGAGGACGTCAGGATCAAACACGAATAGAAAACTGGCCACACTTCGAGCTCGTGAAAAAATTGACTGTTTGTGCTGGGGAACGTCTGCAAAAGTAAAATTGTGTAATTTAGTTAGATTACAAAATAAAATATTTTGAAAATTATGTGATTAATATGAAATATTAAGGATAAAATTAGAATAAATAAGTTTGTTGGAAGGTAATTAATGAGAAAAATGATTGGAATATAAGTATAAAAATGAAAAAATATGATAATTAATTAATTAAAAAATTCTTTAAAATTCATGCCCTCACCGTTTCCCAAGCACGTATCCCACCACCTGTTACCAAACGTTCGCATCCAATCGTTGGCAAATGGTGTTTTTCGATTTTTACCAATTTGGATACGGATTCTCACGCGCGGAGTAATAAAGCAAGGGTCCAGGTCGGACGGTTCATAATAGACATTGGAAAGTGGTTCGCGTGGGAACCGTTGGATCTAATCCAGGGTTACAGTAGGGCGCCCTTTCCGCTTTTTTTGGTTTCCCACTCGCATTTCCCCGGCTCCGCCATCCCTCCCGCCCCCCCGGCCCTGCTCCTTGCAGAAGTTCTTTTTTTCTCCATTTTTCCAGCGGAGGAAACCGCCTCTCGCTTCCAAAAGCCGTCTCACGAACTGCCCGGTTGGAGGGCCGGTCTCACCCTCAGGTGAGTTTCATCGTCTTCTTTCTCCGTTAATAGGTACCACATTTCCGTCTAATTGTGACCGTCTACTAGCTGCAAATAGCTGAAACTGCTGCATCCCACTCCGACGGTTCACAGGAAACCGAAGAAGATGGCCGTTCAACTCAGTTAGCTACTCCACTTGGTGCAAGCACTGTAGAATTGGACGGTCCGGATATTTTCATGGTAGTGCTATCTGATGGACGTTCCAGATTCACAGACTAACTCGTCCACAGTAGTCGGCTGTAGTTTGTGACGTCGCTTTTATAAACATAGCTAATGATGAAAAAATAAAATAATAATGAAAAACTTGAATGCTAAGGATTTTACTGGTGATTGAGCGGGGGTCACATTTTTTTTTTCTTATTTCCGCTGTATTCTTCATTTTGGTAATTCCAAGCATACTTATTTTCATTTTAAACTCAATATTTAGACCATGTTTTTTAAAAATTTTGTTCTACTATATTTTACAACGGGTCGAGATAAGGTTAGTTCGAGATTGGTTCCACTATCATCTTTTTTAAATAAATTCTGGGAAAATTTCTGAGTTGGTATTAAATCAGTTTTAGGATATTAGATTAGGTAAAAAACGCCAATCAGATAAAATAATTTTAAGAATTTATATGCGAGGAGTGATACTGTTAGCTTCGGCTAACTAAAATGTCTCGCTTAGCTTACTTTAAAAAACTCATTTACAACAATTTTTTTGGTTTTTTCTTTATATACTTGTTTATTTAAGTGTATTTAACATATAAACCAAGTTTTACCATTTTCGAATATTTTATCTATTTTTTTGAGATTTTTAAACATCTACGTATATATGTATTTAAAATACCCTTATTTTTAAAAAAATTTAAAAATATATATACACATATCCAAAAATAGTAAAACTTGATTTATACGCTAAATACACTGAGATAAATAAATATATGAATAAAACAAAAAAATTATTGTAAATGAATTTTTTTGAGGTGGGCCAAGCAAAGTATTTACTTAGCCCGGGCTAACAAAATCATTTTTCTTTATATACCTATTAAACATAAAGATATCTCGATGTTAAATTTAAATATTATATACTTCAATATTTTACTAATTAATAAAAAATATATCATCATTAAAATAAAACATACATCAATATATTGCAACTTCAATAAAATAGGTTAATATACAATTATATATAAGATCTATATATATGCAAATTTCTCTTATTAGTTTTTATATTTTTTTAACAAATCGATTCTTATATTGTTGATATAGGGTGTGTTTAGAAAGTGATAAAATTTTTAGATGAAAAGTTTTAGGTGTAAAAGCTTTTAAATTGAGAAAATGATGTGATATGGTAAAGGTAATGATGACGAGTAAAGAGAATAAAATTCAAATAGATAAGTTAATTGTGTAGAAATGATTGAAATGTAAAATAATTATATAGAAAATTATGAAAAATGATTAAAAATAAGATAGTTATGGAGAGTAAAATGTTTTAGATTAAAAAGTTTTGTGTTTAACAAACATACCCATAGTTTATTATAAAAAAATATGAAAATTTGAAAACAAATGCTAATAAAATTTAAGCATATGCTTATAATTTTTAATAAATGAATACATGTAGTGAGTCGGGATATAATCAACCCAACTCAATCTTATTTTTGAATTCAGATAAAAAATTTTGACCCATCTCTATATTAGGTAAAAAAAAATGTTGGTTTTACTTGATTAAAAGCGGATTGGGTCAAGGACTCAAGGGTGGCCACAAGAGACTTGCCCCTATTCTTACCCCTACTAATATTTGTGTATTTGCTTTTTGGTTCCTCTAAGCGTACTTATTTGCGTTTTTTTGATCAAATACTTATTTGCATTTAAACTTGAGACTTCGAATTTTAAATTCTATAAATTTACCTTTGCTACCATCTTCAAAGAGAGAGAGAGAGAGAGAGAGTGGTAGCCGAAGGGGAACTAGGTGCTGTGTTTGATTGTAATCGTAAGACATTTTTGTCCGAGTTGGACTTGACCATGACCAGCTCACAACAATCATATACAATTTTTTTCTTAAATATTAAAATTTTGCTCTTGTAAAATATTCTTCACACTAACCATCAATTTTTGCAAATTCTCATAATAAATAATATTTAAATATATTTTGAAAAAAAGCGTGAACAATATCTTTGAAATGTAAAATGAAAATTTTTTAAAAATATTTTAACATGTTTTTTGTGTTTTCTTTTTTGGTAAGAATTTGCAAATTTTGATTACTTAAAAGATGTCAATTTGACATTTTTTATATGAAGATATTTCTAAAATTAAATATGTATGTATTTTCTTTTATAGTATAAGAATATTGATATTTAATGTAATCAATATTTTAAAAAAATCTTGTTTTATTTTGTAAAAAATTTAAATATTATTTATCATCAAAAGTTAGAAAATTTGGAAGTCTCCCAACTTTCTTTATACTAGGAATATCTGAAAAAGTTAAAATTTTGATATTGTTAGATATTTTTGTATTTTCTATTTAAATGATTTTTTTGGCATTTAAAATACTACATGTATAGGTGTAACTTAGATCAGCTAGGTTCACTTGGAATCGACTTTGCTTTGTCATATTTTCAAAAACTTCTACTCTATCTTATTTTAAGTTGGGTAACTTCTAAGCTTATCTTATCCTATTTATAAAGGTCGAGTTGATTTCGATTTCGTTTCTAAATTAATTTTTTAAAATAGTATTTATATTATATTATATTTGAAAATTATAATTTTATTACAATTCTTTCTTAAAAACCCATACTCAAGATGATAATACTATAATTTTTGATATATATTCAATAAGGGCATGTTTGTTTTTAATAAAAACTTTTCAAACTAAAACTTTTTCACTTTCCATAACTATCATAGTTAAAATTAAAATAGATAAGTTAGATATATTGATAGTTATATATAAATGATTGAAAAGTAGGATAGTGGTATAAAAAAATGAAATAATAATTAAAAAATAAGGTAGTTGTAAAGAATAAAAAGTTTTAGATGAAAAATTTTTATGTTGAAAATTTTGAAACAAACAATTATGTAGTTGATAAATTAAGCAAGTTTTTATATATTTAAAGAGTATATTAAACATCAAAAAAAGATATATTTACCTTTCAATATAAAAGGTATTTTATAAAATATATGTTAAATATATAATAGAAATTTAGGTTAGTTTTGTGCATCCCGACCTTAAAATCTACCAATTGGTCGATTCACGGATACTCTACCCAATTTGTATTACAGGTTCTCTAATTGTAAGTTAGATTTCGAGATTTAATTCTGCACATTTTACATAGGGTGTATTTGAGAAGTAATAAAATTTTTAATAAAAAGATTTTGGCATAAAAGTTTTTAAAATGAGTAAAAATTATGTGAAATGATAAGGGTAATGATAAAGAGTAAAGAGAATAATGTTAAAATAGATACGTTAGATGTATAGAAAGTTGTAAAGAAATAATTGAAAAGTCAGGTAGTTATATGAAGAAAATTGAAAAAATGATTTAAAATAGGATAATTATAGAGAGTAAAAATATGGTAGATTGAAAGTTTTTAATTTGAAATATTTTTTATGCAAACAAACATCCCCATAATAAACTATACTGTTAACAACTATTAATAAGCCAATTATGGCATAAAAAAACTTCCAAAACCAAAATCCAAATATATAAAAACATGAAGGGTGTGTTTGGAAAGCGAAAATTTTTTCGATGAAAAGCTTTCGGTATAAAAGTTTTAAAAATAGGAGAAAATGAGATTATATAATAGGAGTAATGATAATAAGTAAAAAAAAATAAAGTTAAAATATATAGGTTAGTAAGATGGTTAATTATGTAGACATAATTGAAAATATGGTAGTTATATAGGAAAATGTGAAAAAAATTAAAAACATAATATTTGTAAATAGTAAAAAATTTAGATTAAAAAATTTAGGATATATTTAGGAAAGGATAACTTTTAGACGAAAAGTTTTTAGTGTAATAGTTTTTTTTTTGAAAATTAGTGTAATAGTTTTTAAATGGTAGAAAATGATGTGATACAATATGAGTAATAATGAGGAGTGAAATGAGTGAAGTTAAAGTAAATAAGTTAGTTGTATAAACAGTTGTATAGAAATAATTAAAAAATATGATAGTTATATAGGAATATGTGAAAAAAATTTAGGATGTGTTTGGAAAGTGATAAAATTTTTTAATGAAAAAATTTTCTATAAAAATTTTTGAAATAGGAGAAAACAATTTGATATAATAGAAGTAATGATCAAGAGTAAAGAAAATAAAGTTAAAATAGATATGTTAATTGTATTTATAGCTATGTAATAATAATTGAAAAATAATAGAGTAATTGTATAGGAAGATGTGAAAAAATAATAAAAAATAGAATAATTGTAAAGAATGAAAAATTTTAGGTTGAAAAGTTTTTGATGCGAAAAAATGCATACTTGGTATAAACAAGCAAATCCTTTGTTTGAAAAAATTGTAGTTGAGCAGTACCCCATTTCAGCTTGCGACATGGAATTTCATTGTGGGCTCCGTATTGCTTGATTATATGACTAGGTAACATCATTTGTCTCATTTTTTAGGTTTCGAGTGGTCGTGATCATCCTTTTATGATAGAAATGGCCAATCCCTCATTTTGGAAAAAAAAAAAAAAAATTTTGCAAATATGCCTATGAAATTTGAGCAATATTATATATGTATCTTTAAGTTTGCTAAAATTTTAAATATGCCTACAAGATTTATATAAAATTACAAATGTATCCTTTTGGTAAGGATGCCGTTAGATTTTTTTATAAAATGACAAATATATTATTTAAATTGAGTAATATACTTGTAATGTTTTCAACGATTATAGACATATTTACTGTTTCATTATTTTATATATTTTTACTTATATTATTATTTTATTTTTTTTACAAATATGCTCACAATAGTTGCAGAAATTACAAGTATATTATTTGGCTTAAACAACGCCCTATTGATATTTTATAAAAAAAATCTAATAGCGTTATAATTGAAAGCACACATTTGCAATTTTATACTAACTTTTTGGTCATATTTACAAAAAAAAATAAAAAAAATAAAAATCGTCGTCGAGGGCGTTTTTTCTCCGACCGCGAGAAAAGGAACGCGGCGGATCTTATCTTTTTTCATCGGTATCTTTGGAATCGTAATGTCGAATGTGGAACGATGTGGAACCTGGGCTAAAAACACGCAGACTAATTGGAAGCGTGCAATTCGTGCGGGGGTATAAGAATTAACGCGGGCGAAGCGTGCCGTCATCGATGAACGCGTGCGCATTTATTTTACAACTCATTTTATGGGTGTGTTTTGGCAATTAATATAAAATGTCCAAATTAAAATTTTTTGATTTGAAACTTTTTAATTCTCCATAATTATTATATTTTGTAATCATTTTTTCACATTTTTCTATACAACTACCTTATTTTTTAATCATATCTACACAATTACATGTGCAGATAACTTATCTATTTTAACTTTATTTTTTTTATTCTTGATTATTATCCTTATCATATCATATCATTTAACAATTTTTACTCGTCAAAACTTTTCACAAAAAGTTTTATTCATTCTCAGACACATCCAGTATTTATCACTATTTCCAAAACAGCTATCTCAAAAGTCTAGCCATTTTGCAACAATTTTAATCTTATAGTGTGTTGAGTATTTTGATAAAAATTTTAAGACTTTTGAATGAAAAGTCTTTTGGTATAATTTTTTTTAAAATGGGAAAATTGATGTGATTAATAAAGGTAATGACGATAAGTAAATAAATAAATTTAAAATAAATAATTTATATTTGTACGGGTAATTATGAAGAAATGATTAAAGATAGGGTAGTATTA
Organism: Annona cherimola; assembly: GCA_030490835.1. NCBI lineage: Eukaryota > Viridiplantae > Streptophyta > Magnoliopsida > Magnoliales > Annonaceae > Annona > Annona cherimola. Next base: position 110,544,647 of record CM059972.1, on the reverse strand, counting down.
TAGAAAAATGTGAAAAATAATTAAAAAGAAAAAGAAGATAATAAAAAAATGAAAAATTTTAGAATTGAAAGACTCACAGGAATGCTAGACACATCCATAAAAATTTCTATTTTGCAAATATTTGAACCATATGGTTATTGTCCTTTCGCAAACAAATAAAAGTAAAAAATATTTTCCTGCAAACTTTTTGTATAATTTAATATTTTAACTACCTAATTACTATATTTTTATTGTTATCTTGACATTCAAATCAATTTCAACATTTTTTGGCACCATTATTTTTTTTTTTTTTTAACTTTATTATATTTACTTTGACTTATTACATCTTTCCAGTGGCGAACATAGAGCTGAGGGGCAATTTCTTCTCTGAACTTTTATAATTGAAAAATTCACTTTAAAAATTTTTGAAGTTTTAAAAATATAGCTTATGGTTATATTGTTGCTCCCTGCCGGAAAATATTATGACTCCTCAATCAATAGCAGCTTGCCGCCCCAGTCAAAGGGTCATGACTCCTTCACTGCCTCAGTCATAAACTCATAATACATTATAAATTTTAAAAAAAAATTTAAATTTAAAATTTTCTTCCCCCCCACTTCCCTTTTCATACTTTTACATCTTCACAAACGGATTTCTAGGAAAGAAAGTCGTCATAGCGACATAAAAAGGCAAGAGTAGGATAGATTGGTTGGTAGGTTGGCAGGTGGAGACACGTCATCAGGCAAAAATTCTTGTTTTCAATAGCCAGCAATGTTCCGCTGCACTCTCAATTGATCCGTTGGTCAGTTTTCTAGCTTCTCTGCTGTTAAAAATGCCAGCAGCTAAGCCAAATACAAACTGATTGACCCAAAACCAACATCGTTGAGTTGTTGTCCCATGAGAAAAAAATCTGTCTTTCTGATTTATGCATCAACCCTTTTAACTGTGACATTAAATACCAAATATTGATACTCTCAAAAAAGAGAAAAAAAAAAAAAATCCAAATATTGATGTTTACTGAAGTGGCCCACATGAGCCACATGGAGTCAACATTTACTTCGTTTGAGAAAGAACTGCTAAGAAGTGGACTTTGCATGCATTTTCCTGAATCATGTTCGTCTTTGCAGAAAGTGGGCTTTTGCTTGAAGCTGAAGAGTGAATGCCATACTAACCCACAGATTGCTAAGAAATGTCATGCCTGTCTATTTCACTTCCCTAATTTGATGTATCCAGCTACAGAGGCAATCAGCATGGAAAATCCGGAATCTTTTCCTGGTTTGTCTAACCAGGATAAGGTAAAAAAAATGCCCAGCATATCTATTCCTTGCATAATATATGCTATGAGTTCTGTATGCTGTCACTTCTTTTCTTGACAGACAGATCTAGGATGTGTTTGACAATGTTTAAAAAATATCGAGTTAAAACTTTTCAATCTAAAACTTTTTACTTTCCATAACTACCTTATTTTTTAATCATATCTTTATATTTTCTTATACAACTACTCTACTTTTCAATCATTTCTACACAACTATCTCTACAACTAACTTATCTATTTTAACTTTATCTTTGTTTACTCTTCATCATTACCCCTACCATATCATATCATTTTACAACTTTTACTCTACGAAATTTTTATAAATTTTTTTATCCATTTCCAAACACACCCGAATTGAATATCTCAGTCTGATGGGTCTGATCGCACTAAAAAATCAGAATATAAAACCCAATTAGGACAAACGTGGTGCGATACTAGAAATTGTTCTGTGATATCGCCCAAGAGAATTCATCTCAAATTACTCAAGAGTAGATGAGTGTTTTTCTAATGGATGCTTAAGATAGAGAAGGATCTCCCGGACAGTAAGTGCTGGTCCCCTGTGTCGTGCCTGAGACACTTTGGTGCTAGAAAGGAAAATTTTGAAAGTGGAGTGTGTTTTTTGGTAGCTAGTATATAGTTCTTAGTCTTAATGAGTTCGAGATTCTGGCTCCGTCACATGTAATTTTCTCCTATGATCCTGCTGTTGATGGAATTTTTTTTGAAAGACGAGAACATCATGTCATTGAGAAAATGCAAGATAACATGCACGCCCTGGTTTCTCTGTGAATTATAAATCTAATCATCTGCAATATTTTCAGTTACTGTTGCTTTCATGTGTCTTTTCTATAGCTCCACGAAGCTGATATTAGTGCTTGGATTCATTCCTTTTTTCTTGAAATCACGACCTAGTGCTAACGTGCCCAAGAATTGTATTTGTGGTGGCCGTTTTTACCATGTCAATGTCTTTGGAGCCTGAGTTCCTACTGTTTAGTTTTGCTCTTTTCTCAGGTTTCTGGGAATCATCGTGGCCCTTCCAATTCAGGCTCACGCAGATCTTTATCAGGGAGCGCTGCTTCTAGAATCATAACACAAAACACAGTTGCAGACCAAAAAATTTACTGTCGACCTGCTGATTTTTGTGGTTATTATTACCCTGGTAAGTTCAAATATTTGAATTTCTTGGATGGCCAAAGTAGAAAGTTTCGTTTCTTTTCCTTTTTATCATGTTAAATGATTTGTTTATATAAATAATAATAATAATTTTCTTTTGTAATTTGCAGGCTATGATGTGGCCTATCGAGGTTGGAACGAAGAGGGTTATTTCCTGAGGAGAGATGGAATGGAGATGGCATACTCGGTAAGTTCTTTACTTCATTTCTCATTAGTCAGACTTGCTGGTTGAGTTGTATTATGCACATATTTCTTTGGTTTGATATAATCCGTTAGGTTATACATGTGATCAGATAATTCAGATGGTGTTTCATTAAGATGTCAAGAATGAAAAGTTAATAGACATGGCTTTTCTAGAAAGTGGACAACAGCAATTGGAAGTAACATTATTTCTTAATTGATAATAAGGAAAATAGATCTAACTAAAATTATAAATGAGAATAACAGCGATGTGATGTATGATGGTTGGCCGTTCCGATGTCAACTACTTATTTGAAACGAATTCCTAGTGCCATGGAGAAATCTAGACTGTGGGCATTTCTCTATTCAATTTGCCGAGGCATATTTGAATTATATTTGTGTTGGCCTTGTATGCCTTGTACCGCACCGCATTTGCGTTCTCCGTTGATCGAATATCAACTTTGGATTCTATGTTGATAAGATTTTACAATCTCAACATCTGCTTTAATCCTGAATTCAAATGCAAAACTGCCGTAGTTACTTTATTCCTGTTGTGAATGGTAGGGACGAACCACCAACCCCAACCGAGCAACCAATTTTTGTTGTACAAAATTCTGTGTACTACCAGTATCTATCATAATCACCACTTCTATGCCATTGATAACACCTTTCACCTTAAATGCTCGATAAGTTGCCACCCCTTCTAAAGCCTGTAAAGATATGCAACATAACTCTGGAGTCGGCACTGCTTCATCCATTTTCCCAAGCTCATTCACATCCTCTTCCTTAGATAAACCTTCCAACCCTTCCTGCTGCAACACACACAACTGTTTGTTGGGACAGACATGTCCTCTTGTGAATTTTTCATCACATGTATAACAAAGGCCTTTCCTCCTACGATCCTGCAGCTGATCCCAAGTCATTTTCTTTAGAGGCGCTCCAATACGAGCCCTGTCAGTGCTTGACCCCCCTTCCACCCGAGGTGGTAATCTATCACCAGATTTGCTCATTGAATCCGTTCTCAACCTGCCACTGGATCCGGAGTGAACCCTCTCCCTGAAATCAGGTCTCCAACCTTTGCTCATTTTATTGAGGGGCTTAGATTTCAGCAGTTTATTGTTAAATCTTTTTGCCCAACCAATGGCTTCTGTGAGCGTCCTAGGCCGTATCATGCGCACCTCGGAGCCCAAATCCTCTCGAAGCCCAGCTATGGAAGAACCAACCAATGCTTTTTCTTTCCAACCTTTGACTTTGTTCGTCAGACATTCAAATTCTTCCAGATGATCTTCTAATTTGCCGTGTTGACGAATTGTGGCAAGAGCCTCATGCACGTCAACTTGATTCCCATCCTCAAACCTCAACTTAAGGTTTCTGCGAAATTGCCGCCATGAACTCACTCCAATAGAACCACTGGATCGCCGGTCCCTCTAAATGATATGACGCGGTCCTAACTCTCTCCTCCTTGGGCGTATCTGCCAACTCAAAATATATCTGAGCCCTTAACAACCACGAGTTTGGATCTCCCAACGGCGAAAACAAGGGAAAATCCAACCTCCCTTGCTGAAACTGGCCTGTCTGCCTGGGTCGTGGCTTATTACGTCGCCTTTGATCAGAATCTGTCTTCTTATGCATTCGGCTCTGATCTGCATTCAGATCCTTCTTACCATCCACCCGTTGGTATGGATGTTTTCCTCAGCCACAAAATTCATCATTTGAAAGTGAGTCTCCTCTTCTGACGAAGACTCTTCACTAATCGACGATGAACCAGATTGATACTTTTTGTGTCTACGATTATCAAAGAGTAGATTCACACCTCTCTGAAGGTCCTTAAGCTGCTTACCGACGTTCAGCATTTCTCTCTCCAGCACTGAAAAACGTCGATCCGATCGCCTTCCTCGCCGATCGTCAAAAGAGCCAGAATCACTTGCTTCTGTCGCGTTATGCGGCACGCTCACCCCAGACCGCCCATCTGCCATGCTTGCACCCTGAGCTGTTCTTCGTGCTCGACGCCCACGTCGCGCCAGTATGCCAAACTCTGCGCTCTGATACCAATGATATGAATTTGTTCAATTCTAACAAATTCACTTCTATATTATTCCTATCGATCCTCTCAATCTAGATCTGATAGGTTCCTCTTTAGGAGGGAACATATCCGTCTATTGGAAAATACAAGAGCAAGAAAAATCAGACGGCCAAACTAATAGGCCAACAACTATTTATACTCCTCTGACACGATGAACGAGCCATGCAAAACTTTCACGGACTATATCTAACAATTCACGTGCACCATCCTCCTAAGCCAGGCTGTCACAAGTTCAGACGCTCCTTGGGCTTGATAAGGACACGTGGGCGTAAACCCCGTCCTTGGATGACATCTTGATGGACTGCTAACTGCTTGTTCTCCTTGCACTGATTGCTCTGTTATCGCTCTTAGTTGCTGCTCGTCCCTACCATTCATAACAATTCCCTTGCTATTATCCTTGTAAATTATGTAAAACTGGTTTTTGACACAGCAGGGGCCAGGGTTTCGATCAGCTGCTACTCAGAAATGTTACGACTCCTATGTATCTTTGTTTTCTAACCAAGGTTGTGGAGCTTTACACCCACAAAAGGGATTGGCTTGTTTAAGAACAGATGGTCGACGTTGGGCTGGTAACGATAGGCTTATGGGGAGAGAGAAATTCATCAGAAGTGGGACATTTGGTTCATCGAATGACACAAGTCGCGGCCCACGGGCTGACAGAGTAAACAACACTTTGAGCTCATCGTCTGAGAAGGATCGGTTGAGTCCTTCGGTACAAAGGGACAAGTATAACCTACAAGATTTTCGGATTACGTATGGGCAAGCAATGTTCTTTGTTATAAAGTCATATAGTGAGGATGATATTCATAAGAGCATCAAGTATAATGTATGGGCAAGCACTTCACATGGGAATGAGAAACTGAATGCAGCATTCCATGATGCAGAGTTAAGATCTGATGAGAAGGACATCAGGTGTCCAATCTTCCTTTTCTTCTCTGTGAGTTTTCAGTGCCCTTCCATGATAAACTGCTGTTTCTCCTTAGGATTTTCCCTACACATTGTCATAGCAAGTAGTAGCCATCAAGCCTTCTATTTAGAAATCTGCATTTCTGGATAAATATGGTAACAATTCTGTTTATTTTTTCTCTGTTATTAGTGGGCTTTATCCTTCTATACATTACAATCCTAACTGTTCATATAGAGGCCTCTCCACCGCAGATGAGAGTGATTGTGAAGTTCATCAGTCAGAGAACCACAATCTTTCATCGTAGAAAAAAAGAAAGAACCACAATCCTATGCAGAGTTGTTCTAATACAATGTTTCTTCAAACTGTCTGCGGCATGGACTGCGAGGATATATAGTTATTGGGATTTCTTTTAGGCCGTTCATCCATGATAGGCCCGCGATAGGTCCAGCACTCTTACGGATGAACAATCTGGATCACCATGCAGCAAGGCGCCAGTAAGTAAGGCTGGAAGACAATGTAGGTTATTTTATGACAGGATCGGTGGATATTCATCCTATACCATGAATAGGACTTGCATGGATAATGCATCTTTTATTGCTAAAATGCTCTACTCTTGCAATTGGCATATGGAGACGTTTTACTGGTGCAGCAAAAGTCTTTCAGACGCTTTGCTTGGTTAAAATTTTTTTGTCCAGTGTGGTGGAATACAGGCAGAAATCTAGCAATTGCGGTGCAACAATGCATTTTACTGAGAGTCTGACAGATGCGAATCCCACTGAAAATAGGCACATGAGTTTATATTTCATCATTCCAAAATTTTTGCCAGAATGGCTGTTTCAATGAGAAGATTTATTGCAACCAACAACTGAAATGAGAGATTTATGCTTTCAGCCAGATGATTGCACGGCTGCTTGGGCATTTGCGGTATCATGAGTTTAAAATGTCTAGAATTTTAGAAGCCTGTTTAGCACTACAGTATAAATAGAGTAACTTGCATGTTATCTAAAAAGTGCTGATTAGGACTTTTTAACGTAAATCTGTTGACTTAATCTAACTTTGCCAAACGAGTCCAAAAAGCGGAGCAATCCAGTGCTTTTTATGCATAATAAGCAGGGCTAAATAGATCCCAAATCACATGATATTTATGAGTTGATAAAAAGAAATGATGCTCATCTAATGATTCAGCATTTGATGGCACAATATGAGGTAAGCAATGTCCACTGGTCTTTTGTTTTTTGTTTTTACAGGTAAATGCAAGTGGGCAGTTTGTAGGCTTGGCAGAGATGACTGGACCAGTGGATTTCAAGAAGACAATGGACTTTTGGCAGCTAGATAAGTGGGATGGTTTCTTTCCTGTAAGATGGTGTATAATAAAGGACATCCCTAACAGTCAGCTGAGACATATCCTACTGGCAAATAATGATAACAAGCCTGTAACAAATAGCAGAGATACTCAAGAGGCAAGGTTTCCTACAATCTCGTTTCCTTCTGATTCATATTGCATGGTGTTCGCATGTCACCTTTTTGTTCTTTTAAGCACCACACTCTTTCATTTCTGTCAAAATTTAAAGGTCACGAATAGAAGGATTTCGAGTGGAAATAGGCACCTTTGTGGGTTGAAAATAAAATGGTTACAAAAGTTCCTTCAGCTGTTTATTTCCACCAGTTCAAACACTTGCAACTAGTTCAGAATTTCAATTTAAATGATCTTGGAAAACATATGTGAAGAGCTATGCAGGGAAGTTTGCATATCTTGATGCATCAAGCGTTTTTCTTGCTATGTTGCGTTCTTCCTCATTTGTCTGGAGGAATTTCTACAATTCCAGTTGTGGGTTGTCTTATTGTAGAGTTATAATGCATACCCTTCGCAGATAAACCATCAGCAAGGTTTGGAAATGCTTTACATTTTCAAGAGCTACCAAGCAAAGACGTCGATGTTGGATGATTTTGGATTTTACGATATTCGGGAGAAGTTAAAATGGCAGAAGAACTTATCACTGCACACGGAGACGGAGACTGGCAATCAGCCCGCTGTGAGTATCGTCGCTTGCCCTCACCATTTTGCAATAAAATGATCAAATAGAATGCGGATAAATATCTGTAGTATTTTGACATTTCTCTGTACGACTGAGAGATGGTGATATCTATTTGATTGAGTGATGCAAATGCCAATGATCTTATCTGATTGAGTTATGGAAACATCAATCATTTCAGAAGAAAATCTCCCTGGAACAAGCAATGTGATGATATACCATTGTTTTCACATTTAGCAGAAAATAGAAGCGAGAGCTGGTTACCAGGAGTGGGCAAGAGCGAAGACAGCAGTGGATCCAACGAAATCTCTTATCAACCTTACCAGGGACCTCTCTCTGAAACCCTGAGTTCTGAAGAAAGAGCTTTCCAGGAAGTAACCTCACAGAATCAGGAGAAATTCTTTTCAGTGTGTCTTTTGTAGCTCGAGGTATTTATCAAGTTTCCACATCCAAGATCAGAATTCAGTTAAAATCTTTTCTTTCTTTTTCTAGAAACGTTTACTTTTATAATCCATTGCCTCAAGACATCTGCAATGTTGTGTTAGGCCATGCCAGGTGATCTGTGTCCAACAGGTTGATCGGCTCAAAAAAAAATGTAATGATTGTTTTTGATTGCTACTCGATCTCAAGGATTAGGTGATGAGGTCTGGAAATTTATAGGTCATATCTCCATGTTATAAATATACACCTGATGGACATCTTTGCGTGCATTAATCATGGATTTTCTAGATTGTATGAGCACCTACAGCAGAGAAAACTCTCGTTGATAGTGATGTATTTTCGGCTGCGTATGCCACTTCACAATCCAGAATGCCTTGAAAAGGACCACAACACAAGCTTTTTAAAAGACAAATAAAAGGCTGCCAAATTAGGAGGTACGTGTAGGGTTAGTAATCACCCAATTCTGGAACAAAATTCATGATTCAAAAAGCGGAAACATCGGCGTGCTTCTTTATATCCAGATTCTATTCCCACAGCCCACATGATAAGTGCCAGGTAAGGCTTACCAAAAGGAGCTTGGTGGAGTCTATAAATATAGAAGGAAGAAGCGATGGGGCATTGGGAGGCTCATGGTCGTCTTTGAGGGCCGCAGCGTGGCTCGATCCAAGCTCCCGCCACCGTGCTTGCATCGTGCCACGCTGTGTGCACCTGAAAGCCGTAGATGCATGCTGTCGGCTGTCCACACCAAATTCCCCGAAGCCCTTCCACACCAATGAAGACAGGTACTGATTAGTCTCCAAGAAATAATGAAATTTATCCCTTCCACTCCTATTCTTTATATTTAAAGAAAATTAAAAATATAAAAAACTACAAAGTCAAGAATCTGAGAATTCTAGCTCTAGATATTATTCCCAGAAATGGAAGATAAACTTCTTCCGCCGAGATTCGAAGTCGGGACCCCCTCGCTCTGAGCAGGACTTGTTGCCACCAGACCTTATGCTAGTCAGTCGCATGCTAGCTTTCCATGTCTCTTTAATTCCAATAATCGAAGAGATATTTGGGCGCAAGCCTAGGCCATTACTAAGAAATGTGGCCCAGCCCCAGTCATTTGTACCGCCTTCACACGTCCACCTGAGGAGACAACCATCAGCTCTCCAATGATGTCATGGGGTGAGGATTTAACCGGTTGAGGATTTTTGCATGTATTTTTCATTTTTTCTGTATTTTTTATTATCAACAAAGAATAAAGATAAGTACGAATTGAAATCATTCGCCTTTTCACCCCCACTAAGAGGATGATTAGTCCAGTACGTGAGGATCTAACTGCTTGGGTGCAGTTGGCTGCCACCGTGCATATTGCTTAATATCAATTGTTTTATCGTGTTCTTGAAAATCACTTCAATTAAGGTTTTGGGTAGGATTTGGATTTGATTACTCGAGTTTAGAAAGTGGGTTGGATTTAGTATAATTGAAACCTAATCTAAACTGAAATTTAATTATATATTAAATACAATCATTCATTATACATGTAGTTTTAAGGTGTGTTTAGAAAGTCGTAAAATTTTTAGATAAAAAAGTTTTTGGTTATAACGGCGTTGGTATATCTGCAATTATGGTCAAACTATGTGGGAGTTATTTGTGATTTTTGAAACTATATAAGTATATTTACAATTATGATTAAATTAAGTTGGTATATCTTGCAAATTATTATGAAAATTTTTAATGTAAAGTTTTTGAATGGGGAGAACATGATATAATATGATAGGAGTAATGATGGGAAGAAAAAATAAAAATAAAATAGATAGGTCAGTCGTATAGATAGTTATGTAAAAATGATTGAAAAATAAGGTAATTAAATATAAAGATATAAAAATAATTAAAAATAAAATAATTATAAAGAGTGAAAAGTTTTCATTTTCAACAAACATGCTCTAAATTCATATATAATCAACGATAAACATAAATATACGAGATTCTTTATAATTATACAGTTTTTATTTTTTTCTAATTATGTTTTAGTGTTATATATTATGAAAGTTTTAATTAAGTTGATTTTTGTATTCATACTAAACAAATAGTCGTCTTGGATGTGAGAAAGTTCTAAAACGAGAGTTGCACCACTAATGATATACGAGGAAATCTTGTGGATATAAATACGTAAGAGAATGATTAAATACATGCAGGTGGACCAGCAGGCCTTGGCGGGCGAGCCGTCATCGACAAAGGCGTTCGGCGCACACATGGCGTGTTCAAAGCCATTGAAATGTGATGTCAATTTCTACATATTTTAATGTTCTAAGTTCATAACAAGATTGACCAAAAGAGACTAAATATGTAATGACCTGCCCGACGTCATCTTGGACTGGCAGTTGCTATGTTAGAGATTCGGTAGCTTCACCCCAAGATTTGCCAAAATTTCGAAAGTAAATGATCACCATCCCCTTGTAGCAACCCTAGATATATCCACAACTAATTTATCAATTAGACATTTGACAGCAAAATCAATTAAACTACAATCACATCCATCATTCTCATATCAGTGCAACTAAAATATATATCATTCAACCACAAATACATTAATAAGGCCTTAATAAGTCATACATTGATGAACCATATCCCAAATATATAATATACAACTCATTACATAATACATACATATGTATATCTTTCAGATTGATGTATATCTTTCAGATATACATCAATCTTAAATTACCACAATCCAAAACTACATAGTTTATACCTGCCACAAACTTCCTTAACTCAAGATCAAACTTCACTTAGCTCATAGCTAGGCTCCTGCAGTATTAGTCATGCTAAAAACGTTAAAAATAGACACATGAGTCGAGCAAACTCAGTAAGTAGGCATGATCAATAAAAACAACGGCAAATCCACGCCAAATTCATCATATGTCATGCCACCACATGCAATGCATATATCAGGCTCTCACTAGCCCGACAAAATTATGTCATGCCACAAGCACACGCATGAAACAAAACTAACCTCGCGTCCATTAAGGGCCATGAATAACCCTATGCAAAACTAACCATATGCATCATGCTCTTACCAAACCCATGCGTTTGTAATTTTACAAAACCATGCCCATACTCATTTAACAAAATATCCACCATATGGTTTCACAAAACCATGCCAAAATAATAATCAAATTGTTATCGAAGGGCCTAGCCCCAAATCATCAAATCAACATGTGGCAAGCAAAAGCCTATACCAAACCATCCAGGAATTTATCCAAATACACAACCCATGTCAATTCATCACAAATTCTAACATTAAACAGTTCCAAAATCAATCCAAACACAATCATATCAAGGCATAGGTCCATTCTCGGTTTCTTCAACCTTAGCCTCAAGCTAGGTTAAACCAGAAGCAATTGTTCTCCTCTCAACACGAGGGCTATACAAATGAATATAAATCATCTACAAGTTCAAAGCAACTAACTTCAAATCTCTATTTTAAAATATACAACTCATGCACACCAAGCCTATCACAAGTTCCATTTCAAACAATTTACTATCCCACATGTCCGAAACATGCTCAATACATCATTTATAAAAACAAAGTTCTATATGCTCATTTATACGTCATTCCCACACATTTAGCCTCACTTAGGCATTTCATCGAACACATCATATGCATTGTAGGGAAATTAAGCCCAAATCACTCTAAGTTCATGGGGATTCCACTCAATCATTATAATATCATACAAAATCGCTTTTAACCATTTCCATTTTATCAATTACGTACATTTCCACCAAGACCCCCAATTTCCAACTTCCAAAAAATCTCTCCACAAGCCTTAAATCATGAAAATCCAACCAATTCGTTCAACAAAAGTCGATGCTTATAAACAAACATTAAAACACGTCGTTTGCAACTCAAATCCATCATTTATTTTAAAACAAAATAACCTACTTACCTCAAATTCATTTTTACCCAAAAATCTCCAAGATCTTCATAGCTTCAAGTTTTTTCCTTGATCCATCAAGCTCCCTTAATGCAAAATCACGTGGATTGAAACACTTTTGGGTCGTTTTTCATGGGGTTAGAGAGCTAGGTTCATAAGGAGGAAGAAAAGAAAGAAATGGATGGAAAATGAGGTTGGTTTAGAACCTTTCCAATTAAAACAACGTCTCACACGGTTTGAACCATGTGGGCTCATAAATAGCCTGTTTTCAGCTATCTTGCACCATTTTGCCCATAACTTTCTCTAGACAACTCTGATTGAGATAATTCTTTTTGCGTTGGATTCCTAACTTCAAGTACTATCTCTCCAAAAAATTCAGCTTAAAATTCCATTATCACAAAATTTGGCATGCATTTGACTATACAACTTTACTGACAACTTTCACCCGTTCACAAGAAAAGTAGTAATAACATGTCAAAATATTTTCAAAACTAACTCAATTTTTCACATACATCTCTTATCATCATAATATCGTATTTATGTTATTTATTTGTTCAAAACATGTTTTATACAAAATATAACCCGTCAACTCAACTCTCTAGTTGCTTTGCCTCCACAATGGGCCCGTTGGCCCAAATCATATATATGACCTTTAATATTTTCAAAATTTTCTTACACATCACACATACATCTAACATCTCATCCATGCCAGAAACCATCTTATTCTATGTCATTTTTAAAATTTCACCCATTAAGTTCATTACTTACTGAATTTGTACTATTAACCTCGAATGACTCAATTCTTAAAGTGATCATACCGAATTCATTCCCAAATATCACAAACAGATGTCAATCATAAATACCATCATTCTCATGCAAATAATGGCTCTTATCAATGATTCTTAATTATTTTCATTATCACAACTCTTTGGAGCTTAACTATACAATTAGACCCATTTCTGTCATACATCCAAATCTATCATTCAAATCTCACCCATTACCATACATATCCATTATCAACATACTAGACATCTCACTCATGCCTATTGCATTTTAAAATGAATCAGTTCTAAATAATGCTTCTTTTCTGGTTCAAAATCCACACACGATGGTCAAATCCCAAACATTTGTCATTCAACCAAATCAAAGGTTCCCACATATCCAAAATAATCTAACAAATAAATATAAATCCATTCCAAGTTTCTATCAAACTATTTTTCAAAATTCACTCATCCATTTCTCAATAACTAGAATTGCACATTCACCATAACTTGTGTAGTCTTTCACATATTCAACCCCTCGATTAATCAAAATTTTACTATTATCTGGCTTCTTAGGCTATTTATACGCATCATCGTCTTTTTGCATAGTTGATAATACCCGGGTCATTACAAAATATATCTACAATATTTGCAAAAATTGCAAATATAATACTTAGTTAAAAAAGCATTTTCATCGTTTTATAGAAAAATCTAAAGGTCTTATAATGGAAGGAGTACGCTTACAAATTTATGCAAATCTTGCAGGCATATTTCAATTCTGGCAAATTTAGAGACATGGATATAATATTGGTCAAATTTTGTAAGTATATTTACAAAAAATCCCCTCTATATATACACATTCAATTATCCACCATTCGAAACATAAGGGGTAGCTCAATGATAGGATGAGATAAAGATGAGATGAAATTTTGGGATGAAAATTATTGAAAATATGTAAATATGTATTGAGAATAAATAAAGTTGTATTGAAAATGAGTAAATAAGTATATCGAGAATGGATAAAGGTAAATCGAAAAATGTGATATTCCATACCATCTTTGAACTACTAGACCATTCAAAAGCACATGTTATGGGAATTGAAGTAGCAAGGCTAATTACTACCATGCAGGTTGAACCGCCGTGAGACATGAGAAGAAGAGCATTATTTTTTTTGTGATTGAGTGTTGAGAAAATAGTTCTGAGGACGTTTCTAAAGAAAAAGATTACTTAATGGGAAAGCATCTATTCACACATGGGTAGGGGTATTAATGGTCATGGTCAACTTGTTAACTCGCTTGTCTAACTTGTTTATAAATGAATTTGAGTTGAGATTTTTAAATAAATAAGTTATGATCTACTAACCCGTTTAACCATTTAATTAAATAAACGAATTAAGGTTGATATTTTATAACCCGTCAACTTGTTTAGTATCTTATTTAATCCATTCAACTCATTCAACTCGTTTAACTCATTGAAGTTTTATATATACATATATAAATTCATTGGTTATTTTTCCCATTAAGTCTTTTTCTTGACACCTAATTTTTATTTTTTCACTACTACACTAATTCCATTTTCCAATTTATTGCTTTATTTTTATTTTTCCTATGCCGAAAATACCCTCTTGTCTCTTCATACGAGATCATTATTTATCAGAGTTTAGGCCTTTAAGTCATTTTCTATACAACTCGTTCACAACCTACAAATTTGTTTATTAAATGTGTTGTAAATGAGTTTGATTAAGGTTTTTTAAATGAGTTAATAAACAGATTATGATTAAAATATTCTAAATGGGATTAGAATTAGGATTACGCTTCAATCCATCCAACCCAATCTATTAACACCCCTACACATAAGAGGTTAAAATGCAAAAGGTGTTTTGGATGATGGTGGATTTAGAATTGTTTTTCTGTTTTTCATCTGGAATTATTCTTGTTCTTCATACATACAAGTACAGCACATGGGCATGCCAATTGCCGAAGGATTCTACCGCACTACTGAGTCCATGATCCGGATGAGGCTCACGTCTTGTCATCAGGAAATGTATGTGGGTCTTATCCTCAGCTCAAGACCCCTCGAATCCCTCTCCTTTTTCTTTTTCTTTCCTTTTTTGAGCTGTTTTCTTTTTCACACAATAGAATAATCAATATTACAATAAAGTACATTTATAATTCTCGCAGTACGGAGGAAAGTTTTCCTTGCCAATCCCCATTACTAGCAAAAATTGTAACCCCACACCTCGAGAGAACTGTTGTGAAATTATCGCCCACCAAGGGAGGTCTCGCAGCCCACCTTTTAAGCGCCAGTAGTTACCACTAGGTCCACTACGCCGTGGCTTTTTTTTTTGGCAGTTCGCCCTTCACCCATCTGTAGAGTGTTCCCCTTTCGTGGCTGCGCTCTCTACCACCCTCAACGTACCTTTCTTCTTTTTAAGGCTGAACAGGATATAGATGCTTTATTTCCCTTAGGATTCCACTCTCTGTGCAGCTGATGGCTCCCACAGCGTTGGTTTGTTTTGCCTGTTCATGTTGCATGCACCGCCATTTTTTCGCCATGTGCATTGTGCAACCTCAAAAGTCTCAGCTTGAAACTGTGGCTGCCTGAGTTGGATCCTTTTGGAACGGTCGTAAACACATTCAAGATTTTCAGCAGTTCCATCTCCTAGAAAGGGGCCTGGCCTCACTTGCATGTTTGGCAGTGTTACAGGGAAATACTCTAATGGTGCTGAAGACATCATTTTGAACTCGTCTTATGACTAAATTAAAATCCAATTCATTTATTTTATTTAACATTATTTTTTATTATGATATTGAAAATCATTTCACTTAAAGTGTTAAATAGGCCATACTTGCTTCGCAATATTTATAATCATATGCGAAACTGAAAATCAATGAGTATAGATACATTATAATATTATAGTGACTTTAATTCACTTTTTATATGGAAAAAATGTTTAGACGGTATAAGTGTTGAATTAAAAGCTTTGACATAGTTATATAATTCTAATAATTTCATTGCATTTATTTTACATTTTTATAAAATTTATGAAATGTGGCAAAATACTGAATATTTTGAGTGATCCTAATGCCATAAAAGTATTTTCCTTTTTATATATAAGTGCACCCATCATATGCGGCTGACCATAATTTTTATTTTTATTTTTTTATAAACCTGTTAGTTTAAGTGTATTAAATCTATAGGCCAAAATTTACAATTTTTGAATATGTGTATATATTGTTTAGAGTTTTAAACTTGAGTATATTAGTCTTTTTAAATCTATAAAATGTCTAAAATATTTTTATGTTTAAGGTTGTGTTTGAGAAATGTTAAAACTTTTGGATAAAAATTTTGTGTGTAAAAATTTTAGAAATAGGAGAAAACGATATAATATGGTTGGAATAAAAATGATGAGTAAAAAAGAATAAAGTTAAAAATAAATAAGTTAGTTATATAAGTAGGATAATTGTGTAGAATGATTAAAAATTAAGGCAATTGTATTGAATGATGTAAAAAAATATATTAAAGATAGAATAGTTATGAACGTGAAAATTTTTTTGTTAAAGAGTTTTTATTCAAAAAGTTTTTAAAGATCTGAAAAAATAAGCATCTACAAAATGGTAAAACTTAATTATATGTCAAATGGACATAGATTAATATGTTTATAAAAAGCAAATAAAATTTTTTAAAAATATGATAAGTGACAGGGGATCGCTATATAAAATATAAATACGTAACCGCACGGGAACGAAGCAGGGTCACTGGTTAGCCCCTTCTTCGCTGCAAAAATAACTTATCAAATTCAGGATGTAATGCCCCTTAAATATCTTTAAATTTTAAATGTATATATATTATCTTTTGATATATTCATTTCTTTGCCTGTGCAACCCAGAAAAAACGAGGTAGCAAATTTCTGACACATTAGTTCCTACGTTCTCTAATACACAAATATGGCATAACTTGATAAATCCACAAGGGTCCATGCACATGGGGTGTACAGTAGCCACTCACTTACACCCATTTTTTAGGTTATTGTGAGAGTTTAATTATTTTAATAATTGTCAGTAATATTATTTTCTAATCGTTATCTATACTTTTAATTATTTATCCTTAATATTATCTAAAGCATGCTTTACTAACATTATTGATTCCCTGTTATATTATTCAAATAAAGCCTAAACGATTATGATTCATGATAAAATGAGCAGCAAGTACGAAATCACACTTTGGGTTTATGTAAAATCATGAGGATATTCAATCTTTTTTACTCTCTCCTCTTTTCTTTTTCTTTTTTTTTTTTTTTACAGTGCGGATTTTTTTAATTTAAAAAAAATATATATTTTTGAATACCATGCATGTAGTCCATAAGGAATCCAACGTTGCTGTCGCAATCATGAACAGGCCCAAAAATCTTCTTCCCCAGTGAAATTTCGTTTTCATGGTGTGTCTGAGTGGCACAAGCACATGAAAGAAGAGAGGCAGACGTGACTGATGCTGTGATGATTACTGTCGATTCGTTTTGAGGAGTGCATCGTAGCTAGCTACTAATGTGACTGTGACTCATCTTTGCACTTTAGCAATATTGCAATAGCTGATGATCATTTCACCACCTTTTCCTTTCCTTTCCTCCCTCCGTTTTCTATTGGCTTAATTCCTTCGTCTTTGATTACAGCCTTGAATGAGAAAAGAAGAAATGGGCCACAAACAAAGGGCATTCATACACACGTGATAATGCAGGGGGATGGGTGCTACACTCAATTGATTCCTTGTTTGAATCCTGCCAACTTGGATTGTATTGTGACATGATATATATATTGGCCATAGGAGGATGCCACTATGTGGGCCTATCTCCTCTTTTTGGAATGTCTGGGGCCATCAAAGAGCACTCATGGGCATCCTTCTTGTCAACCCGTGGGCAGGTTTTTCGCTTACAATTTGTTCATATATTTAAATGGGAAAAATAATTTTCTATGTAATCTTATGTTTTGAGCTCATTAACTATGATGTTTTAATTACATCAAAACCAATCTGAAATAAAAAAAAATTAATCTAGTTGAATTTTTATATTCAGGCTACATAAATAGTTTAGAATATAGTGAACAATTTAGATCTAAATAAAATTATTAAAAATTCAAAACCCAAAAGGGGTATAAGATGCACTTGTTTCATGTGAGAAAAGCCCTTTTAATTATATGGCTAACCTGAATATTCAATATAACATAATTCTCGCACACACAAATAATGTATAAAAATTTTCATCAAACAAAAAAAAACAAATATTTTATAAAAAAAATAAATAAGATAATTACTTTTGATCTAATCAAAAACATCTATAAAGAACTCAAATAACCAGGGTTACATGGAAATTTGGGGTGTAATCCAAATATTAATTTCCATTCTAAATATTGGCGTAAAAAATGACAATCTTGATTAGACAGGCGGCCCACGTTTCAAAGACTACTGTGGTGAGATGAACAACAGAGAATATCTTAACTCCCTCTTTTAGATCCTGTGCATTAAGAGAGAGAGAGAGAGAGGATGTGCCAGCTTGGCTTGCTGCTTCAATTTGTGTGCGGGGACACAAGACATTCAATCACAATCACACGTGCGAACATGATATGAGTGTGCCAGAGCTGAACTTTTTCAAGCAAACTAATAACTGTGTCATCTTTAGCTTTTAAACCCAAAAAGTCTTGGCTCTAACGTGGACAATAAAAACATGATTATAAACTTTTTGTTGCAAACAACTTGTAGTCCCCACACTTTGATATGACATGAACTTGAATGCCAACTTTCATCCCTTTTTTCCATTATACACCCTGAGTCAGAGGTAAAAGTTCCAAGAAATGCCATGGGTTGCAATTTCTTCAAGGCATGACCAGTTTGGTATATATAACTAGCTAGAAAAGTTACAATTTTTCTTTTTTTCCTCTTAATTAATATGATTTTTATGTATTTAAACAAACTTCAACAACTGAATTAGGTAGTTGCTCCTTTGAAATCTGGTGCACTATGCAACTCCTGTGCACCTAATGTCAGCCCTTGGATTTGCAGCTAAAATCTCAACAGTTTACACAATTAGCTCATTACTCGTGCTTTGTCTAAATATAACTCTTTTTCAGCTGCAAGTCATTTCCGCCTGAAAAGGCTAACCACCGGAGCAGACATGGATCATCCTTTTTATTTTTAAATTTTTTTTATACATTTGTGTGGCCTCTCTCAGATAGATTCTCATAAAAAAAATTTTAATTTCGTACATGTTTGCATAACTTTTTTGAATTTTTATTTTAAAAAATGTAAAAAAAAAAAAAAACTTAGATCAACAAATCAATTTATCTAGATAGGACCTGCAAATATATTTAAAAAATTGAAAAATAAAAGAGAACGATCGAATGGCCAAACGCACAGCCGCCCCCCTCGTGGTTGACTGCAGAGCACCTGCCCTAAAAAAAAACGAAACTTCGCCCGGGGCAGGAATGCCTCACATTAGGCATTCGAGTCTCCCCTCATGTAGTAAATACCAATAAAAAATGAAATTTTCATAGCCTACGCAGCCGTAGTGCACACAACTGTCACAAAATCCTCTCACCAACCATCATTGAACAAATACAACCACAGGTATAACCTTCGTGTCTTCATAATAAATATTATTAGAAATATTTGACCGTTGGATTTGAGCTCCATAATCTAAATTTTATAGCTTGAATTTTGGTTTTTCTTTGAGTTTCGAATTTACAAAACGCTACAAACTTCTTGATTTTTAGCAAAGAAAATTTCCTTGCAAAAGGTTAAAATTTGGTTGTTAAAAAAAATTTTGTTGCCAATAATTTTTAGCATATTCCATATAGCAACAATAAAGGAAAATTTTGGTTTGCAAATATTTCATAATTTTTATGTTTAAGCAAGAAAGTTTTAACTTGGTTGCCAAAATATTATTATAAGCAACAAAAATCTTCCTTATCTATAAAAGCATTATCATAAGCAATGAAAATTTTTGTTTACCTATAAAATTATCATCATAAGTAAAAAAATTATTCTTTGCATACATGTTTTCGAGGAAAATGTTTCAATGTACCTTGATGCATTAGAATTTCAATGAATTAGGGTGCAAAACCTTAATTTACATTTTTTTTAAATTTTCTTATAAGATTATTAACATAGTTGTATGTAATTTATAATCCAAAATTCACCATTTTTGAATATGTGTACATATTTTTTTGATTTCTTAAAAACAAGAGTACTTTAGCCATTTTTAAGTGACTAGAATACCCCTATTTTTTAAAAAATTAAAAAATAGATTTATATATATCCAAAAATGGTAAAACTTAATACATAAGTTAAATACATTTATGTTGAAAATCTTATTAAAAAATATATTAAAAATAGAATTTTGCACTATGATGCATTGAAATTGGTGCATTGAAACATTTTCCTATTTTCTATGCTAATAAAGATTTTTCTTACTAATAAGATGTGCAAAAAATGTATTTTCTTATAGTGTCAATTGATTAGAAGCCTAAATTGAGGAACGAAAATTATTTTGATAGAGTTAGAGAATATCAAGTTCTAACTATTTTTTTGCTTTGCTTTAGGTGGGGTGATATATATTTCTACTCTCAAGTAAATTTTTTTTAACGCAGTATGCCACTTCATCCGCATTGTCTTTAGGTAAATTTCAATAGGTTGTTTAGACATTTAGGGTGTGTTTGTTTAGGGGAAAAAAGTGTCAACTAAAACTTTTTACTCTCTATAATTACTCTATTTTTAAATTATTTTTTCACATTTTTTTATACAAACTACCCTACTTTTCAATCATTTCTACACAACTACCCATACAACTAACCTATCTATTTTAACTTTATTCTCTTTACTCCTCATCATTACTCCTATTATATCACATCACTTTATATTGATTTGACAACTTCTACTCCAAAAACTTTTCATCAAAAGTTTTACCTCCAACCAAACACACCCTTAACTGATTCTTCTCTGTAGTCATATCCAATATTGTCTCTAACACACGTTGTCTATAGTCATGTAAATTTCTATAGTTTTTTTCACATTTAACTTATTCAAAATGTACACTAAAAAACTATATTCAAAATTTAAATTCTAATTAACCATTTGCAATTTGTGTATTTTTCAGTGTAAAGCCTCATTTTGTGAAAGCTAATAAAACCATTTACGGAGCATATGAATGATACAAATGCGGATGAGTTTATAGTTCCAATTGAGGTCGAAGAAGGGATTAGAGTCGAGGAAGCCGCTTCTGAAGAAACTACCGACTCAAGATCAAAATACGAATGAATTTCTCTCCCTTGCACCAGATGAGATGATTCCAAAAATAGGACATGAGTTTAATACAGAGAATGAATTATATGCTTTTTACAATACATATGCAAGATTGTCAGGATTTAGTATTAGAAAAAGCTAAATTAGAAAATTAAAGAGTGAATAAATCTCAAAGTGCATCCTATGGTGCCTAAAAGCTGGAATCCAAGAGGAATAAAAAGAGATAAAAAGTGTAAAAGGTAGGCTAAATTCATCACAAGATGCGACTGTGCTTAGAATGATTTTGGATCATTAAAATTATCTATTTATTAGAGTAATTTGTGAATATAACCCAATAATTTAATCATAATTGCAAATACACCTACATTGTTTGCAAAATGACAAATTATTCCCTTATTTGCATAAATTCGCGGGCACATCCATGTCGGTATGGGTATGCTTGCAAATGCAAACAATGATGTCATTTGCTATTTGGCAAACAATATGGATGTATTCGCAATACGATTAAACTATGCAGGTATATTCGTGAATTATCCTTTTTTATAATTTTTGGATATATACACTTTTCCAAATTTTAAATATAACAATTTTTTAGAATTATATAAGTAATTTTTAATGGCGTAGCTTTGTACGGTAGTCATGGGTATTTGCAAAAAAAAAAATTCAATTTGGGTAGGGTAAATTTCATATCATGAATACTCAAAATGAACATGGATGAGTATCTATGTGGTTATCTAGGTTATCTAACATTGAACTAATTTATAAGTATCATAGAGTAAAACTTTTACAAATAGAATACGCATGATGGGGTAGATAAACAAACTGTATCAAACCGACCCAAGCTGCATCTTTTGTAATTTTCATTTCAAAATTGTTGATTTTTAAAATTTAGAAGAAAAATATGAGATAATTTGCAATAAAGATAAAAAAAAATATTCTACCTTTTCTTATTTAGGGTTGGTTCAATGAGTACTAATGAGTATCTCACCTAAGTTCTACCACTAAATATTACTTAAATAACTCTAAAAAATTATTTTTAAATTTAGAAAATATATATTAAAAAATTATAAAGAAGAACAATTTACAAATGTACTCCCATAATTTAACTTATTGTAAATATACTTAGATTATTTGCAAATTAACAAATTACCCTTTATTATTTGCACAAATTTAGAAGTATTCTCACGACATGATAGAAGAAGTGATTATGTAAGTGTGTTTCCAAATCTATGCAAAAAAATGAGTTTAATTTATTATTTTGCAAATAATGTAGGTACAATTGCAATTATGATAAAACTATGAGGTCAAATTATCTTATTTATTATAAAGACTCGCAAACTCTTAATTCAATGTCTAAGTCGTATCAAATACTCATCACGCATAAAATGACAATTCCATATCATTTTATAATGTTACAAAATAACTTTGGGGTTTAATCATTTCAAAATTCAAACCTATCCAAAAAATATATTTTTTATTTTTAAATTTGTTTATATAACTGTTAATCTAGTTTTATTTAATTTAAAAGTAAGTTTTCCTATTTTTGGAGATATGCATATATTTATTTTGAATTTTTCAACACAAGGACATTTTGTTCATTTTAAATTGTCAAAACATGGCTAAAACACTTTTATATTTAAAAATATAAAATAAATATATACATATTTTTAAAAATAGTAAAAATTAATTTATAGATTAAATGTACCTAGATTAATAGTTATATAATAAATTTAGAAAAATAATTTTTGTTTTTTTAATAAAGATACCTATATATACTGAAATTTAGGGTGAATTTCAAATATACTCATGAATTTTGATCTTAATTGTCCTTATACTCATGAATTTTAAAAATTTTTATGGTATCAATATATTTTACTTAAAATTTCTCTTATACCCAAGATTAAATATTTTAAAATAACAGAAACGCCCAGATCTTCCCCATCAATTAGGCTTGCCATGGAGTCGATTTTGAATTTCCGATTGAGAGGCGCCACTTGCTTCAATGTCTGATCACATCATCTAGCAATCACAATAATTATGTAAATTCGTAGTAGCTATCCCTTCTCCAAGTTCCATTTAATCCATTCCCGCTGCATGTTCCATTTAATCCATTCCCGCTGCATGTTCCATTTAACGGTAAACGGTGACGAAAAAAATGCCGATTATAAAATTTAGGGTTTTTCCCAAATATACCCATTACGTTTAACCATATTTACAAATATGCCCACTACGTATCAGAAATCCCAAATATACCTACTACGTTTTGCCAAAATCCCAAATAAGCCCACGCCGTCAGTGACCGTTACGGAACCGTTAATAATTTTTCAGAAATGCCCAGATTACCCCTGGCGTAAGATTTTCCCAAATATACCCATTACGTTTAACCATATTTACAAATATGCCCACTACGTATCAGAAATCCCAAATATACCTACTACGTTTTGCCAAAATCCCAAATAAGCCCACGCCGTCAGTGACCATTACGGAACCGTTACACAGTGGCTAATAATTTTTCAGAAATGCCCAGATTACCCCTACGTTTTGCCAAAATCCCAAATAAGCCCACGCCGTCAGTGACCGTTACGTTAAGTGACGGAACCGTTACACAGTGGCTAATAATTTTTCAGAAATGCCCAGATTACCCCTTGTGTCTGTGCTGTTGTATTTTTTATATTTTTTCCGTTAGTTTCAAAAATGATAATTTTTTCCTTCCGTCTATGCTATTGTATGTTTGGTATATGTTTGGTATTTTTTTCCAGTTAATTTCAAAAATGATAATTGCAGAAAGGATGCATTTCGTTCTTGTTATAACCCATATGCATTTTGTCCCCTTTCATCACCTATGTACGGACGAATGACAGAAGAATATATGGGTTATAATAAGAACGAAATGCATCCTTTCTGCAATTATCATTTTTGAAATTAACTGGAAAAAAATACCAAACATACAATAGCATAGACGGAAGGAAAAAATTATCATTTTTGAAACTAACGGAAAAAAATATAAAAAATACAATAGCACAGACACCAGGGGTAATCTGGGCATTTCTGAAAAATTATTAGCCACTGTGTAACGGTTCCGTCACTTAACGTAACGGTCACTGACGGCGTGGGCTTATTTGGGATTTTGGCAAAACGTAGTAGGTATATTTGGGATTTCTGATACGTAGTGGGTATATTTGTAAATATGGTTAAACGTAATGGGTATATTTGGGAAAATCTTACGCCAGGGGTAATCTGGGCATTTCTGAAAAATTATTAACGGTTCCGTAACGGTCACTGACGGCGTGGGCTTATTTGGGATTTTGGCAAAACGTAGTAGGTATATTTGGGATTTCTGAAACGTAGTGGGCATATTTGTAAATATGGTTAAACGTAATGGGTATATTTGGGAAAATCCCTAAAATTTAAAAACATATATAATTCAAAAAGATAAATTTTAGTATATGAACTAAACCTCGAGCCCATGTAAAATTGTAAACATAAAAAATAAAAATGGCTCAAAATATCTAGGTACACCACCTAGGTGTATTGAATATTATCCATGTATAGGAAATTCCTAGAGTAAAATTGGCTACAAAACCGACTACACATTGATAACAAAATCGAAATTAATTCGCTTATTGTATTTAGAATTTCTGTAACTCATCAGATTTCATCTAAAGCAAATATGTGAAGAATCAATTAAATAAAATAATTTGATTTAAATATTAATTTTACAGTTTTATTTTAAAAATAATTTAATATAAATATCAAGAGTGTATTTAGGAAATGGTAGAACTTTTGGATGAAAAGTTTTAGATGTAGAAATTTTTAAACTGAAAAAAATCATGGGGTAATAATGAAGAGAAAAGATAATAAAGCTAAAATAGATAGGTTAGTTGTACATGCAGTTATATAAAAATGATTTAAAAATAAGATAATTGTATACGAAACTATGAATAAACTATTAAAAAAATATTATCGAGATTGAAAAGTTTTGGCTTGACATCTTTTATTTATTGTCAAACACACCTCAATTTTAAAGTTTCTTTCAATATATAAATCATATAAAATAACATTCTTATATGAAATAAGTACATACATAAAGCCTTATTATATTTTAGATTTTTCAAATATACCTACTATATTTTACTTTAATTTCAAATATTTCTAAATATATCTGTTGTGTTTGCATTTAATATAAAAAATGCTCATTCCATAAGTTAATGTCATTAGTAACATATAAAATTACTAATATACCCATCAAAATTGGGACAAGATTAAAAATTTGAATGTCAAAAGTTACTGATACCTTAATTGTAAATAAATTTATAAAAATTTAACTAATGATTTTTTACATAGTGAATACTTTTAGGATTAAATACAATCTTAGTGGGTATATTTGTAATTTTGAAAATAGTGTGCATATATTTGGGATTATAGCCAAATATAATAAGGATATTTTGAAAAAACACTATATTTTAATATAAATATTTTTATAATTTACACACGAATGTATACATTTTTAAACAACATCTAAGACTCTGGTTGAGATAATAATTTTTATATTCATGTTAAAATAAATGGTATTAAGTCATATAGCCATAGTGATTTTAATTCGATGGTTGATGTGACCTCATTATAGGTGTTGCCAACTACACATAAGCATTTTCCATAATAATATTTATTTCACCCTTTTTTCCCTTTGCCAGTTTTTCTTCGGGATTCCTAATTAAAAAGAAACCTAATAAATTTTAAACACTACCTAATTGAATGATTCGATGATTAGATTTCATATGATAAAAAGATTTAGGGTGTGTTCATTTAATCCAGAAATTTTTCAATATAAAATTTTTTATTCTTCATAACTATCTTATTTTTTAATTATTTCTTTACATTTTCCTATATAACTATCCTATTTTTCAATCATTTCAATTTAACTATTTATACCACTAACTTATCTATTTTAATTTTATTATCTTCACTCCTCATCACTACCTCTATCATATCATATTATTTTTTACTATTTCAAAATTTTTGACACGGGCAGATATTCATATGCGTCACTTTTGTACCAGAGTTTTATTTCCATTAGGAAAACGCGTGAGGTCCATGTTCTCTGATTGGTTTGAAGGCATCTAGGGAGAAAGTGACAGTTTTGCTCTTGGTATAGAAAGCCATAAGTATATGTGTACGTACTACCAATCTCTTCTTTCTCGATTGGTACACAAACACAGGCAAATATCCATAATTTCACGCGCGCCCGTCAAAGGCATGTATGTTGTCATAGTCCTCCATTTCATCACAACTTGTAGTGACTCTTCTGGCTCTTTCTCATCTTAGTCACGTCGTTGGCGAACTCCACGCGCAAGTCTCCGTTTTATATAAAAAGAATCGTTTGAGGTTTTTATAAAAAAAAATTTTATATAAAAAGAATCGTTTGAGGTTTTTATAAATTTTATATATATATATAAAAAGAATTGTTTGGGTCTGAAGCAGAGTATCAATTAGCAAATAAACCTCTTTTAAGAGGACATTTGGTAATGCGTATTTTGGTAGGATTCTAGGATAATATGAAAAAAAGAAAAAGATATATTTTGAAAATTTATAATAAATATGAAATAACATAGTTTGAATCACAACAAATAGAATACTAGGAAGAAAAATGATTAGAGTATAAATATAAAATGAAAGAAAATAAAGTTGTTGAATAGTTAAATCATATATAAGAAATAAATAGGACAGAAAAAGCAATAGAAAACCATGAATGTATATTATCAAATGTGGCCTAGCTAACAAACACCTTAATTAATTGACAATCAAGTTTTAAAATTTTATATTTCATTGAAACAAAAGAAGTACGGGACTATTGATGTTCTTTAGGCTGAAGGCAAAAATACTAATATAGTAGTGAAAAAGGCAGAAAGCTTAGGGTATGTTTGGTTGGAGGTAAAACTTTTGATGAAAAGTTTTTGGAGTAGAAGTTGTCAAATCAATAGAAAGTGATATGATATAATAGGAGTAATGATGAGGAGTAAAGAGAATAAAGTTAAAATAGATAGGTTAGTTGTATGGGTAGTTGTGTAGAAATGATTGAAAAGTAGGGTAGTTTGTATAGAAAAATGTGAAAAAATAATTAAAAAATAGAGTAATTATGGAGAGTGAAAAGTTTTAAATTGAAAAGTTTTAGTTAACACTTTTTTACCCTAAACAAACACACCCTTAATATAAAAAATAGCCGAATCTCTCACCTAGAGGGAGAAGATTTTAAGTGATTTATAACTAACATTCAGGTTACATATAATATAACATGTTTCAAAGCCACTTAGTCAATCTATCAGGCCAAAGCATGATCACTTCTTCGGATTTGTGAAAATAGATATAGAATTTACAACAATTTTAATGCAACCGAATAAAATTTCGTTGTATTTTAATTCTGCCTCCATACATGCATATACAACCATTTTTACCGGATAACCTATCACACTCTCCCGTGCACATAAAAATCAAAATTTTAAAGTTTTGGAATTTTATAATTAATAGCTGTCAAAGAATGATCTCGTTAAGCTTAGTTTATCTCAAAAAATTCATTTACAATAGTTTTTTATTTTTCTTCGTAAACTTGTTTATATAAGTGTATTTAACATATAAACTAAGTTTTATCATTTCTAGGTATGTGTATATATTTTTTTAGATCTTTAAAGATAAGAGTATTTTAAGTACTTATATACATATGGATATTTAAAACTTTCAAAAAAATATATAAACATATTCAAAAATGATAAAATTTGGTTTATATGTTAAATACACTTAGATAAATAAGTGTATAAAGAAAAAGGAAAAAAAATATTGTAAATAAGTTTTTTGAAGTGAGCTAAATGGAGCCTTTGCTTAGCCCAAGTTAACAGAATTACTTCTCATAGGTATATGCAGGAATTCAAATTGATAAAATTTAATATATGAACTAAATATAATAGGCTCACATAAAAATAAAAAAATACAAATACATGAGTTTATTACATGATGCTCCGGAAAATATCTCAGCGTTTTGTCAACCCTTACAAGAAACTATAGTATTTGCAACAATGCTAGCGCAGTGGAATAAAGTTTCGCTGTTCAAAAGTGAAAAATCGGCTCCACAAATGCATATAAAACCATTTTTAATGGATAATCATCCTATATAATTGATTTTTTTACTAATTAATATGTATCTTTGTGTACTTCATATTTTTATTTTTACGTGGACCCATATGTTTTCAGTCTATGTACTAAATTTAATCATTTTTCGAATTCTTATATATTTTTAAAAAATTCACGCATAACACCCGCTTACACAAAATGATAAAAAGTTTTGTAAACTAAGTACCTTTGAGCCCACGTAAAAATAAAAAAATATAACGGAACGATAGTGATTTTAATTGTAAATAGAAAATTTATTCCCTACATAAACTTATTTTTCTTGTGGTGAATTAGCGTATAAATATTTGCCATTGTAAGAGACCTTTAATATCTTGCAATATAATATATTCTTCTCTTTTACAAATTTACCTTTTTGATAGTATAAAATATGGACCTTTTGTTTTCTTTAAAATCTATCTATTTATTTTTCCAGATTTAGTTTATAATGTTTTTCTTTGGAGATGTTGGTTGATAAAAAATTAATTTTAAAAAATGTAAACTTACCTTATGTGTATATATTATGAGAGTGATATTACTCACAAAGAGAACAAAGATAAAAATAATAAATTTTTTATAAAATCAAAAAGATATATAATGATGGAAATGCTAGGAGGTAGCTGGTTGGAGATGAGCTCTGTAACAATCATAAAATTAAAATTTTACTAAGCATATGGCTTGTCATCATTTGTTTTATCACGGTACCAAAAATCATCCTAATTGATGTCTCGCCATGTTTATTTTAAAATATATATTATAATAAAATAAAATAAAAAATCTTAAATCATTCATACATCAGAATATATATAATTGTATATAATTATTTATCCATATAAAAATAATATTCTAGAAGCTTTATATGTTAAAAATATAACTTTAAGATCAAGACCTAAATCAACTGTTTTATTACATTAAATTTGAATCATTTCTGATGGTACGTGTACAAATATTTGATTTAGATAAAATTTAGTGTTACTAAAATAAATAAAAAATACAGTAAATGAGTTAGATTTTAATGGAAGTCCCATTTGCACCATTCCGCACCCTTGCGCTTCGCTGAAATAACATAAAACAATTACAGAAATATGAAAAATTAAAAATGATCAAACATGATGCCAGTATTAAAAAAACAATGAGAAGGCACTAGTTTATACAATGTAACCAAATAATAAAGTATACATCTGCTTTAATTAGGGAGTGTTTGCTGAAGCCAAAGGGGGGTTAAAGGGGAAAAAAAAAAAGGAAGAATTGCGACGAGAAGCAAAGAAGGCAATAACAAAATAGTACTAGAAGAAAGTTAAAATAAAGAAAAAGTGTGTTTAGCAATTGATAGAAAATGTCAAGTTAAAACTTTTCAATCTAAAACTTTTCATTCTCCACAACTATCATATTTTTTAATCATTTTTTCACATTTTCCTATACAACTACCATATTTTTCAATCATTTTTACACAACTATCCACACAACTAACCTGTCTATTTTAACTTTATCTTCTTTACTACTCATCATTACCCCTATCATATCACATCATTTGACAACTTTTACTCTCTAAAATTTTTCATCAAAAATTCTATTCATTATAAAACATACCCAAAATGTTGTAATAAAATATTGTAAAAACACAACATCGCAATCCTTGTTACATTTGGGGCTCTGAGAGTGTACATCGTTCCACGTCGCAGGGCATCCGACAAGCCAACGCGCATGCGGTTGAATACCATCAATTACATCATTTTGCTCCTGGATTATGACATTTCCGAAATGGTCACGATCGCGGGTTATCAGGACGCATGGCAGCACGTGGGAAAAGCGAACCCATCTCCACACAAAATCTCGACCGTAGGTTACAGATTCCACTCGATCAGCTCGCACTTCGAGAATGGGGCGCGACCTTTTTAAATAGTGTTGAACTCGCAATGAATCTCGTTCATTGTTTAAGGAGATTATGAGGTGCAAAAGCAGGGAGAAGACGGCCATGCGCATGTAAAAAGTCTATGGGCGGACTTCGCATGTGTAATCCCATTCATGAACCTTTTATCTCATCGCCAAACCAGGCATCATAACCATTCCTTCTTAGTCTTTCTTTAAAAATTATTAATTGAGCTGAAAGAAATGGACCCCACAAATCCCCGTGCTTTAATCTTACTTATGCAACGAGATTTTGTGCCCGATGCTTCCAAAAGCCAGCTTTCACGTGCGTGGATTATGGTATATGCTAAAAAAAAAAAATTTAATGCCATTAACGGCCCCTTTTTTGGGGTTTCAGAAAAAACCTCTGCATCTATTATTTTTGTAAAATGCCACCCAACATCCTCTCGGGATAAGTCAGACGTGAAATGGCCTTATGATTTCACCCAACCATTATCAGCTGTAGTGTCATGTTGTCACGCGTGACGGGCATAGATTCGATGCCTATAATGCAATTAAGGGGAGCATCTTCGATCTATCGAATAGCTAGGCATGAGACTAGCTGAGCACTTGGCAAATGATTTCTTTGGTAGCCAAATCACTGGCCTAAAGGAAAAGCTCATCCATGTCGGGTGCAAGTGCAACTTTTAGTATTGCCAATATCGAATGATTGCACGAAATACATTAAAATGGTAAGCTCTGTATACCCCTGCAAATGCCAAAAACAAACGATGCTACATTGTCCAAGTAGGAAAGCCCATGAAAAGATTGCTCCCAAGTGTCTTCGAATTCCAAATCACCTAAAAAAAGGGAAAGAATTTAATTTGTTTTACCTGGTTTCCTTATTCAAGGAAGTCCTTCTCTAAAAAACATTCCATTAATTTTCTCTTTTCATATCTAACTTTTGTTTTATCAATTTCTTTTATTTTCCAGATAAACATCATGTGTGTTCTCGAGTGGGTTAGTTATGTAAGAGAGAGGAGTTTTTTAGTTTTAAAAATAAAACTAGTCACGAAGTAAACAAAAATTCAACACAATTACTAAGAATAATCAAATTTTGAAGGAAACTAAAAGTAATGATTTGAATTAAAATGATATTGAAAAGTATAATTGTTTGAATTAATATAATAAATTGACATAAAATAAAATTGTTTATAGTTAGAATGAGATGATCTTGTAATATAGTTTTTATTTCATTTTTTAAATATTTTTATATTCTTAAAAAATAACAACTTATTTGTTCATTTTTCATGTAACTTTTTATCATTCTTTATGCATTCTCATCTCGCTCCCATCTTATTCAAAATTTTGAATAATCCTGTATAAAGTACATCCAAACAAATTTGGAATCAGGAGAGAAGGGTGCGTCTTGATCTGGTCAAACGAAAGCTTTCGAACGTGCGAAGAATTCACGCGTATGAATGCAGAGGACCAACTACCCAGACCATATATGCCTGTGCACGGTTTAGGAAACACGCGTGCATGAAACCGGACACGGTCTCATCCTAATGATGTCAGCTGATTTGTTTGTTTGACAATCAGCGCTTCAGTAGGAGGCTAATCGAAGCCGTTCGTATCTTGTCACCATATCCGATATGCGGTATTTCTCTCGCTATCGCTGCCTGCCTTCGTAACAACGGCCACCGCCGTCCACGTCATTCATTCTACAGACTTTCCACGTAGCAATTAGAAGGGCCGTAAGTCAATCCTGTCCGTCCATCTCTACATCCGACTGGTCAACTGCGCCCCAAAAACCCTTTAGAAAATTTCACGGGGATTTTGAAGAGATCTTGTCTCATGATTACATCCATATGGGGGACTTTTTGGCTGGACAAGAGTACAACGCTATTGCATTTCATAATCAGGAAACGAAAAAGGGCGGGCAGATATTTGTCAGTGGAACTGGGAGTTCATGCGGGAATTGAAGAGCCAGTGACCGCCCTTAGCAACCACAAGCATGCAACCGCTGCACCGAAAGAAGTGCTTCTCATCCAATTGAGAATTGGATGTGGCCTATTGAGATGCTTTGGGCTCACCAATAAGAAGCCGGATGGGGTGACACGGGGAGCCGCTGGCCGTTGCCCAGGTCCCCAATGATGGTGCTGATGGTGGAAAGGCTAAAGGAGAGGGGGTCCTTTGGCTCACCCGGCCAGCCGTATTGAATCTTTTGATACAGCCCAAAAAACGCCAATGCCACCTCCCTCCACGGCCCACCAATGCTGAGTGGCTGCACCACAGAGCAATTCATACTCGCACCTCCATGCACGGATCGTACCAAAAATGACAAGACGCGAAGCAACTCGGTGTGACTAATCCTTATAATCGACATTTTTTTGACATATATGTGATTCATCTATGTTTTTTTCAATATTTGGCGGATTAGATCTAGCTATATGATTGAGTTATATGAATTACCCACGTGTGCACGAGTATTGGATAAACTTGTCAGCCAGAGTATCAATTGAGGCTTTGTCCCCACGAGTTTTCCTTTTTATCTCCCGCGCTTATTCCCTCACGTTCCCATCACAGCTCTGCTCAAGAACAGAAACGAGACGCCCACCCCGCACTCTGAACATCCAGAACTGAGTTTCTTTTCAGTCGATCTCTTTCTCTTTCTCAATCTCAAGGAATCCATCCCTCCTGTCGGACAAAGCAAAGAAAATGAGAACCCCGCTTCACGAAACAACGCCCAGAGAAGAAGAAGAGCCAGACAGAGAAAAGGCGAAAACCGCCGGCTTCGCACTTCAAAACCACCTTGGCCCCAAAACCAGGGAGACAGACCT
The DNA here is from genome assembly GCA_030490835.1 of Annona cherimola. Lineage (NCBI taxonomy): Eukaryota > Viridiplantae > Streptophyta > Magnoliopsida > Magnoliales > Annonaceae > Annona > Annona cherimola. Next base: position 110,511,719 of record CM059972.1, on the reverse strand, counting down.
GCGACTTGGGTTCTCCTCTGATGGCTTCCAAGACATGGGCAGCGTCGAGGACGGTGTTGGACAGAAGCTTTCCGGGTTCTTCCTGAAGCCAAAGAACAGTGTTTTCGGAGGAGCCAAGAGGTGGTTCTCGGAAACCGAAGGCGGTATCGCAAATCCATGGAAGCAGGAAAAGGCGGTTTTCGACCCGTCGTCGCACCAGCAGAGGAGGATCGATTCGAGCCCTTCTGCCGCGAGGTTAAACTTTTCTCCGCCTCCTTAAATTTTTGTGGGAATGAACAGTACACCGCGGGTGGGCGAGGTTGTGGGCGATGGTGGCGTGTGGAGTTGACTGGAATCGTCCAAAAGGTGGGTCCCGCAATGGGTCGTTATGGAAGAAGACCCAAAACGGGCAAAGATACTTCTTACTGACGGCTGAGGTTGTTAAACCAAAAAAGGGTAAACTCAAGATTTCGAGTCCGTTGAATGAACAGCGGGGAGGGGGGTTGGCGGTGGGGGGCGCTGTGTGGAGGGTCCGGTTCCCTCTTTTGCATCTTCTCGTAAATTATTTAGTAATTTAACAATATTATTTTTTCAATTTTGTTCCTATATTCTAATTATTTTTTCTTTCAACCACCCTGATTATTTCAACTTTACTTATATTATTTCATATTAATTACACAATTTTTAAAATATTCTATTTCTCGTTCTTTTTCTATTCAAAATCTTATAAAAATTACACTTACCAAACATCCCCTTTGTTTGTCATCTTTCCAGGGTCGGGCCTACCTTTTGAACGGTTAGGATCATCGGATTCCTCACTAAAACACACAATAGGTGTAAGAGGTAGAAAATGATGAATTTTTTTGGGAAACAAGTATAATTCATGACAATAAGGGTGATGATTAGGATTAAAAATAACAACCATAAAATAGATTAAATAGTTATATGAAAAGCTACAATAAAACAATTAGACTATAAAGTTAATAAAAGTACTAGAATTATGTAGTTAAAATGCCAAATGATCCTTAAATTGGGAAAGTTTTTCAGGTGCCTGCGTAACGGTTTAGTCTTACGCGGACATGTTTTAAAAATTGCTGCTGCTACAATTTTCCTTTATTGGTTATCGTATTTTGGACTGCTATAATTGGTATGTAGAAGTTAGGAAATTAATTTGATAAATAACATTGTTATCTAGACATAAGGTACTGTTTTTTTATAAACCAAGCACGATTAAAATATATGATCCGTGTGTGCCATTTATAATGGTTTTTTTTCTTTAAGATATATGTGTAGATTATGCATCTTTTGTTTCTAAGCTTATTTCCTATTCTGCTTGGGTAAGTAGAGAAGCAATTCTTGTGGGAGAACCAGTGATTATAGTCTAATATCATCCATGTGTATTTTCGACTTCCACCTTTTTTTGATGAAGGATTTCCACCTTCTTGACTTCTTACAACTTTTTGGGTACGGTGGGGGTGCATAAAACGATCATCTCTTTGTAGTTTCATCTCCAATGATCGGTCAAAAATAGAAAAGGGAAACACAAGAACTAGTGTAAAAGATATAACTGAAAAATAAAATAAAATATGTTATACGTGCAAAAAAATAAGAAGTGATATTAAGAATACAAATAATAGGACAATTTATTTATTTAAATTTCGAATCATCTATATATAAAGGATAATAAAAGAAAATAAAATATTTTATAGATGGAAAAAGAAAGTTATGCAAAACTACAACTAATAATAATAATAAATTACTTAGGGTATGTTTTGGAAATAATAAAACTTTTAATGAAAAATTTTTGGTATAAAAGTTTTTGAAATGTGAGACAATAATGTGATAGATAGGATAATGATAAAGAGTAAATAAAATAAAGTTAAAATAGATAAATTACATTCATTGGTACTTGTTTGGAAATAATTGAAAAGTATGGTAGTTGTATAGGAAGAAGTAAAAAAAAAATTAAAAATAAGATAGTTTAGGAGATGAAAAGTTTTATGGGTTATTAAATATTCTTTAATGTGTGTTTGAAAAATGATAAAACTTTTGGATGAAATATTTTGAGTGTAAAAGTTTTTTAAATGAGAGAAAATTATGTGATATGATTAGGATAATAGTAAGGATTAAATAAAATAATGTTAAAATAGTTAAATTACTTGTGCGAGTTGTTCTCTAGAAATGATTTAAAAGTAGATGTTGCGTAAAAAGTATTAAGAAGTATAATAGTTGTGAAGAGTAAAGTTTTAGTTTGAAAAATTTTATACGTAACCAAATTTCAAATCAACTAAATGGAGTTTCGATGGGGTAACTTAGTTTGCTCCATAAGTTGGGCACTAAGTTTCGATTCATAGTAGACACAAAGTTTAGCAGGATGGAGTAAGTGGCACAAGCGGCACAAGCGGCACAAAGTTTCCCTGGGTTTGTGGGAGTATCCACCATATAGATAGTGTAGAGACATTGTAAGTTGTGTGTTAGATTATTGTAAGAAATTTATAAAAATGTCTTAGAGGTTAATTAGAAAAATACTAGTTGAGATGATTGTAAATACTCTATAAAAAAAACTAAATTTAGTATGAAAAAGAGAAAATTTTACTTTGCCCATAAAAAAGTAGATGAGTTTACCATAGATTGTTCAAGAATCAAGACCTTTCAAATGGAATTGAATTTTCTTTTCATCCCCAATATTACATTTCTCACAAAAAAAATTTATCCTTAATATTGCATTTATCCTTTCCTACATAGCCTCATTACATATTTATAACAATCGTACTTTTTATTTTTAGTATTACACTTTAATTTTGTTTTTAATATAATATTTCTTTTTTTTAAAATTCGTCTTTACAAGAAGACATTATGTCTCAGCTCATATTATATGCACATAGGGGTGCAATTTGGGCCGGTTCGGTTTGGGTAGTGGTCCACTCTACCCTAGACATACTCTATTTGCAAAAGGCCTGCCCTACTCTACCCATTTGTCAGTTTAGTTTTTAACCTTACCCATTACCCATAAGATTGGTTCTGATTCGGATTCTAAATCAATTTCTTTAATTTTCAAATATAACATTTCAAAAAATATTTCTATGTTATGTTAAAAAATATGAAGTAATGCTCATATACATTTCAAAATCGCTGGTATATATGCTATTGTTTGCGTTATTATATAAAAAAATATAAAGTATAAATTATCACAACTCAATCATTAATATATTAATCATAATTTACAAACTTATTTATAAAAGACTTTTACAAGTGAACGACATCTATAGAAAACTGTAACATCCCACATCGGTTAGGATGGAGGGAGCCTAAGCTATAAGTGGAGGCCGATGGTAACTTTGTCGAGGCGCTTTTTGGGGTACTTTCAGGATACCCAGAAGGACAAAATCGTGCGGACTAAGGCCCAAAGCGGATAATACCTGCGACAGTTGGGCCAGGGCGTTATATAATGGTATCAGAGCCGACTCCCGACATCCGGTCGGTGTGTCCAGCGGGGACGCTGGAGCCCTAAGAGGGGGTGGATGTGAAATCCCACATCGATTTGGACGAAGGAGGGAGTCTGGGTTATAAGTGAAGGCCGCTGGTCGAATTGTCGAGGCACCTTTTTGGGAAGGTCCTCAGAAGGACAAAACTGTGCTGACCGAGACCTAAAGCGGATAATACCTGCGACAGTTGGGCCGGGGCGTAACAAATGATATCAGAGCAGACTCCCGATATCCCGCTGGTGTGTCCAGCAGGAACTCATCCAGCGAGGACACTGGAGCCCCAAGGGAGGTGGATGTAACATCCCACATCAGTTAGGATGAAAGAGGGAGCCTGGGCTATAAGTGGAGGCTGATGGTAACTCTATCGAGGCACCTTTTGGGGTATATTCAGGGTACCTGGAAGGACAACCATGCGGGCTAAGGCCTAAAGCGGACGATACCTGCGACAGTTGGGCCAGGGTGTTACATAATGGTATCAGAGCCGACTCCCGACATCCGGTCGGTGTGTTCAGTGGGACGTTGGAGCTCTAAGAGGGGGTGGATGTGAAATCCCACATCGATTCGGACGAAGGAGGGAGCCTGGGCTATAAGTAAAGGCCGTTGGTCGAATTATCGATGCGCATTTTGAGGAAGGTCCCTAAAAGGATAAAACTGTGCGGGTCGAGGTCCAAAGCGGATAACACCTGCGAACAGAAGAGCCAGGGCTTTACAAAAACCAAATTAGTTTTTTACTTTACAATTCACAAGTCCACAGGGTACAAGATACATTTGAATTCAAATTTGTTAAAATAAGTATGTACATAACATGTCACAAACAAAACATAACACATGCTATATAATATATTATATATATAATTGTATTCATGTAGATCAGTTTTGGATACCCGATGTGTCCGCCCTACACATATACTTTTTGAAGAGGCGAATAATAATTTGTAACCGATTGATATCTAACACAAGTTACACCCATAAATGCACATCAACCTAAAAATAAAAAAAATTCTTACTTCCATCGTTATCTCATTTTTAAATATAAACTCCTCTTCCCAAGATGCCGTTGGAGCTTCTCGACATGCTCGTAAGAGGACTTCGGTCACACAGCTGATGTCCGGACGTTATAGTCCTCATGGTCAGAAGACTCAGAAATGGCCTCCAATGGTGTCGCCCACCTGACTCACAAAAATCCAGCGCTTATTTCCAATTCTTGTATCCGACCCGTACGACGTTGTACTTCTGTATTCCTGTGAAGTACACAACCTGCTGTGTGCTTGTGGCATGCGGTAAAAGAAACGTGGGAAAAGATATTTGCAGAAAAGACCATCAAAGCATAGTAATATTAAAAGCAAAGAAAATTAAATTAAAAGAATTAGAACATACAGATAATAAGGGAAAAAATTATGATAATAAGATCCTTTACATAAGATTTTGATTATTATGATATTCCACAATAGGTTGTTACCCAAGTAATAATCTTTTGTATTTTGTATTTTTAATATATTTGTTATTTTATATACTTTTATGTATGTCCAAGCATATTTATGAATGTCCAAGTGTATTTGAATTATATATCAAATTCGTTTATAAATTTTTTAAGAAATCTTTATACTCAAAATCTTTATCCATCTCCCAATTCCCAACATATAGAAATGCGAAGAATTTTGGTGTGTTCTATAAAAATCAAAGAATACAAAAGTAATAAATTTTGATATAAAAATTAAATATACTTGTGTGCAGATAAAAGTGAAGAAAACAAAAAAAATATTAAAATACAAAATCCATGAGGTATGGCTTCATAATCCTATTAAATTATATCAAAAGATGCGTTAAAAAAAGTCTATTTTAATATCTTAGCGTACATGCAGTGTTTTCGGATCGCAATTTCCTGCACTCAGGTGGACTGAGCTTCAGTGCACCCGGGTGCATTAACCTATTTATTTATTTTTTTGAAAATTTTTTTATACAAGTGTTAATCTAATTATATTTAACATGTGTATCAATTTTTACTATGTTTGGAATATTTTAGATATTTATTTTTTATTTTTAAAAATCAGTAGCATTTTAGGTAATTTTTATCTAAAATACTCCAAAAAATGCTAAAAATTGATACACATGTTAAATACACTTAGATTAATACTTGTATAAAAAAAATTTAAAAAAAATAAAATAATAACTTAAAATGAGTTTAATGCACTAGTGTGCGGAGATCGCAGTCCAGTGACTTCAAGGTTACGGTACTTTTTTCTCTCGTGTTTCTCGCTTCTCGCACGTGACAAACGTGTCATCGTGCATACGTGCGTGCGGCAGGCGTTTGGCGTTTTGCTGCTCGGCTCGGGGCTAACACGAGAGCCTGGCCCAGGGTCCGGGGTGGTCAGGGGTGGGAGGGAAGATTGCAGAAAAAAAGTGAAACTCAAGGGAGGGGGCCACTTTCAAAGGGTAAGCTTCCGTAAAAACCATGTGGTCAATGGCTGAGTCAGAATCCTTGGCCAGATCATATCGGGCGTAGGATTTTTGTCTTACTAGGTAAATCACTACGCATACAATGGCTCCAAATAAAACTTCATTAACTGGACAGCTAGGATGATCTAGCTAGCGCTGTTGCCGGCGAGCTGGCTCTGCCTCAGCAGCGCTGGAATTCGGGCTCCAAAGATAGCCTCTGTCTCAAGCTTCTCATGCTTGCAAGTTCATGCTCAGATATTTTGGTGGAGAATTTTTTTATACATCTTTACATAATTATTTTAATTCTCTAGTACAACTAATAGTATTTTACATTTTGTAAATTATCATCAGGCCGACTTCATGTGTTCTTAGGGCTAAAAGGGAATAAATGATTAAAAGAAAGAAAGAAAGAAAATTGCATATAGTATTTACTTTAGAATAGGCAAGAACATAATTGGGTTGTAATATATTGTAGTGTGTTGGGGAATGCAAGAAAAAAAATTCCAACATTTTCTTCTTACTTCTTCACATATTTCAATACAATATATGTTTGAGAAGTGGTAAAATTTTTGATAAAAAGTTTTTGAATCAGTAGAAAATGACATGATATGATAAAAATGATGATGATGAGTAAAGAAAATCAAGTTAAACTAGATAGACTAGTTGTATAAAAATGATTGAAAAGCATAGTAGTTGTACAGAAAGATGTAAAAAATAATATAGTTGTAGAGATTGAAAAATTTTAGTGTTTATCGAACACCCCTGTAATAAATCTCTTTATTTGGATTTTATTCCTTTTACTTTTAATGATTACCCTATTATATCACATCGTTACATTATTTATTTTTAGAACTTTTCCACTAAATATTTTTCCTTCATTTTTTATACTTTTTTCTCAACCCACCCAAAATAAATATATTAATAAATAATATTGAGGATTTAATAGAATAAATTTTAAATATAAATCAAACTGTTTGCATAGAGTGACTCAATGTAAACAGTTTCATGTGAGCATAATTCTTAGTAATTTGCTAGATTATCATGACAGAAAAATCCTGCGAAGAAGGAAAGTGGGTTTATTTATGAAGTTTACTATTCTTCTTCTTTCTCCTTATGGCGCGCACGCTGAGCTAGCTAAATACGGCCGTCTCTGGCTATCTCATCCGCTGTATGTGGACAAAAGAAAAGTGTCGTTTTCTCAACCGTCGTGGAATTTTCCCTGAACCCTGACGAGGCCCACCAGATCGTCGACCAGGATCACCTCTTATCCGCACGTGCCAGCTATCCAGCTGGCACACGTGAGATCATAACGGTTGGGCAAGCTGGCCCAGCGCAGGTGCAGCGGCCCGGCAGTCGGAGTGGGGGCCACTGTGCGTTTCAAATGAGAGGGGTCAGTTGGTAATTTCATGTCAGTTCAGAATTTCCCGCTATGAGGAGGCCTTCAGTGGTCTTCCCATTTGTAGCCAACCCTCCTATTGTCAGTCATTTCCAGCTTGTGCTTGAAATTCTATTTCCAAAAATGCCCTTTTGCCATGCGAACGCAGCGACCAATTCAATCCAATACAATCCTCCTTGTCGTTTCTACTCTTTAAATTCCAGACTCCACGGGTTAAGATCATCAAGAACTTTGTCTTCTCTTGCTGTAATTCATCTTCCCATGTTTGATTGTCTTTCCTTCTATTCAATGGCTTTGCTTGTCTTCTTCCTTCTATAGTCGAATTCATGACTTGTGCAGTTGTTGGTGTTGTTCACAGAACTCCCTCAGTTGTTGGTTGGCCTCCTGTCGGCACATTCCGAAAAAACTTGGCTCAACAGCCAAAGATGGAAGCCAAAGGAGCTCCCTCTACTCCAGTTCTTGAAGCACCCAAGCCAACAGAGGAGTCAATGTATGTGAAAGTTAACATTGAGGGATACGCGGTGGGGCGCAAGATCAATTTAAAGGCCCATGATAGCTATGATTCCCTCTCCCGGGCACTTCAAAAGATGTTCAACAACTTCTTCTCAAGTTCGGTTATTGTTCCTTACGTTGTTTTGGTCACCTGCTATCATTATCTTTGAGATCAATCTTTTAATGCACTTGATGGACTTATAATTGTTTATTTTACAATTTATTCTTGTCAATAGAAAAGGATTGTGATTCACGGACGCATCTTCGGATGCAAGCGCGCCTTGTGCCTTGTCTATACCAGGTGGGTTGGCCCACCACCAATCCCATAGGCAGCAGTGGCGCCAAGCGCCAACCCACTTGACATAAGGAAAGTGGAAATGATGAGATCACTAGAATGCCCATTTTTCACCTCACAAGTACATATGTAGCAGCACTTGATTGCAAAAGGTATAAAGTGACTAGAGATTACTGAGAGCAAAGATCATAATGATAAAGAATGGATGCAATAAGATTCATTCAACGGACTCCGCATGGGTGGGAAACAGCTTATGGTAATGATGACGACATGACAACACCTGATACATAGGGTGGGAAAACTAACTTAAACACCCTTTTGTTGCAGGATCTCTCATATTTGTGGTGTATCTTGGACATTCAGTGCACATCAATTCAGTATTCTATGTTTTGGTTTACTTTGAATTCAGTTGGCCCTTGTGGTCACTTTATAATAGTTCCAATCATCGAATTCAATGGTTGTTGAGGATTTTTCAATCCTCTTGTCTAAGTGAAGTCTTCTGTTTTGTGTGTTTTTCTTTATGGCTTTAGCAGTCCTGATATGCCCATAACCTAGGATTACTAAACCAATGACTAATGCTGCTTTTTCTACTAGTTGATCAAAACTGATGGAATCAACCATTATATTTTTATCAAGTGGAAATGTTTATTTTTCTAGTATCATGGTTGATGTCCTTGTGCATGATTATTTTGTACTTTTGTGTTTTGAGATATGTCGAAAAATTTCTTTTCTACAAATGAAAAGTTTAAATAGGATAGGAAAAATTTTGCTGACGTCCAAGATTGGTACCATGAATTTGCACATTTACAAGATAGATGTGTCTCATTCATCTTATACGCATGAACCCAAAAGTGATCTAAATGATAGCCTGTTTTGGGGGCCAGTTTATATTCATCAAAACCAGTTAATAATTGTTCTAGTCCTTGAACACTTATCTCCATCTACCTTCAAATCTTGCATATGGGGTCTTTTTAGTCTTATGGGTTTTCTTCTCTCTCTCTCTCCTTATCATAGGTCAAATCATCTTCTTCATCTGATTAATTTTGCACACCAATGCTTCTTCAATGTCAGTAATAGTACTAGGTTCAACATGCTTCATTCAGCAGCGTCCAGTCTATGATAATTTTTAAAAATCTTGTCCCTGATCCTTGATCTGTTTAGATCTCGAACACAGCTAACTCACTTCAATTATTTCTAACCAGAAAATTCCCTTTATTATCATTTCCATTTCTAGGGTCACTGGTTCTACACGAGACATGAAATGACTTGAAGTGCAGAGCCATGAACAATGATCACGCAAACCTTTATCACTGAATCCTAGAATGTCGGAATCAGACCGAGGGGTCTTCTTGGCAGATTTTCTGCGGAATGTTGATCATTTACATGACCTTGTCGACTGAGCATTTCCTCTAAAGGAATGATGATTGTCCACGCCGATTTCATTCATTGCTTGAAAATACTAAATAAGTACTGACAAATCTTTTTATTCGTTTCTCCTCTCTTTATTTCTGTCCAGTTGATTACTTCAAGAATCAGGAACAGAATGATGAAGATGAGATAGTAAATTCTAATCATGTCCTAATTTACGAAGACAATGAGGGAGATCGGATGCTTGTAGGGGATGTGCCCTGGGAGTATGTCCTTTAGGCTCAGTTTTCCATGTTATTACTTGTTTTGATTCTTTCTTCACTTTGCCATTTTCAAGCTCTCGTATGCATATTTTGATGTTAGAAGAACATTGAGAAAAGTTCTCTCAAACAAATTCATTTGATGTGACTGAATGGAACATACCAACATCATTAATGGAATGGAAAGTCATCAAATGGATAAAGAAATATGTTCTTGCTTATGAACCGACTTGCTGGCCAGATCCTAATCAAGTAATCCCGCAGGATGTTCCTTAGCAGTGTCAAAAGGCTATACATCATCAGCGGGGCTAGGGCACCTTCAATTGGTATAATATACACAAACTGAATCTCAATTCTGTTTGTTGAGGTTCCGTAGGTATGTATTTTGTTCATGGATACTGAGACATCTCATTATTTTCAGTGGCAGGAAGGATGGCAGCAAAAGAACAGCAGTAAATGAGTTCCCGATCTGCGGTGCATTCCTGAACCTAAACTATGGACCTCACAAGATGATTGGCCAGAGATGTCTGTCGTGATCGCATTTTCATGATCTGAACTTCTTTAGGTTGTTTTGGTTCTATCATTTGCTGTGCTTTTTAATGTTTTCGGATGATTCAGAGCGACATATTCTGAAGCATTCAACTCAGTCATATAATAATACTACCTGTGGTTACATGTCATGGAGTTCCTTAAGTTGTGAAAAATCCGGTGTGATGATCTTTGCTTGGGATTGTTATGAGTTGGGCCCATGTGGTTTCTTACTTGCTTAAAAAGGCTATCGAATTTAATTGGAATTCCATGCCTCATGTCCTCACAATTCACATGCAGCCATGGGGATCTGCGTTTTGCCAATCTTGAAAAGCAAATTTGACATGCATTTAGTAAAGAATTCATGGTTGCAGGGACAAATGATACAAAATGCAATCTGCAGATAGCAGCTGCAGTGCCAGAACAAGAAACCAACCTTGAATGCTGTTGAATTTCCCCCATTTCTTTCCGATGAAGCTTGCTAAATCCAAGTTTTCAGGGAAGAAAATCACTTCCCTGATCTCTTTCAGAACAGCCATTTAATTGAATAGCCTCCATCCACCAAAAATGGTTTATGCATGTGCCGTCATTGTGCTGGAACATGCAGACCCAGTGAGTCAGAAGTGAAGTTGATATTAAAAATGCGAGTGCCTCAACTGATAAATCAATCCCAAAGCAGCCACGAACTAATGTCGGAGACTCGGAATGCGGTGACCATGGTAAACCTCTTTTTTAAAAACAGAAAAAAGAAAAAACGTAAATGTTTTCTCCCGATTCATATATTAAAGCATTTATGGATTTTATAGAAGTTATTCAAAATCTATTCTCATGAAAGTACAATATCTAATCAACGGATGATACTCTAATTTCGACGTTGTAAATAAATAATATCAAAATTATTGGTGTGAATTAATTTAGAAAAATTAAGATAAGTAATTATGTTAGGGTCCATGTGCATATTGTTTGGCCATATATATACATACATGTCTATCTGGATTTCTATAATATTAAATTTGAAATGTTTATAAATGGCAGATATTAGGGTTGGATTGGATAATGATAATTAGATATAAATTTTAGTAACCTTTTATTTTTTAACCTTATAAGTATTTTATTTAATGTTATTTGAATTTATTATTTAAACCAAATTTTCAAATTTAGTATTCAAGATTTACAAGAGATAAATACTAGTTTTTCATTTAGGTGTTTGTTAATACTTAAAAAAATTTTTAATTAAAATTTTCAATCTAAAATTTTCACTCTTCACAATTATCTTATTTTTAATTATTTTTTGAATTCTTTCTACACAGCTACCTCACTTTTCAATCATTTCAATACAACTATTCATATATTTAACATATTTATTTTAACTTTATTCTCTTCATTCCTCTTCATTAACCTTATTATATAACATCATTTTTATTACATTTCAAAAACTTTATACAAAGAAATTTTCATACAAAATTTTAGTATTTACCAGACTAACCCTTAAGAAAATTGGAACTTTCTTAGTATTCTTAATTTCCCATGTAGCTTGTCTATGGTAGGGGTGCAACTTGTTAACGGGTCGGTTCGAACCTGCCAAACTCGACCTATTTTCAAAATTAAGTCTGAGTTTCAGTTTTGAAATTTTTTTCAAAATAGATATGGTTTCAACTCGACCTGAGAGATTATGAAACCCAGCTTCTTTAGGCAATACACATATTACCTAGGGTTGTAAATCATAGATTTTTGTAATAATTTTTATGATGAATAAAAATTCATGAATTATATTCATAAATATGGGTATTAGAGATTAAAATAATGCAATTAAGGATTTAACCCATGTGAATAGTGCATGTGAATAGTAACTTAGGGATTAAGACACGTGATTAAGAGTTAATCACTTGGATTAACCTAATCACAAAAAGACGAAAAAGGAGATTTATGCACTAAAGGACGAAATAACAATACTTTTTAATATTTTAAGAAAATTCGGATTTCAGTGAAAATTTTAGAGAAAATAGAAAGAAATTTATAAATTGCAATCCGGACGTCGGATTGAAGTAAATTTTTTTTATAAATGGTCAAAATTAGATGATAAACATGATGAATGGTTTATGATCTATCAAAAATCATGAATTTAAGGTCAAGATTCAACGTCATTTGGAGATCAATAAAGTAGCTTTAATTTTAATTAATGAAAATTTGACTTTTGCTCAAAATTCATTAATTAAAAACATTTTTATTAAATGCAAAATTAGCAACTCAGTTGTAGCAGGGGAGAACGTGGCATGACATGGGAATTGAGGTCAAAATCGGTGGCCAAGATCAAACCAATCATATAAAATCAACGGAGGAAATCAATTTAGCTTAAAAAATGATTTTTAAATAAAACAAAAGCCATAAATAATGGCCAGCAAGGGGCTGAACGTGGCATGCCAGCTAGGAGGTTGCACACTGCTCAAAAATGAGCATAGAACCTATAAAAAAATAATTAGAAACAAGTACTTGGAGCTAGGGGGTAAATTACAATTTTGTGGGGAAATCTATGGGTATAAATAGGGGTGCTGGACGTCCAAGGGGAGCACACCAACCCAGCTCCAAAGTTTGAAAAACCCAAGCATTTCCCACCCCAAAAAATTTGTCCATAAGCTTTGAGAGAAAGAAGAGAAAGTTGGAGAAAGAAAGTAAGAAGGGAAGAGGGATATCTTCACTTCAGGTAAGTGAATTTTTTCTAAATTTATTTTTAGTGTTAAATGGGGTAAAATCATGCTTAGACAATGTCTAAGCATGAGAAAATAAGTATAGTTATAATGCTAAAGTGGAATTATGCCTAAACATAAAAACTTTGGAGCAAGGATAAAGCATTAGGGAAAATCATACATAAAATAAGTAAATAATGTTCCAATATTGCTAAATGATGGTTTGGGATGAATATTTATGATAATTATGATGTTGGAATAATGATATATTAATCTCACGATTTTTGGATTTAAGGATTATGCTTAAGTGAAATTATGATGAATTTTAGTATATGGAAAAAATGATTTAATTGGCCAAGTTAATGATGATAAATTCAAAATTCATGAATTTTCCCATGATATACTAAACACAAGCTATGCCAAGATATTTTTATTTTTGAAAAAAATATCAATTTTTGGAACCCATGAACAATAACTTTCAACGCTGTGAACAGTAACCTGCTACAGTAAATGTGAAGAGTAATCTGCTACAGTAACTACGAACAGTGAACAACATAATTTTGAAGAAAATTTGAGATTAATATTTATATTATGAATATAAGGATAGAATTTTTGAAGAACTTATGGATAAAAAAATCCGTATAAGGAGATAATGACCAAATATTATAAAGCATGCATAGGAAGCAACCTGAATGGAATGAATGAAATGTCCTTTTTCCTTGAATAGGAAAAGGGAAAGAAAAGGTCGAGGACACCGACTGAGGAGGTAAGCAAGTTATATGCTTTCTAAAATGTTTCTAAATAATTACAAATTGTTTGCTCACATGTGTTATGAATTATATTTAAGGATGGTTGTCACTATAATACTTTACATGAAATGATTGCTAACTGCTTGTTAAATGCTTTTATAAAATGTTTATAATTTATAAATATCAAGCCAACATGTGTATGTAAATGAGCATGGTGCACGGGGAATAAGCCATAGTTGAGGTAGTAAGCGGATCAGATGTCCCCATCTCTATTGCCAAATCGCTTATACAGGCCCAGGCCGGCGACGACCTCCCTGAGATGAGAGCATATATAGAATGGGCGCCTAGCTAGCGTCGCATCTAAAGGAATGTCATGAATGCTACGCATTTTATAAAATGCATAAAAAAGATTGAAAAATTATATATGACTTGCTTACTGAATATTATGACTCAACCATGCTTTTAAAACGACAGACAGAAAATGATGAGGAAGGTAGCATGCAAAATAACATGCAGATATAAATGTTGTATATGATAATGTTTATGTAAAGACAATGATGAAGATCTTAATGTAGAAAAAAAATATCTTTCCAGTTAGATGAATGATGATGTTTATGAACAGACAAAGATCATAACGCTGGTATGTAAAGTATATTACAAGTTGAATGAATGATGATAATTCTATGTGTATTGATGTTATATATATATAAAATCCTGCCGTGTGGTCAAGGTAACAATCTTAAGTCACGTTTACAATAAAAAAGGGTCCCGGAGTAAGACTTCTAGGCACCCCGGTTCGGGGCGGCACAGAGATATTGAGTTTACATCAACTCGGTACTAAAACCTGGCCCAGTCCGAACTCAATATTTTTCCTAATTTGTTAAAAGAATTAGTTTGGTTTATACATTAAGCATTTTAACTATAATTATAATAGGAACATGATTTCATGTACTCATGTTCAAATACCCATTTTTTGTACTTTTTTGAAATTTTTTACATGAATGTTATTTTAAGTGTCTTTAACATGTGTATTAATTTTTACCAATTTTGGAGATTTTAAAATCAGTCTAAAATGTCATTGATTTTAAAAAATCCAAAACAAATTTAGAATATTCAAAAATGTTAAAAATTGATACATATATTAAATATGTTTAAATTAACTATCTTTTAGAAAAATATAAAAAATAGGTTAAATGCACCTGGGTGCACTGAAGCTAAGTGCACCCGGGTGCATGACATCATGTCCAATTATAATAAAGTTCTTCTATATAATCATAACTTAATTAAATTGTAAACCTTTATTATAAACCTTAAATGTCATTTATATTTATCTATAAAAAGTTAAATCTATTGCATCTAAGTCAACTCAATCCGTAACTAATAATAAATATATCAACTTTTTAAAATTATTGCATATATACCAATTCACAATACGTCTCATTTTTATTAAACTTGTTTAGATAATAATTTCATGTAATTTCATTTATTTTTTTACCTTAATTATTGACTATAAATTCATCATATTCATTGTTCTTAGTATTATTTTTTAATTAGAAGATCAATTTTTATGAAAATCAAATATATCATAGGTCCTCATCATAAAAATATCATAAGTTATGTAAATTATGAATAAATAAGTTATCGTAATTAAAAGTATATTTTAGAATTAGTTAACACCAGTGTTGTCAGAACCGAACCGGTGATCGAACCGGTTAAGTGACTGGTTTGGTTCAAACCGGTTTAACCGGTTAAGTAAACCGGTTTGAACCGGTAATTACATTATTGCATATTTACGATGTAATAAATATTAAAAATTTAAATTATATTAATAAATATTTATATTCTCCTTATAAAATAAACTAAAATTAGAATATATCATTTTAATGGTTAGAATATGCAATAAATCAAAAAAATTCAAATATACATTACCTAGAAATAGATATAACATCAAAATTAATATTGTACACTAATCCAAAAGAAAATGTAATATTCTATTAATCTTAGCTTCTTATAAGCTTTCATTAATTGCCCATTTTCAGACATATTTAATATAATAAGAAATAAAAAATAATGGTAAAATGATTAAATCATTTTTACTAATAAAATCACATAAAAAGTTCAAGTATTCAACTAATTTTTTAAAAAACTTTGCTCAATTGTATAAAAGAATTTTTGAATAAAAACAAATCATATTCCAAATTCTAATTATTTGCTTGAATAGCCGTGCATAGAATGCAATGAAAAAATGTCTTCGGGAAAAATATAATAATTAAATTATATTATAAACTTATAATAGATAAAGTTTATAACTTAATGACGAAGAGTAAATATGTATAGAATATTTAGTTATATATTAATAAATATAAATATTTATAACTCCGAACAGAATACGTTAAAATTGGAATCTGCAACTTAGTATTTTACATTGAAATTTAATAGCGAATTATAATATATGTAAAGTTGTGAACAAATGCATTGATAAAAAAAATTTCTGAATTATCGTTAAAAGACGTTTGTAAACTCTCTTTTGCGTTTTGGATATAAGCAACTAATCATTGCCGAGCAATGCCATAAATGCTGTAATAAATGTTTGAGCAATGTCAAAACCATTAAAGAATGCCTGCCATAAATGCTATGCGAATGCACGCACCTCATTTTTTTTCTCGACCGGTTGAACCGTTTATAACCGGTCTACACGGTCGAACCGGCAGTTCAACAGTTCATACGGTTTTTATAGATCAAACCAGACCGGCTATAATCGAACCGTAAAAACTACCGGTTCCCGGTCGGACCGGTTGAACCGGCCAGTCCGGTCCGGTTTTGATAACAGTGGTTGACACGAATATAATAATATTTAAAGAGTTTGTTATTTCTATTGATAAATTTCAACTTTCATTAGCTGAGAGTCATTTGAATTTTAAACCGAAATCAAAACTGAAACCAATTAAAACTTGATTCGAACTCAATCGAATCTAGATTTTAATATTAGGATTAGGGTTTAAATTCGGGTAATTATGTCGGCTTACAATTTGAGTTATTAGATCCAGTACAAACGGACTCAAGCGGACGCCGCGCGTACATGGACGCCGAGCTCTCGATTGGTTTCGTTCCGTACGTCAGACTTTACCAAGAAATGGCCGGACGGGCATATTCTGATTCTCTGAATCATCACTCATCAGCTAGTCTGGCGACTCGCAAATTCGCAATAGGTTTAAGTTGGATCCATTAGACCCGAACCCGCCAACTTAACGAAGGGACTTGAAGGCTGGGCCTTTTTCAAAACCCGAACGGATACAAATGGAAGGAAGCAGGGTTTCTAGAAACCCTTGACAGTAGGAAATAGAAACCCCCAGATCGGGAGTCCCTTCGCCGCCCCGCTGGCTGCTGCCCTTTCCATATCGCAAGCGATTTCTCGTTTCTACTGTTGCGGGATCGGCCACCCTTTCCCAATCATTCTCACTCCTTGTAATTTCAGGCAATCCGAAATGTCAAATCTTCAAAGTTGAAGTGTTCTCACGTTTGTTAAATTCCGAATAGGCACCGCATCGTATGAATGGTCTACAGATCGGTAGATATTCTAGCAAATCTTTGAAGCAGCTCTTCTTTGGACTTCTCGAATCGGATCTGGAAGTCCGCAACAAGCCATTCTAGGTGACTTATTGTGCTTGGTTTCTTGTATTCTCGTGAAGGATCAATGGGGAAAGGAAACGATGCTTTGGCTATGGCGATTGATGGGGGGACGACGGATACTGGAGAGCCTAACAACCCAAAATTCTCGATCAATGGTACGTATCGCTGCATTGTACTTTCGTTTTTCGCATTAATATCACCTTACGGAAGTTGCTGGAATCTCCGATAGTAATTTAGTAAATTAGCGAAATTTCATCCTGCTTGCACCAGTTTCGTTTTATATGCTTGTTCGCTGGGAGATTGATTGTATTGTTGTCCTCCGGTTAATATCAGTGTTGCAGCTATTGAAATCAGCGCAGATGCAGCATGGACTTCGGCATCGAGATTACACTCGATATAGGTGAATTTCCTCAACTAATGTGCATGACCATAGTTTCTGGAGTAATTGATGATGGGATCAATGTGATGGATTTCCTATCTATGCATTCGCTTTCATGGATACTTAGTACATGCACATATTGACAGGGAAACGCACGCTGGTGCTGATATCCTTCCATGAATTGGCTTTCATGGATGCTTAGTACGTGCAACTATTGACCGGGAAATGCATGCTAATGCTGATACTTAATGTGTAGCTCTTCTGGTAAAATGATGTCGATGTTAATTGGATGTGACGACTGGAAAAAACCATGCCTACATTCGGTGTTTATAGAACCACAGAACCACAGTGCACCTTCTCCTTTGCTGGACAAATGAGGATAACATAAGAAAATCTTGACCTGAAACGTTCTATAGTTCATTGATGCTTTTGGCTTGTATTAGTAGGAAGATGCTCTGTGAATATGTGGTCTTGAGATCGTGACAGTCTGGCAGCTGCTGCACTTTGCATATTAGAATTTACAAGCCATGCTTCATGCATAATTGGAATATTCAGCAGATGGGGCCAGTAGGCGTGGCATGCAACAAAAGATCCTCCTGGATGGGTGGATTACAAATTCTAATTCGAGATCAAAAGATATATGTTAAGATAAATCATGCAACAAACATCCACATTCAATGAGATTGAGAATTTAATGGTTTAGAGAATCAGAACTTCCGATTTGTATGCTCATGGGATATGATAGCTACCAGTCCCATCATTGTTTTGGATTGCTGAACCATGGAAACACTCATACAGGGTGGCAGAACCCAGTCAATTTGAGTTGGTATTTTTTTTTTTTTCATCATACGATACGTATTTGTACCTTTGAAAACTTACTTCTGCAGTTATTTATTATATCTTCTGATGTTCTTTTGTCGAATTGTCTTTTTTTTTTTTTTTCCATATACTCTATACCGTATGGTGACCTGTGAATTAGGCGATTTACTGGTGGCCATCAGAAAAAAAAAGAGTGTGGGCCCCACTTAGATTTTGCCATCTATGAAATTTGGCATATTTTGGAATTTCTTTTTTAGTTTTCTGAAAATCATAGTTGAGGGTATGACACGCATCCAATGCCCAAAAATGCCAAACAAATTCTAGAAAATCACTAAATTTTACAAGGGTAAGATCTAAGTGGAGCCCACAGATTTATAAAAAAAATATTCTTTGGCCGCAATTTATGGGTGGCCACACAGAATCATAGCCCCACTATTTATATATGACCTAAGATCTCACTTTGCATTAGTGTATTTCACCTATTTGATAGATCTCAATTTTCTAATAGGTATAATGTTTTGCAGGAGATACTGTACTGCACGATTGAGAAGGCTCTATAAGTCACTGAAATTCACACATGGGCGTGGAAAATATACTAGGAGGAATATAACTGAATCTACTATCACAGAAGTCAGGTTTGTCTCTGTAGAATTTTTAATAAATTTAATTTGATGGAAAATTTGCCTAATAGTGGCTAGGAGATGCACAGTGCAGCAAACTTACATGACAAGCTAACTCAACACAGCGAATTTGGTCTATGTTCAGTTTGAGGTTTTTCGGTCTCATCAATTAGGTCTATGTTCATTTATGGCTGGTCGATCATGAACATTGATGCATGATACAAGTTGGTCAAATTATGCTATATTTCAAAATGTTGGTTCTTCATGGTTTGATATTTTTTAAATTTTAACTAATTAATTAATTAATTATTATTTTTTCCTATGTTTTGGTGTAAACAGGTTTCTCCACGTAGTTCTTTATATGGCGGAAAGGGCTTGGAGCCATGCTATGGAGAAAAGACAGTTGCCGGATGGGCCAAGCGCATGCCAACGCATTTACCTGATTGGTAGGCTGAGAAAGGCAGTAAAGTGGGCTTCCCTTTTTGCACAGCTGTGTGCTGCCAAAGGAGATTCAAGAACCTCGTTGGAAGCAGAGGTGTGCGCTTTCTTCTTCTCCTCCTCCTTTACTGCACTCTGCTTTTACTATGGTTAACTGATTTATTACTTATTAACCCACCCTTTGTGGCTTTGTCACTAATTGTTTCTCTGTTGATAAGGCGGGCAATGGCAATAACTTTCATACCTTTCTAGTTTTGAGAGAACTTTCATATTTGGCAACTGGCAGTCAAAAACTTTCTCATATCTTTCTAGTTGTGGGAGAGCTTTCATATTTGGCAACTGGCTTAATAATAGTAATAATTATTATTATTATTATTTAAAAAGCTAAGCTACTCAAATTACTTGCATTAATTTTATGAGTTAAAATGCTCATACAACAAGATGAAAGGAGAGTATATAGCTTTACTGCAGAAACTGATAAGAAAGGAAAATGCTCACCTTCATGTGTTATAATGGGTTGTTTAAATGTCTTTCCCTTTCCAGCAAAAGCTGAATTGGTGTATATACAAATGTGAAGGGGTTGGCCTGATTTAATTCTGGCAAAATGTTGGTGGCATAGATTTGTTTTGGAATCCATTAACAGTTCTGTCACTAGCTAAGTAGATGTGAAAATAAAGATGCTTTAGGCATGTGTATTTGTCAATGGCTCTTACCTCTAGTGATATGGTATTTTGATAATACAGTCACCAGCAATATGTTTCATTTCCAGATGCATCATGCATGTGCATCCAACCAGCTGTATGTTGATGAATTGAACCACTGGGCTAACTTCACAAAGATTGATGGTCGATTAAAGGTTTGGGTAGTTGTATGCATCATTGTTAGGGTAATTTATGGTAGCCAGGCAATAATGTTTTGGCACCCAAGAAACGGGTGGGCTAGACCTAGATCATGACAATTTATACTCATGCCCCTATGCAGCAGATAAAGCTGATGCCATGCAATTCCTGTGCCTTTATAAGCAGTGTTTCAGCTCCAGTATATAGGGTGCACCAGTTCACGAGATCCCTGCAGATGGGTCTGATATCTGGTGCTTGCTCAAAAGCTATTGAAATAACTTTTATCACATGGCATAGTTCTTTTCTTGCAGGCATATGCCTCCTATATGAAAGGTACTTTGTTGTTCGAACAAGATCGCAATTGGGATACAGCTCTGATGCATTTCAAGAGTGCTAGGTATGCCAATTAATTTTGTTGGGAATATCTGAAACATAACGTTTTCACTGCTGATAACTGTGTTTTCGCACTGAAAGAGTGCTTTAAAACAAAAGTTGTTACATTGTATTTTATTTTTTTTGTTTAACTTTTTATTGGAGTACATCTTTTGGTTTCTTCTGTGCCTTGATGTATTTATATTCTTCCTGTCTGGTGCCCTCAGAGATTTTTCTCTCATTTGCTCTTAATTCCTTCCTTGAAATATTTGATGATAGTCTAACTTGTGGTAGAACGATAGGGCCGTTTATGAGGAACTTGGCAAATATGGTGATGTAGAGAATCAAATATTGTGTCGTGAGCGTGTTGAAGAACTTGAACCAAGCATTAGATACTGCTTACATAAAGTTGGGGAATCAAGTCTACAAACTTCTGAGCTTCTAGATATTGGGAAAATGGAAGGTCCTGCTTTAGATCTTTTTAAAGCAAAACTGGAGGTGAGTTTGCCCTATTCTTTGCCTGGACTCTGGTGCACGCTGTTAAGATGAAATCTTCCTTTTGTCAAATTTAGAATCCAGTGATATAGTTTTAATTTATAGTGTAATGTTTGGTTTTGCTAACAAAAGAACAACATTCCGGCTGATAGGCGGAGAAATTACTCTGGAAAATATAAATGTAAATCTAGAAATAATTCATTTTAGTTTTTCAAACTCTCATCATATTGGAATATTCTGATAAAATTACGGTGATATTTTATGTGGACTTGTGGACTGTGGAATACTCTAAAATTGTGACACACAATACCCTGCGAATACTTCTTTTACAATTTGCCATGAATGATTGATTTACTCATCTGTGGTATTTTCTGCCAAGTCTGGTTTTACCTTCGTTAGTTCGTGATGTATTGTGCGCATTCTGAGTTGTGCAGATAAAAGGTGTTTTTTTTTTCCTGCCAAATTGTTGAATTTTGAAAGATGGCCACCCTTTTCGCTGTGCAAATGCCAATTATTTACGTACCGTTTTTTTTAATTAACATTGATGATCGCACTATTGAAGGCTATTAATTGCCCTTCCTTATAATGTGTTCAGATAACAAAAGTTGCAAGCCTAATTCCTTTTCCTTTTACATTTTATTGGCGGCTCAGTAATTATATAATGGAGTATATGTAGTCTAATTTATTTAGTAATCAAATATTCTACATTTGATACCAGTTGTTTAAGTTCGAGCCTGTGACTCAACACTAGAAACCATTTGTTTTAACATTGTGGTCTAAGGTTTGTCCTAACACAAGTAACGAAAATTTGAGGGGAAAACTGCAGTAAAATTCATCCCTTTGAGCTCTTTGCAGGCTGTTATGGCAGAGGCAAGATCCCAACAGGCAGCATCCATGACTGAATTTCATTGGCTTGGTCATAGGTTTCCAATCACAAATGCAAAGACTCGTGTCTCCATTTTGAAAGGTTTGTGGTAGCCATTGTCTTCAACAGAAATCTTATGTGATAATTGAATATTAGATGTATCATCCATTTTGCCATTGTAATTTTAGAGCATTATTTTAGTCCTATTTTGCAATTTTATCCAATTTTTTTTTTCTGCAACTGCTTAGCTGAATGATGTTGTTCCTTGGATGGGTGCATATTATTTCATTAGTTTAATAGGATAAGATCTGAATCTGTTTTTCTCAGTTTGAAAAAATGTGGATTGCATGAGAGCCAAAAAGTTTCTCCAAAGAAGATCATGTGAGGGAAAAAATGTTTCATCATTTTCATAATATAATTATTACATCATGTTTATAATTTGTGTATCACTAGCTTCGAATTTGAAAATTTATCACTCTTGTGAAAGTTGCTCATAGTTTAAAATTTATCAGTGTTGTACTCTGATTAATTTACACCAAATCGCTCTATCATGACTCCAGCATAACCTATTTACAACTAATAAAGGTAGGGGATGTAGCTTGAAGGAGGGATAGAAAGTACTGCATTATTTGCACGACTCTCACAAGAATGGAACTTCAAGGGGAACCTCAATTGAAAACTGAAGGGATTTGGATTGATGGAGTAACTTTTTTCATTTTATACATCTGTATATGACATATCAGAGATTGAATTATAGTTGTATGGATTTGCCGACCTGCATGAGTATTCACAGTCTGATTGACTGTTGTTTTCAACTCTGTATCAAAATTGACATGGTTTCGATGCTTGCAATGGAGGCATGGATGCTTGTTTTGTAGAAGTGTCTGAAAAAGGAAGTGGGAAAATGTATATGTACTTTGCCATGCAGGCGATATGTGGAGCACTGATGTTTGTTCATAGAAGCATCTGAAAATAGGATATTGAGCAAAACATAGTGGGGATTGTTTATTTTTACACAGGTGATATATATTATGTTATTGTTGGGTTTTTTTCATGGCTTGCAATTAGGGGTGCAACTTAGATTCATGAAACTCAGGTTTGCCTCAACCCTAATCTTATTTGCAAAATTTAAACTTGAACCTTACTTTTATAAATTGGGTTTGATTTGCAATTCGAGTTAACGAGTTTTCATGTAAGTTAACAAATGACAATTTAATGTAAATATAAACTAATAAGTCATCTAAATGACAATAATAATTCATATCCTAATTAAACCTGGGAAAAGCATAGTAATGTTATATATTCTTAAAAGAAAACTTATCTTGTCCAAAAAAGATAAAAGTAATAAAACTAACAAATGTAAAAATGAATACTATAGGCATAAGCATAAATATAAGTGAAAAATGATACAATTTACCTATTAAAATATAAATAATATAAAATACATAAATATGAAAAAATATTATTTAGGTTTTATGTATATATGATATTTTGTATCACATATAAATAGGGAAATCGGGTTCCTCAAGTTTGGGCTTTGCAAAAACAAGCTCAACCATTATTTTCCTCAGTTCAAGGGGCTAGGTTCGGGCTCAACCCAGCTCAAGTTGCACCCTTATTTACAATCAAACCGGTCATAGACTTATAGCCTCAATTTTATCAGCAAGCGATTGTATCCTGACTCTGGCATGCTGACTTCTACAAACCTTTCTGGCTTGTCAGTCTTCTTTAGGCCTCTGCTTAAAATTTAGGAACGTTCTGGTCACTTGCACATCTACTAATTCTGTGTGGTATTGGTTTTTCTAACTGATGGATTGAATGTGAATACTTCTTAGTCTATGGGTTTAAGTAGTGACTAGGTACCTTGTAGAGGCAAAGATGCATGATAGTTGCCAAATTCTTTCATTGTTGATGACATGTGTGAGACAGTTGCAAAATTCAAGATTCCTGTTCACATTTTTTTGTATTTCTGCTCTGTCATATTGGTTATATGTTTCTTTTCTATCTATTCATTTCTAGCATTTCTTTTTTTAAAAATATTATTATTATAACATCATCTCATGCAATAAAAATGATCAGCTCAGGAGCTGGAGAAAGGGTTAAATGATTCTGCAGTGGACTCACTGCCTTCAGAGAAGAAACTTGCCGTTTTTGACAAAATATTTGCAGCTTATCATGAAGCAAGGAGTTGCATTCGTAATGACCTTGTATGTTACTTATTTCAGTGGAGTTGTTATAGAACTAAGTTTTCTTGTTGTTATAGAATTGCTAGTGTTCAGCTGTGCCTATGCCAACTGCTGCTTTCTGACAACATATCTAATGTAGGTTACTGCAGGTAATAATGAAAGTGTAAAAGATGACCTGAATGGGCTTGATAAGGCTGTTAGTGCTGTCTTAGGACAGCGTACCATAGAACGCAATCAGTTGCTAATTACAATTGCTAAAAGCAAATTGACGAGAACCCGCAATGACAAGAATGAGAAAGTCACAAAACCGGAAGAGCTTGTTCGTCTGTATGACCTTTTAATACAGGTAAATGACCTATTTTGAGGCTTCATCCAAATTGTGGTCATACTCTCGTCTAAAATTATTCTATTACTTGTTGTCAGAATACACAAGATCTTTCTGATTTAGTGAGCTCTGGAAGAGAGACAAAGACAGAAGTATCAGCATTTGCTGAAGAGTACATGCTGAAGGGTTTGGTGTTTCGCGCAGAAAGGTAAACAGCCCTCCTGCTATTTGTTTTTAGTGATCATGAACTAAAAATTTACCCTCGAAATGTTCCTTACAGGTTGGAGTTGAGATGCTTTTGCGGTTTTCCCAGTCGACTGTTTTGTTACTTCCATCTCAATTAAAAACATTTCTTTGAATATCACCAGGTGCTTCTATTTGGCCAAGTCCTACAGTTTGGCTGGAAAGAGGACAGAAGCATATGCGTTATATTCCCATGCTCGTTCTCTTGCAGATAGTGCTCTACAGAAAATTCAAAATGGGAAGATTCCAGACAAGGTATGTTTGTTGGCGCAGAACAGTTTATGGGAATCCTTAATAGACTGCTGGCTGCATTTTGAATATTAATGTTGTTGCTAGTATTGTTGATGGAATACATACGCCTCTGTCAATTTGGAAAATTCATATGTGAGGCATTCTCAAGTTTTTAATTAATGGAGGTGAGATTTGGGAGCATGGGAAGTGATGAGAGCAGATACATATATTGACATTATCAAAGATATTTCCGTGAAAGCTGTTCTGAATGCAAGGAATCACGTGAGAGACTAGCTCCTAACTATTTCCCCCAACAAATGGGCTTAGAGGAGTAGGTGTAGAAACTTTGGGGCTTTCTTTCCTTTTAATTTTGAGCTGTATGGCTGTGTTTTGCATTAGGGAGAACCTTATTCTTCTTTTTTTCTTTTTTCTTTTTTATATTGAAAGTTATTCTTTTTCGAAATGAAATTGTTTTCCAATACACAAAAAAGAAAAAAAGAAAAGAAAAGATGTTGAAGTTTGCTGATCTCCTCAGTTAAGGGTAAATCTTAGATAATGAATTTCCACGTGAGATTTAGATGATCATCCTGAGGTAATGATTTAGTCCAAGCCAATGATACTGGAACAGTCATTTGCTTGCTGGCAAATCTTCCAACTTGAATAATCAAACATTTTCTATTATGATTTGCCTACACACACATGATCATTCTGTTTTGATTTGTGGTCTAAACAATTGTTTATACAGGTGCTGCTCCAAGACCTGAAAGTTTTGTTGAACAATTGTAGATCAAACAGTTGTATAGAGCATGCAGCTGCAATAATGGAAGAGGAGAAAGGTCGGGAAAAGCTATCTAAAGGGGTTTCAGCCCTTTCCCTGAAAGGTGCTGAAAAGAAGGTAAAACAAACAATTATGAGTATATATATACATATATATATATAGGGCTCCGCTTCTATGTAACTAGAGTATAGAGAAGTGGACCTATGTAACCCCTTGAAATTGTAAAATTTTGATCTTTGGTAGAAAATCTAATCCATTAATTGTATTTAACATCATTTGTTTATCTACAGGATCAAGTTTTATCACAATCAAGTATGTTTTTAAGCCACATTTATTAGAAAACGTATATATTCATGTGTAAATTATGAAAAATGCTAAAATAGCAATCATGAAGTAGTATTTTCGACATCTAAATTGTCCAAAATGTCATTTTTATGTTAATAAATGATTCTATAAAGTATTATTATATTTTAATACATGTATAAATAGATCTAAGCGTTTTTCATAACTTACACACGAATATATATATATTTGAACAAATGTGACCCATAAATATATTTGATTGGGATGAAACTTCAGTTTCCTAGATAAATAAATGATGTTAAATACAGTGAATGGATTAGATTATCCATTAAGGATCAAAATCTTATATTTTGAATGGGTTACATGGTTGCGGGATATATATATATACACATACACACACATATAATCATGGAAGTCATTATAAGAAGGGGATGCCAATGTATCCACGAAATTAATCAGGGCTTTAAAAAGTCTTGAAGTCCCATTCATTTGTTCAATAGGATGTGCCTTTTTGCAGCAAATTAAAGAGAGCACTGATTGACCCAAGCCTTGCCAATTTGCCATGTTCTAATTAACTGACATGAGTCAAATTCCTATATAAGTGGGCCAGAGAATATGGCTTCGCTAGAACGAACATTAGTTGAACCGAAACACTAGTCTGATGTTCCTCTGTTTCATGTGCAAAAGAAGTAGAACTTCAGGAACCAGGATTTTACCCAAAGAGCATCTATCAGTGCAAATTAGCTCCTTTTTTTTTTTTTTCCATTACTCTGTGGCAAGTAAGTACTCTTTGCTGTTTCTTTAAATGCAGAATGAGTCCCTTTTCCTTACTAATGCATGACAACAATTTTCCCATTTTGTCCCTCCCAACTAGATTGTAGTGAACCCCTGTCATAGTTTGTGATATTTTTGGGTGCAATTCACCTATTAGATTATGTGGAATGACATTCTAAAGTTTCCTTTATTATCATAAAATTTACCACAATTACTATATTTACGGGTAGAAAAATTACACTGCAAAAACAAAGTGCACGAATGCAATTATGTTTGTCCAATAGAGCCCATGTTTATGCACTTGTTCTAGTAGCATATTTTAAAGTGACGTAATCCAAGCAACCTTGTCATGGGTTTCTGTATCAATCTTGGTTGCTGGTGTGTCTTATGCCTTGGTCAATCACAGCTTGTTCTTGTGATTTGTGCAGCCCGAAAAGTACCTTCTCGAGAATCTTGATGTGTACGAATCTGCTGTCGGTGAACCTAACTCGAAAGGAATCCCACGCATAGAACCTTTCCCACCAGCATTCCAGTCAGTTGCTTGCAATCCGATTGTCTTGGATATTGCTTACAGTTCAATTGACTTCCCACCTCTTGAGCACAGGATAAAGAAAGACAAGAAGAGCATCTTTAGCAGGCTGTGGCGTTGAGCCAACTGTTGTTTCAAGGCATGGTTTCAATCATCATTAGATGAGTTTTGTAGCTGAATTCGGATGCCGCTTTTTTTTTTTTTTTTTTTTTGCTTGTCAATGAAAAATTGACAGCGTAATCCACTGTGGCTTTGATTTAGCTTTTAATTGTGAATTATTCTACACCTCCCGCCGTTTTTGTTGTGAATTTTCATATTCAAGTGCCGCTCATGTTACAATATTGAATTGTCTTACCATTCAATAGTGTCAATAATTTGTGGCTGGAGCTCTTCTTCTTTTTTTTTATTTTCTATTTTGACAGCATTTGGACTAGGGATTTCACATGAATCAAAAACTTATTTATCCTACGGCAGTAAAATGATGCACATGCAAAACGAGTCTTTTTCATCGAGCGAAAGATTTCAGTCAGTCCCTTCGGTCGTGCTGGTCATGGTATGGGATTACTGCCCGAAGCGTTTTCCCAGGTTGGGCGACACACCGTAGCTAAACCTGTGGTACCATGACACTGGCGATGGGAGGAGGGTCCAACAATGAGAAGGAATCAAAAACTTAAACAAGAAATGTAGAACTGCAGTAGCACAACACCCTTCGGTTCCCACAAAACTCGAATCACAAAAAATGAGGAAGACAAAAACCTTTTCCTCTTCCTAAAGTACAAGCCGCTAAATTGATAATGATATTAAAAAAAAAAAAAAAATTTGAGATCGGATTTGTTCACACGTAGTCGTCATCATCTTCACTGTCCTCCGTTGCATTTTCCTACCAGAGCCATATGCCGATGTCAATAGAGGTATGATTTTTTAAAAAAAATGGAAGAATAGAACAAAAAATAAGAGAGCAGCGATGAAAATTGGTTTGAAGATTTATAGAAACCATTATTCCACAGTACTTATCCAAAATTAAATTTCCTTGTCAGCTGTTGCAGCACTTACTCATGATGACAAACAAAAGTACATGATATATACAGGATGATATATAAAATGATCCAAACTGAAGCCACTGGAACCACAAATTGACAGTTAACAATCTTTATGAAGAGACCCATGTTTGCACCCATTAGTGCACTGCAAATTAGTTTTAACAATTCAGCTGACTTTCCAGCTCACAAGCCACTGATTGGATGAGCATGAAACTCGGGGATCCTTTCATTTCCCAAGGGCATCTAACCGTATGAATAAGTACCAACTATTTTAGATGTTTGCCAAACTACCATTGCATTTGAGACCCATGTTTGCACTCATTAGTGCATTGTAAATTAGTTTTTACATATCAGCTGACTTTCCAGCTCACATGACACTGATTGGATGAGCATGAAACTCGGGGATCCTTTCATTTCCTAAGGGAATCCAAACAGTAACAAATATTTTTAGATGTTTGCCAAACTACTATTGCATTGTGTAACAGAAATCTTCTTCATGAGTTACTACACTTACATCATTTTCTCCATCTTCGTGCATGTCATCATCATCTTCATCAACTTCAGATATCTCCTGCATTTCCAAGAATATTTTAAGGTTGGCTAATAAACGATACAGCAGCATAGACAAAAAAAGCAAAGTTCACAAGGACAAGCTTACACCAGTGAAATACTTCAAGGGGTTTGGCCATAACTCTTCTTGAATAATGCTAGCAACCTGTCAAGTTTCACATAATGAATGAGCAGAAGTCATTTAAGGTTATAAATTAGGACGCATATAAAGGTGAAAATGTGACAACTGCCAACTTGCATGAAGGGGGATTGTTGTGAAATGATCCTCGATCAATGAAATTCAGGTAAAAATTCCACTTTAGCTTCATCTTCTTTTATCTTCAATCACACTAACATCAAATGACTCAAATCTCCTTCATTGTAAGTATTACAAATCCTAGATCGTACAATAATAGGTTTCCATGGCTTCAGCCCTGGGACCAGCCAATCTCAATTACTTGATTTTTGCTTCAAAATTGAACTAACAAAAATGTTGAGACCCATAAAAAGAAAAGAATGAAAGAATAGGTAAGATTCTTTTAAGTTCATTAACCTCTTTAAATCTGATGATGTTTGGAACATCCATAGCGAGCATCAGATGGATCCAGACATGATGTGCATGTCTAGATCCCAAGGAGGTTCATGCATTAGGTGGATTGCATGCTTGCCTTAAAGAAAATTGATTAAACTACTATATTAAGTAATTACTCGGATAATTATTTAATAACTAATTATTAAAAATGTTTAATCAGTATGTATTACTTATGTACGTTAATGAGTTGAATTTATCTGTAACCTTATATATTATTTACTCCAGTTCTATTTCGTCACATGTTTCTTATATGTTTTTTTTTTTTATCATTCATTAATTTAGCATTTTGAATTTTGTGTTTGATTCTAAATGCATGTCCATATTCATCTATATCTATATATCCTAAAGTTTCATTGATGCGTCTTAATTTTCTTTGCCCTTTTCGTTTATCTATACTTTAGGAAGAAAATTCAGTGATAAAATTAATATTATCTTCAATAGCAGCAATATTATCTATCTTGGGCTGATGATGAATCCCCATTAATATGAAAGCATAAGCATGGCCAGCCATTTTGAGATGATGCCATAGTGCTAAATGCAGTTCCTCCATTACTGGGTGCATTTGTTTCTAGAATTCAGGACTGGAATGGCTATAATGATTGATCTGAGAAAATGAAATGCATGGCAGAAACAAAGTCAAAGATCTTTTCCAAGTGTCAGCAGTCTTAGGAATTGTGATGGAAACCAAGAGCTGAGGCCCTACGACATACCTCATCGCTCATTACTTCTAGAAAATCCACAGTTGGTTCTTCACTGAACCATGTGAAGAAGCTGTAACAAATCAAACAGTGTTATTAGTAAATTTTCATGGAAACCATACCAAATGTTATAAAAATAAATACACCACCAATAAGCACAAACCTGTTCTCAGAAAAAGGTCTTTTATTTCCTCCTTTGTCATTGGTCATGCCAGTTGAAGTACCCTAGAAAGTAGCTGAAATAGATAAGATTTTTTTTGAAGCTACAATCACCCCCCATTTATTAAATTATAAAGCCAACTGCAACCACCCGGTGTGAATCAAATGCCTCAACCAATTGATATTAGCTGTTCACTTAAGACTGCTGACTTCCTGTTGAGCAGTCACTTTGATGATTTCCAATTGCGTGGCTAGAATTATCGGATCAGTTTGATTTCATGACAATGTTGGAAGTCAAGTAGTAAACACGATTCACAAGCTCTGGAATGATAAATATATGCCACGTGAATGATGAATGTAACCTCTATCATTCAGGATATAGTGGAAAAATGAAATAAATGGGTACTCATGATTCATGAGAACTCACCCTCCCATCTTTCCATTTGATATCTGTTCCAGTGAAGTTTGTCTTGCCTTCCTTGTCGACTGATAAAGTTTTGGTGAGCCTTGAATTCTCAAAGTAAGGATTTGAGTGGAAGTTCTACAACAATGACAAATGTCAGGATGTGCAAATAAAACTACTCACTTAGAAAACCATAGCACAAAGCACAAATCCTCCTAACAGCAGCTGCAATGGAATGCATAGGCTCGAAGCTTGCATGCACACTGGAATTGCAGATGCATGCATTTCATCAACAAAGTCCTTGTTGTGTACTTGTATAAACATGAATCCATCAAGTGGGCCACTGATGTGCAAACAATGGACAGCTGAAGAAGATGAATCCACTAACAGCATTCAATGAGCATATTTAACGCCTCATGGTCAAGTAAGTAGAGCCTGTGGCAGGGGCATTCACCCTGGTTGTCCACTTGCTGCAAGATTCCACAGCTAGTTAGAATCTGACTTGTAATCAGGGAAGGAAGAGAGAGGGGCTCACAAATGCAATTGAATACCCTATCTTCGCATCTTCCAAATCATGGACTTCCAAAGACTGCACATGCTTGAAAATCTGTACCCACCCAAGCAAAATGCAACAGCAATTTGAAAG
The DNA here is from genome assembly GCA_030490835.1 of Annona cherimola. Classification (NCBI taxonomy): domain Eukaryota; kingdom Viridiplantae; phylum Streptophyta; class Magnoliopsida; order Magnoliales; family Annonaceae; genus Annona; species Annona cherimola. Next base: position 110,480,134 of record CM059972.1, on the reverse strand, counting down.
GAATCAGATTTTTGAAAGGAAAAAATCAACACAAAAGATTCATAATCCACCACAAAACACGCAAACAAACCTCACGATCTTCATCGGCGATCAAATCAGACAGTGTTGGGTGACTAAGAAACTGAAAAGGCATACAGCCAACAGAAGAATCAGCTGAAAACTTGCAAATCAATAATTCACAATAGGGAAGAGAAGGTCCATAAAATTCACACATAGATAATCGCATTTTTGAATGTCTAAATTAAACACAGTTCAAATTTTTCTAGAAGGAAGAACTACCGTCTCAAGAGACATTGGCATTTTTATCATCTATATATGTGCCATCTGCATGGCAATGGTATGATGATCCAAGATCAGTCGCTGAATCTCGATCATTAACAGATTGGCTTTGGTGAATGCAGAAGTTGGCGATTTGATGATTTGATGCTCATTGTTAATTAGGATGCAACAAGGGAAACACCAGAATTCTCATGATCTGATTTTTAATCACGACCAAACACTGTTGGATATATGATCCCACTGGTCCAATCCATACAAGAAGCCGGTGTTCGGGATCGTGAAAGCACAAAAGATGGCATGCTTCCCACAGTATTAAAATCCGCTCCATGGACTATCATGAAGGTTATTCACGTCTGAAAATTGGGGGATTCCACCTCTCTCTTCTTTCTTTTTCATATTTTTTCATTTTTATCATTTTCAATTTCCACCAAATCAATAATCAACCCAAATGCACAAAACAATTTCGCGGGGATCTATTGAATCACAGAAACAAAACATTAACAAATCCTACTTACATCCAAAACACAGCAGACAAACCATTCAATCCAAAAGCATAAGGGCCAACAATCTACTAACATTGTAACATATACAAACACAAAATGACAGAATTGAAAGATGCTACTCACTGCAGTAAGCCAAAAGTCAGGGATTGTCTCAATGATCTTGTTTCGCCGATCGTAAATAGGTTGGCGAATTCCATTGTACTTCCGTTCTACCTCTAGAACTTCATTGCTTGCCTCCTCATCAAGCTGCATTATAAAACATTTGAAAAGTATCAAGACCAACGCCAAGGCTCAAAATACAGCCGCCAATACATGTGCACGCGCACATGAAGCATCCCTTTCAGCCAGAGTAACAAATGCACCTTTTCGAGCTCGCCTTGGACTTCTTCCAGCTTCGCGAGTAGCTCTTCGTCCACCGCTTGCTGCTCGGCCGCTGCTACGCCTTCATGTTCGGCCTTGTATTTCTTCCCATTGGGTTGTGCCACCATCTTCTCCTGCTCCTCTTCCGCTCGTCGCCGCCACCGCCTAAGCCCTCGCCCCAGCGAGTACGGCAGGCGCGCTATAAGGCACGAACCCTCGCCTATTCTGCCCATACGCGTTTGCCACTGTTTTCCGACATACGCCGTGATACCATCTGCATCCACGTGGAGTAGTTTATACGGCAACTCCACCGGTTTAGAAGTTTTGTATTTTACACCCAATGAACTGTCAAAACTGCCGAGGCATCCTGCCCTCGTGAGAGGATCTAACCGTCCATCTCGCATGGGCGTCACTCCTCAACCGTCGTATAAACCCTAGTTGGAGTGGGTGGGATTTAATGGCGGGAAGATGGGAAGTTGTTTGATCCGGCGAACTGCTTTGTTCTCCTAAGATGCTACAGCTCCGACGGTTCTTTCTCTCACCTTTTTCCCTTTCTCGAAACCAAATCCAGAGAGTGGGTTCTCCGTTGTTCGTCTCGGTTCCCGCCGAATATTTCCAGCCATACCGGTCGGGAACCGGTCGCAAGAGTCTGCGGTCGCAAGAGTCGCGCGCTTTCATGGCTTCCTCCTGCAGAACCGGCGAAGCCAAGAGGCCTGTCACATTGCCGCCCGCCAATGCAGATAAGGTCTCTCTCTCTCTGATTGGAACTGTGAAATTTTCAGTTGAATTTGAACTACCGTTTATCTAGTGGATTACGGGTATTCATTGAGATTGTTTCAATAGGATTTCCAGGTTCCGGTTGCGCCATTGTTGGTTCTCTGTAATTTTCTAAAAACTTACCCGTCTCCAAATCCTCATTTGTTACTGGGCATTCAAAAGTCCATTTTGTTTGTTGAATACCCAAAATTCTTCTGTGTGAACTCGACGTGTTTGGTGCTGGCGTAGAATACTCAAAAAGTGGTCACATGTTCTCCATCCAGCTGGAATTTGGTCACTGGCATCTTACTCGATACATCCGCTATCCTGAATTATCAGTTTGTGGAGACTGTAACATTACTGATGAAATGCACAGAAAAAGAAAGTTGCCATTTTTCTTTCTTCGGACAGTTGTTAATCATATTCTGAACTTTCAGTAGAATCATTTATTTAACAACATCGGATGAGTAGATTAATCCTAGCATCTCCCGTTTTCTATTCTTCATCCTGAAAAATATGTAATTATAGATATTTTATTTGGTTCAAAAGATGAAATAGGCCCTTCAATTTGAATGTACGGAATTTCTAGAGGAATCGATCAAAACCACTATGGAGTAGAGGTCAAATAGTTAGGCATTCAGTTCAACTATGTTATCCAATTGGTCTCAACAAATCAAAGATATTTTATACTGAAATTTAGATGATGATAATAATAATAATAATAATAATAATAATAAAATACCAGTATAAAGAGTGTGAATTGAAATTTTCATCTAGAATATTCTTGTGTATTTTGCGTCTGTAGTTATAATTTACAACTTATATCTCTTTCCTTAGGCTGAATTGATAAGAGGACTTGAAGCTGCAATGGGTTCATCATTCAGTTCAGAGCCCTTCATGCCTACTCCAAAACCTCTCATCATCATCATCAGCGGACCAAGTGGGGCTGGCAAAGATGCTGTTATCAAGGTATTGCCCCCTGATGCAGCCTGCTATTGGCTTTAGGTTTTCAAAAATTTTGAAGTTAGTTGTTGGTTGAAATAATCTAATTCAAGCACTTCAATCGGGGGACATATTGGTCCCCCTCCAAATCTATATGACACATGTATCTTATCTGTAACAGACCATATTGGCCTGTATCAAATTGTTTTTAAAGCCAAACTATATGAAAAAAAAATTTGTGAAATAAAACTATATATTGTTTTTTCTCTTTAACACATACAAATAATGGTCAATTACTCCTTTCTTCCTCTAAAATATCTGATATATGCATGAAATAAAAGAAACGGGGCATTTCCAAGACACCACCTGGTACACCCCTGTATCATGTATCAAACATAGCTGATACCTATTCAATACGAACATATCGTATTGGTATCAGCTGATATTCAAAACCATGCACATTATAGTAAGGCTTCTACTTTAATTGGAAAGTTAATATAATGTAGTAATCATGCATACATGCACATATGTACATACATGCATATATGTACATATGTGCCTATGTTAAGGAGGTTATGTACACATATATATTTATGGGACCATGTAACTTAAAAGAAACTTTTATTAGCATCGTAGCACCCATGACCCACCCCATACTGGTAATGTTAGTGCTTACTTAGCCATTGGTTCTGCAGAGGCTGCGAGAAGTACGAGAAGGAATTCACTTTGTTGTCACAGCAACAAGCCGTGCAAAGAGACCAGGTGAAGTGGATGGGAAAGACTACTACTTTGTTACAAAAGAGCAGTTTCTTTCAATGATTGAAAGAGATGAACTCTTAGAGTACGCTCTTGTTTATGGAGATTATAAAGGAATCCCCAAGCAACAGGTATTTACCTGTCATTATTATTAAATTTTCTGTACTTTCTAAGTGATAACATAGATTATTGAACAGAGGGAGAACACTAGACAAATAATGATAAATAATCCTTATTATGGTCCATGATATGTGATTTTAATTACTGAAATAGATCAAATTTCTGTTCTTAAAACTTCCTTGTGAAGGACTGCTAAGCATTAAGATTCCAAGGCTCACAAACTGTGTAGTGGAAGGGGATATTTGTCTGTATAAAAATCAGAGGATAATCGCCCTCCACCTGACTACTTAACAACATTTTTAGCTCTCTTTTACTTGTACGCAAAGAGGTAAACACTTCTTGTTCATCTTCCCTGTCAAGTTTATCTTTCTTATAGTCAAGCCTATCTTATTCAAATTAATAATCTATTTTGTTTCTCCCATAGCCTCCTTTTAATCTTGCTAATTGCTACACTTTTCTAAGTCTGATGTCACATTTGCCTCCATTTTATATCACCTTTACTTTTACCCAAAGAATTTATTATTCTCGTCAAGGCCAGGCTGTTGGGGGATGGCCTGATACATTATACGTTTAGTGGATTCTATTGATCATTCCTAGGAGAAGAGGAAAAAGAGGAAGTTTGAATACAAAAGAGGGAAGAATGGAGCTGTCTCTCTTTTTTTCAAAGATAATCTCTCTCAAAAAAAAAAAATAATTTCCCTTTAATCAAAGCAGATCCTGATGGCAGCATGATGTGTTTGAAAGTACCTTGCCTTGCTGAGGGGAGAGCGCTGGAAGAATCATGGGGAATTTTTTAGAGTCATCCATTCGTAATTTTGCATATGATTAGCATTATTGGTATATCCCATGATACATCTAGCAATATTAACTTCTTCACTGACAGCAGCGTGAGAAGGAAATATAGCCCCTATCATGTGCATCTTCATGTTTTGTGCAATGATAATATATTTTCCCATATCACTTAATTTTTACGTGACATCGACCACTCAAAATCCTCCCTTGCGCACAAATATTGGTGCATATGCGTAGCCCAAGCTTCTAATTTACAATGTGACATCTGTATTGCTAATATTGGCTAGGTCTCATTTCAATCTCCAGATTCGGGATTTCATGTCCAAGGGGTTTGACATTGTTCTACGAGTGGACATACAAGGGGCAGCCACCCTACGGAGAATCCTTGGGGACTCGGCCATCTTCATCTTCTTGGTTGCTGAGAGTGAGGCAGCCCTTGTGAACCGGCTGGTTGAACGGAAGACAGAAACAACAGAGACCCTTCTTGTGAGGATTGCCACGGCCCGTGAGGAGATGAAGCACATGAGAAATTTTGACTATGTGGTTGTGAATGCCAATGGCAAGCTTGAGAGAGCTGTTCAGCTAATAGATTCAATCATAGATGCAGAGAAAGCTAAAGTCCACCAACCGAGTTTGCAAATATAGCTGCTAACGGTGGGCGCAAAGTATTTTTTAGCCCAATTGTTGCTTAGTTTCCTCCCTGGGGAACTACAGCTTCAAAGACATAAACCTTTGCTGTAGAGATTTGGCATTTTCCTGTGTTGTAAAATCCCCGTTTCTAAGATTGTTGCCGGTAATTCCTTACTACCGCTCTCTTCAGAAGCCTGATTTTGGTTCTACTAATGAATTGTATTCTATAATTTGGCTTGCAGTGTGTTTGTCGGTTCTTCCTTTTAGTTTTTCAGTAGTGCTATGCTTGTGACCCTTGCTTTGGAGATGGATGTGGTAATGTAGGAAATTTCCAATCGATTTTTCTTTTTCATCGATGGCAAAACCAGTTTGCTAGTATTATTAAATTTAGGGATAATTTCTCTTGTACCCATAACAGTTGCACATAATTTCTAATATATCCATAATATTTTGTAAATTCCTTTTATACTTATAACATTTCATCCTAAATTCCTCTCATACCCCATTGAAAAGACGATTTTGCCCATTGAAAATTTTTTAATTGAGATAATTTAACCTCAACATGACTCAATTGACGGTAGTAAATTATTAATACAAGATATTAAATAACTTACAAGTCATATTAAAGTTGATTTATTTTAATTAGAAAAAAATTTAAAAGGATAAAATCGTCTTTGCAATGGGATAAATAACAGTGGTTTTAACGGTGTGGGTATGGGAGAAATTTATGGTAAAATATTATGGGTATAAAAGAAATTTATGAAATATTGTGGGTATATTAAGAATTATGTGTCATTGTTATGGCGTATAAGTGGAATTATCCTTTAAATTTAGCTCTTTCACTTTTTAAACTATCTTCTTTCCCATTTATTTTACCTTTCCCCGAGACATTATAGTTTTTTTTTTTATTACAAATTTATTTGATGTCATTACTTTATCATACTTGCCAAAAATCAGCCAACCTGAATTTTAGCAAACTTAATTTATATAAATAAAGTTAAGGTTTAAGTTTTGCAAATATAGTTAAGATATAAGTGTTAAGGCTAGAGTTGGTGCAAACTCAAGTTTCATGAGACGCAACAAGGGATGCTATCAATAAAGACACCATCGATATACTTTGTTTGAGATTAAAAAATTGTAGATAATGATACTAAAATATCATAATTATATTATGAGTTGTGAATAGTTATATCACAGCTCATGGAAAAGAACGACAAGTGAGATTTTCTGCTATTACATTTTGGAAACGTCTAAGCCCATTTTATTGCAAAACAAGAAGGTTATTATGGAAATAGAGTAAAGATAGGAGAATGATTCATCTTTTCTTTATCTATAAATTTTTTCGCTGAATCTACATTTAAATCATTTATCATATCTGTTCGTATGTATTTATTTATAATTCTCAAAATAGATGTAACTTTTATATGGTATATATATTTTATACATTTTAAGAAAAATCTAATGTACTTCTTATTAGAACAGGGCATGGCGGAGCAATGCCCTCCAACTGGGTTCGAAACCTAGGTCTTTGGCAATCATGCTAGGATTTGAAACCAACCGAGCGGTATAAAATGTAAAGGTTTCTTTTGTATGAGTGTAGACACCCCTACCTTGAGACCAAATAAAGATTCCGTACATATAAAAATAAAGAAAATGCATATATGTGTCAAAATCCAAGCCCAATAACCACCGGAAAAAATTCACCTAAAACAATTGTCAATGGGCTCTAGACCACTAGCCCACACAGAGCAAGTCCAAACAAGGCCAAGAAAACTAGGCCTACTAATCCCCAAATGGGCCTGTCCAGCTTTGACCCACAGGAGCAAATCTCCAGCAGCCCACCGGCAAAATGGGCTCAACCAGCTTCGGCCCACAAAACCAAACTCCATAGCAGCAGCCCACTTGGAGCAAAAGAATTCAACAAGCTTTTACAGAAAACGGGCTCAACCAGTTGCGGCCTAAAGGTCATACGCCCAGCACCTCTATAAATAGAGATGCATTCCAGCAGCAAGCACAGACGGAAGAGGCATCCCAAGAGGAAGAGGAAGGAATGCGACAGCCCTTTCTGCACTCCATCTTCTCTTCTCTTCTCTTCTCTTCCAGCTCTCTCTCTCTCTCTCCCTCCATATCTCTATCTTTTATTTTGATGTTTATTTCCCTTTCCATGTCCATGTAACAGCTTTAGATTAACAGATTTTTGCAATGTCTGTTTAATCTAAAAACCAAAATTCATACTTTGTAAGACCAGTGTTTCTATTTAATGAAAAAGGGGACTGATCTCCCCTTAAAGATTAGTGACGACTCTATTGTGGCTGTGTGTATGTGCTATGATTCATTCCATCCATCACTAACACCTTCATTGTGCTAAGATTGCAGATGAATCCAGCAAGAACGGCCCCTTTCCAGCAATATATGATCCTGTCATCCATGGGTAAATGCCTCCTTTTGACATTCTTTAAAGATCCATTTACTAACAGCTTGTATTGCTTAAGATTGCAAGATTCTAAAGCACTTATTGCTGGCCTAGGCGCTCAAGATCCCTATATCTCAACCACTCTTTCCAAATGTTTTATTTTTGAAAGGTATACTAACCATTCTCCCATTTGATGAAAGTTACAAGTTCAAACTTAGATTTCATAAGGCTAGAAGGTCATCCTAGCTCATCGTAGTGTCCATGATGAGTGCTATAGTGAGGTAAAAAGATGAGAAATCTCTTCTATGAAATAATTTTAAAAAATTGAGTGTGTTGTAATATGATAAAGGATAGTGATTATAACTAAAAGAATACAGATAAAATAATAAGATAATTGTTTGAAAAGTAATTTAAATATAAATGTATTAATAGAAAATTATGGAAGCTAGGGCTAGGCTAGGAGTCTTAATGGATCGAGTTTGATGGATTAGTGCATAATTTTAATCTTAATTTTTTTTAAATTTTTTTTAACTTGATCCATTTAAATAATCGCAATCGTAATCCATTTATGATATATTTAATAGATGGATTTACAGGAACGTGAATTAGCTTAGTTCTTGGACCGTCACATGAAGACAGTCCATGGAGCCTACGCGTTCGATGTTGACACGTGATACCCTCTGCACGGGTGTATTAGCAGGCATCTTGAATAGTGACAATCCAGCTTCCATGGACTATCTACTAGCAATAGTCTGTGAACTATCATAATTCATTTTTGGTTTGCGGGTTGTAATCAAGTCAAAACTTGGCTAATTTAAAATTTTGATAATAAAAAAAGTATATTGAGATGCAAGGGTGAGTTGACTAGTTTTCATGCTCTCTTTGTTCATAAATAATGCAATACGATAATTGTAAATCAATCACAGTCAACACATAGTGCATCAATTTATGCAGTTCAACAATATAACACTATCATATTTCATCATACAATAATTCATCAATCCTGAAACTTAAGTCACCTTATTGAATAGTCACTAATTCAATCACCTTTAATGAGTTGTAAACAAGTTAATGAGTCACTAAACGGGTAACAAGTTATAAACATCCAAACCTAATTTATTTATTTAAGTAGCCGGAAGGATAGACGGATGATAAGTCATTTATTCAAAATCTCCTGCCCTATCTTACTTATAAACAAATTAAAAAGACATGTTCATGAATTGACTCATTCTATTAACACCTCTAGTTAAGGCAATTAAGCGAGGTAAAATGGTTTGGATTCACTAAAAAATGTTTAAGACGAAAAAAAGTAAGAGGTTACGCCGGCATTTATATGCAAGTAATGCAACCCTATTGTATTGAATAGTAGGTAGTGATATAAGGCAATTCTTCATGTTTGTGCACTCCTTTGGTTTTTTAAGTTTCAAGGTTTTTTAATATGAGGGTATATTTGGATACATTTAAAATTTTTTACTTTTCATAACTTTCTTGTTTTTAATCATTTTTTAATATTTTCTTGTTCAACTACTGTTGACACCCCTCCCTCAAAGCATAAAAATATACAACACGTGGAAAAGGTCCAAGCCCAACAATGACAAGCCACTCAAGAGCAATCACCAATGGGCTTAGAACCCATGACCCACTTCAAAGCAAACCGCGGAGGATTCAAGCAAAAACCAAAAAGCTAGGCTTCTAAACAGGCCTGTCCAACTCAGCCCACGAGAGCGAAGCTCCACCAAGCCTCAATGCAGGCTTTTTGAACAAATCGGGTCCGGCCCACAAAGAGCGAAGCTCCTACAGGCCACCTCAACGGGCTCCATAATGCAGCCCACCAAATTAAACTCACCAAACGCAGCAAACGGGCTTAGCCAAGCTCTAGCCCGCCAGATCCAGCCCACCAAGCCTCAGAAGCAGGCTTCTCTACAACTTTGAGCCTCTACAACGGCCCACCCAAAGCAACGGGCTTAGCCAAGCTCTAGCCCACCAAGCTCAAGCCTATGGACCAAGTCTAACCCTTTAAGTAGCCCAAGACCCATGATCCCACCTCAAGCTCAAGCCCATGGACCAAGTCCATGACCCCAAGTGGCCCAAAGCCCACTCCAACACCTATAAAAGGAAGTGCACCCCCTCCTCAGGACACACTTGGAGAGGCATCCCAGAGGGGAGGACGGGAGTCTGTAGCAACATCCCGGCATCCCGGTTTTCCCTCTCTACAAGCTCCAAACTTCTCTTCCACGTCCCCCTTTTCCATTTCTCCCATTCTCTCAAGTTTTTCCTTTTCCCCCTTTCACGCCGTGTAAACCGCCTTGGGTTGGCAGATTTTGCCATATTTGCTTCAATCCTAAGGCCGGAACCCGGACTCTATACGACTAGTGTCTTATTTCATTAAACAGGGGCTGATCTCCCTTTAAAGATCAGTGGCGACTCCGTTTTTTCTTTATTTTTGCGTGCGTGTTGGAGTTAACGCCCCAGCAAGGCGGGTGCACGCGGGTCCACGGATTCCAACATAATACGCTGCCGTTATGCTGCTGGATTTGTGACTTGATTCGTGTACGGAAAGTCCCGTCTTAGCCGTTATGCCGCCGAATCCACGGGAGAATAGCCATATGCCAGATTTATCTAAAAACCATGAATCCTAACACGTTTACCCCCATGTGGATGCAGGAAAACTAAGCCCACGCTGCTGTCTTGGAGACGTTGAAAACCCATTCAATACGATCCAGATTTCCAAGGCGAGGAAAACCATTCCGAGCCCATCGTAGCGCTCGCGGCGGGTGCTACAACTACCTTTTTTTAATCATTTCTATATAATTATCTGTACAATTAATATTTACCCATAAATATAAAATGTTCATATCTTGGAAATTTTTTATGATATTTATTCATTTTTAAATTTCATTAGTCATAAATTCACTTTCAAAAATCATTAAAATTTTAAAGCATATAAGTTCTTAATTGAAATGATTCTTGATATCATAAATAAATACATGTTAATGAAACTAATAAACGGGTTAATTCCAGAAAAAAATAAATGGATTAGTTTTAGAAATAATTTTCAAAATTAAAAATCAAGGTCCATTCACCCACGTTAAATTAGATCACAACTCTTAAATCATTATCCATTGAGCTGTTAAGAAAAATACTCGAAAGTTGGAGGCAGTAGTTAATATGAGTTTGTATAGTGTTAGTTGAGCTCTGTTTCTATCTAACCAGGTTCTGTAGGAGTAAAGTTATATAATCCCTTTGATTTTTAAGATTTTGATCATTGATGGAAAATCTAATTAATTTATTGTATTTAATACCATTTGTTTATCTAGAAGAATAAGTTTCATCTTAATCAAGTATGTTTATAGGCCACATTTGGTGAAAAATATATATTTACGTGTAAATTATGAAAATACTTAGATCAATTTACACATGTATTAGGGTATAATAATATTTTATAGAATTATTTATCTACATAAAAATGATATTTTTAGACTATTTAGATGTTGAAAATATAATTTTAAAATTAATATTTATTATTAAATTATTTTATTATATTGATTTTCAATAGTACCCATGCACGTATTGCTATTAGATAAATAAATTTTTTTTTAAGATACTATAAATGATAGTAAATACAATGAATGGAATTAATTTTCTATTAACTATCAAAATTTTAATTAGGAAAGAGATTACATTGAAAAATAGTTTCATAAAAGCAAGAACGACCGGTGTTAGGATAGGATTGTTATGCTCTTCTGAAGTACACTTTGTTAATGTACAAGATAATAGCCCAATAAAAAAAATTTCACTTACGGCTAGAAAAAATCTATATTGCTCGCTTTATGGCTCAATAAAATTTCTCTCTCACCGAGACCGTACTTGGTAAAAAAAAATAATTGAAAAAAGGACTTGTGATAAGAAAGGAATGCAAGCATTAGTGTTTAATTATTGCTAATTAATTTCCTCATATAATTACTTATATAAAGGCTAATTATTTTGTTTTTATTTACTTCTGTCCAAAAGTCTCTTGAGAATGGAATTATTGGATATTACTATATGGACTTTCATTCTCTGCCAGAGTACTAAAGTTAAATAATCTTGTCCATCAAAATTATTTCAACAAATTGTCTATCAAGAGTAAATACTCCAGATTTATCTCAAAGAAATGGACCGTGATTTTTTTCCTCCAGATTACGAATGTGATTGTCCGGACCCATTTTTTCAAGATTGTGCAACAGCAGAAGTAGCAAAGGAGTCGAATTTTCAATTTCGTTGAAAAGAGAACAACACCGCCTCTGACGGTTGGGAAAAAAGGAAAAAACTCGAGCTGTTTGTTCCAATTCGCATGAAAACAGGAAGAAAATGGATGATGGAGACGAATTTTCCTAATTATCTAGAAGCGGAGAAAGAAAAAAATAAAAATATTAAAAAAGAAAGAAAGAAAAAAGCCGACTAGAGAGAGAGCGCACAAAGGCAGAATTTTTTTTTATTATTATTATTTTTTGGTTCATCTTCTTCATTCGATCTTTGTTTCTCAGCAATCGAGTCTGATCCTATCTGCGATCTTTTCTTCTATCGGCAATTTTAATTTTACTTTTTTTTTCCGGGGAAGAAAACCAGCTGTTTTGTCATCGTTTTCGTATTTTTTACTCCCTTCCATCTGGCTCTCATTATTCTAGGTTTTACGCTGCCCATATGTTGATTGTGGTCCATTGTTTATTGGAAATATTAATACTTCTTAGATTGATTTTGAATTTTCGCGGATCGAGATTGGAAATATATAGTTTCTTTGAGTCGAAGGTCTCCTTAGCAAAGATTGGATGTTTTTTAAAAAAAAAAAAAAAAATTTTTTTTGGAGGTTGATTTGTCTACTTCTGCTTTTACGGACCGAGTCAAGCTCGTCTTCCATTGCAGCTTGGCTCATCTACGCCAGAAAGATTCAATCTTTATTTGGATTTTGGAGTTTCGTTTTTTAAAATGAAAAAAATCCCTGAATTTTGCAGTTTTGCGTCGTTGGAAATTTAATTGATAGGAAGAAAAAGAGATGGGTATTGACATGAAGGCGATTACGATTCATTTGCGAAAATTTATGGTTTGCTCTTTGAGATCGTCTTTCAGATTGAGCTGCAGTCATCCATTTGTAGTGGTCACAGCAATTCTCTCCCTTCTCACTTACAGATTTCTACCATCTGTATTTGCTTTCTTCGTATCCTCATCTCCTGTCGTTGTTTGCACTGCTATTCTTCTTGGGCTTCTTTTAAGTGCCGGGCAGCAGGCCGCAGAAGCAGAGAAGAGAGACAGGAGAATCCCCATCTTGAAAGCAGAGGCTGCTGCCAATCAGCTTATTCTTAAGAAAACTGAGAGCTTGGATGTTCGAACAAATGCCGGAAAGAGAAGAGAGCTGGCCGAGAAGGTGAAGAAGGAAGTGGATCTGAGAGGGGAGGGTGTTTCCTCAGCACCCAGCAGAGACAGGGAAGATTTGGTCGGTGTAAAGAAAGTGCTTGCAGAGAGGGAGTTTGTAGGGAAGAAAGAATTTATCGAAGACGAGCAGGGTGGAATCGCTAATGCCGATTTCATTGATGAGGGGAAGCAAATCGATAAGCCTCCATATGGAATTCCACATGCTCATTTGGCAGATCATGGTGATTCTTCTGATTCAGAAAAAGCCGAAAGTTGTTCACTTGATGCTTCTGTGGTTGAGATGGAACCAAGGATTGATGAGCTTCACCCGCTGTTGTTAGATGATGGAGCTCCTCAGCAGCCTGCTCCTTCACCCAGCACAGCCTCGGGATCAGCTTCTCTGCATTCCTTGAGCCATGAATCCGAAAATGGGAGCGATGAAGCAATAGAAGATTACGAAAACCAGGATAAAGAGGTACAGGAAAATGGAATAGAAGCTGTGGTCAAATGGACAGCAGATGACGAGAAGAATCTAATTCATCTTGGGACTTCAGAGTTAGAAAGGAATCAGAGGTTGGAAAATTTGATTGCTAAGAGAAGCGCCAGCAAGAAAGAAAGGGCTGCTGCTGTGGAAAAGAATCTTATCGACTTGGAAAGCAATGATCCTCTACACGTGAGAAAACCCATCATGGATCAATTTGCTCACTTTCAGGTTCAAGTCCCCCCTCCTGTTTTCACAAGGAGAAACAATCCTTTCGATCTCCCATACAGTACAATCCCAGGGTCGCCGCCGGTCCCAGGATCAGCCCCCTCAGTTCTTTTGCCAAGAAGGAACCCATTTGATCTTCCTTACGATGAGCCCGAACGACAGGACCCAATGGGTTCAAGTTCAAGCAAAGCTCAAGTTGAACCAATCCCATACAAAGACATGTTCTTCAGGAGGATTGAAAGCTTCAATTTACAGGCCTCAGTACCTATGGGAAATAGGCATGGGAGGCCACTACATAGCAACTTGAAGCCTTATTTTGTAGCAGAGCAAGTCGAAGTGAATGAGTATGTCCATCCCCCTCTGCAAAGTCAAGGGAGCGGAGAGAGTGATTCAAAATCGAGCTCTAGCCCTGAATCTGATACCTCTTCTGTGGTTGACCAGGAAGAAGATCGTGAGGTGCTGAATCAAAGAGTTCAGCTGAATTCTCACATGGAACTGGTGAAAAATGAGTTTTCTGAAGATGCAAACTCAATGGAGACCAAGCAATATCGGGGCAATGTTGATGATGTCATGGTGCAGGACATTGGTTCCAAAGCTTCTGATGCCATAAGTGAGATGCATGAAGGGTTCAGCTCCTCTTCATCCATACAATCTGATGAAAAGATTTTTGGGACGATTGCTGGTGAGCATTCTAACCATCACCAGGCAACAGGGCTAGGTGCTTCTGCTGCCTCACTTGGCCCAGTGCATGTAGTCCAGGAGGTCTTGGAAAACATCAGTTATGGCACTGTTAAGGAACCAGTTTTTGACTCCAGCCAATCAGCGGCTGCAAAATCCAGCTTCAACATGTTGTCAACTGCTGCAGCATCTGGTGTTCAAATTCCTCTTTCAGGAGTGTCATCTCCTCTTCCAGTTGATAGAATGATAACACTTGAAGATGAACTTGCAGGGGAAGTGAAACGGATAGCATTGGGTAATAAGGATTGGGTGGCATCACCTAGCTTATCTTTCATGGATCGAGATGAAATTAGATCAAGGGTAATTTCTGAAGTGAGTGAAGCTGCTGTCCTCCGGATTCTTGAGTCTTCAAAGGAGCTCCATTTTGTGCATCCACAAACCAAAGCAGATGGGATGACCAACACTTCAGCACCAGAAAAATCGGTTATTTTTATCAAGGAATCAGCAACAAGGCCTTCTTTTAAAGGTGTTCACCATGATTCCCAGGTACGTGTTTTCCTTGTGCTATTGGGTCCTCATTATTTTGTAAGAAAGTTTCATCACTAACGATGCTATGCAAATTGCAATTGCAAGTGCAATTGCAATTGCCAATTGAAAATTGAAATCGTTTGATTACTCTAATCGCATGACAAGATTGTTGGGCAAAAGAAATTTTCAGCAAAATTGCAATAAATTATGAAAGAATGCCAATTGCAGTGTCAAATTGGAAAATGAAATTGTCAGATTATTCTTATTATATGACAAGATGGTTATCCATGTTGCGCCATGGGATGCTATCATGCTTCTGGCTTTGCTGAACTTTTCAAACAATCAATGTGTACTAGGGTGAACCGCTGAAGGGATGGTAGCCATATTTAGCAAATCTGAAAATTTGGGCAGGGAGCAGCTGATATGAGATTCAATTGAGTCTGGTTATTGCTGCACTCAGTACTAATACCGATGCCCATCAGGGGAAAAAAAAAGGCACCAATACCAATGGTGAATTTTGAAAACAAATTGAGCATCAATATTGTGGATCATATATCAGTTACCATCTGAATTGGCAGTAATAGTAACTAAAATTCAAACGCTTCTCAGATCTGTGGAAACGATTTGAACTTCTTTTTTTTTGGATCTGCTTTTTTCCACAGGGGAAGGCTACTGGTTAAAGCAGCAAATTTGATATAGCAACGAAGGAATTACACAGTCCTCACCTACGTTGGAGATGGAACCTCAAAGTTCAACAGAAAAATCTGCTTCTTAAAGGGTTGATTCAAACATGGATGCTGTCTGAAAGAATTTGGATGGTCTGATGAAGCAAATGAGAACAAACTAATAAAAGAGACTGATGAAGTGTTGCATGCAAATAAAGGCATCATGAAATCTACCCTACTTGATCCATTTGATGAGCAGGCAATCTCAACAGATGAGAGGCAGGTATTGGATGAGTTTCAGTTCTTCAAGTTGGGTTTTATTCTCATTGGGAAAATAAGCATCACTTGGAGCCAACAGCAGAGATTCATTCATATTCCTGAGATCTTGGGGCAAGGTTACATGAAGATACGCAAGTGGATTTGAAACAATCAAAACCAATAACATCTGCATAGGCCTGCTGAAAAAAGTTCAATACCTTCGCAACCATTTATACACACAATCTGCTGCAGAGGCTGAAGCAGTTCAAACAATATCATGTCAGGCTGCAAAATCACATGTATAGAACGAGATGCTGATGAGAGTAAGAAAGCATCAAAGAAACAACCGGCGGTTCAAGCTCTCAAGAAACGAAACCGACTGAGTTTAGCTTAAGGAAGAAGAATTCCCATTGAGCTGTATCTTTGCTATATATTTTTTTAAAATTTAAAAAAAGATTGAAAACCAAGGTCTGATCATTTGGGTTGCTTTCTTGTTCTTCTTGGTTCCTTCTTCCTTCTTTCATACTGCATACAGCTTTTCTTGTCCAGAAAGTATTGTACGTATAATTTTTGTTTTTTTTTTTTCAATGGATGCGAATAGCGTTATCAGGATATAATGGCTCGGTAATGTGGTTTTTCTCAGCATACAGTTAATGCCCCTATTATGGTGTAGGCCCGATTGATGGATTTGCTGCATGTGAGTGTCTACAATGGCCAACTTTTCTGTGCTTATCCTCATTTACCTAGGCCTATCTTTTATAAAGATCATATCTATAAAAAAAATATATATGAGAAAATTAAGCCTCGTGTTATTTTGGCCTAATCTGCCTCTACCATACTTCTTTTGTTTTTTTTATACAATGCCCTCCGATTTCCGGGGTCCAGCCGGGTCGGACCTAATAAGGAGGAAAGCTCTCGTGGCACTTATTTTTTCATTCACAAGACTTGAAGCAAAAGACTTTTTTTTTTTTTTTTGGAAAACTAAGCACTTTATCAGGCTCCTTACCACTCAAGCTAATAGGTGTGTCGTTATTTCTTCTACATTGATTTATGCTGTAAATTAAAATCAGAAATCAAAGTTGTGAACAAGATATTATTGCAGACGTAGAACAAATTATGGTAGATGTAGGAGGGGAAATGCTCTTCTCCTCATTTTCTTACTTCTATGAAAGAAATGAAAGATGATTTGAACGCATTGCATTGCATTCGTCATCATCTGTAAAATTCAACGGTAAAGCCACCTGCCGAACCAAAATATTAAAGATGTAAAAACAAGACAAATCAGACCTGTTCAATTCCTCGCACACGTCAATGCAATGGGTGCAGAGAGAGAGAGACTCATTCTAGAAGTGTTAGCCCGCAGCATGCAGGCCTTCAACTCAATTCTAACTATTGCATCTTATATTTTGGCACTTGGCACCACTGAGTCCTCAAATCTCATTTTCATCACTTAATATATTTATTGGTAAAACTCAAGAATTTCCTTTGCGTATTGCAACACCAAACACTGAAATCTCCATCTTATTCGTCTTGAAACAAATAGAGGTAAAACTATATGGATATATTTGTAAAAAAAAAAATGTTTGTCTTATTTTAATTTGGGACTTCTGTGAACCACTTGCAAGGTGAGAACTCTATTGAATTTTGATGTGATCTTCACGTTACTTAATGAATAAGTGCTACTAAACACGGTGGAAATGTCATCGAAACATATTCGTATTTAGAAATCGGAAAACATTCAACTTTCCGGAACTGTTCCAAGCATCAAGCTTCATTAAACATGACTCTGTCTACTGCGACAAAGATGGCACACCGATGTTGGTAGCGTGAGAAAACGATGTTGGCGCCAATTGGCATTCCCATGCATTGTCTTTGACAACGACCGGCATATATATTATGTATTACATGCCTTATGCTCTCTCTAAACATAAATCAATAAAATACCGTAAACTTGTAATATCGGTACTTTCCATAGCCGTCCATCAGAAGTCTATTCATCCGACCCCACAAACCTCGTGCAATTTTTATCCAATTTTTATTCAATATTTGAATAGACAGTTTCCATATACATGCAATCCCACAAAATAGCCACTGAGGTAACCCCAGTGGTACGAAGACGGCCCGTCAGATGGGCCATCTTCTGTTCGACATTAACCAACAGCAAACAGTGGGTGGTGTTATTTTTCTCCTATTATGTGGGAGCGTTCATAAATTGGAGAAAATACTAGAAAGATTGAAATTATTAGTAAAAAATTTGTAAGACTTGTTGTCAGAAAATTATAAGAATATTTCAAAGTTTGCTTGTAATATTAGTTGAGATGTAATATATGAATACACATAAAAAAAAAGCTTTTTTTCCTCCTTGAATTATAATAGTGATAATAGTGTCTCCGTGCGACGATCATGCCTATTAAGTAGCAGATTATTTTGGTTAGCATACTACCTAATACTTCTCTTATATATTATGGTGAACATCTTCATCATCAGTATAACTTGCTATCCAATACTACATATTGTTATGCACGGATGGTATTAATATTATTTTAATCTGCATTCTTTTTCCCCAATTGGTGTCAAGTATGGGCGTTCTTCCCGTTGATCTAGAATCAAATCTCAATGAGAGCAGCATCTCCCATATGAAAGCTCTCTATCTCAAGTAGGAGCTATAACTCTTGTATAGAGAGCTTTACTCTCTTCTCTAATAATATAAGTTGGCCATAAGAAATTTGTAAGGTGTTACAGGTTTGATTTATAAAATAAGATGAAAAATGAGATATTAGAAATAAGATTATTGATTAATTAATTTTAAAATGGACCTTTTTTGAGTGTCCTAGGTGCGGTGCAATCGAGTCAGACTAATCAAATTTTTTATACACAAAAAATTCAAATCTAACCCATTTATAACTTATATAAAATCTTGACTCTAACTCTAATCCATTTAACATAGATCCCGTTTATAGGTTGCCAGCAGGCTTGTAATAAAATAATTGAATAATAAAAAAAATGCTAAACCATTTAAAATGTAATTTTACATAATTAACAAAGGCTTCCAACTATTTAGAATCATCTAATTGAATTTAAAATATCAACTTTCAGATATTATAAATTAATATATTAATTCAATATTAATAAGTTTGTATAATTTGCAAAATAAACATTAATAAAATATTAATCTTATAAACGTGTTTTGGAAGTTGGAACCTTAAATAAGTTGGATTATTAAGTTTGCGAGTTGGAAAAACTCAACTTATGATCAACTCGTTTATCTACAAATAAATGAATTATACGGTTACGTAAATGACATTATGGGTCGAAAATTTACAGCCCAAAATTTCACTAAAAATTGAGGTGGCTTAGCTGGCTTGATGGTTGACCCTAGAACACCCAAACTAAGCATTAGAAGCGTGTTTTGGTACGCGGAATACTAGGACAGCTGGGTATGGCCACAGCCTCGACAAATCTGCAGCCAACGACGCAAGAAAGCTGAGTATGCAAATAATAATAATCAAGAGTACAATTTTGGTCGTTTCAGTTTTAAAATTCATAGGTCGATTTTCATTCCTACAATAATTAATGAAAATATATGAAAAAATATTTTTATGTTATTTTAAATAATATAAACAATAATCATTTACATTTTAAATTTTACATTTTACAATTAGTTACGTTCTTTATGACAACATTATCTATATTAATAATCACATTAGCGCCATCATTTATTATCACAAATAAAAATATTATACAATTTATAAAAAAATAAATAAAGAAAACAAACCAACATTAATTTATTAGTGAATGGACGAATATAAATTATTATATATATTTATATACATATATTTATAATTACTTATATAGCATAGTACACATGCGAATACTCAGAGTCAGTTTCGGATTCCCAACATGCCCACCTAACCCTTATCCTATTTAGAGATTAGATAATGATTTTTATCCTAGGATAAAATTTTATACCTCACTCTATCTGAGGATTTGATTAATAGATAGTCTTGAGTACTTTACTCATATTCCACTCCTAATAATAATAAAAAAACTTAAATGCAAAATGCAAGCTCAGGAGTTAGGATGAGACGCCAAAAATGTACGAAAATGCGAATTAGCACGAAAAACAATAAATAAATAAATCCGACTCTGCTCATTTGCTGGCTCGTGTATCTACCCCTGCTGCCGTGTTCCAAACGAGTAAAATAGAAAGTTCTTGACCGTTTCGCCTCGTAATCCCTTTCAACCACCAAATGCTCCTCCGTGCTCCGTCTCTTCCAGACCCAGTCCTACAAATCCAGCCAGCCTCACTATCATCCAACCGCTCCACTGCCTCCATTTCCAACTTCTAATTCTACTCTTCTCCAACGAAAAGTTCATTCTCTTCTTTTCTCTTTTATTGTAGCAGTCATTAATGGAAGAGGCGCATTGTAATGCTGTATAAGAAATCACGTTGGCTTCAGCGATAAAAGGAAAGACGTTTTCCCGAGCTAAAACCTCGCCGGCGTATTTAGATTTCCGCAATGTCGGAGCGCGTCCATCCCGCCGCGGACTCTCCTCCCCACGCCGCAGCCACAAAACCTGCGCCGGAAAAACTCCCCCTACTGCAAATAACCTCCCCGCCGGAGAAACCCCTTCGTCCGCCGGGCACCTACGTCATCCAGGTCCCCAAGGACCAGGTCTACCGCGTCCCTCCTCCGGAGAACGTCCACAAGATCAAGAAGCTCAGGAAAGCTCGCCGGAGCCGCTGCTGCCGGTTCGTATGCTACCTCCTTGTATTCGTGGCCGTTCTCGCCCTCGCGCTCGCGGTCGCCTCCGGCATCCTTTACTTCGTTTTCAGACCAAAATCGCCCCAGTATTCCGTCGAGTCGCTCACCGTTCGAGGCTTCAACCTCTCCTCGTCGTCGTCGTCGTCGAGACAGGCGCTGTCGCCGGAGATCAACCTCACCGTGAGAGCGGATAATCCTAACAAGAATATCGGGATCTACTACGTGAGCGGGAGCTCAGCCACCGTCTCGTATGCTGAAGTGGTGCTCTGTAACGGCGTTTTGCCGGAGTTCCACCAGGGGAAGAGGAACGTGACGGTTTTCGCTACGCGGTTGACGGGGCCGGAAATTCTTCTGTCGGGATCGGTGGCGGAGAAGCTAGCGGCGGAGCAGCAGAGCGGCGGAATTCCGCTGGAACTGGACTTGGACGTTCCCGTCCGGCTCAAGGTCGGCGCCGTTAAGACGTGGAGGATTACCGTGAAGGTGGCGTGTGATCTGAGGGTGGATAGGCTAGCGGAAAATTTGAAGATCTTGTCTAATAGTTGTAAGGTAAAGGTGGGCCTATGATGCCTTTTAAACAGCCGCTTGGTTCCGTTATCTTACTCTTAACGTACTTTGATGGGTGTAAACAGATATTAGATTTCCATGTTCTCTGCCGCTGGATTGCTTTTTTTTATGGACCGTTGATTTAGATGCCATCTCATAGCCGACTATATCGCTTATTATCCTCAGCCATCCTATATTATGGCCGCTGTGCGTTTTGTGTGGATTATGGGTAGGAAGCGTGCATTGATAAAGGCTTTAACGCTTTGAAAAAAGAGCGTAATATGCACATTGTATCTAAAACTATTTGTTTAATTTAAATATGAAAATCTTTTATACAATCTACATAAAGAATTTTAAGCATTTAGAGATTATGTAGATTATATTCAAATTTAATTAAAATGATTATTTATGTCGTGCAACTATTCATGGAGGAGAATATCATGCATGACTTAGATCTTTTAAGAAATAATTAAAAAAAAATCTAAGAAGGTGCATGTTGCAAGCTCTTGATAAAATATGAGCTTTGATTTGATGACCGTTTGATAACAAACACTGCTCATATGCATCCGGATGCATTGAGTCAGCGTATATGGCTCATTTTTTTATTTTTAAATTTTTTTTTATAAAACTATTAATATAAATATATTCCACATGTATATTAAAATATTCAAAAAAAAAAAAAAAGGTCACATGCACAGGAGCCCTCTGATAACACATCAGCGTGCAGTGCATGCATATGCACGTAAAGCAGCCATTCATCATATGACCAGCATGATTGTTATGTCCATCAGAAGAACCGCTATTTGTTAATGGCAGAAATCAGTTCGTATCTTGGCCATTAATTCGTTTATGCTCACGACTTGGATTGAATGAGGATATGACATGAAAAAAAAAAAAAATTTGTAATCTGAAAATGAAAATTAAAAGTAAGTTATTATTTTCTTGACATGAGAAAAATATTTTTAAAAATGTAAAATTTTATCATTCTCATTCTGTCATGGTCCCACCCAGGTTATGAAAAGGCTAATGATACAATTACAGTGTAAAACATAGTTACGTTGAAAATAGTCAGTCTTACTGGATGACGTTGTTTTTCTCAATATTTGGGGCGTGTTTGGATTTGCACTGCAGAAGTGTTCAAAAGGCAAACCATCCCTATCCAAACTTGGAAATCCCACAGTGATTTTATGAAAAATCAAAGAAAGCCTTATTAACATAAGAAGCAAGTATGAGTTATAGCATCAAGTAATTAAAAATGTAACTGTCCAAATTAATTGTTTTATAATCGATTTCTACGACGGATTGGAAAAATTGAAAATTAAACAAATAAAATTTTCATGTGGGGCCAATCCAAAAAAAAAAATTCCATTTGGCTCTATGAATAAAAGTTCACTCTCCCAATCGGCTCCGACTTTGCGAGAGAGGGAACTCGTCAATGGAAACTTAGTGGGAACTCTTCCAAAAATTATATTTGTTAGTTGATTTTAGAAATCACATCATTCGTTAAATTTAAAATTTTATTTTGACCATTAATAATAAAATTCATATCAATCAGATGTTAAAGTGATATTAAATAAGCAAAAAATATAAAGAATACATATTTACCACAAAAAATGAAATTACATGATTTTAATAATATTCAAAAACTTTTTTACGCTTATCTAGTTAAAATAAATATATATAATGTTTCAAATTATATAAATTATATTATATGTGTTATTTATATCTAAAATTTTAACTATCGTTGAAATTCTTCCTTTTCATTTTATCAATTAATATGATCTTATTTTTATAATTTTCATTGTCAACAGTTAAATTTATATTTTAAACCAATGTATGTTTTTTTTTGAAAAAAATAAAAATCAAATTTTAATCAAATTTTTTGGAGTTGTTCCCACCATAAGTTCTCATTGGAGAGCTTCTACTAAAGTCTTTCCACGGCTCTGAAGTCTAGAAGCCTTACCCTGACAAATCGACATTAATTAAGTAGCCGATTCTCAATTCATAAGTGGTGGAATTATATGGTATGATAAGGAAAATATATTTTTCAACAACTTTATTTTTTCAACTTTATCCTTATATTTGAATTATTTTTCCATCTAACTAGCATATTTGTTCAAACTTTACTCTTATCATTTCATATTAATTATACAATTTTTAAAATATTTTCTTTCACACTCCTCTCTCATACTATAATTTTCTTCCATTTCACAATCCCAACATGCCGTAATTCATATGGTACGAGGACAGTGTTATTTGAATGATGAGTAATGCTTGTTGTAGAATAAGAGAGGGCGTCATCCTATTTTTTTTAAACTTTTTTAGTTTTCTTATAAACTTGTTAATCAGCTAAAATAATTAAAATACACATAAATTTAAATTTAAAAAATATTTACCCATCTCAAGGATAATAAAACCTGATTTATGAATTATATGCACCCCAATCAGTAAGTTAAAAAAATTAAAAAGTCGTAAATGATTGTTGGGCTAATAAAAAAGTTCCACTAAGCTGAACTTTTTTATTCTTCCCATCATTTCATTTAGAATAAAATATCCAAGATAAAAATGAAACTATAAAATTAATATATTATTATTATTGTTATTATTTCGAGGATGTTTCTATGAAATATTTTTTTCCTTTAGTTTCAACATGTAGATGATTGACGAAAAATTCACTTTATTTATTATATTTAGCATTACTTATATTATTATATAAGCCCTTTTATTTGTCTCATATTATTGTATATGGCATTATCTACAAATATGTAAAATCAACATAATAAAATAATTAAATATTAATTTTTATATAGTATTTTTACAATCTAAACCATGTAAAATATCATTACTATATGAATAAATGATTCTATAAAGTATTACTATATTCAAATACACATGTGAATGTAGCTATCCTAATTTACACATAAATTTACCTATTTTTGAGCAAATGTGACCTATGCACATATTAGATTTGAATTAAACTTGACCTCCTAACTAAACAAATGATGTTAAATACAATGAATGAATTGTATTTTTCATCAAACATCAAAATCTTAAAATTTAAAGAGTTACATGAAACCACTTCTGTATAAGTGGGCCCGTTATTATTTAAGGTTAATGCCATGTATTAAAAAAATTTAATTATTGCATGAATTTTTAATTTTTAATTGAACGTTTATAAATTATTGGATAAATTTTAAAATTTTAATTGAACATTTATACCTTTTAAATATTCTTCGGACATATAACAAATTTCATAAATTATTATTACTTTCTAATTGTTGTTCGGATGGATTAATCTAAGCGTTTCTCATCGATTGATTTTTGATATTACAAAAAAATTATAAAATTTTTGTTAAATAAGATAATAGTTACGGTATTAATTATATTAAATAGGATAATAGTAGTCAAGATATTTTTTCTATTGTTTAAGATACTGGACTTTGAATTATCATCACGACGAAAGGTTGCATAAGTTCACTTCCATAAAGGTAAAACCGAAAAAAATAGCATGAAAGATGGCATGCTAAAGATTTTTTGATATTTGAGATGAGAATATTGCGAAGTGCATCGATTTTAATGATTTCAACTCCAAACTAATTGGATGGAGTGGAATGTGATTTCTCATTTCCAATCTTTTTTAGTTTTTCAAATTTTCATTTCTCAGTATATAATAACTCAACTTTATTCTCAAAATAAATTTTCTTATTTATAATATAATTTATTATTTTCAATATACAACAATTCCTCTACATTCAAATGTTATTTTATAATGATTATGAATAGTATTTAATTTATTGATATAATGCTTTAATTAATGTCTACTTATAATGTCTGAACCATCCTACTTTTTTCTTCTTGTTACCTATATTTTAAGTTATTTCCTTCTATGTTTTTGTCTATTATATTCAGAAGGGTCATCATATGAGGTCGACAACAGTTGGGCTTCAATTGCATCCGGTTGTTTAATATATATATTTTTAATTTTTTTAGATTAAATACAACAAATAAGCATGGCTTTGCGAAAATTTTATTTAATATGACCAATTTTGTTATATATAAAATATATGTGGCTACATTAGATATATATTTTTATTTCATATTATATATCTTTCCACTGTAACTTACTAAAGGACATGGGCTTGATGGAGGGAAGTTCTTCCAAGCATATTGTGAAGGGAAACAATTTTAATATATAGATAATTAATCGTACTTTAAAATATTTTTAATTTTGATGGATATTTATACATTGTGACAACTCATATTACAATGAAACATAATCATAACTCTCATGCAATTGACAAAAATTTTTTGTAACACTTCTCACACGTTACAAATACTTTCGTACAATGGAGGAAATAAAAAATTCTCGCTCAGAGAGACTTGAACTTGTGTTAGGTAGCATCTTGCTTACATGAGTTACCACCACGGTAAGTACCCTGGTGACAAAATTTTTTAATTTTAAAGTGTTTTAAATAGTTCTAAATTTTGAGGTGAAAATTGCTTAGCCTCAATTTCATCTAAATTTGCTCTTGCTGGGCCCCTAATTTTGTTAAAGCAATATTAGTGTGTCATAAACCCTCTAACTTTGTATATTAGTATCTTAAATCCCAAAGTTTATGTATTAGCATATTAAACAGTACGAAGTTTCGGTTTTTGCATTTTAAACCTCCATTCCTAGGAACCCAATCGTATGCACCCTGGTGCATTCAGCCTTAGTGCACCCGGGTGCACTGCACCTATTTTTTTTATTTTTTTTGAAAATTTTTTCATACAATGGTTAATCTAAGTTTATTTAACATATGTATCAATTTTTACTATTTTTGGAGACTTTTAGATATTTTTTTTAGATTTTTAAAAATCAATGGCATTTTCGGTAATTTTAAATTACGGAAAATGCCACTAATTTTTAAAAATCTAAAAAAAATATCTAAAAATCTCCAAAAATAGTAAAAATTGATACATATGTTAAATAAACTTATATTAACAGCTTCATGAAAAAAATTTCAAAAAAAATAAAAAAAATAGGTGCAGTGCACCCGGGTGCACTGAGGCTGAATGCACCCGGGTGCATACGATCTGGCTCCCCATTCCTAACGATGTCAAAAAACATTATTAAACTCATGTGTTATGTTGAAAATACTTTTACATATGTACGAAGAGCAAAACAGTCATGATAGAAAATTAACATCATGTTCTTGAATGTCATTACCTCCTTAGAATAACAAGGCTTCATTGTATAACTAATGTTAATTTTTTATATTTTTAATATTATACATGAATTTAACGGTATTTTTTACGTCATTTTGGGTGAGGATTTAAAATACAAAGATGAAAGTTCGCAAAGTCTAAGTTGCTAATGGGCAAAATGCTAATAAAAAAGTTAGAAAGTATATGAGGCAAATTTTACGCAAGGTCAACGCAATTTCTAGCGTGCTGATCGTCAAGACATACAACAAAGCAGTTATTACTCCTGTAAGTATGAAAATACGAATCGAATAATCTTTTTTTTTTTTTGGGCATCCTTATCTTACAAAATATGTATCAGCAAGTAAGATGATGGACCCATGGATTTATTCAATACAACGGGAACCCAATCCAGTGCACCCGGGTGCATTCAGCCTCAATGCACCCGGGTGCACTGCACCTATTTTTTTTTATTTTTTTTTGAAAATATTTTCATGGAGCTGTTAATATATTTTTATTTAACATACGTATCAATTTTTACTATTTTTGAAGATTTTTAAATTTTTTTTTAGATTTTTTAAAATCAGTGGCATTTTTCGTAATTTTAAATTACCGAAAATGCCACTGATTTTAAAAATCTAAAAGAAATATCTAAAAGTCTCCAAAAATAGTAAAAATTGATACATATGTTAAATAAACCTAGATTAACCATTGTATAAAAAAAATTTCAAAAAATTTCAAAAAAAAATAGGTTCAGTGCACCCGGGTGCATTGAGGCTGAATGCACCCGGGTGCACTGGATTGGGTCGCGCGTCTTCGCAAGGGCAACCCTTACCCTTTCCGCAGTGTTCCTCTCAGCTTCCTGCGTTTCCTGCACGAGCGGATCTATAATAACAAGAGTGAAATAGATCCGCAGCGTAGCGCACCGCGGTTTTTCTGCAACGTTTTGTTTCTTCAATCGAAGGTAAGAAGATTTAAGAGGTTGATATATGAATTATACATATTTGTTTATTAAAAAAAAGGCAAAAAATGAAAAGAAAAATGAAATAACGTGAAGATGCGTTGGTTACTTAGCTTCGCCTCGTATCATGATTTTTCTTATCGCTGTAAGGAGGCATCAGCGTCGTATTGTAATTCCACCATATACGTGGGGAACCGAGCGCAATCCAACGAAAATTATGGAAAAAAGCAATAATTTTAAGGAAGACCTTAAAATTATGGCCACGGTTTGATTGTAGGACTAGTTTCTGTATTAATTTCTCTTTTTCTTTCTACGCTTCCAGTGAATTAGGGTTTAGGATGATATCTAATCATTAGTACTTGGCCCCAGGTTTTTGTTACGATTTCAGGTTTTTTTTTTTTTTAACGAAAGTTTCGCTTTCAGCTTTGGTTTTAGATAGTTGTATCGACTCCAGTTTCCACTTTTGATTTATTTCCCAACTCTCGCTACCTCTATCTCTGCTGTTATTTCGGTTTTTCGATTGAAGGATTAAAGTTTTTGTGACTGATCATCATAGAATTCAAACTGCGGCTCGTCTACTTAGCAATCTTCACCCTCCAAAATGTGGGTTGGATGGAACAGGGTCTGAAAAATGATACTGATTTTCAGATTCTTATGTGTTCGATTTTATCTGGGTTATATCAGCTGATTGTATAGCGTTGACTCTTATTTGGTTTTGGCGTTGATTCTCTAGAGCACAAACATATATCTTAATACGCTTGTATATGCATGTTAACCTCTGTCATGGGAAAAATGTTTTGTATATTGTATTTTGTTGAAAATGCTAATTAACCAATCCTTCTTATATGTGAGATTCATAAAATGCAGGTATTGTACTTGTCGTCTTTCTTTTGGTTGCTGTGTTCGTTCTTCTAATATTTTGAGTCTTGAGTTATTCTCTTCCCTTTTTGTGGTGAACTTGGATCTCTTAACTTCAAATCTTAGAGGGGTCTCTTCCTATTCGATTCAGAAATCCGACCCTGCTGATGTTGTTTCTGTTACCAGAAATGACTAGCTTCACGCCCACTTGAAGTCATCATTATGGAATATGCATAGCAATGAATCCACAATTTTCTTGGAGAATTCTTTTGGCACACTGTGGGTGTGTTTGGGAATGGATAAAACTTTTGGTGAAAAATTTTTGAGAATAAAAGTTGTCAAATGATGTGATATGATATGGGTAATGATGAGGAGTAAAAAGGATAAAGTTTAAATAGATAGGTTAATTGTATGGGTAATTGTGTAGAAATGATTGAAAAATAGGGTAGTTGTATAGGAAAATGTGAAAAAATAATTAAAAATATGGTAGTTGTGGAAAGTGAAAAATTTTAGATTGAAAAGTTTTAACTTGACATTTTATCTCCATTGCCAAACACACCCTGTGTTTCCTATAAATTGGCTCACCCTCTAAAAATTCGGTGACGATAAATTAAAAAATTGGTGTGTTTGGGAAGTAGTAACACTTTTGGATGAAAAGTTTTTTATATAAAAATTTTTAAATTGAAAGAAAATGATATGCTATGACAAGGGTAATGATGAGAAGTAAAAAAAATAAAGTTAAAATAGATAGGTTAATTATATGGGTAGTTGTGTAGAAACGATTGAAAAGTAGAGTAGTTGTATAGGAAGATATGAAGAAATGTTTAAGAAATAGGATAGTTACGGAGAGAAAAGTTTTATCTTGATATTTTTTGCACATTGCCAAATATACCCAAAATGAAAAGAAAGAAAGCATTGATAGTAAGTACAAAGGTTGTTTTTGTGGTTTTGATGCCATCTTTCTTGCTTCAAGTTCAGCTCCTCATGGTCCTTCTGTTTCTTTAACCAAGTGGAAACTAACTATAAGGATCATTGAAATTATTATCACCTCTAACTTGGGTTCATGGATGCACTGCTCATATTGTAGTTTTTTTTTTTTCCTTCTTATATCTTTGGGCTGAGAAAATATTTCACAGATGATATTCATGAGTTTCTTACTTCCTTTAGGATCTAAATTTGTTGGGTTTTGGGGCATTCAAATTATAGTATGATTCTGTTCCCTAGAGATTCGTAGCCATTATATTCTTTGCCTTTTTGTTATTCAGATGAATCAGAATATCTCAGAAAGGTTTTTATTCTGTTGGAGATTCACTTGGTTATGAAGAAGTATAAACTAAAAATAAAGTTAACAGCATCAAAATCAGATACTTCAGCATTTGATGTTTTCCAGAAAGGTAGTACTGGTCAATCATTTTCAGAAGCTACAGAGATTGAAGCAAATTCATCGGCTGCAGAGGTAGAAGCGAATTCATCTCCAGAAGAAGGCTTCCTTCCTGTGGCAAGTGTCACCATGAAACGCAAACGTGGCCACAAAACAGGTCATAAGAAAGGGAAAAAGAAATTGCAGTTAGTGGAGGATTCCGACATAAATATTGATGATACAAATGCAGAAGATGATTCGGGCTTGGATGACGCTGATGATAGCCAGTTGAATTCAGTGACGGGGACTGAAATGCCCTCCCCTGAAGCTGAGAAACCTGTGACACACATGCCTAATGACATGGATGGGCAGAATGATAGGCCAGTTGGACGCGTCAAAGTTAAGCTTAGGTCAAGGCTGTTAGAATCACAACATGCAAATGAGCCAACACCAAGTGACACAGATAAAAGTGATCAGCAGATCATGTCCGAGACACATGGAGAAATGTCTGAAAAGGAAGATGGTGCCTACTCACGTCCTGAAACACCAGCAACTGTTATGTCAAGCACAACCAAGAAAGCAGGAAGCATAAAAATAAAAACTTCAAGAGGTTTAAGCTCTTCAGGTGCTGTTATGCCTCATAAAAATGTCAATAAACCAATGAGTCCAGCAGAGACACAGGAGGAAAGAAATGTCGTGTTAGAAAATGAGAAAAATGTGGACTCATCATTGTCTAGGGAATCAGACCAAAACGTAACAGAGATAGCACATCAAGATCCTAGATACAATGAGAAGGAACTTGTAGCCGCCCTTGGAGTAAGTTGATAAAATAGGTCATAGTTCTATTTAACAAGAAAGTGAATATATCTGGATCTTTCTTGATTCATTTATGAAAATTTATCTTTTGCTTTCTAGGTTATTAAGGAAGTGATGAAAATGGATGCAGCTGAGCCCTTCAATGCTCCAGTTAATCCTGTTGCTCTGGGAATACCTGTGAGTATGTGTTGCTTTGCCATTGAAAAGTATGCCTTATTAAAGTGCTTCATATGCAAGCCACGAGTCTTTAAATGTTGTGTGGTGTATGTTGCAAGCCATGAGTCTTTAAATGTTGTATGGTGTGTGTCTGCCTTTGTTCATCAAAAGGTTATTGTGATGTTTGTAGGCATGCTACGGTTTTGCAAGTAAGCCGCAGACGCCCAGGTTCATCATGCCGTGTGCTAAAATACCTAATAGAGTATGCTGGAATAAATGTACTCTTTCTCCTCCTTTGGCTATAAAAATGGCTTATTATGAGTACAATATTCACTTTGGTGATAAAAAAAGCTTCTTTTAAGTAAAATGTCCATGTTTCTCTTTTAGTATGCTCACCACATGAGCCATCATCATCGTTAGCCATTTCCCACATGAGTCACGAGTATACAAATAATCATCAGGCTGCCAGGTCCATTTCCTGTACCCAACTAATTTGATTGAGTGACGCAAATGTATCACTTCTCCGCTGTAGTGTCATTTAGATCACCATGTTGATTTCAAGGTCTCACTGGACTGGTATTTAGTAATTAGTATGCAATTTTTAGGCATTTTTCCTTACAACTCACAGCTGAAGTGGCTGAAATTGTTTGTTATTCTTTCATGACATCAAGAATTGTGACATTGTGCTTCTTCCTCTTCTCATTGTAGTCAATATCAAGCTTTGTAATCTAATGGCATCCTTGAAAAGTTCATCTCCCCTCCCCAACCATGGATTGGAGGGGGCCTCATGTATTGTGTAAACACTTGAAGGTTAACATTTTCAATTAAGGGAGTTTTTCCCTCTTCTTCAGTTTACTCAGCTTATAGTCATACCAAGTTTAAATGTTATAGAATGATGTTAAATCAAGCATGGGTTAAATTTGAAATGAACCTGGGATTTAGCCAAACATGATGTTGTCCAAGGTGTTAATGCTGATTTTGGATGCATTTTTCAAAGTGAGACAGCCGACGAAATTTCCTGTAATCTGATGCAATATTTATTGTCTGTGTAGTGTTGGGGCATTTATTACTATTAGAAGTAAAACAATACTCATGACTAGTTAAATGATACAATGCAAAATCTTTGTCATGTTAAATTGTTTGTCTCATTTGATTGATTGAATTTTGTAAATTTTTTTCTGGACCAGGACTATTTTGATATCATAGACACCCCTATGGATTTTGGTACGATAAGCCACTATCTTGAAAATGGTCTCAAGTATATGAACTCAGAAGATGTATTTAAAGACGTGCAGTTCATTTGGAAGAATTGCTATAGATACAATAGTAAGGGAAACTATATACTGGATCTTATGAAACGTGTCAAGAAGCACTTTAGAAAGTGTTGGATGGCAGCTGGATTATATTTTGAACAACAGCAGAAGAAAATGGATGGTGAGAATTTCCTGGTGATGAGAATTGCTCATTGTTTTTTTTTTTTTTTCTTTCTTTTCTTTTCTTTTTCTTTATATACTTGGTGCAGCATCGATTTTAAGTGTCAATTTCTAAGAAAGTCAGGTTTCAGAATTCAATAGAACCGTTGGTTGTCAAATAGTTTGTCTCAAGATTCTGTAACAACCCCCATATGTGACATCATTCATTCTTTGCTGCCAAATAGATTTATGTGGGCATCATGCAATGGCTTTCTTATTGCTCTTGAGATAATATGCATCCTGCCAAAGCATTATAGCTCAGTGTGCTATGATGAAGATGATTTAATAAAATGTGATTTGGAAATGCAGATGCTGTTTTAGATCAAAATTCAGCAGGTGTAACACATGAAGATGATCATGGAAAGGATAAATCTCTTCAAGAAATTAGTGAAAGAAAGACAATTACAATGATGCCCAAGAAAGAAAAGTTCCCGAGTCCAATTGTGTATCGAAGGGTAAATGGTATGGAGAGACCTACTACTTTTTTGAATTAATTGAAAAGAATATGATTTTTAGGCTATACGTGGCTTTGCTTGTGTTACGCAAAAGCAAACTACTGGGGTAGCTGGAGCTTTTTTAATTTCTCCTTGACTTTGATTGCTTTGTCCTTGCTTTATAAGAAGCTGAATTTTCCTAGAATTTATTTTTCCTTATATTGTTAGCTGGGTAAGCATGTGCTGGAATCCTCCTTTTTTTTCTAATTTAACAGAAACCACACTTCAGAACTAAATAACTACAGTTTTGAGCTTTTAAAATGAAAACATGATCAAATCTCTTTTCTATTGTTTCTTAATGGGAGGGATACTATTCACAGCCAGTATTTTCAGCCAAAAATTTTTCTAGAAAAGCTGATCATGGGGAGCCCACTTTTTTATTGTTCTACTTTAAAGAATTTATTTTTAATATTTTGCAAACCAATTAAGGTTGTGTTTGCCAATTGGGAGAAGACGGAAAAAATGCACTATTGGAAAAGTGGAGGAAAAGAAGGAGAATGATGTGATCTAATAGGAAGTAATGATTGAAATTTTAATTGAACTGTTAGAATATTAGAATTTTATCAGTAATTTTTTTAAATTCCGAGCTTGATACACTGATCTTTTTGTTGATTATGACATTCTCAGTTTGCTTGGAATCAAGTTATACCTTTTGGCCTTTTCTCCAAATTCAAGAGTTTTCAAAATAGTGTGTTTGGGAAGTGATGAAACTTTTGAAAAGAAGTTTTCAGTGTAAATTTTTTTAAAATAAGAGAAAATGATGTGATATGGTAAGGGTAATGATAAGGAGTAGAAAGAATAAAATTAAAATAGATTGGTTAGTTATATGAATAATTGTGTAAAAATAATTAAAAAGTAGGGTAGTTGTATAGGAAAATGTAAAAAATGATTAAAAAATAGAGTGGTTATGAAGAGTGAAAAAGTTTTGATGGTAAACAAATGCACTTTGTAAAAATCTGTATTAGATGCTATCAAAAGTTCCATATTTCTCCCAAAACAGATTTGAACCTTTATTATCTGTTCACTAACCTTGAAAATTTGTTGATAATTTTGCATCTAAATCATCTAGATAATAGTCTCAATTTGCTTATGAAAAATAGGTAAAATCATTCAGTTTTTAATCATTTAGTTGAGAAGTGTAGAAAAAAGAAAAAGCCTACAAATGATTTTAATTAATTTATAATAAGAATGTGATAGTTTCAAAAAATTAATATGGAAGGTGTTGGAAAAGAAAAGAATTTAACAATATATATATTTATATTATTAGAGATATATATGAAGAGACTATAACAAAGGTGAGGATCATGAGTGCATATATGAGGAATTTTCTAATGGCAATAGGTTTGCATCAAAGCTCAGTCTTAAGTCTTTATTTTTGCACTTTAGTTATAGATGAACTCGCTAGGCATTTATAAGAAGAAGTGCTTTGGTGTATATTATTTGCAGATGATATCGTCCTAATGGATGAAACAGGACTAAACTTGAAACTAAATCAATGCGAAAATGCTCTAGAATTTGCTGGTTTTAGTGTTAGTTGGACAAAAAAAATATATAAAATGCAACTTCAATAATAGCAAACACCTAAATGATGAACTAACTAAGTCAGACCAACTCGTATCAAGGACTACTCACTTCCGGTATTTATGAGCAAAAGTTCAAGAAAATGTGGAAATGTATAAAGACATAAATAGAATTCAAGTATGATTAAAGAAATGACGAAATGCTTCAGAAATTTTATGTGGCAATCAAGTTCCAATTATTAAAAAGGAAATTTATAACACAGAGATTAAACCATGTCATACAAGGTGGAATTTTGGACAATTGAAGAACAACATATGCATAAAATGAGTATAACAGAAATGAGGATGTTAAGATGGATTGGTGGTAAATAGAAATGAAGTAATTTGATAATCTTCAGGTGAAATCAATAGATAACAAAATGAGGGTAAACAAACTAAGGTGGTTTGATCATGTTAAACGGAGACCTAAAATGGCACCAGTTAGGAAAGTTGAGTTTATTCAAATAAAAAACATTGGAGAATGAGAGGAAGACCCAAAAAAAGGGATAGAAGCAATTAAACAGGATACGAAAACATTAGAGAATACTAAGGATATAGTTTATGAACATAAAAAAGTGGCATTGTAGATTCCATGCAAACAACCCCACATAGGTGGGAAGCAGCTTATGATGATGATGAACGCAAATCGAATTTTCTCAAAAAGTCAGATGCTTGGCTTTGCACATCACTGAAAATTTTGCCAATGATTCAAACTTTGGGAGATTAATCTTGTTATCTAGAGTCTTTCTGCTCATAATGCTTTGTTACCTGAATTTTGCTGCTTCTGCCATGCGATACTTGTTACATGGACTTAGGGGTTACCACAGGTTGCAGTCACCTTTTTCCACTTTTTATGAAAGCTATTTCCAGATCTCAAATGTGTCCCTTTGTTGAGAAAACAACCTTGGGAGGTATTCAATTCTCAGACTCCAGATGATGGGACTAGTTTAGTGTTTAATGACCCATGCAGCTTCTGATTGTTGAAATGCGGACATCTAGCCGGTACTGTCAGCACTGATGAAGAGATTTCATGGGATTTATTGAAACCAATTCAGAATAAGATAAAAGTTGCTCTTGGATGGAGAACCACCTTCTTCATGGGCGTCCCAACTCACATTTGGCTTTATTTGCAGTTGCCAAAGGGATTTTCGTAGTTTCATCAAAAAAAGTCCAATGCCTAGGGCTTGGTCCCCTTCAAAAAGCCCCATGCGACCAGCTACTAGGTCCTGCATGTTCATGGACTGATAAGTGGATTTGAAATATGTGCCATTGAAGCATAGGTTCTTGATATGTAGGCATCAAGAAAGTTTATGTTGTGGATTCCAATTAAACTGTCTACGAATGAAGCTCTTTTGCTAAAATTAACCTTCTTTTTTTATGTGTCTCGAACAAGCTATCCATAAATTGTAGCATACCAGTGGATATATTAATTTTTTATATTCATAAAAATGGCTAAAAATCTGATCAGTCATCAAGGATCTTCTTTTCTAGTCTACACTCAAAATTTTCATTTTTAATATAATGTATTTTGAATAATTCGCATGGCTTGTATATCTTTTTTTTTTATTATTTAAGTATTTTTGCTCGTGCCACCATATTATCGAATTAGCATTTCTCAAATTTTTTTCTTCATCAACAATTAAACTACATGTCCAAGTTTGGTTGTTTAATTGCAATGTAACTGCATTCAGGGGCTGTTTGGTAACCCATAAAACTTCTTAAACTAAAACTTTTTTATCTAAAATTTTTCATTCTCCACAATTACCCTATTTTTTAATTATTTTTTCACTTCTTCGTATACAACTACCCTATTTTTCAGTCATTTCTATACAACTATCAATATATTGAACTTATCTATTTTAACTTTATTTTTTTTACTCCTCATCATTACCCATATTATATCACATCATTTTCTCACATTTCAAAAACTTTTACACAACTTTTCATCAAAAGTTTTATTACTTCCCAAACACTCTTTTTTTTTTTCTTTAGCTGATTATATTGTTTTTCTATCAGGAAGTGGAAGCAATCAAGCTGAGGATTTTGCACCGTCTAGCATTGGAAAAGTTAAAGCATACAAAAAGGGCGGCTCGTCAAAGCATAAGACACGTAAGAAAATAGGGTACGTATCCCTTCCACTTTTGGTTTAAGTTTTCCTTTTTTGGCAGAACCGCTAAGAAGAATTATTTCTTTTAAATTGAGAAGAATAATTCAGGCTCTTATTTAAACACAAAACCAAATATAATCTGATGGTCAAACTTTTCCAATTGATTTGTCATTTCTAGTTTATGGTATATAGATTGCCACTTTTGATGAATAGGATTTTGGCAAACAGGTTTTTTGGTTTGAGAGTTGTTCTTGAGACAAACTACCATCCTCGAAATCATATTAGCCCCCCCAAAAAAAAAAATTGAGAAACAAAAAAGAAAAACAAAAAAACAATGAGAAAAGAACAGGTAAGCTTTCTTTAAAGATACATCCATAATTACGGTTGCTACCTAGGTTGCTTCTGTAAGCATCATCAGTTTTTTCATCTGTCTTTTCATGGTTTGAGCAGAAGAATTTCCCTTCATACTGCAACTGAGCCTGCATTTTGCATGCAGAATCAACCACCACAAGAGTGGCTGTTTATGTGCAGTTTGCATCCTGATGCGGCGTAGGCGAGAACGTGAGGAAAATGATCGAATGCAAAGGAGAATGAGTGACAGTAATTTGGGTCAAGATTCGAAGCAAGAGGAGGTTGACAAACTTCAGTCTCATTTTGGTTTATTATTGAAGCAAGGAACAAGAAAGAGAAAATTCATTAAAATCAGATTGGGCATGCACGTGATGAGATGGGGGGAAATGTATATTTCCTTCGCTCAAGTTTCTGATCAATCATGTCCCTGGAACTTATGTTTCAGTGATCCAGATTGTCAATCTAATTGTTAACAGTTTCACTTTGACCATAAGCTGGAGATACCCTTGAAGAATTCTGTTAATGCGTTGCAGAAGGAAGTTCTAAAATATATTTCAGCCAGATACCTTTTTTTAAATATATATATATGAACAGCGCCAAACATGGATTGCCTTGGTATTCAATCTGGAGAATTGCGGATAGCACTAGCAAGTTGATGGTTGGATACGTTGTATTAACCAGCAGTCACCATAGGCTACATTTGGAAAGATAGAAAAGCCAAAAAAAAAAAAAAGTGGACATTATCCATCTCTATGAGATTAGTATCACTATCAGGAAGTGCATCACAACCTTGTAGGTTTGCTAATTTTCCGAAATCTGTGTTTCATATGATGAAGAATTTTTTTTTTTTTTTCGACTTCTGCATTCCATTTAGTTTTTCTTCAATCTCAAGGATCAATGTCAGAGCATGTTCATCTGTTGGAAGTAAAGCTTCTTCTGTTTGCTTGTTTCCGCAGGAGAACTCCCCGTTGGATAACACTGTGAGTGAAGATGATGTAATGACCTTGGACAATTCGCCAGATTTCGATGCAGATGACATGGAAGAACAGGTGGATGATGTCAAATTGGAGATTCCCGAAGCTGAGAATTGCCTACAAAATGATAAACAGGAGATGAGCGAAGATGAGACCGGCGTTCCAACCAGGGGTAATAGTGGATCCACTGAGAAGGCTCTGCCAAGCAACGGAACTGGGGAAGAAATCAATGGACAATCTCAGGCAAATGAAGTGGAGTCCTCTAGCCACACCACCATCCCAGATGAACAGAAAGATGAGGGTTCAATGCGGCAGAAGGAAGAAGCTGTGGTTAACCATGAAGAGGATGCAGAGCAGAAGCAGGGGGTATGTTTTGTCCATGACCTTTCTTTGACCCGTTTCTGGCATTTATTCTTAAGCATTTTAAGCATCATGCCACGGGTGTAGCATGTAAAAATTTTCCACGGGTGAATTTTCTTACAAAGGGTATTTCATTGTTCCCCAGGAATTAAGAAAGAGGCAGAAGATGGCCAAGCTTCGGGACGATCCTCTCCTCCAGGAGAACCCATTGATTTTACGGATGGCACGGACACTCTTCCCTGGAGATACAAAATCTGTGTGGAGGGGGCCTCATTCCCTCATCAGCCGGCCTTTTTCCAAGAGAGCTAACCCAATTCATGCTGCGGTGTCAACGTTCATGAAATAACTTCATCTATAGACCCACTGTTACCTGGATTTTTAATTACAAGAGTGAGGCCCTGTCATTTTTCGGAAATAGTGTGTACGTAATCTTGCTTATGGCCCCCATTTTATTGTAATGGGCTCCCATGGCTTCCATTGTAAACGACTGATGAGTTTTCGTGTTCCTGTATATAGAAATGCTAAAGTCCCGATCTTGTTGGAAATTGGAATGGACCGGGATTTTCGGTGATCCAATTAAATTCATTGCCTATGGCCTGCATTAAGCGAGGATTAAGACCACTCATTTGTGCGGAAGTAGAATGATGGATATCAGCCTCCACAGATGAAAAACGCGTCTGCTTACCGAGAAGCTTGAAAATCATTATTATTATAATAATAAAACTTCGTTAGTGTTAGCGCAACTTATCCGCACTTGCAGTGTGGGCTAAAATCTCCCATGCGAAGGTTGTATGGTCGCCACTGGGAAAGTGCGAGCGTACGTAAGGAGTACACGAACACTATAATAAAGTATTGTATTTCGAGGCCATTGATGATAGAATTTCTATATTTTATAATATAATATCAGGAGTTTTAAGAGGAGAATATTTTACGGAGAAAGTACTGACAATGGTTCTAATCGTCGGACCATCCTTCTGGTCTTTCATTTCCTTTATCGAAAACATGTATGGCTGTCCTACTCCTGCCCTACCAAAACGCACTGAGATATGTCATACGCTTTCCGAGCTTACTAGAGTCCCAGCTTCGGAGGTGTGAGAGAGCGCAGCACCACGATGTGCGCCAGGCGGAGTCTGGCACTTCATAAACACGCGTTAGTCCATACTGACATCTGACGCCATAAATATCATGCGCAACTAGCATTCCTCAAAGGGTTATGAGAAAAAGAGGGAAAGCATTCCTCAAAGGAGTACGAAGAAAAGAGGGAAAGCTCTAGATATATCTCCAGATTGGGCGTCACTAAAGGAACCAAAATTCCAAAAATGTTCAAAATCATGGTCGGAACGATCCACAGGAATCAATCACAATTGCCATTTGCGGTGGTCTCCATCTAACGGATGGTCTCATCGCAGATGCAAGTAAAGATTACATGACTGACTCGCGAGCATGAACCGCAACTGCTGCTTCTGGCGCGCAGAGTATCGATCAAAATAGAGCTCCTTTTAGATAACTATTGACGGCGTTGCATTTAAAGGATGGTGGCCAGCTTGGATGCAACAAGCCAAGCGAAGCCAAATAAAAGAAAAACGAAGTGGGACTTTCCGCTTCCAACACCTACTACTGAAAAGCTCACACTTCCCACCGATTCTAAAGAATGGGTGGATGCCACTCTTACTGTGGGATAGGAACCTGATGGAGAACGAGATAATTCATCTATCTCATGGATGTATGGCTAGGATCTTACGTGGCATCTCGCATGTGCGACTCGTCATTTCGCGCCAGTCCAAATATTCGTCCCCGTCCCTTTGCTGCGATATATGACAGTGATGATGATGAGAGAATGAGCTCAGGTTACTGCGGGAATACCTTTATTACGGCATTTGAGACTTAAGAGCGAGAAGGAAGCGTTTGGAATTGGAGCATTGCTGAGAGAATGGAGGTGGACGAAGGTGGGCATAAAAGCAGCACCGCGAAACTGGAGGACGACGACGACGACGGGCGTCTCAGAACAGGTAGGCGCTAGCCTCTACTACTTTTCGTCCTCTCTCTTTTTCCGTCGGCTGACAACGCGAGAGAGCCGCTCATCATATGATTCTCGATGATCGATGGCCCATAAATCTTTCAGCTCGATCCAATGGTTTGGCCCACTTGCGTGAGCAATCCCAGCCATGCATGCCACTTATATGTTTTAAAACAAACGGCTTTGGATCTGATCGCATCGATTCCTCAGGAACTGTTTGGACGGCGACGGCGCACGCGGTCACTGCCGTCATTGGGTCGGGCGTTCTGGCATTGCCATGGAGTGTGGCCCAGATGGGCTGGGTTTTGGGCCCACTGGCGCTGTCTGTCTTCGCCTACGTGACCTACTACACCGCCAATCTTCTTTCGGACTGCTACAGGTCGCCTGACCCTGTCAAAGGGAGAAGAAACCCCACATACATGAAGGTTGTGAAAGCATGCCTAGGTAATTAATCTTCTACTCTTTGCCGTTTAGTCTCACGCATCTTCCGTTAGTGGGCTTAGTGAGAACACATCACGAACACATGTGGGAAAACAGAAAGTAGCATATGATGGAGCTGATATCTGTTTATCTAACCAACATTCCGACCTATAATTCATTCAGGCCAAAGAGATGTGCTTATCTGCGGCATCGTGCAGTATGTTATGCTTTGGGGGACTGTAGTTGGCTATACTATTACAGCAGCAACGAGCATGATGTGAGAGATATAAACTCAATTTCTCAGTTCTTTTAAAATTTCAGCATCCCCTTCTCCTTGTATCTCATCATGACAACTTTCTCATGAATGAAAGGTCTTTCAAGCGGTCAAACTGCTACCACCAACATGGGCACAACGGAAGGTGCAGTGCAACTGGAACTTGGTTTCTGGTGATCTTTGGAGGAATTGAGGTCGTACTGTCTCAATTCCCCAACTTGGAGAAAGTTACAGTGTTGTCGGCTGTCGCGGCAGTGATGTCCTTCGGCTACTCTTTCATTGCCTTGTATTTGTGCATTCTAAAGCTCGCATCTAGCCATGATTTTAGAGGAACCTTGAGTGGAGTCAAGGCAGGGTATATGGGTGTATCCATGTCTGACAAGGTCTGGCATTCCTTCCAAGCACTCGGCAATATCGCCTTCGCATACACCTACGCAATGCTTCTTATCGAAATTCAGGTATAGGGGGACAGCGCAATCCAGTTTTATTTGGCTTCATTACAAACATTAATCCACAATTTTGCAAGAAAAAGCTGGGGCTTGATCCTACT
Source organism: Annona cherimola (assembly GCA_030490835.1). Taxonomy (NCBI): domain Eukaryota; kingdom Viridiplantae; phylum Streptophyta; class Magnoliopsida; order Magnoliales; family Annonaceae; genus Annona; species Annona cherimola. The sequence continues at coordinate 110,439,135 of CM059972.1, read as the reverse complement.
CTGCTCCTTGAAACAGAGCAATAGCTGACAGTGATAGAGTGAAACTGGCTGCACTTCGAATTCATGAAATTGATTAGTGTTTTGATTTTCTTTTATACATTTGATCTTGGTGAAGGATACTCTAAAATCTCCCCCACCAGAGAACAAAACAATGAAAAGAGCCACCTTGTATGGAATTGGCATCACAACATTGTTCTATGTTTCTTTGGGCTGTGTGGGCTACGCAGCATTTGGAAATGCAGCTCCTGGGAATGTCCTCACCGGATTCCAAGAGCCCTTCTGGCTCGTCGACGTCGCCAACCTTGCAGTGGTAATACATTTGATCGGCGCTTATCAGGTAGGCTTCATACATCCCATCCTCCTCCTTCCAGTACTAGCATATGTTTGATGGATATGATCTCAGGTTTACGTGCAACCGATGTTCGCCTTCTACGAGAAATGGCTGGCGGAGAAATGCCCGACAACAGGCTTCTTCCACACAGTCTACACGCTGCGATTCCCGTTTATCCATTCCTGCTACTTCCAATTCACGATGTGCAAGCTCGTCATGCGTACTGCATTCGTTGTCTTCACAACACTGGTGGCGATGCTGCTGCCGTTCTTCAATGCTGTGTTGGGCTTTCTGGGGGCACTGGCATTTTGGCCTCTGACCGTGTATTTCCCTGTGACCATGTACATGGCCCAGGCAAAGATCAAGAGCGGAACACGCAAATGGATAGTCCTTCAGGGCCTCAGCATGTTTGCGCTTTCTGTCTCCCTCATATCAGCCGTTGGATCTGTTGCTGACATAGTCGAGCGGCTCAAACATGCCAAAGTCTTCAGCATCACGTTGTAGGTCTGTTTTCCTGTCATTGCTGTTGTTTCCTTTTCAGTTGCTATTATAAAACTGATGGCTAAAGATTTGCTGAAGCCACACAAATATTGGAAACCTGTACATTGTTTTTAGTTTCAAAATGATGGTGGGTCATTCGCGTGGAAGCTATTGAAGCGATTGAATGATGATGAGCGAGAAGAGCAGGTGGCTGAGGATGATCCAAAAAATCTTATTCTGTCCACTGACTTCTAGATATAGAAGTTGATGCTTGCATTTAGACACTTGGGATTCTCCTGCTTCATGATTTTGGGATGGTGGCTTGGCCGTAATGGGAATATATTCGTTGCGTTCAAATGAAGGATAAAATCAGAAATGGATGGGACATGCTATGATGGAATGTGTTAAAGCGTTGCCATTATCTTTTTAATGCAAATTGATGCCGTCCAGCTAGTTACCTTGACCAAGGCCTCTATTAATCGGAGCACGATCGTATGCTCCCGCCTCCATGCTCTCGGTGACCCCCCTGCCGTTGGATGCGGCGATTTCCATTCCAGCCTTGGATGCGGCGTCAGACGCGACGGAGGAGCTGACAGGAAAATTTGCAGCGCTGGCCCCTCTGACTGACGCCCGCTGTCAGCGCCCGGCCGAGATTTGCAAACCCGTCATTTATGCTGCGCGAACCCGTGACTTTTTCAAAAGCACCCCCGTCGATTCCTTTGCTTTCCTTTCAGCGCCCACAGGCCACATATAAAATAAAATATAAAATGTGTTGTCAACGCCCACAGCACCATTCTTTTCAAAATATAAGCTTTTGGTCAAAGTAATTTTTGATAACATTATAAAATAAAATGTGCTGAATAAAATAAATTTAAAAGTTTAAAATAAAAAAAAATTAGGGGACACATTGAGTTCCATTTTAATCCTTCGTTTTCCATTATTTTTTAAACAAACACACCACATAATTAATTTATTTATTTATGTTATAAAAACTAAACGTATCGAAAATTATTATATACTCTACATTACATTTTTCAAAAAATTAATAGTTATTTACTTACCGTTCTTTTCAAAATATAAGTTTTTGATCAAAGTAATTTTTCATAACATTATAATTTAAATATGTTAAATAAAATAAATTTAAAAGTTTAAAATAAAAAAAATTAGGGGACGCGCTGAGTTCCATTTTAATCCTTCATTTTTCATTATTCTCTAAACAAACACACAACATAATTTATTTATTTATTTATGTTATAAAAACTAAATGTATTGAAATTTATTATATACTCTATATTACATTTTTAAAAAAATTATTAATTATTTACTTACCATTCTTTTCAAAATATAAGTTTTTTATCAAAGTAATTTTTGATAACATTATAAAAGAAAATATGTTAAATAAAATAAATTTGAAATTTTAAAATAAAAAAAATTAGGGTTCGCCCTAAGTTCCATTTTAATCCTTCATTTTTCATTATTCTCTAAACAAACACACCACATAATTAATTTATTTATTTATGTTATAAAAACTAAATGTATTGAAATTTATTATATACTCTATATTACATTTTTTAAAAAATTATTAGTTATTTACTTACCATTCTTTTCAAAATATAAGTTTTTGATCAAAGTAATTTTTGATAACATTATAAAATAAAATATGTTAAATAAAATAAATTTAAAAGTTTAAAATAAAAAAAATTAGAGGACGCGTTGAGTTCCATTTTAATCCTTCGTTTTCCATTATTCTCTAAACAAATACACCACAAAATTTATTTATTTATTTATGTTATAAAAACTAAACAAATACACCACAAAATTAATTTATTTATTTATGTTATAAAAACTAAATGTATTGAAAATTATTATATACTCTATATTACATTTTTTTAAAAGTTAATAGTTATTTACTTACCATTCTTTTCAAAATATAAGTTTTTGATGAAAGTAATTTTTTATAACATTATAAAATAAAATGTGTTGAATAAAATAAATTTAAAAGTTTAAAATAAAAAAATTAAGGGACGCGCTGAGTTCCATTTTAATCCTTCGTTTTCCATTATTCTCTAAACAAACACACCACATAATTAATTAATTTATTTATGTTATAAAAACTAAATGAATTGAAAATTATTATATAATCTATATTACATTTTAAAAAAAATTAATAGTTATTTACTTACCATTCTTTTCAAAATATAAGTTTTTGATCAAGGAAATTTTTTAGAACATTATAAAATAAAATGTGTTGAATAAAATAAATAAAATAAATTTAAAAGTTTAAAATAAAAAAATTAGGGGATGCGTTGAGTTCCATTTTAATCCTTCATTTTCTATTATTCTCTAAACAAACACACCACATAATTAATTAATTTATTTATGTTATAAAAACTAAATGTATCGAAAATTATTATATACTCTACATTACATTTTAAAAAAAATTAATAGTTATTTACTTACCATTCTTTTCAAAATATAAATTTTTTATCAAAGTAATTTTTGATAACATTATAAAATAAAATATGTTGAATAAAATAAATTTAAAAGTTTAAAATAAAAAAATTAGGGGCCGCGTTGAGTTTCATTTTAATCCTTCGTTTTCCATTATTATCTAAACAAACACACCACATAATTAATTAATTTATTTATGTTATAAAAACTAAATGTATTGAAAATTATCATATACTCTATATTACGTTTTTTAAAAAGTTAATAGTTATTTACTTACCATTCTTTTCAAAATATAAGTTTTTGATAACATTATAAAATAAAATGTGTTGAATAAAATAAATTTAAAAGTTTAAAATAAAGAACTAGGGGTCGTGCTGAGTTCCATTTTAATCCTTCATTTTTTGATTATTCTCTAAATAAACACATCACATAATTAATTAATTAATTTATGTTATAAAAACTAAATGTATTGAAAATTAAATGTATTGGAAAAAAATGATGTCGTGTGTTGGATGTGGCCTGTGGGCGCTGACAGGAAAGCAAACGAACGACAGGGGTGCTTTTGAAAAAGTCACGGGTTCGCGCAGCATAAACGACGGGTTTGCAAATGTCGGCCGGGCGCTGACAGCGGGCGTCAGAGGGGCCTGGGCTGCAAATTTTCGTATCAGCTCCCCTGTCGCGTCTGATGCCGCATCCAACGGCAGGGGCGCCGAGAGCATGGAGGCGGAAGCATACGAGCTCCCTATTAATCTCGGCCTCGCATGTATATCACCATGGTTCATGGTTCATACACCATATGTGGCCAATCCTTGCTTCTTGCATGGCCATGGAGAGCCGACATGAATTCTCTTGTTGCCATATGATCATTTTAGACCAGCCTAAAATGGCCTATTTCAAACCTATTCGGAAAACATATTTTTAATTTTTTAAAAAAAATTTTAAATTTTTTTATAAAATTGTGGATCTAAACATATTTAATTTATAAACTAAGTTCTATTATTTTAAATATTTGTCGAAACGTGTGTATATTTATTTTGGTTTTTTAAACATTTTTATTTAAATAGTTTTGTATTTAAAAAATCGAAATAAATCTATACATTTCTAAAATTAGGAAACCTTGATTTTTAGATTAAATGTATTTTTTAAATAAATAGATTAAATATACTTAAATTAAATTATCAGTTTTATAAAAAAATTTAAAAATAAAAAATATATTTTTTGGACAAAGGCCATTTCAGACCGGACTTCGGTTGTATGCTCCCGGGCGCATATACCTATTTTTTTTATTTTTTTTTGAAATTTTTTTCATAAAATTGTTAGCCCAAGTGTATTTAATCTTTGGGTAAATTTTTACCATTTGTGAAGTATTTTAGATATTTATTTTTTATTTTTGAAAATTAGTGGCATTTTAGGTAATTTTAAATTACGAAAACATCACTGATTTTCAAAAATTAAAAATAAATATCTAAAAATCTCCAAAAATGGTAAAAATTGATACATACGTTAAATACACTTGGGCTAACAAGTTTATGAAAAAAATTTTAAAAATAAAAATAAAAAAAATAGGTGGAGCATACAACTGAAGTCGTTTCAAACCAGCCTGAAATGTTTGGCCCTCACTAGCCTATAGTACAGTACCTGGCTCGTGCCAGAAATAAGGCTAGAGAGTCGAGAGGCCTCTGCCTTATTTCTACACAACTATCCACACAACTAACCTATCTATTTTAACTTTATTCTCTTTATTACTCATCATTACCCCTATCATATCACATTAGTTGATAACTTTTACTCTCCAAAACTTTTCATCAAAAGTTTTATTCATTACCAAACATAATCATAATCAAATAATCCAAACATAATTTCACAACTAATTAACCAAATATATTTCCAAACCAAATAAATTCAAATAACATTTCACAACCAAATTGTCAAATATATTTCCAAACTCCACACAATTTTATTTAAATATCCAAACAACATAAATGAAATACACTCTCATAAACATATCCAAATACATATCTTATGAAATCGGGTCGGGTCGGGTTGAACCCGATTTTCAAAAACCGAATTTTCAAAACATCAACCCAACCATGGTATAAATCGGTCCGGGTTGATGCAGGCTCGGGTTGAACCCAACCCTATTTACACCCCTATATCACCATGGTTCATGGTTCATACACCATATGTGGCCAATCCTTGCTTCTTGCATGGCCATGGAGAGCCGACATGAATTCTCTTGTTGCCACATGATCTTTTTAGACCAGCCTAAAATGGCCTATTTCAAACCTATTCGGAAAACATATTTTTAATTTTTTAAACAAATTTTTAAATTTTTTTATAAAATTGTGAATCTAAACATATTTAATTTATAAACTAAGTTCTATTATTTTAAATATTTGTCGAAACGTGTGTATATTTATTTTGGTTTTTTAAACACAGGTATTTAATTCATGTTTTAACCATTTAAAATGACTAAAACAGTTTTGTATTTAAAAATTCAAAATAAATCTATACATTTCTAAAATTAGGAAACCTTGATTTATAGATTAAATGTATTTTTAAATAAATAGATTAAATATACTTAAATTAAATTATCAGTTTTATAAAAAAATAAAAAATAAAAAATATATTTTTTGGACAGGCCATTTCAGACCAGCCTGAAATGTTTGGCCCTCACTACTCACTAGCCTATAGTACAGTACCTGGCTCGTGCCAGAAATAAGGCTCGAGAGGCCTCTGCCTTTTTTTTTTTTTTTTGGAAATTACGGAATATGTCTATTTTTGTCTTTTATTCTTTTCTTTTTTTTGAAAAGAGTACGTATTTTTATAAGCAGAAACAAAACAAAAACAAAAGAAGAGGGATTTCCTTCCTACCTCCCACTCAATTTGGTGTGGAATAGGAGGGATTTCCCCCATAAACAATAATACAATCCTCTGCAGAAGAGGAAGAATCTACGCACAAAAAATTTACAATTTCATTTCACAGGTCATTCCACCAACATTGAGCAAAACCATCTCCCACAGTAGCCAGAGTAGCTAACAAGTGAGCAATCAGATTTGCATTTCTCAAAATGTGAGAGAAAACAACTTGATCAAAAGACCTGCACAGCCTTCTGATTTTAGAAATATAGAATTGTAAAGGAGAATTAATTGCTCCCTCTCCCCTTAAGCTACTGATAAAATGAGAGAGTCACTCTCTATCTGGATTTTCCTCCATCCCGAATCAACAGCTCAGGAGAGGCCCAAAATCCAAGCTTTAGCTTCCATCTTCAATGGATCAATTAGATCCCTATCAGTCCAACACTTGGCCGCCATAAAACTTCCTTCCCAGTTTCTACAAATTGCCCCATAACCCTCACACCCCTCTGGCTGATTGCTGCATCCACGTTTATCTTTAATATCCCAACAGCTAGGCAGGACCATTTGGTTGCACTCACCTCATCCCAGCCTCTGTCCACATCCACGGAGTTTACTAATGTGTACAAATGAAGATAATTGACCCACCACTCAAATACCTCCTCCAAGTAAACAAGTTCACCTTCACTCAAATGCCTATTCCTTAACTCTTGTATCTTCCGACAAATCAGAACAAGAAGAGAGAAATTGTGGGCATCCGTTGACAATAGCAACTGTTTTAATGCTGCTCGAACATCCCCAACCCCTCCCATCCAAAGATTATGAAATATAGCAGCCTTATGCACGGGCCTCACCCTGCTACAGTTCCAAAAAAATATGATCTACATTTTCAATCGAATTCACTTCTCTACGCATAAGTCATCTTTGTTCCACCTGCACCCCCCTGCTTATAAGGTTTTCCTTTGTTGGAATAGCATTCATAATCATACTCCAAACGGCTTCACTTTGCTTGGAATTTTTAATTTCCAAATCTATCTAATTATATCAACATAAACAAGTGATTTAAATCTTCGATCCTCCTTGAGCGTCATATTCTGTATAATAGAATAAGCTAATTTTACAAAGAAATTGTCATTCTCTTTTGCCTCCCAATATGGTTTATCTTCTTGTTCATCACTTAGTATTGGGATGTTTTTAATTTTCATCCACCCATCTTCTCCAACTGCCCTTTTAATCTTCTCTTCATCCCACCTTTGGCCATCTATAAATGTTAGAATTTTCATAATAAAATTTCCGTTTCCTTTTCCTTTTCAAAGCATTCCGTTTCCAAGCATTTCTGCATTTCCTTTTACTTTTCAATGCATTCCATTTCCAAGCGTTATTTATTTTATTTTATTGAAAGCGTTTTTCAACGCTTATATTCGTAACGTTATTTTCAAACGTTGAAATCCAGGCCTATATATAGGACCTGAATTGCTTGAAAACGAACACAATTTTCTCTCCAATACTCTATTGCCCTCTAGTGTCTTCAAAAGAAGCTTTGAGAATTTTATCATTATTTTCTAAACTCCATTCAAAGCCTGTTATTTCTAATCTCAAGTGTTTGGAATTTAGAAGGGATGATGTTTTTCATTCTAGATTAGGTTCTCTCCTTGTATTCTGGGGGCAAATTGCTATAACCCTAAACAGTTGTGAGAGTGCAAATGTTGTCTTAAGGAAAGTGACAATTGTAACACGCCTGGAAGAGTAACCTATTTCTGGTTTGCATAATTTTCACTTTCCTTAAATTTCCTCTTTATTTCCAAGTCCGTGCCCCAACAATAAACACCTCGACCATGTCGTTCTCCTTAATCTTAGCTAGAAGAGGTCTAGCTTTAACCATATTTCCTTGAGCCCATTTGTCCCTAAAAAAGTATACTTTATTTCCTTTGCCTATACACCATTTCAACCTAGCCTTCGAGATTTTCATAGTTGTCATTAGACACTTTCACGTATAAGAATAGCCTTGCTTGGTTTCAACCTCTGACATACTTCTATTAGGAAAGTATTTAGCTTTTAAGATTCGATGGCAAAGTGAAGACTCATCATTTATGATTTTGCAAGTTTGTTTAGCTAACAATGTCATATCAAAATCACCTAAATGTCTGAAACCTAGGCCTACATCTGATTTTGAGTAGCACAAATCATTTCATACCCACCAGCTAATTTTTCTTTTCCCTTCCTTTTCAACCCACTAAAATTTGCTCATTAAAGAATGTAATTCTTGACACAATTTAGAAGGTAGAATAAACAAACTCAAAGTATACGTGGGAATAACTCGAGCTACAGCTTTAATCAATATTTCTTTTCCTTCCCTTGATACAAACTTCCCTTTCCAACCTTAAATTTTATTCCAAACCTTCAAGCTTTGAAAAACCCTTTTCTTATTCTTACTTCGGTAATCTCAGATATATAGTAAACTGTTTTCCATGTGACCCTAGCAAAATTCATTTCTCTTCTCCAAACTGATTTTGCTGCTATAGAAAATCATTGTTTTCTCATAATTTATGAGTTGTTCAGAAGCCCTTTCATATATACCCAAAATCTGCCTCACGGATTGCACATCTCCCTGATTTGCTTTTATAAATAGAAGAGTATTATCGGCAAATAGAAGATGTGTTAATCTTGGGCCCTTTCTGCACAATCTCACCCATGTAAACGTCCATCTCTATGCGCTTCTTTTAATAGGTTTGATAATCCTTCCGCACAAAGAATAAACAAGTAGGGTGAGAAGGGATCACCTTATCTTAGACCTTTAGTTGGGAAAAAATCCTTTATTTCATAGCCCTCATATCCATTTCATTCACTTTTTCAGGGAAGCCCATCGTATGTGCAACTTTGAAAAGGTAATGTCATTTCGACCCTATCATATGCCTTTATCATATCTAATTTAATTGTCATTTCCCCTTGTTGCCCACTTTTCTTTTTCCTTAAAAAATGGATAGCTTCAGAGGCAAGAAACATGTTGTCTGTGATCTGTCATTTAGGAATGAATGCGGTTTGTTCATTTGAAACAACATTTTCCAAATAACATTTCAGCCTATTCGCTAAAACTTTTGAAATAATCTTATAAAGAACATTATATAAACTGATAGGTTTGAAATCAAACACTTTTGACTCCTTTCACTTTGGGAATCGAAAGAAAAGAGATTTATTTAGCTCCTTCATCGTATTCCACATCTCTATCTCACAACTCTGTTAAAAAATAATAATAATAATAATAATACTTGCAGGCGCTGACCACCTCCTCTCCAATAATCTGCCAGTATTTTGGGGAAAAAACTCACTCATATACGATCCGATCTTGGAGCTTTCATTGGGCTCATTCCTTTAACAGCATGCCATACCTCATCTCTTGAGACCTCTTGTCAGTAGTTGCTTGCTCTCTTCAGACTGCCTTTGTTTTTTAGTTGGCCCCACTTTTACCTGTCTCCGAGGTATCCCTTTCAGTGGTCAATCTTTCTACCAATCATACCATCAATTTGTGATAGTTGGGGCCCAAAACCCGGGTCTTCAACCCCCAGTTTTTGTTTCTGATCGATTTTTCCCATGTTGTTGTCCCCTTCAAGTTGTTTAACCTCTGATAACAACTGTTCGACATGGTTTCTCTTTTAGATTGATCGTCTACCTTACAAACAGCTCCCACCAACGAATTCATTCTCTGAGGTGTAAAACCTATGGCGGCGATGAATTGTCCATCTCATCATAGATCATAGACGATGTTTTTTTCTTTTTTTCCTTGCAAAAGATCACAGACGATGTTTTGAATGTCCATTTTAAGGTTGATATATGCAGTTCTGTTGATTAGCTTGTCTAAATCAAAAACCTGTTAGATTAGTATAACAAGTCATATAGATTGATGCTGTTTCAATCAAGGACCCTGCTTCCGCGTTACCGGCTGCAAAACCTTCTTTTCGAATGTGTATGTGTGTGTATATATATATAATGAAAAAAATTCGACGGAACTTACCCTATACTCCTAATCATATTCCACATTTTCCAAATTTTTTCCTGACTTTTTTACTTTTTTTTTTTTTCAGATTACTAAGCACATCCTTAACTTTTTTTTTAAATGAATATGCAGGACCCACCGGCATGGTTTGGCATGTTAAATTTTACAGTTTTTATTATTTTATTTCTAAAAATAAAAAGTTATGGGTTGGTATTACGAAATACCAATCCTATTAATATAAAGACTCCATATCTCAAGTCAATCTTACTTTACACAAACGCAATTAAAAGCTTCTTACTTTATTAGATATCACGTTCAAATCCGAGCCTTCATACTTTCTGAGATAATAGTGCAACTTTTTTGGCATACCAGAAACTTCTCTTTTTATATATGGAAAAATTCACTAAATATTCTACAATCCCGCAGAAGCAGGTACGCCCTGAACAAACAGGTCAGGATTCCCCACAACGGACGGCGGTCAGTGGTGGGAAGTGGGAATTGTTGGGGAGAAGCGTAATTTCATTGTCACTAAAGCGGTGGAAGCAGGAATCACGCAGCCCTACGTGAGGGCACCGTCTACAGGTCCATACTCCATAGAGACTGAGAAAAGGGACGATTTTATTTTATTTTATTTTATGTAGCCAGTGCTGCGGTGGGAATTAATTGGAGTAATTAATGGTTCTAAACTAATTAAACTGCCCTCGAGTCGGAATCCGAGTCAAAGGGAGGTCACCAAGGCGTAGCAATCACACGGAAATCGGAACACGAGCGCTTAGTCAGGAACTCAGGATGAGGTGGAAATGTAGCAATTACACTTCATAACTCTATAATTGGTCCCCAAAAGAGGTGCAAAACAGCTTGCCATGATGAGTGAAGACAGCGAACGCTGCAATTATACGGTGCAGAACTCTCCTCATTCAGTAATTAATTTGCAGCGGCTGTATTTTTTTTATGGGTATATATTACACCATCTCAACCCGTATTACATTTAAGCTCTTAAATATTTTTACAATTTTTTAATAATATTCTACAAATATCTCATCAACTTCCAATTTTTCCTATTAGTATTTATTAAATATCCCAATCGGTGAACACTCCTGTAGAAATTAGAGAAAACAACGCCACCACAAATTCCTCATGTAAGATAAGGCAGGCAAGAGTTAAACCCAACTCGCGCCAGCGCATGGGGCATGACTTGGTACCACTGAATATTTGAAGTCTGCTCTTTTAGGGTGTGTTTGGGAAGTTGTAAAATTTTTGATGAAATTTTTTTTATGTAAAAGTTATCAAATTAGTAGAAAATGATATGATGTTGTAGGAGTAATGATGAGGAATAAAGAGAATAAATTTAAAATAAATAGGTTAGTTGTATTGATAATTGTGTATAAATGATTGAAAAGTAGGGTTGTTGTATAAAAAGATGTGTAAAAAATAATTAAAAAAAAAGTAGTTATGGAAAGTGAAAAATTTTATATTGAAAAGTTTTAACTTGACAACTTTTTCAAATTGCCAAACACACCCTTAATAATTAATTTACAGTGACTGTCTTTGAAGTCTGCAAAAGTCTCCTCATTCATTAATTAATTTGCAACGGTTGTATTGAAGTATGTTGATATCATCTCACATCAACGTAGTCTTATGCAAGCGCAATATTACAAAATAACAAAGTAGATGAGAAAACGATGGAAAAAGAGATAAATTAGATATAAATTTACTTGAAAAATTCTTCAATACAAGGAAAAACTACAGATGGAGAAATCTACTGCAATAAAGAGTAAGAACTCAAAGGGGTACCATGAAAATGCCTAACAACACATGGATTCTTAACACAATGCCTCAAGTTAAAAACTAAAAGATATCTCAATGATACACCAAAAAATCTGAACCAAACTCTAACGAGATAATAAAAAGAGACTTAATGAACATAACAAAAACCTCAACATAATATTCGAACTAATTAACCAAAAAGATTTTTTGATAATATATAGTGAAGGGATATGATTTTGCAGGTACGTGCAACTCTTTTTTGTTAACAATTCTCAAGAAAGCTTTCAACAATTTGTAGCCCACTAAAACAGTTTTTCCACTCTAACTTCTCAATCTCAAATTTTGTTATTGTCAAAACATTCAAGAAAGAACAATACATGCAACTTGAGTGTTGCCCCCAAGTATTAGTTTGCGTCTACTAGCACTGTGGGAACGTGGATTTGAACCCATCTCCTATGGCAGCAGCACTTTGTCTCCTCTCTTAATAATTGGAAAAGTGTAGATTTTTTTTAAATTTAGTTATAATATAAACTGAAATACATTTTTATATTAGTTTGCAGTTATAATTCTCCAAAACTACAAAGTAGTATGAAAAACAAATAGAAAATCCTTCAATCTTAAAGCAAACACATACAAGAGAGGAAAAAAATCTATTATAATGAAGAGATTTCAAGAGAGGGATAATTTTTAAAAGGAAAACCTTTAAACCTAATCAATCAAATAAATAAATTTTCGAAAAAAATCAAACCACACAAAAAGTATAAAAAGAGCTTCACAAAATCACAAGCTAGATACCAATCAAAAAAATCACAAGCTAGATCCATTATAATGAGGATGTATTGCATTGTTTTCCATTGCAAGAGAGTTGCCTGAAATTCTAATCCAAAAGGAGTAACTTAAAAAATAAATTATTAATGAGCATGGTACCCGTGGCACTGTGGTGCTCACTACTAGCAATTGTCCAACATGATCCCAGTTAGATCCGGGTGGGGAGCATTTGTCTCCCAATCTAGTGTAGTGGAGCTTTGTCTTCATATTAGTGTGGTGGAACTTATGTCTCTAAAGTTATTTGTAAGAATGTCTAAGGAGTTACTTGTAATACAAATTGAAATGGTTATAAATATATAGCAATAAAAAATTATTAACAAGCATTCTATTATTATTATTCTAATAACGTATGCATAGTTTGTGTATCCACTCGTGTATATATTTTTATTTTTCAAAATTAAAATACAGTTTTAAAAAAATAAATTAAAATACTAAATAGATAAAAAAAAAATTAGGTTTTACTTGATGAAAGATCTAAGTCTCATATATCGATTAAAAATTTTAAAAGAAGTCACCACTCTCTAGAATAGTGTGAGTAGAATGTACATGATTTAAATGTTGGATAACTTGCTCATAATGTACACATCCATTAGATTTTTAGTCATTTAAAGTTGGATGGCCCAACAAAAAAAGGAAAAATTTTCCTCATATCCACATAGTTGGCCGTTGTACCCATAATGTTCCAAAAACTCTCACGACCCCTACAACATTTTGCCTTTAATTCCCCAAACGCCCATACTATTACTCTTAGCCCAAAACAAATGTTAATTACATACGGAAATGTCAATTTTTCCCCCACAATATTTGTAAAAAAAAATTCTAAACAGAATCTCTATCATATTTTTAAACAAACAAATGTGATGTACTTTTTAAAATTATAATAAAAGCAAGGTATGAATTTATTTCATCTTTATTTACATAATGATATGGGATCAAATTGACATTTCCACATACAGTTAAAGTGTGTTTGGTAATGAATAAAAGTTTTGGTAAAAAGCTTTGGAGAGTAAAAATTGTCAAATGATGTGATATGATAGGGGTAATGATGACTAGTAAAGAGAATAAAGTTAAAATAGATAGGTTAGTTGTGTGGATAGTTGTGTAGAAATGATTGAAAAGTAGGGTAGTTGTATAGGAAAATATGAAAATATGAAAAAATAATTAAAAAATATGATAGTTGTGGAAAATAAAAAGTTTTAAATTGAAAAGTTTTAACTTGACATGTTTTATTAATTGACAAACACACTCTTAATGTTACTATTGGCTGAGAGTAACGGCATGAACATCAATAAAATTAAAAGTGAAATATTATACATATTGGAAGAATTTTTGAAATGTCACGGGTACAAAAGTAATAATAACGGCTGTTGACAGCCAATTTTCCAAAAAAAAAAAAATATTTAAGTAGCATCCTTTTGGGCGAACGTAGCGTGACCTCTTAAGGGCTGGCAATTAATATGATGAAGTGGCCAGGGCATAACCCTTCAACATTACTGGGTAGTTATAGACAGATGGAATCTATTCTCTCCGGTCTCCATAAAATGCATATTGCATTTGCTTCCATCGAATCCCTGCGAACTTCACTCCCACTTGTCGATTAAACCCTTTTATATATAACCCGCCCTTTCGCCCACCTCTCCCTTGCGCTCTCACACCCATCGCCCAACTACCTTTCGCTCTCTCACACCCATGACCCAACCCATGGATCTAGACGACGACGGACGCTCCAGAACAGGTCTCTCTCTCTCTCACGCACGCACACACACAGAGATGCTCTTTTTGCATGTATTTTTCTCGTTCGTCATATACGCCGTTGCCTCCGTTGTTATTTCTTTCTCCTCGCCTCCGGTTGTGCATGTGTTTCCGCCTGGTGCGTCTCCGCAGAAAGCCGGACGTGAAATTTGAGACCGGAATTGTAGCCGGCATCATCAATCTGGCATGGCGAGCGTGGCGTCGCTTTGTTTTCAGGCGACGGGCGCATATTAATATTCTCCGTATATGTTGGACGGTTCCGGTCGTTGATATTTTGACCGCAACTGCATCAGATTCACCACCACCACCACTCCCGTTGCTGTCGAATCATTCAATATTCTGCACCGTTCGTCTCGGGGCCCAGATTTTGCTATTTACCGTTTGTAGCACGAATTTGTCACGTGCCAGAACCGCCGAACTCTTTCAAAAAAGTTTAATTTTTTTTTATTTTGTTTTAAAAATCTCACTGCACATGTTATTTAAAATATAAATTTCATCATTCGTAATGAAAATAATACAAATATAATGATAATAATTAAAAATAATTATATAAGGATATTAATGGTATATATAATTTTAGATTATAAATAATATATAAAACAAGATTTGTATGAACTGGAACGTTATATACATGCCTCTGGTTTAGATGAGTCTAAAAAAGTCTTTTTTATTTTGATATATAATAAATATATAAATTTTATAATTTTTACTTATTTAAAGTCACGCTAACATCTGATTTTTTAATTTTTATTATGAACAGTCAAAATTATATTTTAAATAATATATGTGGTTAGGGTTTTTGTAAAAAATGAAAAATTTTATTTTTTGGAATTTCCATTGAGAGGTTGGGAACTAGGTACCACCGAAGCCGTTCTCGCCGTAGGCGAATTTTACGAATCATCATGGAGTTTTTATCCGATTAATCCAACTTTGCCAAAAATAATCCCCAAATGTACATAATTAAATTAATAGAGTTCTTATTCGTTGTGGCACAAGAAATCGTTTAATTAATTTTGTGAAGGAATATTTCTTGCCGCTTCATTCTTTTGAATGAAGGTGGACGACGCTTAATCATTTAGAAATTAACGAAGATATATCACATATCATCTGGACCGTTCGATTAATTGGGAATTAATCCGGTAGAATGCGCGGTGCAGGTGGGGTTTGGACGGCGACAGCGCATGTTTTGACAGCTGTGATTGGGTCAGGAGTATTGTCCCTGCCGTGGAGCCTGGCGCAGTTGGGTTGGATTTTGGGGCCCATTGTTCTCCTCGCCTTCGCATTTGCCACATACTACACAGCCGTCCTTCTCTCTGACTGCTACAGATCTCCAGACCCCATTAATGGGTCCAGAAACTACACCTATATGGACGCTGTGAAAGCCTCTTTGGGTCTCTCTCTCTCTCCCTCTCTCTCTTTGCCATTTATTATTTTTTCGACAATAACTTCGGCCGCTGCCCATATTAATGTACGGCGTGCTGGGCCATAAATGCAATCGTCCACGTGTGCATGCACCATATAAAAAATATATATATATATACTCCACGTGCCAATCAATACCCATATGCAGGTAAAACAGATGTAGTAGTGTGCGGCATTGCGCAGTATACATCTCTGTGGACTACGCTAGTGAGCTACACCAATGCAGCGGCAGCAAGCATGAAGTGAGTTTTTGCTTATATTCGACATCTTTCCTTTCAATATATATTTAAAAAAAAAGTTTTTTCATCAAAAAAAAAAAAATAAACAAGTTTTCTGCATGTATGAAACCATACTTATATGCAATCTTATTATTTTTATTTGCTTAGATGATTAATAAAAATCTATTCTATATTTAGCCTCATTTATATTTTTTAAAAATATTATAATTAATCTAGTATAAAATATACAAAGTGAACATAAAATATAATTTGACGTTAAATTTCAACTTTAAAAGTGTATTTTTAATATTTTTTGAAGAGCATATTTTTAATATTTAAACATTTAAAATATTATTACTTTATGAATAAATGATTCTATAAAGTAGTATTATATTCTAATGCATATATGGATTAATATAAGTATTTTTATAATTTATACGAGAATATATTTTTTAAGTAAATGTAGCTGAGACTCTCACGCACGCTAAGATGTAAAGCCAATTGGGCTATCTCAGGTTCACACGTTAAATCACTTTAAATGAATCATATTCGGACGAATTTTTGGCGATTTATTGTCTATGTTTTGTATTTTAACGAACCAACGCATGCAACAGGTCTGTGAAGCTGACGAATTGTTACCGCTTTAAGGGCCAGGGAGCGAATTGCACGGCGTCAGGAAATGTGTTCATGGTGATCTTCGGGGCCATGGAAATCGTGCTCTCACAACTGCCGAGCTTGGAAAAGATAACGCTGCTTTCGGTGCTCGCTGCGGCAATGTCCTTCACCTACGCCTTTATTGGCCTGTTCCTGTGCGCCAGGAGGCTTGAGCAGAACCACGAGGTGAAAGGGAGCATAACAGGCACAATGACGGGGATAAGCGGTGCGTCTAAGACCGCCAGCCTATGGCATGCATTCCAGGCCCTCGGCAACGTCGCCTTCGCCTACTCCTATTCCATGGTACAAGTAGAAATCCAGGTATGACGTAGTATTGAAATAGCAAATGCCATTAATTTCATATGAGGATATTGCATTTGCGGGCGTCCTTTTTTTCTACAATGTGTAGATTTCCAGGCCCACTATGACGGCTCTTGTTTTTACTATTCTACGTGTTCACTAACATGAACTACCTTGAGGCAGGATACATTGAAATCACCGCCGCCGGAGAATAAGACGATGAGGAGAGCGGCCATGTATGGGATTGGATCGACCACTCTGTTTTATGTGACCATCGGCTGCCTTGGCTACGCAGCATTCGGAAACACAGCCCCTGGAAATCTCCTCGTCGAGTTCTACGAACCCTTCTGGCTAGTCCACATCGCCAACCTTGCACTCGTAATTCACTTGGTTGGAGCTTATCAGGTATGGCCGGCCCACGAGATACGCATATATTACAGGTTTAATTACAAATATGACAATAATTTATACCCTCATTTAGAGATATGACTACACATTTAGAAAAACGAACACAAATTGACCAGAAATTGTACTCGTAGGGCAAGGCTGTTAGTTTCCATCAGTTGTCGGGGTAAATTTTTCAAAATGACTAAATTCTCCCCAACATTTTTTTGATAAAAGTGGCAATGCGTGTGCAATCTATCATAAAAGCATGGTTCAGAAGCAAGCATTGTATGGTCATTTGCGCCCTTTCGCCCCTATGTACACGGAATGCCCTTTTATAAAGAAAATTGTTAAGGTTAATTTGGTCATTTGGAATTAACTAATAGAAGCTAACAACATTACCCTATTTGGAATTATAAGTAAAATCGTGGTTATATGTGTCATTTTAATAAATAGGTAGTTTTATCCGTAAACAAGGGTTTGAGTTATTGTCATATTTGGAATAACCCTGTATTGTAGATTATCACTTCCACTTCCAAATTTGGCTGAAATGCGCCTGATAACGTGGTGGCTTTTCATCGAACACTTGACTTAGGTGTACGGGCAGCCTTTCTATGCCTTCTGCGAACAATGGCTATCGAAGAAATGGCCCAGTGCTCGGTTCCTCCACAAGGCCCACGTGTTTCGTGTCTCTGTTCCCAGGCCCACGACGTTCCGATTCACGCTCTGCAAGCTGCTGATGAGGACCATTATCGTTGCGGTCACGACGCTGGTGTCCGTTGCCCTCCCCTTCTTCAACTCAATCGTGGGATTCAATGGCGCCGTCTCGTTTTGGCCCCTCACCGTCTACTTCCCGATCCGCATGTACATAGTCCAGACAAAGGTTACAGTAGGGTGCCCGAAATGGTGGTTCTTGCAGTGTTTTAGCCTTGTCTGCTTGCTAGTCACGGTACTTGCCTCGGTTGGCTCGGTTGCGGACATTGTACAGAATCTCAAGCATGTTGAGCTCTTTTAAAGTCCGATTCGATTCCATGTAGCAGAAATTTAAATTATTTTTCGAGAATGCCGTCTTCATTTACGCATTTCCTGAAGACTGCATTCCCAACACAAGCATTGTAGGCAGGCGTGTGAGATGAATGGTTTCTTGCCTTTTGCTGAGGTTTCAGCTCTTGATTGATGATTCAGATATCATCCTGTAGACACTCCTACCTCGGGACCCAATAAATATAATAAATATTACATATATATAAAAATAATAAATATATATAGACCAAAATGCAATCTTAGCCACCACAAGTAAAAGGAGATCTACCAAGCCAACTATCAAAGGGCTCTTAACCAACAGTCCACAAAGAACAAGTCCAAGCAGGATAAGGAAACCAGGCCTACTAGTCCAGACGGATTTTTCACAGCAACACACCAGAAAACAGGCTCAGCCCATAGGAGCCAAGCTCCACAGCACAGCCCAAAGAGCAAAGCTCCAACAGCTCATTAACGGGCTCATCTAGTTACGGCCCAAAGGAGCTAACTCCAGCAAAACAGCCCACTGGAGCAAAGCTCCACTAAGCCCAACAGCTACCTTGCAAGAGCAAAACCGAATGTGGCACATAAGAGAAGTCTCCAAACTCCAACTTAGCAACAATTCTTCTCCAGCACAACAAAAACGTGGCAAAACTAATGTTATTAAAACCGGACCGGTCCGACCGGGAACCGGTCCCATGTCCGGTTCGATTCACTACGGTTCGGTTCAATAGCCAAAAACCGCCCAAACCGGTAAACCGGCGGTCGAACCGGAAAACCAGTTCAACCGGGTTCGACCGGTCGGATAATAAACTAATAATAAATAAATATATTAAAAAAAACGAACAGAAGGATCGATCGAACAGCTGACGCTCGACGCCCTCTTTCTTCCCCCTACTTGGAAACCCTAGGCGCTGCCTCGCCCGTGCGCCTGCCGGCAGTCCTCGTTGCCGTCCTTGTCCGCAGCATCGTCTTCCTCGTCGGGCACTGCATGCGCTGCCGTCCGCTGCCGCGTCCGCCATCGTCTTCCTCACCAGGCGCTGCACGTGCTACCATCTGCCGCCTCATCAGCCATCGTCTTCCTCGCCGGGGCTGGACGCGCTGCCGCCAGCACTGTCGCCCATCCCCGTCGTCGTCGACTCGTCCGCCACTGTCCACCCTCGTCGTCGACTCGTCAGGCACGCAGCCACGCACTACCGCCCGCACGCCGCACGCACCATCCCCATCGTCTTCCTCGCCGAGCAGTCTGCCGCGCCGTCTCTGCCTCTGGTCGCATCTCTGGTCGCCGAATCGCCGTCGCACCGTCGCCGTCTCTCCGATCAGCAGCGAAACTGCAAAAAAGCATATTCAAATTTCAATGCTTTAATGTTTAATCTTGATTTAACAAATTTTAAAATGTTTAGTATTCTGTATTCTTAGTTTTAAAAAATTAAAAGACAAAAAATCAAAATAAAAATATAAAATACCAAATATATTTTAAAAATCACCAGATTTCACAATCCATGATGTTTTAGACATTGCAAATATAACTTATAAATATATACACATATTAATAATTTTATTAAATTAATTTTACACTTTGTTATTCTTTGTATTTACATTTTAACCTAAGTACATATTGCAATCCTAGCTCAAGGTGTAAATTTAATAATATTGATAACAAATTAACAAATTAACTATAGTTAATAAAATATTATAATTAATTAAATGATATCGCATCTTGCGTAAATAACTAAATATTCAGGCACTATTTCAATTAACTGTATGGTTGATGCACTCTTGCATGATTTGAAGAAAAAAGGTCAAATGACAAATGATAAATATGAATAGTTGATTATAAGAAATATACTTCTAATTATATAGGATGGTTGATTATAAATATTGAAAAAATAAGACTCTTTTTTAAGGTGTTAGCAACTTAGCATTGATTTCTTGTGTTTATGAGCTTCAATATATTTATTTAAAATTAAAAAAAAATTAAATATTTATGATGTCATAAATATGTCATGCTGACGTCACCGGTTCGAACCAGACCAGTTCCTTTACCGGTTCAATCACCAGTTCGGTTCTGATAATATTGGGCAAAACACGTTTTATCCACCAGATCATGACCAGCAGCAACATGCTAGTGCCCAAAGCATGTGGAGAGCTTCCCATGTTCCAGCAGCAGCCTAACTCCTCCATAAATAGAGGACCATTCCAGCAACCAAGACACACGAGGGGAAGACATCGTAAGAGGAAGAGGAAATTTGTCCCTGCTTTCCACCTTCCTCTCTTCATTTCAAGCCTCCTCTTCCAACCCTCTTTCAATTATCTCCAGATTTTTATTTCTTATTTTTTTGTTCTATTTCCATTCCCATGTCCATATATCTACTCCTAATCAAGTAGATTGTTGTTATGACTATTTGTTCTAGAGACCGGAACTCATACTCTGTAAGATTAATGCCTTTTATGCAATGAAATGAGAATATCTTTCCTTAATGATCAGTGGCAACTCCATCAAGTTGTGCAAATTCCTTAGCTATTGTGGTTGTGTGCTATGATTTATTTCATCTATTACTAACATTTTTACCGTGTTGGAGTTACAACTAGTTTAGCTCATGACAGATCACTGCTTTCTGGCAAGATATGCTGCCATCATGATAAAGAATTCATGGGTAAAACACCTGCATTTTAACATAATTTAAAGAACGTGTTACTGATAAATTTTATTGTATAAGAATGCAGGATTCCAAAACATATGCCACTGGTCCAGGCGTATATATGATTCCAGGACATGTGCTGCTAATTCAGACATATCCATGGGTAAAACACTTGTATTTTGATGATTAAAGAACATTACCAACATGATTTATTGCACAAGATTGCAGAGTTCCGGAGCCCCTGTTGCTAGTCCAGATATTTGAAGTCCAAAATCCGAACCCATGCCTGTTTTCTGTAAACATTTATCCGCTGGAGATATACTATCTTCCTATTCAGCTACAGGTTTTAGCCCATCAAGCCAGATTTTACAAGGCTAGAGAAACATTTTCTGGCCCATCGTAGCATTCGTGAGAGGGTGCTACACATCCCTAATTGATTTTGTTTGGTAAGGTTAGGACAATGGAAAGTTTCTTTTGTATTTCTAATTTTCTATGCTATAAGTTGATGAAATCAGTAACTTATAGGCAGAATTTTTTCCCCCCTAGGAGTGGGTATATTTGGCAACAGGGGATGAACTCTTTTCTTTATTGTTAGTCCTTTATCTCTTAATTCATCACAGAAAATTTTTCACCGAAAACTTTTAAATTTAAAACTTTTTACTTTCTACAACTAGATTATTTTTTAATTATTTTTTTACATTTTTCTATACAAACTACCCTACTTTTCAATAATTTACACGCAACCAATCTATTGTTTTAACTTTATTCTTTTTATTCCTCATCATTATCTCTATTATATTACATTATTTTCTTTTCTTTCAAAAATTTTTCATAAAAATTTTATCACCTTTCAAATACACCCGGAATAAGTTTGAATGAGTTTTGAAGGAAAGATGCATATGAAAGCAAAAGCAAAGTGAAGAAAAAGTAAAATAGATAATTTTTCTGGGGCGGGTTTTACTTTCTTTCCATTTTTTTGCACTTTTTGACTCTTATATTTTATATTTGTAGCGGCTGACTTTCAACTTCCGGTTTTAGTCCCTTCCATTACCTAAAGTCCCAACGTTGTTAACTTTCAATGAAAAAGCCGTTTTAATAATTTTACATTTTTTTTCAAATCTAAAAAAGATTGCACTGTTTTGTTGAATGTTTTTAAGGGTCACTTTTTATAAGACTTTTGTCAGGAAAAATATCTAAAATTTTTAATTAAAAAATTCAAATATCTATTAAAATATTAAAGGCCATTTTGGTCTCTTTTTTTGGTTAAAAGTTAACAACATAAAAGAAGGAACTAAAAGGCAAAAGCGCACGTTTCTGAAACATAAAGTCATCTACCAAAAATGTGAAATCCGACGCTCAAAATGCTAATTTTACTAATTTGAGTGACCTACCTGCAGATCTTCCCCTTTTACCCTAGTATTCCCAAAATCTTCATTCTCATTCTTTCACATGATTGGCTATAGATTTTTTTTTTAAGAATTCTTATTCAATAAGATTGCGGATATATGAGTACACTTTATTTTGAAATTTATTCAGGCAAATTATAAGAATTTTAGCCGAGAATATTTTTGTAACTGATGCGCACCAAGTGCTTGTCGTTAAGAGCACTGTGATCACCAGTTTAATTAAAATTAACCGAAACACATTAAAGCTACCACTATACAGGTGATAGTATAGAATAACGGTGAGTCGGGTCGAATCCACAGAGAGGCGATGTAGTTTTGAATTATTTTTAAGAGAAAGAGAGGGTATAGAGGAGAGATAGAAAGAAGTTAGAGAGAAAAAATTATAGAGAAAGGAAAAGAAATTAGAGAGAAAGGAAAGAGGAGAGAGAAAGAGAGTTTAGAGAGAGAGAAAAGAAGAAATTAGATAGATGAGAGAAAAGAGAGAGAAAGAAGTCAAAAAAAAGGAAAGAAATTAGAGGAATAAGAGAGGAGAGAGAAAGAGACGTTAGATAGAGAGAGAAGAAAAGAGAAATTAGAAGAAATTAGAGAGAGAATGAGAGAAGAGAGAAAGAGAAGAGAGAGACGTTAGAGAGAGAAAGAAAAAAATAAAGGAAATTAGAGAGAAAGGGAAAGAAATTAGAAAGAGAGAGAAAGAATAGAGAAAAGATTTAAACATAAAAGAAATGGAGACAAGAAGCTAAAAGAAATTAACTAACAGCTTAATTAAAACTATTCTAAGAAAGCAATTAAAGCTATGAAATTTAACTATTAAAACAAAAAAGAGAATTATATTAAATTTAATCTAACAATTACAAAGCAGAAAATAAAACAGTAAATCTAATCTAAAAATTACAAATTAAAATTTAACAACTATGAAGCGCTACCAACTATAATGCAGCAAAATAAAATTCACATCACCCATAAAAAGCGAATCTCCACGTAATGGAATTTTTATTGCTTTGCCCCACCTCCTTGCTACGGGTCCCACAAGATGGGTCCCACCCACTTGCTAGGGGTCCCACAAAAATGGGTCCCACCAAAGGGAGAAAAGAGGAGTGTATATGGGGTGTTGGGATGAGTGGAGCCCCCCCTTTTATAGACATGTGAGGGACCCAACGGCCACGCATGAATCCGATGTGGGATTCCCGCTTTGGATGTAACTGTAGCTGCTCGCTGCTCATTACGCTGCTCGGTTTTCTGCATCTGTCGGATAGATAGAAGCTGCTGTAATTTTGGGTGATGCCCAAGTTTGATTTGTGGCTGATGGAGAAGATTGCTGAAATGGACGAATTTGGGCACTGCTTTGTTTGCTGCCAGCAGATGAGTCGTGGGCTGCTCAGAGAGAATGGAGGGCTGCCGGCGATTTCTTGAAAGTAAAGGGAACAACTGCTTTGGTTTGGAGTGGGACAGAGGAGGCAATCGGAGCCATGGATTGCAAAAATCGGAGCTGCGTTGTTGCTAGAGATTAAGACATTTTGCCCTTTTGGACTTTGATTTTTGTGATTGATCGGTTTCTGCATTTGCCGAAAGATGGTTTGACCTGTAAGATGCTGCTGTTCGTTCGTTCGTCGGAAAAATTGGGTATTTTTCTGGCAGCTGGATTTCGTTGAGCGGTCCATGTTTAAATCAAAAGGGACAGCTGAAATTCTTGCTGCAACAGTTGGCTCGGTGGAATGGGTTTTCAGCCGTAACTCAGGTTGGGCGATTTGGGGGTGATGCTTCGGTTTCTGCTTATGACATGGAGAAGGATATGGAAGCTGGTCGGTGCGGAAGAACAGGGCTGGTTCACGGCAAGTGTACGTGGCCGAGCCTAGTGCGTCGGATACAATCAATATTCTCCGTAGGTTGAAAGAAAGATACGAAGAGCTTCATGGTGTTCGGATTCAAGACCGCGCATTGGTCGTTGCTGCTCTGATGTGGTTTTCGGTGATAGGTTTTTGAAATGGGGATGCTGTGCGCGAGCTTGAATGCAGCTGCTGGGATTGGAGCTCGCTTCAATTTTTCGGAGAACGGTAAATTGGATTCGGTTCTTGGATTGGGCCTTCCGGATTTTGGATTGCCGGTTAGGAGGAAGACTGCTGGTTTGAGGAGAAGGAGTTTGGTTGTTCGTCATTTTGGGGATGATGGAGCACCGAACTGGTGCTCCGGTGGTGTACGGTGGCTCGTACTCAAGCAGCGAATTAAATATTACTTTTAATATTAATTCTTTGATAGCTAGTTTCAATAATATCATCTATCATCTTAGTTTTATCTTTAAATGTAGTTTATTATAATGTACTTTGTTCCCATATTTTATAATTACCGTCTTATATTTATGATTTTTTTACTTAAATAATGTTATAAATTTTCCCAAATTATATTAATAAGCTAATACACATTTCAACGTTAAAATTTTCTAGGAGATTGAGTTACAATTTTATATTTTTAAGAATTTTGCAAAACGACCCATTTTATAGCAAAATTAAAGATTTTATCAAAAATATGATTTTCATAAAATTCTACTTAAAACATGCATTTAATTAACATTTTAATATTTAATAGCGCGAATTTAATATGAAAATAAATGAAAATTTTTAGACTTATCAGTAACAATGAAATTTCTTTTATGATTTATCGCTAGAGTAATATTTGTATGGGTAATGATTCAACACATCTGACTGTATGCAGCCTCTTATTTTTATTTTTTTTTTTGACAAATATAAAACTTTTATTTTATTTAACACCATTTTTATCTTATTACTAAAATTGCTGTCATCGTTAAGTTATATTTTGTAAAAAAAATCAGCTTCTTTAAAGAAGTGGGTGTACAACTACTACTCTTTTTCAAAAATATGCATTGCAATAAATGTTGCTGAATTTAGCTTACCTTTTGGCCGCATTGTAACATAATCTTTTTTTTTATTATTGGCATGTAACATAATCTTGGTTGCACGATAATGGACTTGGCAACAACTGATTTTTGTACCGCAAATATTTGATTGCTTAGGAGTAGAGAAATTCACTTCTATATAGCCATTTTTTACACCAAATTCAATAAAAAATAATAATTTTTAACGCAGATGCTTAAATTTTGATTGCGAATAATAAAAATTTTTGTCTGCAAGTAACATACATATTAGCTAGATTTGGTACCAAATGCAATCAAATTTAATTTTAGTAGCAAAAAGGTGGTTTGGCCAAGTGTATTGAATAATTCCCCTGTTTGCGTTTGCCTTCTCATCTTTTTGTATTTTATATTTTATCCATAATTCTTAATTTCAAAAAAATCTCAGTTGTAATTTCAGATCACTGGGTAGAAGTGGGAATTTGATTTATCAGAATCCGATTAACTCGCTATCGGAGATGAACTGATGAAATAGAGGATAATCTAAAGTGACTATTATAGGGGCTAAATTGGGTCGAAATTGGTGACATGGATGAATAAAACTTACAAGTGAGGAAAACTTTGTAATAATGATTATTGACAATTATGGGTAAAATTTTGCAAAGTTATAAAAAGATAAGGAGACGAATCTAACCAACCCTTCATTATGTCATTATTAGTTAAGCTCTTCCTTAATTTTTTTTTATTATTACGGGCTGAAATTAAGGGGTCCGTTTGTTCAAAGAATGGGAATGAGAATGGTGAATGGAATAGATATGAAAAAGATAAAACGTGAAAAAAAAAAAATCAGATAATTATATGAAAATATATGAAAAAATATTTGAAATACAAGAATAAAAATAAAAAATTAAATTAATTAGTGGTTGACGTTTGCATTTGTGTTTCCCATTCTTGTTAATGAATGTTGCATGGTCGCTCCCTTTGCACTGTCCATACATCCGGCCTTGTGGTTCCCTAGCCCATCATGTTTCAATTCGTGCTGCTTTTGAGAATTGTAAATTGTCATCGCAACGTAAGCTTTTTCAACTCAATCGTAGGATTCTACAGCGCCATCTTCTCTTAGCCCATCAACGTCTTTCGTCCGTCCGCATGTACGCAATATCAGTTACATTTGGCAATTCAAAGGAAAGGTTTTTGATAGGCTTCTTCTCTTTTTTCCATGTTCTCTTGTAAATGATTTGATATATTAATTATTTAATATGCACCATATTTATGTATTTGCTGATCAGTATTTTTTTATTTTCAAATATTAAAATAAAATATCAAATAAATTCATAACATTATCAAGTTCCGTGAAAGAAAATATCTTAAAGGCCCACATATTTATTAAAAATTAAAAATTAAAAAAAGAACAAATTAAGATCTACTTTTTTAGAAAAAAATAAATAATAGAATTTAAAAATGAATCATTAAAAGTCACATCCATGCATGTGGCTTTTAATTTGCAGTCAGGACGAGAGAGCTTTTTCACCTGTGTTCCACATTCATTCTCTCACATTATTGCCTGTACATTTTATTGGAAGAGTTTTAATTCGATAAGATCCACTTTATTGATATATCAGTAAAACCTATTTTCTAGGCTAAACATAATAATTTTACCCAAATCATAATTGATGAATCAACCTTGATGGGACTTCATCAATGACGCTTTACAAGATTATTTGTATTTGCCTTCCATCTTTTGTAATTTTATAATTTTTATTTCATAATTATTGATTTTGCAAAACTCCTAGCTTATTTAGCTTTATTTTCCATCTACCTTGATGGAAGTCAAAGTGTGATTTATCAAATTCGGATTCACGGACTATGAAGATGAAGTGGAGGATAATTTGAGTAGAGATACGTATTCAATGGCCGGCCATATGGGAAGGCTGGCGCATTACGCGAAGGGGTGGGAGTGTGCGGGAGGAGCAGAGGGAGGCTGATATTCCCCTTGGAACAGATGCCCCTGGTATAATCCAGGTTTGTAAAATTCGGGTGTCTTTGAAATTAAAACTAACAAGTGGGAAGTTTTTGCAAAATTAGTACTTATAGGCAAAGATATGACAAAAGTACAAAGTAGTTTCGGCGTCGTGCAGCGGCATTCTGTTTTGAATCTCTGTCATGCATTACATCATATGCCGTTCCTTGCGTGTGAGATTTCCCAAAGCTGACGGTGATTTTGGTGGTTTGACAGCCGTGGAAGAAACGAGACGCGCATGATTCGTAGTCATTTCAGCAAGGTAGATTCTTCAGCGTAATCAGAACCGTCGATCATGAGACGCTCATGAAAAATCGCACGTCTGTAATCAACCACTTACTGAACAAGGCGCATTTAGCTTCGGTGTACTTGAGCGGATTTAACTTATCTTTATATTTAAAAAAAAAATCACAAGACTGTTAATCAAAAAATATATATTTATGGTGTGTTTAGGAATAAATAAAACTTTTGATGAAAAGTTGTAGAGAGTAGAAGTTATCAAATGATGTGATATAATAAAGGTAATGATGAAGAGTAAATAGGATAAAGTTAAAATAGATAGGTTAGTTGTGTGGGTAGTTATATAGAAATGATTGAAAAATAGGATATTTGTATAGAAAAATGCGAAGAAGTGATTAAAAAATATGGTAGTTGTGGAGAGTGAAAAGTTTTAGATTGAAAAGTTTTAACTTGACAACTTTTACTCATTAACAAACACACCCTTAATATGTGTATTAATTTTTACTATTTTTGGACAATAATTGAGTACACTAGGTAAATTTAGCCTTGATACACGGTTGTTTTGCACTTTTTTCAATTTTTTGTTTTTTTAATTCTTATGTGGGCCTACATTTATTTAATTCATATACTGGAGTTTAATAGCTTTGGATTTTGATATATTATTTTTAATTTCGAAAATCGTAATGTTAAATGAAGGTGGAATTTTTTTATTTTTGGAATTTAAAAATATGTCCAAAAAAGTAAAAGTTGATATATATATTACGTGTGTTATGCATAAAAATGAAAAGAAAAACAAAAGGTGATAAAAAAAATTTAATACCTGGGTGTCTCGAGGCTAGGTACACCTAGGTGTATTTAATCATTATCTTTTTTAAAAGAGCCATCAGTTTTCAAAAGTAAGGTACGTGCCAATAATCTTATCTTTCAAAAATGCATCAATCAATAGATAAATTGGTATTATTGTTTGTTTTTTTTGGATTATTCTCAAAAAAATCATTATCAGGAATTCTAAAATGATTTTCCCTATAATGTTTTGCTGACCATGATGATTAATAATACTGTCGGCCACTCACTATGCTGGCTTCTTTACGTGGGCTTGGGTCCCAATTATTGGATTGAGCTTGGCGAGATGGAATCCATTATACGCAATGGGGTTTTTCAAAATAGGCCTTATAAATATGTGTAATTTTGTTATAGTATTTTGCAAAGTAAACCTTATTGTTGAGGTAAAGCAGCATAACAGGGTCCTTTTCTTTTCAGGTTACAAATCACAAAGTACACAGGGCTAAAAATACCTCAAAATAACTTAAACGTTTTTTTTTTTTTTTTTGGGTTAATACCACAACTTATACCTATATTTATGGACACGACCACACAAGTATAAGACAATGTCGTTAGGTTTTAATCAATAACTTGGTAATTTTTTAAATGATAAAATTATCATTGTCATTTCTTTTACAAGGGATAGTATGTGTGCATAGGAGTAACTGAGTCCACTTTTACTTTGTGCTTTTATATTATTTCGTTAAATTTTTATAAGATTTAATTATAGTAATTTTTTTTTTACTTCTATCCAAGGAAATATTCCAGCTTCATATTATTTTTAACGTTAATTATATAGATATTGTCATATTTGGAATTAGGGATAAAATATATGATCATCTCTGCTTTTTGTAGATATTTTGTCATATAAATAAATATGAGTAAAAGTTGTATTCGCATTTAAAATTAGCCTTTTATTTTTCATTCATTTAAAATTACGAGTACATAAGATTTGTTTTGCAAAGGTATAAAGTTTATTTGCAAAATGCCAAAAAAAATGCTGAAATGCAATTTATGCATCTTTACATAGCCTATTACGTAAGAAACCCCGTACATATTTCGGTGGAATCCACGGTTTATATTTGTCGAGGAAAGAGAGAGAGAGAGAGCCCCACATTGCAAGTCTGCCCAAATCTTCAGTGTCATAAGTTGGCCAGTAACCATTTGAGTGCTCTCCACCTAAAATAAAATGCCCATCTCCTCCCTTCCAAGTCCCATATCTCATCCCTTTGAATTCCCATTGCCCATTTCCTCTTTCTTCAGACCATGGAAGTAGACTTAGACGAGTGCACTAGGGCTGTTTCTCTCTCACGCACCATGGATGTAAACGGTGATGAATGCACGAGGACAGGTTCTCTCTCATACTCATTTTTAGGCTTTTGGTCCATACCTCACTTTTATATATATAGATATATACTGTAGCTCTTACATTTGTACATCTATCAAAAAAAATTTTAAAATGCAAAAATATCCCTCAAATGGTCAAAGTTTTGCAGAAATGAATTTTATAATGCCCACGTAAAGACCCCTGTTTTACCTGATTTTAATAGCTCATAAGTGAGATTATGAAAATGGACACCGTATATTGAAAGTTTAATTAGATGAGTACTCTTTAATGGCCAAATTTTTTATTCATTTAAGGTGTCTTTCGCATTGTCATAACCTTGTCTATCTAAAATTTTTTTACTTTCCATAGGTGTACTATACTTTTTAATTATTTATTTATATACTTATATATAACTATCTTACTTCTCAATTATTTCTCCACGACTATACATGCAATTATCCTATCTATTTTAACTTTATTCTTTTTGCTTCTCATAATTATTTTTATCATATTACATCACTTTTTTTATTTCAAAAAATTTTATGTGAAAATTTTTTTATTCAAAAGTTTTTAAAATTTTATCAAATACTAAAAACACTCTTAAGATGATTAAGGTAGTTAAAAGGTAACACTGATGCGAGATTAGTTTGAAGGGTGTTACTTTGAGCACTTTTCTTATAATATAGTTATACAAATGAAATCTTCTGGTCGGTTTTTTTTTGTTGTTGTTTAAGGAATACCATTTCAGAAAGAACTATAAATAGAGTCGTCTTGCCATAGTTAAAAGCTACAGTTACTAGCTTAATCCAAAACGAAGGGAATAAGCGCCAAATATTGAATATTAATAACTATTTTTCAGCATCAATAAAAGATGCAAAAGTTGTGCTTTGAAAGTATAAATCAACTTCGGAAACTTCAATTGCAACTGAATTGGATATAGTAACTACATTTTTCCAACCCCATATTGCGAAGATCATTGAACTACCTCTTAATATTGCATCCTCGAATCCTACAAGTAAACATGATTCAGAGATCAGAACCGTCCGTGTGGAGCCACATGGAGCTGAAGTGGGGCAATTCTCCTCCTGAATTTTTTAAAATTCAAAAATTTCCTTTAAAATTTTTCATCATATTTAAAAATATTATCTATTTTTATATATTATCTAACTTAAATAATATTATGCCCTCTTTTATACAAGTTTGCTCTTCTTCATCAAAGGTATTGGCTCTGTCATCGTGGACTAGCCCAACCAACATACTATGGAGTGTTTATTTATATCAAAAGCTTTTCAAATTAATATTTTTCAATTTAAAACTTTTCACTTTTCACGATTACTTTTGTTTAATTATTTTTTCACTTTTTCCTATAATTATTACTTTATTTTTTCAATTATTTCTACACAACAGTCTTTATATCTAATATATCTATTTTATCTTTATTCTCTTTATTTTTTTATTATTATCCCCATTATATGGCATCATGTTCTCCGGTTTAAAAAATTTTTACATCAAAGATTTTGTAACTTCCCAAACAAACTCTATATTGAGCCGGAGGGCAAAAATTTTTCATTTCTTCGGCTGGATTGAAATGGAACCAAATTACAACTATTGCAAGCAAATAGTGTGCGCTCTTGTTATTGTGACAAGAGAGGTGGGCATGAAATACAAGACAAGTGGTGTGTGAAAGAGAGTACGTGGCATGGGGAGAGATGGACAGTGCCCGCACTTTCAATCTGCATTGGATTGAAACCAGCAGATCATGAAGACATGAACTGACCACACTGATGTGGGTACCACCCACTTTTCCAGAAAAAGCCAGTGGCCTGAAACTGAAAGTTGCACACTTGCACTGGAAAGTGGAAGGGTGTGGAGTTCGTTTTGGCTGATCAAATCAATGGATTTTTTTTTTCCCCTTCCCTTTTTTGCTAGCTAAATCCCACGTCATTGACATTACAAAAGAAAAGAAAAGAGGAGAAAAGAAAAATGCATCCTATTCATTATTGGTATTTACTGACCATGCATGGAATGGGAATTGGGCAGGGAACGTGTGGTCAGCAACAGCGCATGTAGTAACGGCGGTGATAGGGTCGGGCGTGCTGGCGCTGGCATGGAGCGTTGCTCAATTGGGTTGGGTGATGGGACCCGCCGCTCTCATTACCTTTGCATGGGTAACCTATTACACTTCCACTCTGCTCGCGGATTGCTACAGATGCCCTGATCTTGTTACAGGCACCAGAAATCCCACCTACATGCACGCTGTTAAGGCTTACTTAGGTACCCTAATTACTGTCATTTTAACTTTTTTTATTAAGTCCATCCATGAAAAAAATTAATAAAATCGTATTGGTGTTTTAATTTTTTTATATAATTATAGGGCCCGGAAAAGTTTTCATGTGCGGGCTTGTACAGTATGCTAGTCTTTGGGGATCTTTGGTTGGCTACACAATAACCGCTGCCGCTGGCATCACGTAAGTGCAACTCCTTGTTATCACCATCTGAGCCAGAAAATAAATTATCAAACTCAAAAAATAAGATAAGGTTGTAACGTTGTTAGCTAGGCTAATATATTTTTGTGTGTTTAATTCATATATCGAAATTCACAAATTTTACCATAAAAAATTCACAAGTTTTAAAATTTAATTAAATATATTTGAGAAAATATTTTCTTTAAAAAAAAAACATATAAACTAGGCCAAACTACCATAAGCTTCTGTTAGCCGGGGGGCTAACAAGATCAATTCAAATAAGATATGCACGATGCATCTGCCCATGAATCTTCTTACACTAATCAGACATGCAAACAAACAGGGCAGTCAAGCAATCACACTGCCTCCGCAGCAACGGACGTGAAGCAGAATGCAGCAGTTCTGAAAATTTGTTCATGATGGCTTTTGGGGCCTTCCAAATCTTCCTATCTCAGCTCCCAAGTTTTCACAACATAACATGGCTCTCAGTGGTGGCAGCTGCCATGTCCTTTGGATATTCCTTCATAGGCCTTTGTTTGGGTGTAGTGCAATGGATCTCTAACGGTGAAGCTAAAGGAAGTGCTGCAGGTGCTGCGCTTGGTTCTCATGGTCTTGTGAGGGCCCCCGGAAGGGCATGGCATACTTTCCAAGCTCTTGGAAACATTGCTTTTTCTTATGCTTTTGCAGAAGTATTAATTGAAATCCAGGTTAGGAAAATAAAGCCAATGTCAGATTCTATCACTATCTGAAGTTCATTGCCGTCTCTGCATCTACATCCATGGATGACATACTAGATAACTGCTAATCATAAGCCACTTCTCAACTGTTATAACCTATATATTAGCATTTTCAGGCAGTTTCGCTTCAATGCAGGATACCTTGAAATCGCCACCACCTGAAAACAAAACAATGAAGAAGGCTACAATGTATGGGATTGGCGTTACAACAGCATTCTACCTGTTACTTGGTTGCACAGGCTATGCAGCTTTTGGAGACAATGCTCCAGGCAACATCTTCAGTATTTCCGGATTCGACAAACCTTTCTGGCTTGTCGACATTGCCAATTTATTCATTGTTATCCATCTTTTGGGTGCTTATCAGGTACATTTCCATATTTTTCTGTTGAAATGGACTGATTCTATCTGAAAAAGACTAGTTAAGATGGGAAGCCTATTCTCACATACATACTCTAAGAATACTTCAAGCCTCTAAACAATGTGAAACTTCAGACCTACTATCAATACTTCCCCTCATATCTTTGGCCAGAGATGTTGACACATAACATGAATGGGAGGACAAACTCTTTATATCATATAGAAGGACAGAATATATTTCATCCACTTGTCCGGAAAACAAAACTTCTATTTATAGTGCTAACAAGAAAGTGAAAAATATAAGTGGTTAGATGGTTAGGTTGTCAGGTTGCTGTTGTTTTAACAAAAATAGTTAGGTCGTTATCCACACTAACACATATTTATCATGTGTAACAACCCAGCAACCTAACTATCTAACCACTCGTATTTGTTACTTTATTGTTAGCTTCGTAGTTAGAGAGCTTCTCTTGTATTCTAAATGCTTAGTGATGCTAGACAAATGAAAAAAATTTCATCACAATATGAATGATTTTAAATACAATAAATGGAATAGATTTTCCATTAAGTATTAAGATATTAAAAATTAAAAAGGTTACATATAAGAGGGGTTTCATAAAAGCAAAGCCTTTTTTATGTTTTTCTTTTCTCAATTTTCATGGATACAGAAAGCACACCTTCCAGACAAGTAGACATACAAACATTGGGTATTTGGGTTCCATGAACTTATGTACATGATGACGTTCCATTTACCTTGTTAACTATCAGGTATTTGCACAACCAATTTTTGCCTTCTTTGAGAAATGGGTTGCTACAAAGTGGCCAGATGCCAAGCTCATTCACTCAATCTATACCATCAGGCTACCACTTAGAGAAGGAAGATCTTTAAGCTTGACATTATCTAAGCTCATTCTGAGGTCGATTATCATTGTCTTCACAACATTGGTGGCAATGCTGTTCCCCTTCTTCAATGCGGTGTTGGGCTTTCTTGGAGCACTAGCATTTTGGCCACTGGCAGTTTATTTTCCAGTGAACATGTACATGGTTCAATCGAAGATTTCAAGAGGAATGCCAAAATGGTTTCTGTTGCAGGTCATGAACTTTGTTTGCTTAGCTGTTTCGCTCCTTGCTACCATTGGATCTGTGGCAGATATTGCAGAAAATCTTGCACATGCCAGACCTTTCCACACACACTCCTAAGTGTGTGCACTTGATGGATTTTCTTGCTGTAATTCTATCCATAGTTAAATGATAATAATTTTTCATTTATGGCCAAATCTAGAAACAATTCAAACACTGAAGCAAGTCAGCAACTCCAATAAAAAAAAACTAATTGCGACATTTAGCTTTTCTCGTGCAAGAGGTTGCAAAAGAAGTCCGTTGGACGCAAGATGCGGTGAATCCTCAAAATTCAGCGAGTCAACATAAATCGCTTATGTTCAACCCCTAATGCTCTCATACAGGTTGAGTTGTCTTAAATCTTAATAATCTGCAGAGACAGGATCAATTCAACAATCTATAGACAGAAAGTGGTCTACCGTTGACATCGCATATGGAAGACAGACGGCTAAAGATGAATAAGGATTAAAACTAAAGGTGTTGATGGATCGGGTTGAACAGGTTGGAACTTAATCCTGGTCTTAACCCATTTAAAATATCTCAATCCTAACCCGTATATTAACCCATTTAAAAAACTTCAACCCTAACCCGTATATTAACCCATTTTAAAAAACTTCAATCTTAACCAATTTACAATCCATTTAATAAACGGGTTGACAAGTTGTTAATGAATTGTATAGCAGATAACCTAAAGACTTAAACTCTCGGAGACGATGATCTTGCAAAGAGAGGCGAGAGGATGTTTTCGGCATAAGAGAAATACAAAATAGAGTAGTAACGGCAAAATGAAATGAGGGTAGCAACAAGAAAATGAAATTAGGATAGTAGTAGGATAATAAAAATTAGGTGGTGAGAAGAAGACGTAGCAGGTAAAAATAATCAAGAAATTTGCATTTATATATATAACTTTAATGTGTTAAACGAGTTAAATAAGTTGAACAGGTTAAATAGGTTAAACTGGTTGACGGGTTATAAAATCTCAACTCTAATTTATTTATTTAATTAAATGGTTGAACGGATTAACGAATCATAACTCATTTATTCAAAAATTTCAATCCAAACTCATTTATAAACGAATTGAATGGGCAAATTGACGAGTTAACCATAACTATTAACACCGTTAATCAAAACAGGGCATAGGCATGAACTGTTCCCTTGGATGCCACGTATCCATGCCTCCCACACCCATCGCCTTGATTTTCAATTTTCACGCCCCATGGGAGCGTGTTACACATGGGGGCTAATCCAGGTTGAGCAGCGACTATTCATAACTGCCTCAAAAGCATCCTAGTGCAAAACTCATTTTTTTCCTCGATTTTTTTGAAAATCTTTTTATAAAACTATTAATATACCTGTATTTATTTTAACTTATGTATTAAGTTTTACGATTTTTAGAAATGTACATATATATATTTTAAAAAAAACAAAACAAAACAAAAGCATTTTAATCATTTAAAAATGGCTAAATTCCACTATTTTAAATAATTAAAAAACATATACATACCCATCTTCAAAAATGATAAAACTTCATTCATAAATTAAATATGCATAGATTAACAGTTTTATCAAAAAAAAATTTAAAAATGAATTTTGTACCCTGATGATTTCAATGCATTAGGATACATTGAAACATTCCTCCCTTAACTCAGAGATCAAATCCATTCATACGCCAAAAAAAAAAAAAAAAGCACAGAATCTAACTGAAATGTATTTGTATTTCTGGATATGGGCATTCATTATTAGCAGAGTTCAATGCATTTGTACAAACGGACATTCATAATTCCAAGAGTTGGATATCTCACAGGTATATATTGGTACAGGTGATCAATCATTATTTCTCTAAAGCCATAGCAATGTCAGCACACTAAGAGTGTTCAGCAGCAGCAAGGTTGAAACATTACAGAAAATCACGATAATCTATGAATTCCTTCAAGACAGTCATTTGGCATTCGAGAATCGGTAAGACGCATAGGAAAGTGTCCCGTGTTCCCAATTATGATGGATGAGTTCAGCTTTTGCTCCTTCACCAGCAGCACCCAAAGCTACATGCAAGGGATAGAAGTGATCTGGCCAAGGGTGTGCCATCTTTGCATGTGGTGCCTTTTCATCATAATGGTTGATGTCATCATGCCTGTCATTGTTGCAAATTCCAAGATAAGAAGACCACAAAATCCAATCATAACATATGAGTATTGCATAAATTAGTATTATTGCCTAAACAAAGATGATGAATATTGACATGGAATTGACACTAGACACAATAAATAATTACATGGAGTAAACAAAATTAAGGATAATGGTAAATTAAGGATGATGGTATACTCAAGCAAACCACACCAGTCTGTATTTTCTGTGAATCAGTGGATCCCATTCACAGACAAAAGATGATGGCACTTGGAGTTGCCTAATATTGTTCTCACATCACAAGGGCTGCAGTTATGCTGGTCTGCACTAGAAGCACTGGTGGTGTCCACTCCACCTGGGGCCTATTTCGCCATGCATTTTGCCAACCAGAAGTGTTGGCATTAGTGTTTGGCCCAACTTCTGGTTGGTGTTTTTACCACCATACCAAACAGGCCCTGAGTAATTACCCACAATCAAGAAACAAGGTCTATCATAGTAAATCGAAACAAAAGGAAAAAAAAAAGAAACAAGGTCTAACTTTCAACTACTGTAATAACAGAATCCAGCAGCGCAATCCCATCCACCTCCACCCCTCAGTCCTTGCCAGAATCAATCACTGCATAATTTCCAACATGGGCAATCTTGAAACCCGAGGTTCGTTCATCTGTGAGAAACATCTTTCCATCCCATTTCCAGTATATTACCAGCAGCATCCTTGGCTGTAAGGTTCTGCTTGGATACATTTGAGAAGCAAATTGTCCCTTGGGCGCTCCAATTTAGTAATGAATCAAAACAATGAGGCACTCCATGAACATCCGCTAGTGCTTGTGTTTTTCTATTTTTTTCATGTTAAGGCACTCCATTGACGTGCATGTGCTTGCATATGTGCTAGTGTTTATGCGTCCAAAGATACGACAGCATATGCATAAATAAGAAGGCAC
This sequence comes from Annona cherimola, assembly GCA_030490835.1. NCBI lineage: Eukaryota > Viridiplantae > Streptophyta > Magnoliopsida > Magnoliales > Annonaceae > Annona > Annona cherimola. The sequence continues at coordinate 110,401,621 of CM059972.1, read as the reverse complement.
ATACCTTCCACTTAAGAGAGCATCTTTGATCCAGGTATCGAACTCGAGGGCCCAAGGAGCAACTTCACCATTAGTAGGTCCACGGCTCCTCAGGTTATGGGTAGCACTACCAGAACCAAATATAAGGATACCTTCGTCTCTGAGCGGTGCCAAAGCCTTCCCCATGTTATAGTGGTGGGTTCCATCCATTTCAGTTTGAACAGAGAGCTGGCAAATAGGGATGTCTGCCTCAGGGTACATGAGCATGAGTGGGACCCATGCTCCATGGTCAAGCCCACGGGTCTTGTCTTGCTTCACGTGATGAAAACCCGCGCCGGTCAGCAATTCATTTACCCTCTTCGCCAGTTCAGATGATCCTGGTGCTGGGTATTTTAGCTGGCAAAAGAAATAACATTAGGCATTCTCTGTTTTAGTTCATCACAATGGTATTCAGGACATGACTGGCAACCCTGTTCTCACACTGCTCTAAAATATTTTTAAATAAACCACATATTTTGCATGAAATTCTAAATATGACCACGTATTTTGATGCCATTCGCTAGCATTGAAAATATATAATAAATACGAAGCCTTATTTTCAAAAATATAAAATAAATAAAATAAAATTTTTTGATATTAGAAAGAGACCATAGTCACCATACAAGTAGCCAGTTATTTTTATTTTTTTATTAAATAAAATACATTTATATTATTCATCCATATGGATTTATCAATCATGTTTTTTATTGATCCCAATCTTACAATAATCATCCATATGTAATCATAATTCATAAATAAATACATCTGGATTTGTTGAAAATGTTCAACCATATTTAGAATTTCATATAGAATAATGGTTACATTTGGAAATGGTCCCTTTTTCTCGCATATTGGTCACAAAAATTTTATCCACTTGGGAATTAATTCATAAATAAATCCATATGGATTATTGAAAATGTTTGACCATATTTAAAATTTCATATAAAATGTGCGATTACATTTAAAAACAGCTTTTTTTCTTGCATATTGGTCCCAAAAATTTTAGCCAGTTCGGGATTAATTCATAATTCACGAATAAATCCGAGTAGATTATTGAAAATGTTAGAACATATTTAGAATTCATATAAATATGCGGTTACATTTGAAAACAGCCCCTTTTCTTGCATATTGGTCCCAAAAAATTTAACCAGTTGGGGAATAATCCCAAAGTTCCTTTTTCTTTTCTTATTCTCATTCCTTCTTTTTTTTTCTCAGAAGATCCCAATACTTTTGATAAGAACATTCCTTTATTTGGAGATGGACATATTCCCACGCTTTTCACAAGAATATTCACCGCAAAACGAAGAGAACTTTGGGAAATGTGAGAACGAAAAAGGAAGAAGAGGGACGGAAGACAGGATTTGAGAATCGGCACCTCGTACATGCGCTTGGGAAAGTTGTAGAAATCGTGAATGGTGTCATGCTGCTTCACCGCGTTGACGCAGGGAAAGGCGGTCTCCCAGTGGCCGGAGATGACGATGATGGCCTTGGGTTTTTCGGGCAACACCTTCTCCCTCCACGCTTTCAAGAAATGCCTAGCCGGCTGCGACTCATCTATCGACAGCGTTGGCGATCCGTGCGATATGAAGAATGTGTCCATCTCAGACGCAGCAGCTGCGAACGAATTGAACGGGAGAAAACGATTCCGCGGACAGAAGCGGGAAGGCACCCCATCGTCCGGCGCCCTTTTAGTGGTCGCGACCCTTCCTTACAAGCTATTTCCTCGCGCGCGTGAGATTCTTAAATTTTTCTCAAACCATGCGATGGAGACTATTTAGAGATGCCCTCCCGACACTAAAAAATTTACTTATGAGGGGTATCGAAGTGGATCGATGTTATTTCTTTTGCAGAATAGAAACGGAAGATGCTACCCACATTTTCACAGGGTGTCAGTACATAAGGGATATTTTTTTGAAAGCTGTAAGAATTATCAATCCATGGGCAACGGTACAAGATATTTTTAGAATCCTTGTTTCAATAAACAGGCCAGAGAACCTTGCTTTCTTCATCCTCTACTGCTAGCGGGTGCGGTATTTGCGCAACAAGCTCAGGGAAGAGAATGTTCAATTGATTTTTACCAATATTATCAACTGGTGCGAGGACTATCTTGATCAGCACATGAGGGCAAAATATCTTATTCAGGATGGGGCGATTGACCGGCCTTTGGTAGTAAGATGGTCCAAACCACCAATTGAGTTTCTCAAGATGAATGTCGATGCACGGAAACATGAAGATAACCACGTCTTGGATTTTGCCGCTGTTATCCGGGATTCTAATGGGCGTTTCATTGCTGCAAAGGGTTGGAGACGAAGAGGCAACATGAGACCTTTGTGTATGGAGGCGACTGGTTTTCTTTTGGGACTCAAATGGGCTCTCCACCTAAGGTTGAGGAATGTTCAGATAGAAACTGATTCTCTTCTCCTCTTCAACTACCTGTTGAATGATGAACACATTCTATCACATGTTGGGGTTCTCATAAGGGAGATCAAATCCCTCCTATCATACTCCCAACTCATTTCTGCTCATCACGTGTTAAGACAAGGAAATGCTGCTGCTCATTCTTTAGCAGATTTTGTATCTATCTCTTTTTTGGATAGCCAGGTTTTGGTGGGGTAACCCTCCTCAAATTATTTTGGAAAAAATTTGTACAGATAATTTTTTAGCAATGAATTGTTTGGATCTCCTTATCTCTCTCCCCTCATAGTGCAGGGGAGAGGGGATAGGGTATTTCCTTTTCATAAAAAAAAAATGCATATTTTGTAAGATTAATTTTCTTTTCGTTTACTTTCCGTCAGTTTTCTATAGGATTTTTGTGGCTCATCTAGTAGTTTTCTTTTCTAGTTACGGACCTATTTTTCGAGCTCACGCGCAGCGCAGCTAAATGTTTTTCTTCCCTTTCACCCCGCGCGAATCTCGTTGTACATATCCTGATTGGCATGCAAAGAATTCAAAAATGCACATCGCCGGTTAGGCGTCCAACGTTTGGTTCGGTCCGCTAACCAAATGTAGACTCGCGCACGTGCGATGCAAGGGCGTATTGCTTAAAAGAATCCCAGAATAAGGCATAAATATAAGAGATCGATACGGTTCATCTGAAATCAAATTCTACAATGATTTAACATGAATATATTTTTTAATGCATTATTCTCTGACAAAAGGTCAGATTATAAATAACCTTTTTTATTTAATGCGCAGTCAATCCATCTTTTTTTAATTGAAATTTAAACTGATCGATCGTAAAATGGGCAGCCAAGCAGGACGTTACGTTCCATAGTTGGCGTTCTGAAAGCAGGGCTGGGCGCACATTTAGCCTTCTAGAGGACTTCTCCCCTTTTGGATCAAGCCAGGGCGGATAAATTCAAATGCTGCCCAATTATTCTAAAGAGAAAAAAAAAAATTTGCTATCCAATTTCAATCGGAAGGAATGCAATTCGCCGAAGCAAAAGCACAGATCGGGAGATCACGCCAAACGAGCAACAAGCCGGCTAATGAACGGATTGGCTCGTCGGTTGTCAGGAATGAACCAGTACGTTTTCGCGAGTTCGTGCATTCCGAGACAGTCTTCGCAGAGTTTTACAGCGCGAGCCACGTCAGCAAGTATTTGCGTAGAAGCGACGCCGCCTGCCGGAAGTCGAAACTCCGTAAAGTAACATTTTTGACGAAATTTTTTTTATTTAAAAGTTTTCTAAATATAATAAAATGATATGATAAGATAGGAGTAATAATGAGAATAAAGTTAAAGATAAAGGTTATCGAATGACTAGTTATGTAAAAATGATTGAAATGTACGCTAATTGTATAAAAATATATGAAAAAATAATTAACAAATATGAGAAAGTGAAAAGTTTTTTATTGTATACAAAATACCCTTACTTTAATAGATGCAAGTAGGTTTGGCATTTGCTGAAATTACTTTAAAATCTTTTTTGGAGTATGCAAAATTTTGAAATGAAATAAACAATATTATATGATAAGAGTAATAATAAGGTGCAAAGAAAGTATAGTTAAGAGAGACAAAATATTTGTATGAGCAATTGTAAAAAAATGATTGAAAATTTAAATTGTTGTATAGAAAAATGCGAAAAATAAAAAAATATAAATTAGTTGTAAATATAGAAAGTTTTAATTGATAACTTTCGTCCAAACACACCCATAATGATAATGTTGTGCCTTGAACTTTTATTATTCATATGTTCACTTTTATGTAACCAAGATACATAGAAATAGTTATATGCAATCTCCTCAAATTTTAAGAGTTTGGTGTTTGATAAAAAAATCTAATCTATTTTTTATATTTAACGTCGTTTTTTATTTATGAAACTAAATTTTATCCAAATCCAATATATGTACATGTCTCATTTGCTGAAAATTTGGTACATTCACGTGTAGATTGGGAAAAATGTTTAATTTCATTCACATATTTATCGAAATGTAGTAATACTGTGCAAAATCATTTATCCATAAAATAATGATATTTTATACGACTTAGAGAAATTATAAACCCTTGCTACCGAGGGACTAACCTTCAAAAACTCCTCATTCATGGAGGAGATTCGATCCAAGGTCGGCTGAATATCAGCCGTCCTTGATTATCATGCGGCTAACAGCCGGGTGGCATATATACACGAGTATTAGTAATGATCTAACACAACCGATTGTATTAGAAATTTTTTGCTATTTTTATAATAACCTCCGGAGCTTAAAGGCTAGATCCGTGTTTAGCAAAGCCGATGCAGCCAACACTTCAGATATGCGCAATCATAGAATTTTTTATCATTCCCGAGTACCGAGTAGGACAGGCCAGCTCGTGGGCAGACGCCGCGCCCACGCGACTATGACCAAATCTGCAACAGGGACGTGGTGCAAGCGTGGGCTGGGCACAACTGAACTGGTCTGGGCCGCGCGCGTGGCAATGTAGTAGGTCTACGAATCAGTGTTAGTCGGACAGGGGAGCTGCTGTGGACCTGTGTTTGTGAAGGATTTTAGTTTTAAAATACCCCATTTAAAATTAGAGCTCCATTAATAAACTGTTTCGCTTACATATAAGAAAAAAAAAACTGTTTCGCGGTTAAGATTGAAAAAATATTATTATATACTTAAATGAGAAAAGTCTTAAATAGAAAAGTAAGTTGTTTTTTTTTTTTTTTTTTTAAAAAGTAAGTTGTTGTTTAAAAATGAAAAATGTTTATCGAGAATGTAAAATTATATTTTACGTACCATCCTTGTCTCATCCTAAAATAGAACAATCACCCTTCCAACAGCCCCCCACGGAATCTACACCGCTTGTCATTTGGGATGGTACCTTCCAAACTCAAGGGTTGGCAAGGATCGTGCGTGATTCCTGATCGAGGTGCAGATCTCTCGCTGGCCCTGAAATACGAGTCCACAGTTTAAATTATTATTATTATTATTTTAAGGTCTGTTTGGATGAGTTGTACTTAGTAGAAACTATTTCCAGAAATCCTGTAAAATACAAGTTGGTGTGAAGAAAGTAAAAATAATGCATCATGTGAAATTTTAAGATAATTTGCAGATATACCGGCTTAGTTTGATCAAAATTGTAAATATATACATATAGTTTCATAAAGTGAAAATAAGCCTACATAGTTTAACAATAATTGCAAGTATACTTACATCATCAGTGCAATGTCATAGGTCTCTCACGGTATGATAGTTTAACCATAATTTGCATATACACTCACATAGTTTGCATACTTTTATAAATTTATTCACATCGTAACAGTACAGTAACGATGTCGTTATAATGTGAGTATATTTGCATTATGATTAAACTATGTGAGAATTATTCGCAATTTTTAAAATTGTATGTGTATATTTACAATTTGATCAACCTAAGTGGGTGTATAGTTGCGAATTATCCGAAAATTTATTTGAAATACTGACAATGATTACTGATTTTATTAAAGTATTTAGACGTCAAATTAATCACGCGAGGAATACAAGAACGTTTTATAGAAAAAGATTTCCTTTTGGAATTAATGCATCCAAACATACCCAGATCAATCGCCAAATCAAATAATAGTGGCACTTGGATGTTCGAATTTTGAGTCGTCTATCTTAC